>CM046009.1:5599775-6799775 GCA_025175895.1 Wurfbainia villosa
AAAAAATCGAAATAAATAGAAATAAAATGAAAATAAATCTGTAAAAAAAAAACTAGATTGGTGGTTTCACTGAATCTTAGCACCCCTAGTTCTGATACTAATTGTTGGATCGTTTAGAGCGCTAGAGGGGGGGGGGTGAATAGTGCAAAATTCTCTTCGTTTGTTTGTTTGATATAAAATGCGAGTAAGAGTAAATGCAGCAGAAAGAAAATAATACTCGTTTGTTTTTACTTAGTTTACAGCCTTCGGCTACTAGTCCAAGGCCCTAACGGTCCTAAACCGCCTACGATGGGCAAAACACTAAAAACACTCCTCCTCATTAGAGGAAGGAGTAAGTGAATACAATCGATGAAAAAGCTCAAGGTAGAGGGACACTCCCCCTCTCCTTGTTAGGATTAAAGCACAATTAAATATAGAATTTAAGATGACAATAAGAAAGAATATCGATGACTATTAAACTAGTGAAAGGTAGGCACTTGTCGTTGGAGATGCGGTAGCACTTCATCATCGTAAGGTCGTTGTAGAAGAGCATCGTAGTGGAGGCTTTTTGGAGAGCTTTTGATGATAGAAATAGGGTGGAGAAGCCCTACTTTTATGGCCTTGGAAACCCTAGATGTTCACATCTTCAACCAATGAGAGCAAGCCTCCTATCCCTTCAAAAATGGGGATAAGCTTTGACTCTCCTCGAAGTTGATCCTTGACCAACAATCGACTACAGATGGACCAGTTGAATGATGGTAGGTTTTCCAGCTGCAACGAAGAGTTAGCTCGAAAAAATAGTTAATACAAGTAAATTAAATGGCCATATACCATCCGATCTCGACTTAGACCTTCCATGGGAGGTCTTGGTCGGATCGTCGCCTAAGAATGTCCCCGTATAGAGGACACGACCTTTCTTGCACTCACTCACACGAGCTTACCTCAACATTTACCTTGTAGCTTCTGCTTTCGGTCTTCCACCTAATTCCTTCGGCTCCCTCTGAAGTCATCCCGGTGTCGCCCGACCACCACAGCTCCCTCCGGGTGTCGCTGACCTTCAGCTCTAGATTTAGCACTTTTCTGCACATTTGATTTAGCTCGTGATATAACAAAATGAGCTTAACTTTGTATCGTTTGCTATAATCAAAACTCAGGTTCGACTTAGGTGCCTACTGCACCAACACTTCCATCGATTATTGTCATGGTAAGTTGCTCTACACTTCCAATGCACATTTGGACTTACGCTACCAAGACTATCGCTTGGACTTTACGCTGCCAAACCATTGGACTTATGCTGCTAAGACTCTACCTTTGGACTTTACACTGCTAATATCAACCCTTGGAATTTTCCTTGCCAACCCATGTTGAACTTTCCATTTTCCAAGACTCAAGCTTGGACTTTCCCTTGCCAAGACCCATGCTTGGACTTTCCATGCCAAGTACCCATGACTTAAACTTTCCATGACAAGTACACAAGACTTGGAATTTCCATTGCCAAGTGTCCCACTTGGACTTCTCCATCATATGGTCAACCCTATATCAACCATATAGCCAATCCATTATCAAACAATGGTCAACTCATTGTCAAACATCAAAACACTAACATCAAACTGCTAATCAAGTCAAACTCAAGTCTGATCAATCGTGACTTGGGTTGATTGCACTAACAAAGGTCACAAGGGATGTCATCTCTAGAGTTAACCTAAACAAGATAATAATGACCAAGGCCTCTAAGCTTAGGAGGGTCATTAGGAAGGTACTAAGGGAGGTTATCCTTTGTGAATACCTAGTAAACCCAAGGAGATCCAATAGATATTGGGTTCCTTAGAGCGTGATCCCATCACGCTAAATGGGTTTAAGGTGTGTCAACCTTGAATTGATGGGTAGTTTGTTAGGGCAATCTCTTGCCGTGATAAGGTTTTGATGTGTGTGGCAAAGAGTTTAAGTTAGTTTGTTATGTTGATTTGATATGTGCGTTGAAGTCGTGCAAGACTTAGTAATTCGCACATGGAGCCGTGGCGAGTTTCACATCTCATGACTCATGCCTTGAGTCGATGAAGGATAGCTTTGCGGAAGCCATGCGCTTGGAGCATCCGAGGGACCGCCGGACGAGGAGCTTGGAGTGAAGCCGGAGGAAGTAGACTTCGAGGCAAGAAACGCGAAGGAGCATTGCAGAGTCGTGCGCCTGATGCTGCCGAGGGACATGGCCGCGAACGAAGAGAACTTCGAAGGCGAGGGACTCCGAGAGATGAGAGTGAGCGAATGTAACCCGGGAAGGGGTAGCTCTTAGGTGAAACTTGGCCATTTGGCCAAGTGTCGGATGAGTTTTCGACACGCCGACCGCCATGTCATGGCTGATCGCTCGAAGTCGATGGTCGATCGACCGGTATAAGACCGCTTTAGTGTTTGGCATCGACTATCATGGATCGTACGATCGATGCCGATGTGCAGCCGATCGCGCGAGAGAATGGCAATGATCGATGGCACTGTGCACGGGCACAGAATGGAGTCGACTCCATTGAGCACTCGACTGATCGAGCATCAGTCGACTGATGGTAGGATCAATCGACTGATGCCAGTAACCTTGGATGAAGTCCAACGTGGAAAGCAGTCGTTATTGGGCACGATTACGAGGACGGTCCGGTGATCGAGGGCATCACCGATCGCTCGTGTCAATGGGAAGAAACCCTCTTCCTCTATAAAAGGAAGGGATGGGGCTTTGGGGGAAAAATGCTTGAGCTCTAAACTTCTCCCAAAGTGCCATACATGATTCCCTACTCTTCTACTTGTTCTAATCTCTATTCTATTGTAGAAGAGTGATCCTTGTGTAAAAGAGGTTACCTCCACCTAGCTTTGTGCAAAGGATAGATCTAGTGGATAGATTTGGAGGAGTGATTCACCTTGGACGAATCAGACCGTGGATTAGCGGCGTAGCCATGAACCACGCTTACATCTCGTGTTTGTATTGCTTGTCTATCTTTTGTGTTGTCTTTATTTGTATTTGTATATTCTGCGCTAACGCTGTAGACGAGAGAATTCCGACATCCATCGTAAGAGGGCTATTCACCCTCTAGCCGCCAATCGATCTCCATCAAGTGGTATCGAGCGAGGTTGCTTGTCACCGGACTAACTGCCGTAACAAGCTCTACATAAAAAATGGTCGGCTCCAACATCCATCCACCAAAGTTTGAAGGAGAGTTCGCTTGGTGGAAGAAGCGAATGGAGGTATTTTTCGAAACGGATTTTGATATTATGATTACAATGGAATCCGGTTTCATTTTACTTAGGGATGAAGAGGGGAAGCCAATAGAAAAGTCAAGATGGACCAAGAGGCAAAGAGAGGAGCACCTTGCAAACTCAAAAGCCAAGCACCATCTATACAATGTGCTTCCTCAACAAGAAATAAATAGAATTGGAGAATGCCTAAGTGCCAAGGAGATGTGGGAGAAGCTAGTAGAGCTTCATGAAGGCACTTCGGAGGCAAAGCTAGCAAGAAGAGACCTCCTCCGCTCCTAACTTTCAAATATCAAGCTTGAAAAGGGAGAAAAGGTAACTTCCTTACATTCTAGGTTTAAGGAAATTTTGATTGGACTAACGAGTGTAGGTGAAAGGCTCTTCAACCGGGATATGGTAATGAAGGTCATAGATGCCTTTCCCCGGTCCTCAAGATGGAGTTCCATGGTGGACTCATTTTACATCTCCAAGAACCCAGAAGTGAGCACCTTGGAGGAATTCTTCTCAACCATGGAGCTCCACGAAATGAGGCTTGAAGGAATACAAGAAGAGCCAAGAATCCAACCTTCAAGAGGAGTAGCTTTGATGGCAAATAAGGGGAAGAAGAAGATGGAGATCCCCTCCTCCTCCGATGATGAAGCCTCTTCTTCCTCCTCCATGGATAGCACCGAAGAAGCCTATATGGTAAGGAGGGTAAGACGTGCTTTAAAATATTTTTGATTTAATAAATCCAATGATAGGAGTAGAAGACCAAGGGGGAACGTCATATGCTACAATTGCCAAGGAGAGGGACATATAAGGGATAATTGTCCCCTCCTAAACAAGAGCAAGGAAGAGAAGAAAAAGAAAGAAGAAAAGAGGAAGAAGAAGGGGAGCAAGAGAAAGGAAGAAGAAAAGAAGGCAAAAGAAAAAGGGAAGGCCATGGCATTCAAAGCAAAGACATGGGATGACCTTGCTTCCTCTTCCTCATCCGATGAAGAAGAGCATGTCTACTCAAATTTAGCACTAATGGCTCTTCATGACTCGGATTGCTCCTCCTCCTCAAATGAAGAATCAAGCTCAAGTGGAGAGAGCTCAAGTGAAGGGGGAGCCTCCTCTACATCCTCATCCGAAGAAGAGGACTTGGTAAGTGAGGTAACAAATCTACCCCCTAAGCAAATTATGTCTATGATTTCTAGCCTCACTAGGGACTTATTTAGAGCTAAGAAGAAGAACAAAAGCATGCTAGATCAAATTAAGGACTTAGAAAATAAACTAGAAAAAGCATGCTTAAATGATGATAATATCTCTTCTAGCTTAAATGATGCATGCTCACATGAATATATGCCATTTAATGTTAGTGATGCATGTATGGATGAAAATAGGGCTTTAAGGGAAAATGTAGACTATTTAACAAAAGCCCTAGAAAAATTCACAATTGGCTCCAACACATTGAATATGATAATTGGGAGCCAAAGGGCAAGTTTTAATAAGAAAGGCCTAGGATACAAAGAAAAGAAAAACGAAAAGGCCTACAAATGCCTAATTGCTAGGGGACAAGATAAGAAGAAAGTAATAGCTAGGAAATGGATTCATAAGGAGTATTTAGTGAACCCCATAGGCAAGAACTTATTTTGGGTTCCAAAATCCATCCTTAAGGGTTAAGATAACCCTAGGGTAGACAACCATATGCAATTGACCTATATCATATTTTGGTTGACTTAGGATGGCGGGACAATATTTTTAAATAGTGTTGGGTGATGATAACGTGCCCATAAATAGATAATAATGCATAAATCATGATGATTAATGTAATTGTTACACATGTTTGCAATCATGATTTATGATATTGATATTTGGCACATAATCATGGGAAATAGGTTTGAATCATGCTTTAGGTGATACTTTGTTTATTATCATCATATAATACCTAATGCATGATTATTATTTGATGAATACATGTGTTTAATGATCATAATGTAAAATTAATTCATATATGTCTTTGTGATCATGTAGATTGTTAGGGTGATACTTAACCTTGATAGAATTGCATGAATTTAATGGTTAAGTACATACAAATACCCCTAGGATGCATCTCACACTCACCATAGGCTACTTTGATTGAAAACTTAGCACGAGTGAGATGTTAGGATGATACAAATGTCCACTAATGCCTATGACATTTAGATGGTCATTTAAAGTATCAAAATAGCAATATTAGACCAATCATGGGGAAGACTTATGTTTAATTCATAGACATATTGTACAAAGATCATGGTTGGATATTTCATAAGTTTTCAAAACAATTTCTTAATCTAAAATCTATGTATTCATGTTTTGAAACAATTGGAACCAAAACTAGGTGTTAAACTTGATACTCACATGATCAAAAACCTAGTGGTTTTTAAATCTTTTGGATTTTTGGTAAATACGTGAAAATATGATGATTTTTCATGAAAAATTATTTTTCACTGATAAAGAACCTTACAAGAAATATGTTTCCAAAACTTCATGATTTTTTGAATTTTCTAGAATTTTTAACGCATTTCTGAAATTCGGTTCAAAAATCAAAATTTTAAATCAAGCTACCGATCTTGGTGGCTCAGAATCGAACAAAGAATGGCCGAATTTAGTTTTGAAACTAATTTTTGGTATTTTTCTTCTATTAGACTTGATGCCATGAGTCTATAACTTAGTGTTAATCTTTTTGATGGTGTCAAAGGGGGAGAATTGATTATGTTTAAGTAAATTATGATATGGGGAGAAAATTGAGAATTTGTAGAGAGAGTTTCATGGATTAAGGGGGAGTTGCATGTTGCTATAACATGTTTATGTTTACATGTTTTCTTTCCTTTAAAAATTTTTATCAAATATTTTTACCTAACTTAAACGGATTGCCACACATCAAAAAGGGGGAGATTGTTAGGGCAATCTCTTGCCATGATAAGGTTTTGATGTGTGTGGCAAAGGATTTAAGTTAGTTTGTTATGTTGATTTGATATGTGCATTGAAGTCGTGCAGGACTTAGTAATTAGCACATGGAGCCGTGGCGAGTTTCACATCTCATGACTCGTGCCTTGAGTCAGTGAAGGATAGCTTTGCGAAAGCCGTGCACTTGGAGCATCCGAGGGACCGCCGGACGAGGAGCTTGGAGTGAAGCCGGAGGAAGTAGACTTCGAGGCAAGAAACGTGAAGGAGCATTGCAAAGCCGTGAGCCTGATGCTGCCGAGGGACGTGGTCGCGAACGAAGAGAACTTCGAAGGCGAGGGACTCCGAGAGATGAGAGTGAGCGAATGTAACCCGGGAAGGGGTAGCTCTTAGGTGAAACTTGGTCATTTGGCCAAGTGTCGGATGAGTTTTCCCGACACGATCCGCCATGTCATGCGATCGCTTCGAATCGATGGTCGATCGTGGTATAAGACCGATTTAGTGCTTGGCGATCGTGATGTCGGCGATAGTTGATTGCCGCCAGGAATGGAAGTCGATCGATGGCAGCGTGCGCGGCGCAGTAATGGAGTCGACTCCATTGAGCACTCGACTGATCGAGCATCAGTCGACTGATGGTAGGATCAGTCGACTGATGCAGTACCGTTGGATGAAGTCCAACGTGGAAAGTGACCGTTATTGGGCAACGGCTACAGGACCAGTCGACTGATCGAGGGCATCAGTCGACTCCTCCTGTGTCAACGGGAAGAAACTCTCTTCCTCTATAAAAAGGAAGGGGATGGGGCTTTGGGGGGAAAGTGCTTGAGTTCTAAACTTCTCCCAAAGTGCCATACACGATTCCCTACTCTTCTACTTGTTCTAATCTCTATTCTATTGTAGAAGAGTGATCCTTGTGTAAAAGAGGTTACCTCCACCTAGCTTTGTGTAAAGGAGAGATCTAGTGGATAGATTTGGAGGAGTGATTCACCTTGGACGAATCGGATCGTGGATTAGCGGCGTAGCCGTGAACCACGTTACATCTCGTGTTTGTATTGCTTGTCTATCTTTTGTGTTGTCTTTATTTGTATTTGTATATTCCGCTTGCGCTAACGCTTTGTAGACGAGAGAATTCCGACATCTATCGTAAGAGGGCTATTCACCCCCCTCTAGCCGGCCAATCGATCTCCATCATAGTTAACCTAACCATGATAGAGTTGACACTTTAGGTCATTTTCAATGTAATGTGATACCTTGGAAATGAGATTAGATGATAATCATAAAATATTTTAGGATGTGCTAATTGAAATTATGAAGTTTGAAAAATTGATCAAATTTGACACAATTATGTCAGATATATGGTGTGTCAAAATTTAGTGATTTGCCATACCAAAGGGGTTAAATGCAGGATCGAAAAATGCTGGGGGGTGGGGGTGAATAGCACTTTTAAAACTCTTTCTTTTGCATTTGAAAAACTCACTCGAACGAACACAAAGTAATGCAGCAGAAGTAAGTAAAAACAAAATGAAAGACAATGACACGCTTATTTTTACTTGGTTCACAACCAAATGGTTGCTAGTCCAAGGCTCCGCGATCCTTGATCGCTTTCGAGGGACAATTCACTAAAAACTCTCTTCCTCATTGGAGGTAAGAGTTATGAAGCAATTACAATAACTGTAGAGGAGAAGATAACACACCTACCTTTCCTCTTAGCAAGTATTGGATTAAAGAAACAATGATTAAATAGCTACTGACATTTACAATGAGATGATGGAAGCTCGGTCGACATTATGATGTCGTTGCGTGGAGTAGAGAGGTTTGGATTGATGGTGTA
This sequence comes from Wurfbainia villosa, assembly GCA_025175895.1. Lineage (NCBI taxonomy): Eukaryota > Viridiplantae > Streptophyta > Magnoliopsida > Zingiberales > Zingiberaceae > Wurfbainia > Wurfbainia villosa. The sequence goes on from CM046009.1 coordinate 5,607,724, forward strand.
CTTTGGGAGCCTTTCAAGTAGTTAAAGAAGAGTGTTTCACCCCTACTTTTATAGCCTTCTAAATCCTAGCTCATTGAGATCCAAATATGAGTCGAACTATAATCTCCATCCCTCCTTTTGTGGCTATTATCTTGACTTTATTCAAAGTGTCCAGATTCATTAGCAGTCGACTGCTGCTTCCATCAGTCAACTGATGGTGATCCAGTCGACTGCCTTTTTTCTTCAGTCGACTGATGGCCTGAATAATCACCTATATCACATGGTTAGCACAAGAACTATATAGTAAACTAATTAGTGAGCAATATGACGGTCCTATACCGTCCGATCTCGACTTAAACCTTCCTCCAAAAGTCTTAGTCGGATCGTTGCCTACGGATGTCCCCGTACTGAGGACGTGCTTATCCTCTCCATACAAGGTTCTTACCTTGCTTACCTTTCATCCTTCTGACCTGTCGCTTAGCTTCCAGTCACTCGATCACCGAGGTTTCTCCTTCCCAAGATTTTCCTAGCATCTTTGACCTTAGCAAAGTCTAATACATTACTTGCACACTCAACATAGCACATGAGATAATAAAACAACTTAACTTTGAATCTTTTCCATTATCAAAACCTAGGTTCGATTATTTGATGCCTCTGCACCGACATTAAATTATAATTTTGTCAAATTTGGTATTTGGTGTAATCCTCGATTATGACAATTAGAATTATGCCTTAGATGATCTTATTGTACTTTGTACACTCGTCATGCTTCATATACCATGTTGTATGTTTACACAAAAGCTGTGTTTTTGATGTATCACATCTCAAACAATATAAGACCTGCCTTGATTGTGTATTTCAACATCTAGATAGAGTGAGATGCTAGGAATAAATTCTTGGTTGAAGAATGGTTGTAAAAACCAAACAAAATGTCAAAACATATAAAAAAATACACAAATAAGAGCATGCTACTATTCCAATTAGTATACATGCAATAAACACACAAAATCTAACAAAATTGGGATTTAATAAATCAATTTTCAAAATTACAGTAAAAAACTCAGGTACTAATTGACTGTTTTAGATAAACAATCGACTGACATTATTGTAGCTTTCTACATAATGTTTAGCAGTCGACTGATGATACCCAACAATCTAGTGCTGCCTGTGCACAAGGACACAAAAAGTTTTGTAGTTAACTAATGATACCCATTAGTCGACTACTGGTGTTGTACACAGTCACATAAAGGTCAACGGTCGACTGCTGAAGCACAATAGTTGATTGATGGGTGCGATGCTTAAAAGATCGAGCCCTAGCCATTCAACCTTTCACGTGACTAACTTCTTCCCAAACCCATCGCCCATCGTTCCCATTGTTTCTTTCAGCGATCTTCTCTCCGACAAGCCCCAAAACCCTAAATCTATGCATTTTTGGTTAACCATTACCCCTATCGAGCTAATCCGAGCCTTCTCTTCCTTTTGTTTTGGTTGACTCTGCTCATTTTTAGGGTTCCAACTTCACCTTCAGTTCCAACCATCTTTCCGGTGCTGCTCTTCCCTCCCGGTGTCTTCTACAACCTAACATCAAAAATGACACCAAAGTAACGACTCTAAAGCCTTAACCCTAGCTATTTATTCATATATGATCATTATCTAATTAAATTGTTTGTGCATTCATCATCATTGCATTATATTGCATTCATCTTAGACAAAAACATATGTTGGAGTCGGGTGACGAATCCATGAGGAATTAAGCATCCTCGGATCGTAGAGCTCTGGGTGGCAATCCTAATCCACCTCGGGCATCTCAGCTTATACCCTGCTCATTATCTGGATGAGTTGTTCTTCAAGAACTATTGCAGGGAGATCACTTAAATTATCAGACATTATCATTTAGAAAAGTTAGTCTTTTGTACTCATCCCATAAATGTAGATCTTCTATCCGAATTTTACACAAACCTTAGGAAAGTCAGAGATGGTCCAACGTATCAAATGCGCATTGCAAAACATGAGCTGGAGTTTACTCTGGAAATCCTATGGGAATTTATAGAGTGTCAACCATCTAATGACACATTTGTCTTTTATCCTACTTTAGATGAGTCACCTCCCATACCTTTTGATTATATCATGATAGATTATATGCATGAGCATTTCTTTCATCGACCCCGTTTCTTAGGCCAAAATCTATTTTCAATCAATGACTTATCAGCTCCCGACAATGTTCTTTACAAAGTCATTATTGGATGTCTTTTACCGATAGTGACCCAAGGTCAGGCTATGATCCGACCACCTCACCTTTTCATGATGTATGTGCTGCGTAATTTGCTAGATATCAATATTGCATTAAACATCTTTCATTGCATATCCATTTTGTCTCCCCTGTCCAAGGGAAGCTCCATATGCCCTTTAGGCCACATCTTCACTATATGGCTAGCATCAGTAGGCATTAATATCACCAGTGGTAATGTGAAGCATTTATTCGACACATATGACTGCATTACCCTGAGGCACTTCGCACTTGCAAGGATGGTTAAAGGCTATGGACGGATGGAGTGACAAGAGCAGCATCAGTCGGCTGGGGAGGCTGAAGGGGATGCTGAGGAGGAGGATATTCTAATGTTACCAAATGCACCAAACGTGGGTCTCTCCGCCCATTTTACCATTTAGAGTCCCAGTTCGAGGAGCTCCATGAGAGTATCGACACATGATTTGAGGAGCTCAGTCTCGAACATTCCTCCATGACTCACCACCTGTCACAGATACGACTCTCATCTCCACACATTCGAGCAGCATTAGCTCGAGATGTATGATATGTACGAGATGATGTAAGCTTGGACTCTGAGTCAGCAACCTCCACCTCCGACCGATGACACTGGTTGCTAATAGCCAGGACTTTAGTCGTGTATTTTATTTTTTTTCTTGGCAAGTTGAGGGTCAAAATGTTGTGTTTACAACTTGTATGAACAACTTTTGAGAACGAATGGAACTATTTTTTTTAATTTTTTATTATCTACATTGTAATGTTTGGTTGTAAAATTGTGTGTCCTATTGTTCATAACATGTTGTTGTGTATCATGACCATGTATACCATGTTTATGCTCAGATTATTTATCTATATCATGACTGTTAGTGAAAGCCCTAGAGCCAATCATGTGATGATTGTTGTATGGACTTTATTATATCATATTCCTATTTATAAAGGCATGGTTATAATATTTACTTGTATCGGTGTCAAATAACTAAATATAATAACGTCCTTGAGTAGTAGGTTCTTATCTATATCAATCGATTGGTTGAATTGATAATGAGATGATATAGAGAACACTACTCTTAATCATTCTTAGTCGAGTATTAACATTCAGGGATAATGTTAATGCGTAGAGACTAGCATGTAGGTCAACACGATGACTTGATCTCACAAGTCATGGATATGAGATATCAAGTTGACACATGGGTATGCATTGGAGAATGTATACTAAATGACTCGCCATGAGAAAGTATCATGGATCGTTATATGAGTGTTATATACTTTCTCATGTGACTATTAGTATGACTATTAGTCCTTAGACCTGAAGTCACTATGGTTTCCTACATAAGGAGTTGCATACTTTGGCTTCGTCAAATGTCACCCGTAAATGGGTGGACTATAAAGGCGATTACTGGGTATGTGACAAATTATGTGGAAGGATGTGAGTGATGTAGATGAGATCTATCCCTCCTATATGACGGGGGTGACATCAATATTCTTGATAGAGTGAGACCACGAAGTGCATGGCCATGCCCAAATTAGCCAATATGAGATATTGAGCTCATTTGATTAGAGTGAGTCTACTTAGAGTTCAAGATATAGATTGTACCGAGGATGACATGGTCTATGCCTCAATTGGTCAATCTAGATGTCAAGGATAGAGGGACATTGTCACATATTGTGAGAGTCACAATTAGTAGTCACAAAGGTGATGTTGGAGCTCAACATTCTTGTAACTTGGGTAGCAATGATGTGTTGCTAGATACCGCTCATTGCTTATGTTCCTAAATCAGTTTAAGGACATTGCCAATGTTACAAGAACCTATAGGGTCACACACAAAGAGCAATTAGATGGAGGTTAGGTTCATATGATGAACCATGAGGATTAGGTTCATGGGATGAACCAAATTGGATTAAGAGTAATCCTAATTAGACTAATTGAGTTGACTCAATTTGATTCAAGTGTTGAATGAGTCTAATTTAGATTTGATTCATCAAATCAATTTAAATTAATGAATAGAGATTCATTAAATTAAAATTGACTTGAATCAAATGGTTGGATTTGATCAACCATGGGAGATAAGAGGTCAAGTTTGACTTGACCAAATGCCTTGTCATGATGATGACTTGGCATGGCCGACCAATGATGATGCTCCACATCATCATTGACTTATCATGTGGTGCCACCTCATGAGGGAGACCAAGAATCATTGGCTCTTAGAGTTACATGCATGCATGTAACCCCCCAAGGTTAAAGTGGTCGGCCACTTCTTGAGGAGGTGTGAATGGTTTTTGGGTAACTCCATCTTCTTCTTCCTTGGATCATCTTCTTCATTGGCTCTCTTCCTCTCTTGCTCTCCCAATCCTCCATTGCCGAGACCTTCAAGGAGTGCTAGCACACTCAAGATTGTCTTTTCTCCACCTATTGCTTGTGTGGATACCAATAGAGGAGTGTGCACTTGACACTCTCGAGTTCCGACAATCCATTTGGACGAGAGGGATAAGCAAAGGGCATCGCTTCAAGGGTAACTTCTTATCATGTAGATCTAGAGTAGATCTAAAGGTATTAAACACATACATGTTAATTTTATTTTTTATACTTTGTACAGATCCGTGGCTGGGGCTTCCGAGGTTTTCGCAACGCAAAAAGCAGTTTTTGCGGCTCGGAACACCCAACAATGACATCATGAATCATGGGTAAATATTTTTAAATTATACAATCATTTATGCCATGATCATTATTCATGCATTAAAGCCATTAAAATTGAAGTTAAGGACAAATGTCATTATTTGATGTCCTAGATAAAGGAAACAAATGAATATGCTTTGGTATAATGCATGAACCCTTAGATTTAGGGAAGATCACATCCACATCTCACAAAACTCATAGGATGATATGTGTTGGTGCAGAAAGAACCACTCCTTAGTTTTGATTACGAACCATAGTTAAAGTTAGGAATTACTTGTGGTTTGATATATGTGTTAAGTGTGCAGGCTTAACAAGAAGTCCTAGTAGGTTAGGCAGATCGAATACTAGGCAAAGTATGGAAAGTCCTAGTAGGTCATATTGACTGGATACTAGGTAGAAGACTTGATAGATCAGAAGGATCGAACATCAGGTAGGAAGTCCAGGTGGGTCAGGAGATGGGACATCTGGCATGAAGACCGGTAGATCAGGAGATCGGACAACCGACATGAAGTTTAGCTGGGTCAGGGAGACCGAACAACTGGCGGGAATCCCTAGTGGGTCAGATCGGATATCAAGTATGGTAAGTCTGGTAGGATAATCGGCAGGTAAGCCTCAAGTAAAGAGGTGAGGTCGAGTCCTATGTAGGGTGACAAAGCTAGACATCGATCCGACGGATAGTCCGCGTGGAACTAAGAAGTCGAGATCGAGCAGTATTACTACTACTTTTGTATTTTATATTGTTTGTACTTGTTAATCTCGTTTTGCAAGGAACAGTCGATTGAGTATGGTCCAGTCGACTGGATACCCAGTTGGCAAGATTAGTTGGTGATCAATTGAAGATCTGGCAGTCCAGATGGAAAGAGTTTCAGTCGACTAGGGAGGTCTAGTCGACTGGAAAAGCAAATTTCCCAATGCAGAGTCAGGTGACCTGGAGTTGACTGGAACAGGTCTTGTCGACTGGGAAGGACGAAGTACCATATTGACGGGCTAATGTGGAGTCGACTGGAGGGCATTCCAGTCGACTAGAAATGGCTTATAAAAGAAATGCACGACCAACTTCGAATAGAACTTATCTACTATGTCCAAGTGTTGTTACAATTATTCTTCATCCACAGAAGCTACATCCTATTGTAACGATACAACTCCGACACTCTGTGCTCTAATTTAATAGTTACTAAAGTGTCGGTACAATCCATTGTTTTTATTTCGCTTTATGTACTTCATTTCAAAGAGAAGGTAGTGTATTACCTATCTCTTAATCATTGTAGAAAAAGTGAATCCCTCCGAAGTCGAGAGTTTCCGAGTCGGAGGGTCTTATAGTGCATTGCCCATCGAGGTAGCTCTCGAAGAGCTACGGGCCTTAGAATAACAACCCGGTTAGGGTTGTGAACCAAGTAAATAATTTGTCTTCTTATCTTATTTAATTCAGCTGCATACTTTTTGTTTCTAAAAATAAGTTTTAATTTCTAAAGAAAATTTATAACTTCCGAGATTCACCCCCTCTTCAGAACATTATGATTCTACAATTGGTAACAGAGCAGGGGCGCTCCAATTTTAGTGCAACCATTAATGTGAGCATTAAGAATTTTCTTTAGTTTTTATCATTTTGTCTTAGAATAATTTTTGCATTAATTTTAATATTTATTTTTGTATTAGAATAAATTTTTAATATTTGTCTTGATTTAGTATAAATTTATTTTTTTTGCACAATACAATATTTCTTAATTTGAATAATTCTAAATTTTAATTTAATTAATTTAAGTAAAAATTTAATAATAAAAATTTACTAGTAATGTCACACTTAGAAGGGTACAACACAGTTTGCCCTCCTCTCTTTAACAGAGAGGACTTTTCTTATTGGAAGAGACGAATGGAGTGCTATCTGAAAACCGACCTCGATGTATGGTTTTCAATTAGGAAAGGTTTCGTCTCTCTGGTAGACGACTCGGGTGAGTTGTTAGAACCGGAGAAATGGACCACAGACGTAAGAAAACGAGCTCAAGTCGATTACAAGGCCCTTAACACCTTGCAATGCAAGCTTACCAAAGAAGAGCTCAATAGAGTCGGTCCCTTCGAAAATTCAAAGGAACTTTGGGATAAGTTAATTGAATTATACAAAGGCAGTAGTGATACTAGAATAGCTAAACGAGATATGTTACTTAATAAACTTTTTAATTGTAAAATGAATAAAAATGAAAATGCTAGTCAACTCCACACTAGAATAAAAGATATATTAAATGGACTTCATTTAATAGGACATCAAATAGAAAATAGGGACGTAATTAGGTACACACTTAAGGCATTCCCGAGGAAGGCCTTATGGACATCCATTATCGATGCCTATAGGGTCTCTAGGGATCTTTCCTTAATTAGATTAGATGAACTATTTTGTGAACTCGAACTACACGAACAAGCTAACTCGGGTTAAACTGAGAACGGTATTGCTTTAGTGGCAGGTTCGACTAAAAAGGAAAGAAAAACAAAAAGTGAATCCGAAGATGAGTCGGAGTCGAACCTAAATTGGGAAGAGGAAATCGTACACATGGTCCGGAAAATGTTCAATCGAAGAAAAAGGTTTATGAAGAAGAATGGAAAAAAGGTCATTGACAACAAGCCGAGACCTAGATTGGAAGTAACGTGTTACAAGTGCAATGAAAAAGGACACTGCAAGTCGGAATGAGCAAATATAAAAAAGGAAGAAAAACCTAAAAAGGAAAAGAAGAAGAAAACACTTAAGGCAACTTGGGACAAATCGTCTTTGGAAGAGTCGGACGCAGAAGAGACAAAGAGAAGTTTTGTGGCATTCATGGCCGAATCAAGCTCCGAAGCCGAATCAAGTTCCGAGTCCGAGTCTGAGTCTAAGAAAAGCCACAGATCAACATCCGTTTCCGAAGGACTAGACGAGGTAACTTCTCCTTTAGAAGATAAACTTTACAACATAATTGCATGCCTAGGAAGGAAATTAGCTAAATCCGAGAACCGAGTAGACTCACTCCTTAAGGAAGTTCAAGTACTTAAGGAGCAAGTAAACTCGAAGACTTCAACTTGCCAAGTTAAGGATAGAGACATAACTCAAGTCTTAAAACTTGAGGAAGAGAACTCAGTCCTAAAAAGGCAAGTGGGAGATCTTACCGGAATGTTGGAAAGGTTCACTTCGGGCTCCAAGTATCTAAACATGATGCTTGGATCTCAGCTAGCTGTGTACAACAAGTCCGGACTTAGACACAAAGTTAAATCCTCATATAAATCATACATGTCATTACTTAGCCGAAATGCTAAGAATCGAGTCCAAGCATGGGTTCCTAAGTCTAGCTTAGTCAACCAAGTTGGACCAAATCAATTTTGGGTTCCCAAGAGTCAAGTTAACTTAGTGAACAAAACTCAACCAAGTTATCACTTAGGGGGAGCAAACACCTTGCTTGTTTCTTTATTTAGTTAAACTCTTGCATGTCTTAGTTTACTTTACTTGCTTAATTTAGAATGGACTAGATAGGAAACAAAGTAGTTTAAACTTGAACAATCTAGTACTAAGACGAAGTGAACTGATAGTAAGTTAGGGAATCTCTTCGAAGTGCATGCCTAAGAAGTTGTCCATCTTGTTGGATCGAGAAGCATCGCTAGAGGAGGGTGAATAGCGAGCATAAAACTTTTCGTCTTTTCATTCAATTAAACTTAAACGTAGTGGAAAGTAAAAGAATAAAAAACAAATAGATTATTTTTACATGGTTTATAACCCAGCGATTGCTACTCCAAGACCCCACGATCCTTGACCACGTACGAAGGGGCAATCCACGATAAAGTTTCCTCCTCGTTGGAGGTAGGAGACAACGATCACAAAAACGAAAGCACGAGGATGAGGCAACAAGCCTACCTCACCTCGTTACAATTAAAATAATGAATACAGTGAATAAAAATAATACTTGCTGTCGACGAAGAAATTCTGAGCTTGGCGTTGCATCGGCGTTACAATGTTATGGCGTTTAGAGCATTGGCGTTGCGGGAGCACTTTGAGAGTAAGATGATAATAATTGGGTTGGAGTCCTCCCCTCCTTTTATAGATTTTTACCTTGGAATAAGTCTTGATAGAAATCCTCAACTTTTGGAACTGATCACGAGGTGGCACCTTATCTTATCACGAAGTGGCCGCGTCAAACATTATCCATTTTGATCTAGCACAAAAGGTTGATTCGTAGCCATCAATTGATTGATGCCTTCCATCAGTAGACTGATGTGTATCAGTCGACTGCCCAATGACCAGCAGTCGACTGCCAGCCTGGCCACTTCCCTATAGTAAGAGGTTAGCACGAAAAATGATAAATATGATGGTTCCTTACCATCCAATCTCGACCTAGACCTTCCATTGGAAGTCTTAGTCAGATCGCCGCCTATGGTCGTCCCCATACAGAGGACACGACCTTACCATCTCTCTTCACACTCGTGCTTACCTCTGGTCCTTTATAACCTGTTGCTTTGCTTCTGGTCTTCCACCTAGGTTCTTCGACTCCCACAAAGTTTTCCTGGTGTTACCCAACCACTACGGTTTCCTGACTCGGGATTCTCTGGGTGTCACTGACCTTCAGCTTAGCTTAATCATTTCTTGCACACTTAATTCAGCTCATGAGATAGTAATATGACCTTAACTTTGGATCTTTGCCATAATCAAAACTTAGGTTCGATTATATGGTGCCCCTACACCAACACATCCGATATTCAAGAAGGTCATATGCCTCGTCATGACCTGGTGCACTAAGTCGAGTGGAACTGACCGAAGCTAACTCACTAAGTCTTTAACTAGTTAGACTAAAGCTTAGCCCAAAGTGAGTCAAGTACTTGATTCCTTTATTGACTTTGTCTAGGAAGTGGTCCATCCAATATCTAAGAAGGGCATATGTCTCGCCACGACCTGGAAGTCAATGTTGGAAATGTTAGTAATATATGAGAAATGTCCTAAGGCAATCGCCTTATGTTTGAACCATTTATATGATAAATGAAGATTAACTATTTGAGTATACATGTTTTCATGTATTTGATTAGATCTTAAACTCATTTACTGAATGTCCACGATACGATTCACAGCATGAGAGAATTTGTGATTAGATCACAACTAGTGAGTATCTCTGCATGTATAATTGTGATATATCAGAATTATCCCTAGTCGATGAATTGATGGATTTGGACACCATCAATTCTGTCGAGACTAGCACGAGGTATACTCCTTGGTGTATCCAAGCAGCTGATTCTCACTGGCTGGAGACATTGTGATATCCAGAGGTAATCGTGGATGCTAGTTATGGTAACTAGTTCATTGGAGTGACCAGCCGTAAGACTTCATATGGTTCTCTGCATATATAGATATATCAATGAAGTTCTTATTGCAACTTAAGTGTGATGTTCCTTTGACTTACGGTATTCAAGTCATCTTGATCATGAAGACTTATGCTTTGACATCTTAAGCAAGCATCTTTGAGGAGATGTGGACCCGGGATGATTGGGTATAAGTTGAAGTGATCTAAGGTGTTTGAATAGCCTATAAAGGATTCACCACTCCTTGCGAGGAGATGTATACCCATGGCCTCTTGTCAGATTGTTACTAAAGTCTTTGGATAAAGCATTACATGTTTAGAGTAAGGTACTCTTGGATACATGTGCAGTAACTAGAATCCGTAGGATGAGGAAATGATACTTAGGCTAGGTGTGACGTAGTCAACCTAGTGGGGACTGACACTATAGACCATGTCCTGAACCAAGTGGGTATAAGATGAGTGAAAGGAATGGGGCACGAATCATTATAGCTGCTGAAGGGTTTCACAAATAGTTTTGGATCAACCGTTGATCTTTTCGGTTAATTGGGGATCATGATGTACTACTAGGTGCCACTCATGATCGTTCAATAATTAATGGTTAATTATAGACGACCAACATAAACCGAGAACCTATTTGGTCACACGTACAACGAGCGTAATCCGAAGGATTTAAAATGAGCTTGAGAATGAGATTCTCGCCGAGAAACTACGTTTGGTTGGACCAAACAAGGAGCGAGCATGAAATCGTTTCAGTCGCAATGCAAGTGTGGATGGGTCGTGTCTTATGAAGACATGATGGATGAACCAAATTGATTTGGTTATAATCCAATGGTGGAGAATAAACTAAAGGGGTTTAGTTTGTTTTATACGAATGAACGAAAAGTTGGTTCAGTTCATTTTAACTTAAAATAGACCAACGCGATTTGGTTTAGTTTAAATTAAATTAATGGAGTGGGTTAACGGGTTTTGGTTATGAACCAATAACCATTAGGAGAATTTATTCTTTAGAAAATAGGGCTCAAGGGTTCAATGAGAGCCCTAATCAAAAGTTGTCGCCCCTCTCCCTCCTCTCCTCTTGTGGTCGGCGCCCAAACCCTAGCCACCGCCCACCTCTTGTGTCGCCGTCCAAGTTTTTGCCGGCGTCCAAGCTTCAGCCGGCGATCCTCCGGCAACCCTCCGGTGATCTTCCTTGGCTCCGGCGACAAGGTGAGCATCTAGCTTCCTTATTTGGCCAGCGTTAATCCTCCACCAAAGCTGTCCATTTTTCTAGACAGCTTGTTTACTTCGTGTCAGAGCATCGTTTGGACGACGTTAGGAGCTCTGACAGCGGATTCCTTGCCGGGGATTCGATATCCGGTAATCCTCATAGGTGGAGGACAAAGGATTCGTCAAACAGTGGGCAAATACCTCTCCGGAGAAGCGAGTTTTTGAGGACTCGTTTTGAATCCGAATTTTGATTCGGATTGTGATCTTCTCTCGATCACATCGTCTTCGACATGAGGCTAGTGACTCGTACGAAGATGAGGCTCGTGACTTTGTGAAGTCATCCAGAAGATACTCGGCGTGGATATGGATAGAGGCGATTCTAGCGAGGGTCGCTCCGGTTGATGACTTTCCCGCTACACGTGATATGTCAGGTATACGTAGAATAAATTTCCTTTTATTAATTGAAAAATTTGAAACGATGGTTATGTCTATACATGTTGTACTATGCATGCGTATGGTGTGTGTGTTGTAATAAATTAGATTTATTATTTTTATTTCTTCCGTTGTGCACATGTTTACAAAACATGTTCGAACACACACTGCCATGATCTTAAACCCAATTGATGAGTATCGAGCCTGAGGTTGTGTTTTGACATAATCGTAAAATTGTTTTGTGATAGTCGTAATTGTATTTATGAAAATTTTCTACTTTTGTAAAGTTAGAAGTATTTATGGAAATTTTCTAATTTTGGAAAGTCTAGAAGTATTTATGAAAATCTTCTACTTTTGGAAAGTTAGAAGTATTTATGGAAATTAACATTTTCTATAAATAAAATATTTGATTAGATTTGGAAATTTGTTTCCTAATTTAATCATGATTTGATTTAGGAAATCAAATCTAAAATATATTTTATTTCCATAAATAGTTTTGACAATTTAGGAAATTTGTTTCCTAAATTAAAATTGACTTTCCTTAATTGAGACATTTCATAAATAAAATATGTGATTAGATTTGGAAATTTGTTTCCTAATTTAATCATGATTTGATTTTGAGAATCAAATCTTAAACATATTTTATTTCCATAAATAGTTATGACATATAAGGAAATTTTGTACATGTCATAATTGTATGTCATGTAATTGCATTAGATGCATATCATTATGTCATGCGTGTCGTGACATGTAGATGTATGCCATGTATGTCATGCTATGTAGATAATAGTTATTTGCATGCAAAGAGGATGAGACATAAAAACCCTAACACAATATTAAAGTCTACACATTCCATTAATATGGTTAGAACCAAAGTCCTATTTTCTGTTTGGGTTGTTGGACTCTCTCCAAGCCCGGCTTGAACCTGAACATGTTCAAACCATGGAATAGTTTAATATTAATATGGTAAGAGTCAGAGGTCAATCGTTAGCTTTGGTTGTTGGACTCTCTCCAAGCCGGGTTAATTGGTTGAATGCACGCTAACCATATTAAAACTATTTCTCGATTAATGGGTTGACTTTAACTTGGAGCATCAGCTTGTTGGACTCTCTCCAAGGTCGATGTGAAGGGAGGTGAAGTTGGGTGCTATGCATATGATGCATACTTGTTAATGAGTTAGCAACCCGATGTATGTGTGGACATTCAATTAGTTGATAGCACATTGTGATAGTTGCATATATGTGATATGAAATTGGTATATTTGATACCTACCATCGTAGCTATGAATAGCTTGTTGGACTCTCTCCAAGGTTGTTCATATCTATATTGGATATCATCCCATTCGGAGATGGACCTACAATCTCTCGAAGTGATTTTGGGGTTTTTGAATTCGAAAAAATGAATGGGATTTTGTAAATATATGTGGATGCATTTTAAATCATCTTTCTCATATAAGCTCGATTTGTATTTCTAGGATAATTGATTGATCATGATGTCTTTGAATTTGCACTCTATCTTGGATTCAAATAAATTGACTGGGTCGAACTTCTTGGACTGACTTTTGGATTCAACCTGAGAATTGTTCTTAAGGTTGAAAAGCTTGCGAATGTCCTCGAAGCGCCTCTTCCCGCCCGTCCTAGTGACAATGCAACTCTGGACCAATTGTTGACCTATCAGAAACATATGACTAATTCTGAAATGGCGAGTTGCATTATTCTAGCCGCGATGGTGCCTGAGCTGTGGAAGCAGCATGAGCATATGGATGCCATAGTCTTTCATCTTTATGAGTTGGTTGTTGAGCAAGTGAGACCCGAAAGGTTCGAAGTCTCCAAGCTCCTCTTCACTTCTGAGATGCAAGAAGGTTCATCTGTGGTACTGCTCAACATGCTGAAGACTATGGAGCCTTCTGTGAAGCATGAGCAGGGGACGGTGCTATAAATTGATTCCTCGAAGAAAGGCTCTAAGAGGAAGTCAAAGGAATAACAGAAGGGGAAGAAAAAGGCTAAAAAGGCAGAACCAGCTCAAAAGGGCACTTGCCATCATTATGGCAAGGAGGGCCATTGGCGAAGAAATTGCAAGATTTATCTTGAGTCCGTGAAGAAGAATAAGGCATCGGATGCCCCATCTTCTTCAGATATCTTCATTATTGATTGTCATTATATTTCATCAAACACTTGGGTATTGGATACTGGGTGTGGCTCACATATATGTAATGACATACACGGGCTAAGGAATAGAAGAAGACTCATCAAGGGAGAGTCAAATTTACGTGTTGGGAATGGAGAAAAGGTTGCTGCACTCGCCATCGAAACGTATTTGTTGAAACTCCCTGCAGAACTTATCTTAGAACTAGATAATTGCTTTTATGTTCCTTCGTTGATAAAGAACATCATTTCTATTTCTTGTTTAAATAGAAATGGGTACCATTTGACTTTTAGTAACAATTGTTGTTACATAACTTTGAATGGAGTTCTTTATGGGACTAAAACTTTAAGCAATGGTATTTATACGTTGGACGTATCCAGTGACATTTTCAATATCGAAGCGAGCAACAAGCGTGCTCGTAAGGATAATCAATTAGACTCCTACAAGTGGCATTGTCGTCTTGGCCATGCAAGCAAGAAACGTATGTCCGAATTACACCGATGTGGAATTCTGGAATCATTTGAATTGGATTCATACGATACATGTGAATCATGCTTAAAAGGCAAGATGACTAAGTTACCTTTTACAGGAAAAGGTGAACCAGTGGGAGAGTTGCTAGGTCTAATACATAATGATGTATGTGGACCTATGTTAACTCAAGCTTTGGGAGGCTATAGCTACTTCATTACCTTCACCGATGATCACTCACGGTTTGGGTATGTGTTCTTGATGAAACACAAGTTTGAAGCCTTTGAAAGGTTCAAAGAATTCAGAAATGAAGTAGAGAAACAACATGACAAGAGTATTAAAATACTTCGATCGGATCGAGGTGGTGAATACTTGAGTCAAGAGTTTCTAGATTATCTAAGAGACAATGGTATATTGTCTCAATGGACTCCGCCATATACACCACAGCATAATGGTGTATCTTGAGAGGGCGTAATCGGACCTTGTTGGACATGGTCAGGTCAATGATGAATCATGCGAATCTTCCCAAGTCCTTTTGGGGCTATGCACTTCAGACAACTATTTACTTGTTAAACAGAATGTCAACCAATGTAGTCTCCACTACTCCATATGAGATATGGAATAGTAAGAAATCTCATGTATCTTACTTGAAGATATGGGGTTGTCCTGCTTATGTGAAGCGGACTGTATCAGACAAATTGGATGCTAAGTCTGATAAATGTCTATTTATTGGATACCCTTAGGAAATAAGGGGTTACCAATTCTATCATCCTGTGGAAAAAAAGGTGTTTGTTTCAAGACATGTTGTGTTTCTAGAGAAAGAGTTTCTCTTGCAAGAAAACAGTGGGAGTGTCGTTGAGCTTGAGGAGGCTCGAGAGACTCAAATAGACATTGATGAGATACCTGGTGAAGTATCACAGCCAATCACTCATAGTGATGAACCATCGGCTGGACCTATTGAGACACCACATCTTCGTAGATCTAGTAGAACACACAATATTTCTGAGAGATATGGATTTCTCGTAAGTGAATCGAACGACGTGTTACTCATTGACGATGAGGAGCCTACCAGTTATGAAGAAGTTCTGACAAGTTCAGAAAGGGATAAGTGGCTTGAAGCCATGAAGTCGGAAATGGATTCCATGTATGAAAACCAAGTTTGGAACTTGGTTGACCCACCTGAAGGCATAAAGCCTATAGGGTGCAAGTGGGTTTTCAAGAAGAAAATCTACATGGATGGTAATGTGATTACCTATAAGGTTAGATTGGTGGCGAAAGGATATCATCAAAAGTAAGGTGTTGATTATGACGAAACCTATTTGCCTGTTACTATGCTTAAATCCATTCGGATGCTCCTGGCCATAGCGGCTCATTATGATTATGAGATATGGCAGATGAATGTGAAAATAGCTTTCCTTAATGGAAACCTGCTCGAGGATGTGTATATAATACAACCTGAGGGTTTCACATCGGTTGATAAAATCAAGGTATACAAATTGCGACGGTCCATATATGGATTGAAGCAAGCATCCAGGAGCTGGAATATCCATTTTGATGAGACAATAAAAAAGTTTGATTTCTCACAAAATCTGAACGAACCTTGTGTGTACAAGAAGGTTAGTGGGAGTGCAGTCGTGTTCCTAGTATTGTATGTCGATGACATATTACTTATAGGAAATGATGTTTCTATCTTACAGTCAGTTAAAATTTAGTTGTCCAAGACATTCTCTATGAAAGACCTGGGATAAGCAACCTGTATCCTTGGGATTAAGATCTATAGGGATAGATCAAAACGGTTGCTTGGTCTTTCGCAGTCTACATATATAGACCGAGTGCTAAAGAGGTTTAGCATGTTGGAATCCAAGAAAGGTTACCTTCCCATCAGGCATGGGATACACCTTTCGAAGTCTATGTGTCCATGCACAGAAGACGAGAGGATTTGTATGAGTAAGATTCCCTATGCATCCGCAATAGGATCTATCATGTATGTTATGTTATGTACGAGGTTCGATGTATCGTATGCTCTGAGTGTCATGAGTAGATACCAGTCTGATCCAGGAATGGATTATTGGGCGGCTGTTAAGACAATCCTTAAGTACTTGAGAAGAACTAAGGATGCGTTTCTAATATATGGAGAAGGGTACATGATGATATGTGGGTATACGAATGCCAGCTTCCAAACAAACAAGGATGATTCCAAGTCTCAGTCTGGGTATATATTCACCTGGAATGGAGGCGCAATAAGTTGAAAAGGTTCCAACCTTGACACTATAGCGGATTCTGCCACTAAGGTAATACATACATTCTGAAAGAAAGCGAAGCGGCTTGGATCAAGAAGTTCATCTCTGAACTTGATGTGGTCTCATTAATGATCCAAACATGTGCTTCGCCGCTATCATCTGATCAGAGAGATCATTAGTAGGAAGGAAATATAAATCGAGTAGATTCCCACTGAAAGGAACTTTGCGGATCCTTTAACTAAGGCATTACCTCAAAGTAAGTTTGAGGGTCATATTAGAGCTTATGGTATTGGATACCATAGCAATTGGCATTAGGCCAAGTGGGAGTTTGTTAGTAATATATGAGAGATGTTTTAAGGCAATTGCCTTATGTTTGAATCATTTATATGATAAATGAAGATTCACTATTTGAGTATACATATTTTCATGTATTTGATTAGATCTTAAACTCATTTACTGAATGTCCACGATACGATTCACAACATGAGAGAATTTGTGATTAGATCACAACAGTGAGTATCTCTACATGTGTAATTGTGATGTATCAGAATTATCCCTAGTCGATGAATTGATGGATTTGGACAACATCAATTTTGTCGAGACTAGCACAAGGTATACTCCTTGGTGTATCCAAGCAGCTGATTCTCACTGGCTGGAGACATTGTGATGTCCGGAGTTAATCGTGGATGCTAGTTATGGTAACTCGTTCATTGGAGTGACCAGCCGTAAGACTTCATATGGTTCTCTGCATATATAGATACGACATATATAATATATGAAAAGTGCATAAAAGTAACCGAATCCTAAACACACAAAATCGGAAACCGTGGCTCTGATACCACTTGAAGGTAGGAAACTTCGCTTCCCACTTCAACTCGATCGTTTGTTCATGGCGATCCCTTCTACGTCCCCGGATAAAAAAAAATTATCCTTGACAAGAGAGATTACCCAAGCAACCGTTTCATCGTCGTGCTATTCGATTAGAGTGGTCACTTGAACAAACTTGTTGTTCAAGCCACCAACCTCTATTCTACGAATAGCCGCGGAATAGACGATGTACGGATCGCCGGCTTTTGTGTTTATGTTCGGGGTCCAAGTATATTTATCCACAAAATAAAACATATAACATACATATAATTGATAAACAATTATAGACATAATACAAAAGAACACTAATCAAAATAAACAAGATTATACCTCTTGTTATACCTCTTGATCTTCTATTGTATGTCCTTCCTCCTTTTGGATGTCGTGTGGGCGACGATCTTCCAAAAGTTGAAGCTCCTAGATCACCAATCTTCCTTTCCTTGTTCACTCTGAACAAAGGAAGATCATAAAATAAAACTCTTCTTCCTATCTAGAACCGGCCACCAAGTCAATAGACTCGATGTTGCCATCGACCAAGGAAGAGAATATGGAGTATGGGAACCGGCCATAAGAGAATCAAGGAGGGTGATGGGCGCCGACCAACTCTTGGAGAAGAGAAAAGAAACCAATCCTTCACCTTGTAGCCGCCCAAAACCCTAACCCTAGCTCTCCTAGTTGCCACAGACTAAAGAAGAGGGGAAGAGGAATAGGTTGAGCACCGACCAAGGAATATTGAAGAGTGATAGGCACTGGCCACTAAGGAAGAAGAAGAAGACCTTCTCCAATTGTTGCCGCCCACTCCAACACCCAAACCCTAGCCGCCCAAACACAATCCTAACCTAACTAGGATTCCTTGCCGCCCAAGGGAAGCAAACCCTAATCTCCCTTCCATCAAGTTGCCGCCCACCCCATGCTCTCCTTTTATAGAGTGAGGGATATGCCTTGTTTTAATCTCCACCATTGGTTCTAGGGATTTAATCTCAACCGTCGGATCTCAAGAATTAATCACAACCGTCGGATCTAGAGATTCAATCTCTACCATTGGTTCTAGAGTTTTGTTTTCATCCATTGGATCTAAGCTTCATGAGGTTTTAATAGGCTACAATAGGGACCATGAGGAGGAGTTGGATCTTGGCCACCCAATGGATCAAGCTCACATAAAGTCCAATCCATTAATGATAATCGAATCCACTAAAGGATTATCATTGATCTACCTCAACAATCCCCATAAGTTAATATGGGCTCCATATATTATATGTACATTTTCTCCCCGTGTTTAAGATCAGAGCTCGGGGCTCTTCTACGAATTAACAACCCGGAGTCAAGAAGCTAGAGGGAAGAATATGGATTACCAAGAAAAATTGGGTGATGACGTCAACATTCCACCTTCCTTCAACCGTGAACATTTCGCGTATTGGAAAGGTAGGATGGAATATTTTCTAATGACAAATATCGAAAATTGGTTTGCCGTGACTATAGGTTTTGATGCTCCGAGAGGAGAGAACGGCGAAATCCTCAAAATGAAGCGATGGACCGAGGAGCAACGGGAAAAATTCAAGACAACCGTTAAGGTAACAAAAATGTTGATTAACTTGATACCTAACGACATTTTGTCCAGATTAGGAAGCTATAGGGATGCCAAGGAGTTGTGGAACAAGTTGATCAAGTTCCACGACAATCCCGAATCAGTCCAAGAAGACTTGGAAGTGGAGGAGACCGAAGAAGAATCATCATCATCCTCACAAGAAAGTGAGGAGTTAACGTCCGGACCGGAAGAGGTGAAGGAAGTGGAAGAAGCATCCACCTCAAGGATTGAGGGGGAGGAGAGAACCTCCATACTGGAACATCAGGAAGAAGCTTCGATTTCCGGTCAAGATGAAGAAGCCCAAAGTCCAATTCCGGTCTCTACCACCGAACTAGGTAACTCAAGCAATTTGATTTTAAATAAAAAACATATAATTTGCTTTGAGTGTAGGGAAACCGGGCACTACAAGAGCAAGTGCCCAAAAAGGGTAAAGAAGGCTCAACCGGCACCAAAAGTCAAGGATGTCGGTCCCCAAAGTCAAAAGAGCAAGGAGCATATCATATGCTTCAAGTGCAACTCAAAGGGGCATTACCGGAGTCATTGCCCAAGGGGGAAGAAGAAAGGGCAAGAAGGAGCAACACAAGTAGGGGGAGCCTCCAAGGCAAACCCTAAGGTAAAATTTATTAATGCACCTTCAATTTCTAGGGATAAGAAGCATGCTAAGAATAATTTTAATAGTCTTGCTATTGTACATGAAAAGCATGCTAAAAATAATAGACATATTTGTTTAGGTGCTAAGAGTGTCCACTTAGGAAATAAGAAGAAATTTGGGACTAATGTTCCTAAAAATATTTTACCTAGGGAATCTATCAAGAAAATAGGAGAACACCTAGGGTTTAACCCTAAATGGACTAGGCATATGCCTAGAAAGGACAATGCCCATGGTTTAAACCAAAACTAAAAAATTGAGCAATTAGAATTGGAGAACCAAGCCTTGAGGTCAAGGTTTGAGAAACTAAAAAAGACCCTTAGGAATATACAAACTCAATTTAAAGGGTCTAATGATCAAAAGTCTAAGTCTAGATCTCAAAGTCAACATCTAGGACCTCAAAGTCGAAAGTCAACCAAGGGCAAGCAAGGTTTGGGTCACAAACCTAAGCCTAAGGTGGCTTACCATAGTGTTCCATTTGATTATGGAACACAAACTAAGTCTAAGAAGACCAAAGTTACTAGGGAAGCTATCCCTAAGAGTAACCATAGTTTGTGCCTAGTGGCTAAGGTTTCTAGGAAACCTAGGGTGGCCACTAAGAAGGTTGCAAGGGGAGTTACCCCTAGAGTCAACCTAGGTAAGACCAAAATGACCAAGGCTAATAAGCCTAGGAGGGTCATTAGGAAGGTATCTAGGGAGGTTATCCCTAAGGAATACCTAATTAACCCTAGGAGCTCAAATAGGTTTTGGGTTCCTAAGAGCGTGATTGATTCACGCTAGATGGGGTTAGGGTGTGCCAACCTTGATTGGATGGGTAGTTAACTCAACCATGATAAAGGTGGCACTTTAGGATATTTTCAAGGTTATGGTTACCTTGGAAATACATTTGAGTTTTAATCCTAAAGGATTTTAGGATGTGTCAATATATTTCTTGAAAACATGAAAATCAATAAAATTGGCACAATCTAGATTTAGAGGTCATAGTGTGTGACTTTGATTGTTGGCACACTTTAGAAGTTCATGTATCAAGGAAAGTGTGTTTAAGATGTAAACGTAACATCTAGAGTGATACTCAAGTGCCACACAACTTGATGTCTTGTACTTACCATGCTTCATATATTTCACCATGTGTTTGCATGGAAGGAATATCTCGGATGGATTGCATCTCACAAAACAAGTCTTTTACCTTGATTGTGTATTTCAACACTTAGAAAGGGTGAGATGTTAGGATTTAGAAATCATTGGATGTTAATGTTTGCCAAAATGGAATAAAACATTAAAATACATTAACGAATACATAAATATAAGTGTAACATCAATATGTTCAATATACAAGATTAAACATGATAAAATGGAATAATTTAGATGAAGAAATCGAGATTTTAAAATTGAGCAAATCAGAAATCGAGATATCGACCGATCGATCATATGTAGCGTGATACGATGCATCCAAGAATGAGTCTTGGCGCTAGGACTCAAGCTTGAACATCGATCGTGATGGGATACATCGATCGTGATGGCATTCACCGAGGTGAGGGCATCGGTTGAGTGCTTGCGCATCGGTCAGTGGTGACAACACTCAAATCGATGAGCCACATCGATCGTGATATTCGTAGCATATCACGAAGGTTCAGTGATCGATTGCGAGCCGAGCGATCGAATAATGCGCTCGGTAAACCCGCTTAATAAACCACGATCGGTCGATCGATCGCACATCACCGATCGCATCGCGATTTTATAACACCGAACCGCTAGGGTTCGGCGTCTTCACGCGATGCGCCTTCGGTTTTCCTCTCCTCTCCGATCACCTTCCCTTTCTCCGACCAACCCTTCCGGACATGCCAGCCGCCCAAGCTTTTAGGTTTGATAGATAAGCCCCTTCTCTTGCGTGTTTTCACTTATTTCAAGCTTTAGTTCACTCGTTCTAGGGCTTGTTTCCTTGTTTTCTGATTAGGGTTCCGGCGTTTGAGTCCTCCGGCGAACTTTCCGGCGACATCTGAGCATCCCATCGCCACACCTCCAAATGACACCTAAGTAAAACTCTTCTTACCCAAAACCCTAATTTTCCTTCCTATTGTAATTTAGTTCTATCTAATCATGTATTATTGTCCTTGCATGTCATATCATTACATTGCATTCATAATAGGAGAGCCCATAGGCATGATCCACCAGAGGGTGAATCTCGATTGTACCAACCTATGTTGGTTAGGTACATCGATAGGGACTTTTTCAATCGCTACTGTAGTGATATCATAGACTTATTTGCATACTATCATCTCATGAAAATTGTCTTATGCACCCATCCTATTAACGATGACCTTCGTAAGGAATTTTATCAGAACCTAAAGAAGGTAGACGATGGCCCTACCTACACTACTTGCGTTGCAAAATGCGATTTAGAGTTCACTCCTGTGATACTACAGGAGTTTCTCGAGTGTAAGCCATCGGATGACACCTTCATCTTTTACCCCACCTTTGATGCTCCTTTGCCCGAGCCATTTGACCATATTTCTTTAGAATCCATGCATGAGCATATTTTTGGTCATCCTCGTCCACCGGCCCAGAACTTATTCCCTATTAGTGAGTTGTCTGCACCTGACAATGTACTCTACAAGGTCATTGTTGGGTGTTTTCTTCCTATCGTCACTCGGGGTCTGGCCAAGATTCGGCCTCCCCATCTCTTTCTACTATATGTCATGCGTAATAGGTTAGACATAAAATTTACATTAAATATGTTTTATTGCATAGTGCATTTCATTTCCCCTGTACAAGGGAAAGTGCATATGCCATATGGTCACCTTATCACAGCATGGCTAGAGTCCGTAGGCATTAACATTCACAGGGGTTCTTTGAGAGCGCTCTCTGAGGTGTATGACTGCATATTGATTCGCAACTTCTCATTAGCGAAGCTGCGGATGGGGCCTAGACAGATGGAGTTGGCGCCTCGACCACCACCCAGGGCACGCAGAGAGCCTCCGCACTCCGCAGAGATGCAGAGGACTATGAGGATGTAGACGCCGCTGATGAGGAGGATCAGCTGCCACCAGATGCATCAGCGGCGGGTCCATCAGATCGTTGTGGCCAGCTGGAGTCCAGATTCCAGGACTATCAGCAGACGATTGACTCTAGGTTGTCAGAGATCTTAGCAGGCCAAGCATCTTTCGGCGCACGTCTTGATCGGATGGAGGAGTCCCAGAGCCGCATCGAGCAGCATCAGCTCGATATGTTTGAGATGATGCGGGCTCGACGGGCGTTGAGTCGAGCCTCTCCTCCACCGCCACCTCCTGCAGACGACTAGATATAGAGGATATTAGATTTTCTTTGGTTTTCAGTTTTTGTAGTGAGATTGAGCATATCCAATCTCCATTTTGAATGTAAAAGACTGAAATCTTTTAGATTAAATGAAATTTCTGTTTGTGACAATCTTGTGTGTTTGGATGAGTATTTGTATTATTGTGTTGGCTTATGAAAGTTGCTATATCATGACGTGAAATTGCATTTTATCATATAACATGTCATTGTTTAGGATTATTTTAGATGTCATGTGTTCTTAAATTTCATCATATGTCATGACATCATGATCATTGGTCATGTTTTTATTTTGCTATCACTATGTCATGATCATTTCATGCATTAATTTGATTGAACATTGATTTAAGGAAAATGGCATGACTTGAAGTCTTATTTATAAGGTAATCAAGTAAGGTTGCCTAGGAAATGCATGAAACCCTAGATAAAATGAATCAAAACCCACATCTCACATCACATTGATATGTATGTGTATTTATACACCCTAGATACATGTGAGATGCTAGGATAATAAGTTAGGTTCAAGGTGCATAGGTAGTGCATCTAGATGAACTCAAACTTATTTTAATTATCACCAAGAATCATAAGGAAAGCTAATATACAAGGTATGTATATTTAGCCAATAAATTATGGTTCAAAATAGGTTTTCAAAAACATTTTAAAATCTAGTTAGAAAACATTGGTGAAATCTATCTTTTGATAGCCATCATCATTGTAGAAGTTGATACAAAGTGGATCAAAAACATTAAAGTTTTTAATAGTTTTGAACTTTGTACCAATCTCCTATTTCAATGGTAAAAATATTTTTCCAAAATTTTTCATTGATTGTATGTGTGATAAGTAATATACGTATCAAGTTTCATAATTTTTTTGATTTACGTAGAGTTACTTATGAATTTCTTGACTCGATATGATGTCACAGTTGTCACTCATCGCTGTTTCATGCGTGATGGATGATGGATGGACACATCGATCGTAGCTGACAGAGTCGACTGATAGCCTGATTTCGGGGTTACCAAAGTTGCTTAACCCGATTTCAGCTGCGGTTAAAATCCCTAACCACTCCTAACCCTAGGATATGTTTTTGGGAAGCATGATGAAGGGTGAAAATCCACTGGATATGGATTAGGAGAGGTGTTTAGGGTTTGTATCAATTTTAAGGTGTTAGAAAGTTCAATGTTGCATTTCTAACCTTAACTTTGATGATTTAGAGTTCCTATTGGCTTAAGGACTTCCCAAGGACATTGTTGGCGCAATGGTCAAGGGGAAGCAAGCCTTTAGGGGGAGATATCCAAGGAGAAAATGTTATCAATTTGGAAAATTGATGGATTTTTAGAAACCCAGTTTGGAAATTGGGAGAGTGTATAGGATTGCCTCTCTTGAGTGATATAGGACTTATCACTAAGAAGATAGTAGGCATCTTAGGTATTTTTGGACAAAGGGGGAGATTGTAAGATCTCATTGGGCCATGAGACATTGACCTCCTTGGAGAGATAACCTTTTGATGTATGTCAAAAAGGGGGAGAGTTTGTTTGATATTTGGGATCACCAATTTGGAATAATTGGTAAGAGACTTAAGTTAGCCGTCTAACTCAAATGGTTTGGTTTTTGTCAAACATCAAAAATGGGGAGATTGTTCGTGCAATCGACCCAGGTCACGATTGACCAGGACTCGAGTTTGACTTGAATGATGTTTTGATGTTCGACAAAAATATATGACAATGAAATTGTCAAAGTAAAGTCCAAGTCATGGGTACTTGGCATGGGAAGTCCAAGTTGGACACTTGACACATGAAAAGTTCAAGCATGGGTCTTGGCAATGTAAAAGTCCAACATGGGTTGGCAAGGGAAAGTCCAAGCTTGAGTCTTGGCATGAGAAGTCCAAGGGGTTTGATATTGGCTGCGTAAAGTCCAAGCGGGAGTCTTGGCAGCATAAGTCCAATGGTTGGCGGCGTAAAGTCCAAGCGGAGTCTTGGCGGCGTAAGTCCAATGTGCCTTGGCAGTGTAGACACCGTTAGCATGACATAGTCGATGGAAGCACCTGAAGGCTAACACGATGGATGAACAAGTCATGGATGACTTGGAGGGATCCGAGAGGCGTGAGGCTGATAGAGGTGGCTAGAAGGCTTAGGTCTAGGCTAAGGGTGGTCTAGCAAGTATGGGGGCACCATACTTGGGATAAAACCTCATGTTTGAGGTGTGCCAGTTGACTGGTGCCATGTGGCAGTCGACTGGACCAAGTCAACTAGGGTTTGACTGCGGGAAGTGGTCTAGCGATGCCCGAGGTGGGCGATCGGTGACAGCTCAGCGATCGGCGATCATGTGATCGGTCGGCGGTGCTCGGTTACCGCAGAATGGAGTCTCACTCGGCGAGCAAGCGGTGAGTGATGGTTCATCAGTCGACTGATGCTCATGATCGGTTGACTGATGTCCTAACCGTTGGATTTTTCCAGCGTGGATTACACCGTTGTCTCACAGCAACAGTGTGATCAGTCGACTGATGGTCCCGAGCAGTCGACTGATCGACCTTTTCCATCACAGGTTGAAGCTATAAAAGGAGCTCGTGATGGAGGAAAAGATAGCGATTCTCTTGAGCGAAATTGAAGGGGGAAGTTTGTGCTTTCCAGTCCTTCAAAGCTAGTTCAAGGCAATCAAAGATCAAGCAATCCAAAGCTCTTGTAAAGTGTTTTCCTTTACTTGCATTTGTATTTCATTGTATTTTCTTGTATTCATTTGATTATTGTGTAATCATTATTGTACGAGGTTTCTCCACCTCCGGATTGTTCCGAGAAGGAGTGTTTATTAGTGGTTGCGTGCGCATCACTAGAGCTCGTAGAGCTCAATCCGTGGAGTAGGAACCGTGCGGTTCCGAACCACGTTATATCCTTGTGTTCGTGTGTAATTGTCTATTTCATTGTTGTTATCATTATCTATATTCCGCTGTGCTAACGAAATTGTAGACACGAACGAGATCGAAATTCCATCTACAAATGGTTAACCGCTATTCACCCCCCTCTAGCCGTTACAAAGATCCTAACAATATGTACATTTTCTCCCCGTGTTTAAGATCTCGAATGTCCATCGATTAATTAATTTACTGACCATTAATTAATCAACATCTAACTCCATGAGTAGTACCACTCAACCTTATCATCGTGCCAGACCAAGTCCACCTGCAGGGTTTACATGATGAACCTTATGAGCTCCTCAAGGGGACATCATCATCCTAATATATAGGACACGGTTTCCTCCTATAATCAATGACACACCATATAAATAATATCATTTCCCAACTTACTGAGCCTATCAATTTAATCTATAAATCTTGCCCATTGGTAAATCAAAGAAATGAATACTAAGTATATGTGTCCGTTATTATATCGGGATTAAGAGCATGTACAATATAATATCTGAGGTCCGATTTAATTATGTAGTCAGCAATAAATCGAATCACCTCTAAGTCGGTCCTGCTCAATACACACAAAGTGCACTATTGTGATTCTATGGTCAAGACAAACCAATACCAAATCACACTACAACCATACCAATGGTTTGTCCAAAGTCATCTCGGTTGTGAGCCTATACTTATACTTTACAAGAAGCCGATAACATGATCTCCCGTGTGACACCACACATCATGTTATTTACAATGTAATGTATTAGATAATATGCATCATCATAAATATACAAACAATGATCATGTGATTCTTATTTCAAAAATAAATATGTTCATACAAAAGATAGACTTTTCAGTATACATCCCAACAGTGAGATCTTTCAAAGGGATTCTAGGACTTCGATTTCGCTTGTGTGTCACAAAACATGCTATCAACTGGGCTTTATCTAAACGTCTAACTATGGTCTTGTGGAAGGGACATCATACACTCTCCCGATGAACCACCGCATCTATCGGGAGCTATCTCTACCTTACAAGGACTGAATAGACGGTACGAGGATGCCGAATCAATCCCTGCGATGGACCATTTCTAGTATCGCACCCTTCTATCCACGGTTACAGGAGATCAGGCTAACCCCTAGGTTCCTTGTATAAATATCCTAAATCTTAGATACAAAGGTTGTCACCCCTCGTATCGCCTAAGCAGAGTAGATAGAAAACCAAATACACATAGATATTAGTCTAAACAAATTCCTATTGCAAATTCAAACTCAATAACAGAATTCACTTTGAAGCAACATGTCATACGCACATTAACTACTCCCTAATCCTAGAATCGAAGAAACTACTCCATAGATAGGAGAGGAGAAACACAAGGCATGTTCATGTTCGAATAAATCATAAATAAAATGCAAGAACAGAAAGTTACAATGCCAATGTGGCCTTCTCTCTGGCATTGAAGTGTAGAACTTGGATCTCCAACGGCGTTCTACCACCCTGTTTCGAGTTTCCGAAGCTTTTTAGGGCTTCAGTGTGTCATCCCAGTCATCGTGCCTCCTTCCTCGGGTTTGGGCGGAGCTCTCCTTATATAGACATCACATCGGATCGCTGCGAAATCCGAAAAAAAACCTAGTCGCGTCAATCTACTGGGCCACCACACGGTCGTGTGTTTCCACATGGCCAGGTCGTGTGTTGCCCTGGGGTGATTGATTTTGCCCATTGGAGATAGCTATGTGTAGCCACATGCCCTGGCTGTGCCCCCTTCTACGTCTAGCTGCAAAATGCTCTTCTTTTGCTCCAAAAGTGTGCCTCCCCCCCCCCCCCCGAAATGCTATCCTGCACACAAAAGTACAAAGAGTAGATCTCTGAACCAGAAAATAGGAAATGCATGCAAAACAAAGTGACATATGCATGAAACTAACATAAAATATAATGAGATATGAGCAAAAACTATTCCTAAAACCCTATATGTTTTGCTCACATCAGTTCCCCCAGACTTAAATCTTTGTTTGTCCTCAAGCAAACCTTAGTGCCATGAAATTTTAAAAGGATACTGTTCCATACTTAGCATGTTAACTAAATTTATCATGTTGATGCGCATGGGCGCGACCTCAAATCTCACGACGACTATCATTGGGGACTCAAAGTGCGCGCTTGCGCTTAACGCCTGTAAGTGCACGGATGTCGTCAAGTAATAAAGATTATCGATCCCACAGGGACTGGGATTCGAGTACCAATTCACTAAGTGGTTGTGATTGTTCGGACGAAATCTCTGAGAGAGTCGGTTGGTGAGGACTCTCGGTGGACCCTACTCTGTATGGTGTCACACGGAGGAGGAAAAGAGTGTGTCAGGGTCTTAAAAGGTGATTCTAGGACTTTGGTTTCACTTGTGTACCACAGAACAGTGTTGTCAATTGGTCTCGTCTAAACATCTACCTACGGTTTTGGGAAGGAACATCATATACTCTCATGAGCCGCCGCATTCACGAGGAGCTACCTCGCCCAAAAGGATGGGATAGAGGGTATAAGGATGCCAAATCAATTCTTGCGGTGGACCGTTTCGATTCCACCGCTCTCTTCTCCCCGCAGTTACAGGAGGTCAGGTTTACCCCTAGGTTCCTTGATCAAACCTCCTAAATCTAGATTGCGAGTGTTGTCACCACCTCGTATCGCCTAAGCATAGCAGAAAGAAAGTCAAACTCACGAAGATATAATAGAGAGTAACTACCAATTGTCAAATCAAACTTTTGGCTAGAATTTAATATGAACCAACATTGTCTATGTACACAAGCTACTCCCTAATCCTAGAATCAAAAGTACTACTCCATAAATACGAAGGAAGAATCAAAAAACATGTTTAAGTTCGAATACAATGGAGATAAAGCGCAAAAATAGAGATATACGATGCTTCGTGATCTTCTCTCTAGCGTTGTATTGCAAGTTGTGGACCTCCGGCGGCGTTCCTCCTCCCCGCTGTGAGTTACCAAAGCTTTTTAGGGCTTCGGCATGTCATCCTAGCCATCATGCCTCCCCCTAGGGTTTGGGCGGAACCATCCTTATATAGACATCGCCTCGGACCGCTGTAAAATCCAGAAAAAGCCCTAGTCGCACAAATCCTTCGGGCCGCCACACGACTGTGTGTTTCCACATGGCCAAGTCGTGTGCAGCCCTGGGGTGCTATTATTCGCCCATTAGACATGGTCGTGTTAATCCACACACCCTGGCTATGTCCCACTTTGTGTTTAGCTGCGAAAGTCCTTCTTTTGCTCCGAAAATGCGTCTTTTTCACCAGAAAAGCTAACCTGCACACAAAAGTACAACGAGCAGACCTCCGAACCAGAAAATAGGCAATACGTGCAAGAATAGAGTTATATATACATGAAACTAACACAAAATGTAACAAGATGTGAGCGAAAACTACTTCTAAAACCCTATATGTTTTGCTCACATCACTTCCCCCAGACTTAAATCTTTGCTTGTCCTCAAGCAAATCTCAGTGCCATAAAATTTTAAAAAGATATTGTTCCATAATTAGCATGCTAACTAAATTTATCAGGTGGTATTTGCAATCAAAGCAAAATAGATATGTTCTAAAAATTCACTAAGTTAGCTTCTCGTGCTCATGCTAGGCGAATCATTCTTAGGGGATGCCCGTTCCATGGTGAGTTAAGTCATCACCCCATAGCTTTCCTAAAGTTTTCGGCTCTTAGGCACTTATCTGCCCAAAGCGAGGGTTGTTCCCTAGATCTAGCATAAAGTCTCAAAGGCATGCTCGGTATTGAGAGAAATTGGAAGGTATTTCCCCAGTAACCTAACTCGGTCTCAAAGGGGCACCTAGCCATTTCCATCCACGACAACTATTTTTTTATCCCTCTCAATTTTTTTTTGGCTCACAGGGATTTTGATTTTTTCAAATGAGCTTACACAATCCGAGCATCTCCAGTAACTAAAATGTTAAACCTAGAGTCACCTATGGATTCCAAAGTACTAGACTACTGAAGTGAATCATAACTAGGTATGTACTAAATTCTCCCTTTAAGAATGTTCAACATGTGTGAGTGCAAAAATAGAGCTAACCTGTGCAAGTCTAGAACATTCAATAGAGCACATAGAATAAAATACCACAAGATAAATGGAGTTAAGCTACATATGGGAACAACTCATGCAAGCAACTTTCAAAAATACTACTGAGGTAACTTTACATACACCAAAAATTAAGTACTGAAAAAAACTAAACAACTCATGCATGCATGAACAAATGAAAATATCAGAAAAGAAACTACTGCTAGGAAACAAAACAAAATAGATTTTGGGGTCCCTCCCAGACTTAAACAAAAATATACCTCTAATATGGTGGACGAGGTGGAAAGTCTAGGAGCCTGGGCATCTCTGGATCATGGGAGAACCTGCTGTTGAGTTGTTGATGCCACATATACATGTGGTCGATCTGGGAACTGGTGGATGCAGCGGCTGCTCGGTACTCCTCCTCCCTAGGCCATCTCGGCTGGCATGCATATCGCCGCATCTCCCGCAGAAGTCGCTTATCCTCGGGCGACAATGACCTTTCTCCTGGAAGTATATATGGACCTCATCGTAGAACTCTTCAACCCACTAGAAATGCTCCCAGAATCCCTGGAACTCTGCCTGTTGGTAGGCGCTCTGCTCCTCCCATCGCTGCCTCTGCGTCTGCTGCTTAGTGTAAATGTCGTCGAGGCACGATCGAAACTCCAAAAAATCATAGGCCGACGTACCTACATCCTGCTCAAAAGTAGAAAAAGATGGTGGTGCAGGTATAGGCTCATGTCGGCATGGACTAGGTGGGCTCCTATGCATCTGTGGACTGGAGGGAGAGTGATACAAAGGTGGAGAGATGGCCGCAGATGTGGATGGTCCCTCATATGGAGGGGGATTAGCGCGCATATAGCGATGGTTGTACGATCCGGGTCGGGGAGCCTAAGGGCCGTAAGATTTTTCCTTACAAAGCATAAGGAGTCTCCTTCTCTTACAATCATTTTCATGGCCATGCATACTCCTAGGTCGATCCTAGGGCTCCCCTCTATACTTTCCAATGTTGTGTAGTCGTACTCCATCCTATAACAAATGTGGGTAAGTAGGCCTCCCACATTGATCTCTCCGCGTGTTGCTTTGCCCATCTTCACCAAGTGTCTAATGAAGTGGGACCCTACATCGATGCTACTCTTTTCTTGTAGCATATACCTAAGCAAACAGCTGACTCTAACTACACCGTCACTCTCTCCATGACCAAATATAGTACTGACCATGACGCGGTGAAGGTATCGAAAGACGGGGTTTTGGAGGTGCAATGCTTTGTCCCTAGAAGGGTCATAAGCGTGCTCCCCCGTCAACTCGGTCCAACATTCCCGAGAGTTGAACCCAATAGGGGTTCTTCTCTCGCCCCCACTTGGTAAGCCAAAGCATGAGTTCCATTGGTGAAGGGTCCACTCATGTTCTATGTTAAAAAGCCTAAAAGTTATCCTACCCTCCTTGCTCTCTCTACCCGTTAAAACTTCTGCCTCTAAAGAACTCAAAAATTCCAAAACTATCCTAGGGTAGGTTAGGTGTCTTATTCCCATAATCTCTTCCCACCCCATTTTTGCAAATAGGGTTTGCATATCACCCAACAACCCTAAAGATTCTAGCAAATCCTCATCTAAGTATCTAGTAGCAGTAAGTTTACGAGTAGAGAGCATATTGTACCTATCTCTATGTTCATTATTGCGAAAAAGTAGAGGGGGTAGAGCGTTACCCTCTTCCGGAGCTTGAGGGGCGTCGACTCTTCTTGCTCGTCGCTCCGAGGCGCCGGATCGGGATGCTACGGTCTTTGTTCTCCTCATCCTTGCTCTTTTTAGCTCTTTAAGAGGTTGAAAATGCTTCTAGAGGAAGGGGAAAACGAAATCACACGGCTAGGGCATGAACTTTTGAAGCACACGGCGCAAATGGGGTGAAATGTGCGCCTCGGTTAATTGGGCGCATCAGAAAACACACGCGGGCCAGGCCGTGTACCCCCATTTTTCGCCCGTTTATGCACCATGACCCGAATTTGTTCATACACTTTGCCATGTAGACTAATATGGGTCTCATTTTTGCCTAGCAAAGTTCTTTTCTATTCCTAACTCTAAATGTAATGGAAATCAAAACTAAAATTCAAACAAATGTATGTAATACAATAGAAAAGGGAAATAT
Organism: Wurfbainia villosa; assembly: GCA_025175895.1. Taxonomy (NCBI): domain Eukaryota; kingdom Viridiplantae; phylum Streptophyta; class Magnoliopsida; order Zingiberales; family Zingiberaceae; genus Wurfbainia; species Wurfbainia villosa. The sequence continues at coordinate 5,639,944 of CM046009.1, forward strand.
AAAACTAAACTTGGGTTGCCTCTCAAGAAGCGCTTTGTTTAAGGTCGTTTAGCTCGACCGCACTCTTCTATCAACTCGGCTCTGGTGGTTCAGTGAACCTCCATTCATCCGTCTCGCGATCGCATTTTCGAGGTTCCTGGCCTAATTTGCCTAATCGAAGCCACAAAGTAGGGAGCCTGCGGCTCAAAGGTCAAAAGGATGATCTCCCCGATCTACCTCCGTGAGATCCGGTGGCCTTCACATCTATGCACGCCCCGCGCTTGCTAGAAAAAGGCCTTCCTGTAATGATGGGTTATGGGGATTTGGTCCGTGTCCAGATGATGAAGTCCTTGGGTATCACAAAATCCTCAATCATCACGTAAACGTGGTAGCAGTGACAATGGGCTCTTTCATCAATCATCCCCATACGAATACCAAGATTTCCGTCGAGCCCACTCACCCCATCTTCAGAAAATATGCGTAGGGCATCACACTGACTGATGACCCCAAGTCGCATAGCACTTCGTCAAATCTCTCCCCATAAATCGAGCAAGGAATAACGACCACCAGTGGTCCCTGTCAGATATTGGAATCTTCTCTTCAAACTCACTTGTCAAGTAGGGTGGAAATCATGGTTGCACACCCTTAGCGAATTGGCTAATTTGCCCTACTCCTTCCTCCTTTCCTTGGCTCACCGGAGAGTTCTTCACAGGTTGTGATACGGATTGGGCTATTTGGGCCACTTGTGTCTCCAACATCCTGGTGTGACTTGCAAGGCCGTCAACGGTGGCCTTCAAGTCTCTCAGTGCTTCTTCAGACTTTTGATACCGGTGACAGAATTCCTCATTGGCCTTAGTTTGGGTAGCGATGAAGTCCTCCATCATCTGTTCTAGTTTGGACTTACTTGCCCATTGCCCTATTTGTTGCCCAGATGGTTGGGGGTTTCTCGAGTTATTTTTGTAGGAGAAATTCGGGTGACTCCTCCATCCGAGATTGTAGGTATTAGAGTATGGGTTGTAGAGCCTTTGATCATAGTCCCCAATCGCGTCACAATGCTCAATCTGCTCGTCTAATGTCCCCTGCCCTCCATAGTGGTCCTCACGATACGCTGCCGCTCCTTCTCCAAAGTCAATGGTCGCGGATGTAGATAAAGGATTCAAAGATTCAAACTGTCTGCTGAGCGCATCCATCCTTGTCAAAAGGTGGTCCATGGAGTTGACAGTGTATCATCCTGCCGCAGGAGTGGGTTGAACACGTTCAGAAGCCCATTGATGGTGGTTTTGGGCCACCTCTTCGATAAGCTCCTCTGCCTCCTCTATGGTCTTGTTCATTAGAGCTCCTCCTGTGGCAGAATCTAGGGACATCTTTGTGGCATAAGCGATCCCATTATAGAAAATATGGATCACTAGCCACCTCTCCAGTACGTGGTGTGGGCATTGGTAAAGTAGCCCCTTGTAGCGATCCCATGCTTCGAACAAGGACTCCCCCTCCTTTTGGAGAAAGCTCATGATAAGGTGGCGCATGTGAGCAGTCTTACTTGGTGGGAAGTATTTATTCATAAACTGCTGCTCACATTGCTCCCATGTGGTGATGCTTCCAGAGGGTAGAGAGTGAAGCCAAGCCTTAGCCTTATCCCATAGTGAAAATGGTAACAGGCTCAGGTGGATCGCGTCAGAAGGGACTCCGTTCAGTTTCATAGTTGAGCATATTTCGAGAAAAGCCTCAAGATGTCGGTTAGGGTCTTCAGTCGCAGCTCCCCCGAATTGGCTCTGCTGGACCATATGTATAAGTGTCGACTTCAACTCAAAGTTATTTACAAAAATAGATGGTCCAGCTATGCTCGGCCTGAATCCTCTAGCGCTAGGAGCTGCGTAGTCCCGTAGAGGTCGGCTTCCTATGTTCACTTCAGATGCAGCTTGATCTTCCATCTTTCGCTGTACTTCTCTCCGACGGTGAAAGGTTCGCTCAATCTCTAAGTCGATCGGAATTAGGCCTTTCGACCCTAGTCTTCTAAGCATACGATGAACCAGACCACAAAAGTAAGAGTGCTACCCTAATGCTAAAAGTAGAATATAAATAATCTAGCAAATAAAAAATCTAATATGCAATAAGTAAATAGGAAACTACTACTGAAAATAAAAACTAAATCTAAATATGGAAAATAGAACTAAGCAAATAAGATAAACTAAAGAGAAAATAAAGCAAGAAAATAATCTAATCCTAAGTCCGATCCAATCTACCACCGTTCGATTCGATATCGAATCAACTGTCCCCAGCAACGGCGTCAAAAACTTGATGCGCATGGGTGCGACCTCAAATCTCGCGATGACTATCGTCGGGGACTCAAAGTGCGCACTCGTGCTCAATGCCCGCAAGTGCATAGATGTCGTCAAGTAATAAAGATTATCGATCCCACAGGGACTGGATTTGAGTACCAATTCACTAAGTGGTTGTGATTGTTCGGACGAAATCTCTGAGAGAGTCGGTTGGTGGGGACTATCGGTGGACCCTACTCTGTACGGTGCCACACAGAGGAGGAAAAGAGTGTGCCGGGGTGATAGAACATGTTTTTTAATTGTCGCAATACCGTTCCAAAATTATTTACCGAACCCCCTAACAACACTAATGCAGTATAGGACTGACTCGGGTCATCTCCCAACGAACTTAATGGCTGGACGTTTGTTTTTAAACAGAAGTAAACACTGGGGGTTTTCACAATTTTTCAAAACAATTAAAATGCAAAAGCAAAAGCAAACATGAGAATTAAATATGCAAAGAGTAAATCTAACTACCAAATAACAAGTAACAAACAACTATCATAATGTGCAAAAGTAAGTGATCACGCACCGCACTGTCACTATACAGTACAATGATCAAACAAATGTGAACAATTGAACCAAGCACCGCACTATCACTATATGACACAGTGATCAAACAGTCACTGAAAAACTAAACTAACAGACAGAAAAGAAAGCGACCAAGCACCGCACTGTCACTATACGGTACACTGATCAAACAAATGTGAACAATCCAACCATACACCGCACTGTCACTATATGGCACAGTAGTCAAACAGTCACTAAAAATTACAATAAACGAAATGCAATAAACGAAAACAATTCAACCAAACACCGCACTGTCACTATACGACACATTGGTCGAATATAAATGAAACTAACCTAACAACTAAAGCATACCACAAATAAAACTCTAACTACGACTCGAATTAAACACAAGTTAGAATACAGAATAAAATACAAGGTAAACCACAGATTAAAATACAAAGTAAAATACTAGTGAAAACACAGATTACGAACACTAGTAAAAACACAATTCAAGGCCACTAGTGAAAGCACATATTAAAAATACTAGCGAAAACACAATTGAAAACACTAATGCAAACACAATGTAATAACACCAGTGACAACACAAATGAAAACACAAGTGCAAATACAAATGAAAACACAGTATGAACCATAACTGAAATCACAAACTGAAACACACAAAGTAACAAGGTAACACAGTAAAATAATAACAAACACAATACCGAATTAACAGTAGTAAAAATTAAACACAATCATCCACAAACACCGGAAAGGTACCACCCTCTCTGATGACCTACGACAATACCGAACAGCTCCAAAGGGTCTCAGGTTACAGATCTCTCGTCAGATTTCGACGAGAGTTGGATTGATACGGTAGTTCACGAGCAGTCAATGTGGATGGAATCGGCTATGGGAATTGATAATCGTCGTCACCAGCTGTTGTTGAAGACCGCCCTGGATTGGAAGAAGCACTGCCGCCAGAGCTGGGAAAAGATTCTGCGGGATCCCACAGTAGCAAGTCACCCCTAGCTTCGCGTGACCACGTCCCACTAGGGTAGCTCAGTTCCGCCGGTGAGGGCTCTGAAGATCGCCGGTGAAGACAGACGAAGGAATGCAATGCTCGGCGAAGCTGCATCTGCCCAAGTGCATAACTCGTGCTCCGCCGATCAAGCTTGCTTCGGAGTGGATGGAAAGTGGAAGGAGCGCCGATGAGACTGTCAGAACCGTCGCCGATTTTCTGCTGTGGACGAAGCCGTCGCCGCCGCGCATTGGAGAGGAGAAGGCGAGCTGCGCTGCGTGGAGAAGATGAGGGAGGAGGGAATAGGAAATGTCACCGCCGGCCTTGGTGGAGGAAGGGACCGGCCGACGGTGCTTCGGGCGTGGCGTGGAGAAGAGACGCCGGCGGCGCTCGTTGGAGAGGAAGCTGCGCTGTCGCGATTTGGGAAGAAGCTGTGCTGCGGCTACTGTGATATTGAAGGACCTCCTTCTACGCGTCGTCGGCGACTCATGTGCAATCTCGCCGCCGCTCGCACGGAAGCGGAAGCGGACGCCGCCATCGCTCGCGAGGAAGAAGACCCGCTCTCGTGAAGTTTTCTGCCTTCTGCCTTCTCTGCGTCGCCTTTGAAGGTAAAGGTAAGTTGATTAAAGGAATTTTGTGAACCGTTCGATTATTTCGCCCATGATCTCAGCCGTCCAAATAAGATAGGGTTTGATGGATATATTAATTGCTTAATTAAGCTGCTCCATCCAACGGTTGAAATCTGTCTGATTTGAAATGAACGAATCTGATCCGTCTGAAAGTATAATCACGATCCAACGGTCCACTTGAACAACCAAGACGTGTAGATCTTAATGTATGGGCCAGATTGCTCCAGATCCAAATGGATGGCTCAGAATCAATCACTTTTCTCGGACGATTCATAATGCTTAGATCTGAACCCTTGATTTCTTTTGTCTTCTGATCTGGATGAAGGGCTCAGATTAAATCATCTTGAAATGTCCATTATGACCCCAGATGAAGCCATATTTGATCCAACTTGAGTCTAGTCCAGTGGCTCATCTCGATCTCCTACAAACAAAGATAAAATTTGCATATAAGTCCAAAAATTAGGAGAATTTACAATAAGGCCCAAAAATATATCCAACTCGTAAAACATGCAAATAATCAACAATTAAACATACGAGAGGATTAAAACGATGATATTAAGGACCAAAATAATACAACAAAATGACAGTTATCAACTCCCCCACACTTATTCTTGCGTGTCCCTTGCAATAACAAAAACAAAGACACACTAACTCTATCACTCATTCCCCAAAAATACCTAGATCAATAATTCAGAGATAGAAAAAATAAGTTACTTAGGATCACCAAATAGGTCCGGACCTAGGGTAGTCAAAAGATCCAACTCCTACAACAATCAACATGTATGATGATTTACAATCAAATCAAATAAACTAAGCCTAATACAAAACCTCCCAAAATTGATAAATGCACTGATGCTCACATAATAATGTAGGAGTGGGGTACCCTCAGAACAACATGCAATTTTGTACTACCATATGCTTGCTTATCATCTACTTCTCTACTGCTATCAATACATCTTATACATGAATCAAAAGGATTTATCAAGAATCAGAATGAGATCAAAAGTAGACTGCAGATAAAGTATGCAAAGAGAAGTACAAGACAAAGGTACAATGAATAGAGAACAATAGAAGAATTGGAGAAATAAACCTGATGAGTTGCTCTGTGAAATACTCAGTAACCAGCAATATGGGAAGAGGCTAAGACATTTGGAAACTTTAGAATTGGATTCAGGATCAAATGACTCTATCCAACACATTGCAATCCCATTTGCCTGCATTACAATTGCACTTTTTTTTCTTTTTTTCTTTTTTTTTCAACAAAAGAAACATCGATGGCGCATTTTTTTTTTGGTGTGCAGAAAATCAAGTACTAATCACAGACAAATATATCTCAGGACCAATGACCTCTGAAAACTATTCCTTCCATATCATGTTTCCAACAAAAATAATATATCTCCTCCCCCACACTTAAAATTTTTGTTCGTTTCGGACAATACAACCCATCAAACTATTCCTCCAACATGGAAAACAATAGATATAAAAAAGATAATCCACAAAGATACAAAGACAATGGATAGCAATTGAAAAGATAAGACAAGTAAGACATGGAAGATGGAAGTATCAAGTAGATTAGACAATCAAACCAAGTCAGGAAAAGAGTCAAGAATGAAATCCTTCATCATATTCATGCAAGTAAATGTTACTGCAGTTTTGAAAAGACTCAAAGCAAGTTCTAGAGTAACAAGAATCATATGTGTTATCACACAAAAGTGAGTAGATGATAAGAATGACTTGCAACCTCACTAGGTAAATAAACATCAAGTTTAGTCTATCAATAAAAAGTTCACCATCATAACAAGTGACTGCATGCAAGTGAAGTCTCCTATCATACACAAAAATCCACAATCTGATGATCAAACTTAACTAATTTTTACCACCTCTGAAATGATACTAAGGCATGCATAGAGAATATTATTTGAATCAACAACAGACAAACAAACCTAGGTAAACAGGCAAACAAGCAATCAACCACACAAATTATTCCGAAAATGAAAGGAAGAAAATAAATGCAGTAAATAAAAGAACACACTCCCCTTTCATGTTGGAGAAAAAGCATCATCATGTCTGGCCCCACCGTATTCTCTAGAATAGACTTGATCTCTTTGCTCGACACTTCATGAGTCTGCAAAGTGAGACCCTTGATCGCTAATGATCGCCCTGGGAACTCCAAATCTACAAAATATGTGAGACCTAACAAAATCCACAACAACTAGAGAATCATCAGTCCTGGTGGGGATGGCCTCCACCCATTTAGAAACATAATCATATGCCAAAAGAATATATGAAAATCCAAAATATACAGGAAATGAACCCATAAAATTAATACCCCAAACATCGACAATCTCACAGAATAACAAGAATTATTGAGACATTTCATTTCTACATCCTATGTTCACTGTGTCGGTGCAATCGGCCCAGGTCACGATTGACCAGGACTCGAGTTTGACTCGAGTGATGTTTTAATGTTTCGACAAAAACATATGACAATGTAATTGTCATGGGAAAGTCCAAGTCTTGTGTACTTGGCATTTGAGAAGTCCAACATGAGTTGGCAAGGGAAAAGTCCAAGCATGGGTCTTGGCAATATAAAAGTCCAACATGGGTTGGCAAGGGAAAGTCCAAGCATGGTCTTGGCATTTGAGAAGTCCAACATGGGTTGGCAAGGGAAAAGTCCAAGCATGGGTCTTGGCAATGTAAAAGTCCAACATGGGTTGGCAAGGGAAAGTCCAAGCTTGAGTCTTGGCATGAGAAGTCCAAGGGGTTTGATATTGGCTGCGTAAAGTCCAAGCGGGAGTCTTGGCAGCATAAGTCCAATGGTTGGCGGCGTAAAGTCCAAGAGGAGTCTTGGCGGCGTAAGTCCAATGTGCCTTGGCGGTGTAGACACCGTTAGCATGACATAGCCGACGGAAGCACCTATAGGCTAGCGCGATGGATGAACAAGTCATGGATGACTTGGAGGGATCCGAGAGGCGTGAGGCTGATGGAAGTGGCTAGAAGGCTTAGGTCTTGGCTAAGGGTGGTCTAGCAAGTATGGGGGCACCATACTTGGGTTAAAACCTCATTTTTGAGGTTGGCAGTCGACTGGCATTATGGCCGGTTCGACTGCCGTGAGTCGACTTGAGTTCGACTGCCAGTTTATAGCTGGAAATGCTCTCATTGCGATCGCCACCAATGTCGAGCACGTAACGCCCGTGAGCCGATCGCCCGGCTCCATTGTCTCACACGAGCAATATGACATCGATCGGTGACTTATAGATCGGTGATGGCGGAAATCAGTCGCGCAAGGATAAAAGGAGCTCGACGGGAGGGTTTTTGACATCAATTCTTAAGCGATTTCTTGGACATTTTTGAGGTGATTTGCTGCTGCAAATCAGGGTCTTCAACCACGGTTCAAGCGATCAACAAGCAAGTAATCCAAAGGCATTTGTAAAGTTGTTTTCTTTACTAGTTTTGCATTGTATTATTGTATTTGCTTGTATTCCTTTCGTTATATTGTAAATGTTTGTATGAGGTTTCTCCGCCTCCCGACTTGTTTGAGAAGGAGTTTATTGATTAGTGATTGCATTGGCGTCGCTAGAGCTCGATCCGTGGAGTAGGAACCGTGTGGTTCCGAACCATGTTAAATCTTCGTGTTATTGTGTTTGTGATTGTGTTTAGTTATTGTTATCATATATATATTCCGTTGTGCTAATGAAACTTGTAGACACGAACACGTGATCAAATTCCATCTACGAACGGTCAAACGCTATTCACCCCCCCTCTAGCGGCGTCAAATTTCCAACAAGTGGTATCAGAGCCCGGGGCTCTTCTACGGACTAACCGCCGGGAGCTAAGACAAAGAGGCTAGAGGGTGAAGATGGAAGAACCATTGGGATGAGACATCAACACCCCAATTCCCTATTCCTTCTATGGACGAGAAGGTTTCAATTCTTGGAAGGCGAGAATTGAAGATTTTTTGATGAGAGACCTTGAGAGTGGTCCGCATTGAGGAAGGATTTGAATATCCTAAGGGACCAAAGGGAGGGTTTCTCAAGAAGAAGAAGTGGAGGAGGAGCAACTCCAACAATTCGATAAAACAAGAAGGTAATCAAATTCATTTTTGATTTAATTCTAATGGCCTCTTGTGTAGTCTAGGTGACTATGTGGATGCCAAGGAGCTATGGAGCGATTTGGCCAAGCTCCATGAAACCTCAACTGGTCCAAGAAGAAGAAGATTTAGATTGCTCATCGGTTCTATCGGAAGTGGCCGAAGAAGCAAGCTCCTCCTCACAAGCAAGTGAGGATTCGGAAGTTGAAGAAGAGTCAACATCTGGGTCAAGAGGAGAGTGTGAAGAATTGGAGGTTGAGAGGCCATCAATCTCCAAGGAGGAGGTAGAAGTGGAAGAAGCATCCACCTCAAGGATTAAGGGGGAGGAGAGAATTTCCACTCCGGAGCAACAAGAAGAAGCTCAAACTCCGTCACCTTTCACCTTGGACCTAGGTAACTCAAACATATCAATTTATAATAAAATCATATCATATGTTTTGAGTGTAGAGAAGGACACTACAAGAGCAAGTGCCCAAAGAAGGTTAGGAAAGCTCCACTGCACCAAAAGTCAAGGATGCCGATGCCCCAAGTCAAAAGAGCAAGGAGCATATCATATGCTTCAAGTGCAACTCCAAAGGGCATTCACAGGAGTCAATGTCTAGGGAGCAAAAAGACCCAAGAATGAGCTATACATGTAGGGGGAGCCTCCAAGGCAAACCCTAAGGTATATTTCAATAATGCACCTTCTAGATTTAATAGTCAAAAGCATGCTAGGAATTTTAATTCCCTTGCAATTCATAAAGAGCATGCTAGAAGTAAGGAATTTTGCTTAGGTGCTAAAAATGTTTACCTTAGGAGTAAGGAGAAATTTGGGACTAATGCCCCTAAAAATATTTTACCTAAGGAATCAATTAGGAAAATAGGAGAACATCTAGATCTAAATCCTAAATGGACTAGGCATATGCCTAGAAAGTCTCATGCCCATGGTTTAAATCAAAATTCTAAAATTGGAAAATTAGAATTAGAGAATCAAGTCTTGAGGTCAAGGCTTGAAAAACTTGAAAAGACCCTAAATAAGATACAAAATCAATTTAAAGGGTCTAGTGGTCAAAATCAAGGGTCCAAAAGTCAATGTCAACACCTAGGACCTAAGAGTCAAAAGTCAACCAAGGGCAAGCAAGGTTTGGGTCACAAACCTAAGCCTAAAGTGGCTTATCATAGTGTCCCATTTGACTATGGAACACAAACTAGGTCTAGGAAGACCAAGGTCAATAGGGAAGTCATCCCTAAGGTTGACCAAAGGTTGTGCCTAGTGGCTAGGGTTTCTAGGAAACCTAGGGTGGCCACTAAGAAGGTTGTAAGGGGAGTTACCCCTAGAGTCAACCTAGGTAAGACCCAAATGACCAAGGCTAACAAGCCTAGGAGGGTCATTAGGAAGGTATCTAGGGAGGTTATCCCTAAGGAATACCTAATTAACCCTAGGAGCTCAAATCGGTTTTGGGTTCCTAAGAGCGTGATTGATTCACACTAGATGGGTTTAGGGTGTGCCAACCTTGATTGGATGGGTAGTTAACTCAACCATGGTAAAGGTGACACTTTAGGATATTTTTAAGGTTATGGTTACCTTGGAAATGGATTTGAATCAATATCCTAAAAGATTTTAGGATGTGCCAATGCACTTTTGAAATTAAGAAAAATCAATTAAATTGGCACAATTTAGGTTTAGAGGTTAGTGTGTCATTTTGGGTTTTTGGCACACTAGAGAGATTAGGTTAATATGGCAAAATATGATTAATCCCAACAAATGACAATTAATATTAAAATTTAGGTATTATTATACCTATATATTTTATATGTCATGCTTTGTTTGCCATATAACATGTCATGACACCATGCTTACTTTTAATCATTTTATATGTCATGTTCATGTTTTAGGATTAAGGTTTTAAATGTCATGTGTTTTTAGATTTCATCTTATGCCATGACATCATGATTATGAGTATATGCTTATTTATATCATCATTAATGCCATAATCATTCATGTATTTAAGAAAAATTTCGATTGAAATTGATTTAAGGACTATGGCATGACTTGGAGTCTCATTCATAAGGGAATCAAGTAGGGTTGCCTTAGAAGATCCATGAAACCCTAGTTTTAAATGAACCAAAACCCACATCTCACATCCAATTGACATGTATGTGTATTTATACACCCTAGATACATGTGAGATGCTAGAATATGAGTTAAGTTCAAGGTGCATAGTTTTTGCATCTAGATGAACTAAAACTCATCTAATTTCAAATGTGAATCATTAGGAAAGCTTGTGTATAAGTCATGTGCATAGAGCCCAAGGAATATGATCCAAAACATGGTTTTGAAATCATTTTAAAATCAATTTAGAAAACCTTGGTGAAGTCTATCTTTTGATAGCAATCACCATTGATGAAGTGATACAAAATAGGGCCAAAACATCAAAATTTCAATGGTTTTGAGTTTTGTATCAAACTCACTATTTTATGGGCAAAATAATTTTCAAATATTTTTCACCCATTGTAATGACTATAAGTAATATACGTATCAAATTTTATGATTTTTCAAATTACGTATAATTACTTATGTTTTTCCAAATCTCGACATCGAGTTGAAATTCAAATTATTTATCAATCGATCATCGCCATTAATTGGAATCGGTCGATATGGGTGATCGGTGATTCGTCGAGTCATTGCCAGTCTGATTTCGGGTTAACAAGGTTTGTTTAGCCCGTGTTCACTATGGAAAGGTTTCTAATCACTCTAACCCTAGGATATGCTTTAGGAAGCATTATAAAGGGTGAAAATCCATTGGATATGGATTAGGAGTCATGTTAGGTCAAAGTATCAAATTTAGGGTGAGTGAAAGTTCTATGTTGAACTTAGAACCTTAATTTTGATAGTTTAGAGTTCCTATTGGCTTAGGGGCTTCCCAAGGACATTGTTGGCAACGGTCAAGGGAAGCAAGCCTTTAGGGGAGGTATCCATCTTGGGATGATGGATGTGTTTTTACTTGAAGAGGAGAAGTTATTGGGAGAGTATCATCAATTGGGAAAATTGATGGATTTTGATACCCAATTTGGAAATTGGGGAGAGTATAGGATTGTCTCTCTTGAGTGATATGTGAATTATCACTAGGAAGATGATAGACATCCTAGGTATTTATTTTTTTTGTATCGTGGGAGATTGTAAGATCTCATCGGGACATGAGACATTGACCTCCTTGGAGAAAACCTTTTGATGTTAGTCAAAAAGGGGAGAATGTTTGGGAGAACATTTGGAGAGTGTTTACCAATTTGAGATAATTGATAAAGGGATTTGAGTTAGTGGTCTAACTCAAATGATTTGTTTGGTTTTGTCGAACATCAAAGGGGAGATTGTTGGTGCACAATCGGCCCGGTCACGATTGACTGGGACTCGAGTTTGACTCAGTGATGTTTTGATGTTTCGACAAAAACATATGACAATGTAATTATCATGGGAAAGTCCAAGTCTTGTGTACTTGGCATTTGAGAAGTCCAACATGGGTTGGCAAAGGAAAAGTCCAAGCATGGGTCTTGGCAATGTAAAAGTCCAACATGGGTTAGCGAGAAAGTCCAAGCATGGTCTTGGCATTTGAGAAGTCCAACATGGGTTAGCGAGGAAAAGTCCAAGCATAGGTCTTGGCGATGTAAAAGTCGACATGGGTTGGCAAGGGAAAGTCCAAGCTTGAGTCTTGGCATTAAGTCCAAGATTGTACTTCGTTCGGTTACGTATTGCTGCTGTCCATGATGTAGCGGCGTAAGTCGATGTGTGTCTTAGCGGTAGCACCTAGAGGCTAGCGATGGATGAATAAGTCATGGATGACTTGGAGGATCACGAGGCGTGAGGTGATGGAGGTGGCTAGAGAAGGCTTAGGTCTAGGCTAAGGGTGATCTAGCAAGTATGGGGCACCATACTTGGGTTAAAACCTCATTTTGAGGTTGCGTCGTGGCATTATGGCGGTTCATTGTCGTGAGTCGACAGTTATTTGCCCGGTTTAAATTGGAAATGCTCTGGCGATCGTGATCGAGCGTGATCGGCGTCGGTCATTGCCGATCGATGTCGGCGTAAAACTCGTAGTCGTGATCGATCGGCTGTCGATCGGCCGATGTTAGCGATCATGAGATCCGTTAGATTTTTGGCGTGGATCGAGTTGTCTCGACGATGGCATCGATCATTGGTGACTTATAGCGTCGGTGATGAAATCGAATCGTATGAGGATAAAAAGGAGCTCGGCGGGAGGTTTTGGCATCGATTCTTAGCGATTTCTTGGGCGTTTTGAGCGATTTCTTTCTGATCGAGGTCTTCAACCATGGTTCAAGCGATCGACAAAGCAAGTAATCCAAAGGCATTTGTAAAGTTGTTTTCTTTACTAGTTTGCATTGTATTATTGTATTTGCTTGTATTCCTTTAGTTTATTGTTGTAGCGTTTGCGAGGTTTCTCCGCCTCAGGCTTGTTATCGAGAAGGAGTTTATTGATTAGTGATTGCATTGGCGTCGCTAGAGCTCGTCGTGGAGGAAGGCCGTGTGGTTCGAACCACGTTAAATCTTCGTGTTATTGTGTTTGTGATTGTGTTTCGTTATTGTTATCATATATATATTCATGTGCTACTTGAACTTGTAGACACGAACACGCGATCAATTCCATCTACTGAGCGATTGACGCTATTCACCCCCTCTAGTGCGTCAATTTCCAACACTGTTAGTTGACATCGCTCATAGACTTATAAAATTTAGAGGCATCATGAAATAGGGTGGCCAATACAAACCAGACTCTAAAACTTTCCTAGCAGTTCTTTGGGGTCCAAAATACCCCATGAGTCGAGAATGACAAAAGATAAGTAAGTATGGAATGAAACTCATAATCAAGTCCACATCGTCTAATAATCGATCACTACACAATTTTGAAGATAAAGATCATCACATACCTAACACTTAGCATCACTTTTCAATTTCTGGACTTGTGCTTGAGTAAAATGTGAAGGTACAATACGACAAATAAATAAATAGCAATATCTGTATACCATGGTGTCTTACCCTACAGGTGAAAAATTGCTCATCTGGAAAAGAATCTGCTATGGGGGTGGGCTCGATCTCCATCACAATCCTAGTCTGAAATACCACCTCCTTTTGCAACAAGTTGGTCAAGGGTAGAGGGCAAACTAAAGTCTACTCGATAAAATGCAGTAGAAACCCGCATAACCTAGAAAAGCACAAACTTCCCGCACAGAAGCGAGGTAAGATAAAGAAGATATAACATGAATTATAGTAGGATCTACTTCAATACCATACACAGAGATAATATAACCTAAGATATCCCATACTCGACCATGAAATAATATTTCTCACAAACATCTGATGGAAGTGATCCTTGGGGCAGTCCCTACACATTCCATATCCCTGTCTACATAAAAGAGGGCCCACAGATAGGTCCTAACAACAAATCATCATCAACATCAGAATCAACAGAATTAATAAAATCACAATAAAATATAGAAGGTGCAAAGATTTCCAAATGAAAAATAGACTAAGAAATAAAGTTCATGCAGTCCAACTCATCAGCTATAACCACACTAAGAATAGAATGATTCTCCATTGAGTACCTCATAGCGTCCAAAATACTGAACCGAACTATAGTATCTCCTACCTTCATATCAAGAGTAAAACTTCTTATGAACACATAGATCTTTAAAAAAAAACTTGGCATACTTGAGAATCTGCTAGCTCTTGGAATTCCCTAGCCTTTTCTTCAACAACCCCCTTCCTAGGCTGGGCCTCTGAGGGAAGAGAAAAACTGCTGCATAAAACTCAAGAAGAATATCGCCTGAAGACCTAGTCATCCACACAAACAAATACAATGAGAAACAAATACAAATGATAAGAAAGACAGTAATAACAAAAGAAAAGAAAACAAACTGACTAACTACAGTTTAAAGACAAACGAACCCATTAGAGCTCCCCGGCAACGGCGCCAAAATTTTGATAGAACGTAATTTTTAATTGTCGCAATACCGTTCCAAAATTATTTATCGAACCCCCTAACTACACTAATGCAGTATAGGATAGTGGCTATCATCTCCCAACGAACCTAATGGATGGACGTTTGTTTTTAAACAGAAGTAAACACTGGGGGTTTTCACAATTTATCAAAACAATTAAAATGCAAAATCAAAAGCAAACATGAGAATTAAATATGCAAAGAGTAAATCTAACTACCAAATAACAAGTAACAAACAACTATCCTAATGCGCAAAAGTAAGTGATCACGCACCGCACATTACTATACATACGTGATCAAACAAATGTGAACAATTCAACTAAGCACCACTCATTACTATACGACACAAGATCACAAAACTAAACTAATGACGAGAAAAGAAAGTGACCAAATCTCACACTACCTATAATCGATCAAACAAATGAATGAACAATCCAACCATGCACCGCCTTTGTCACTATATGACGATGAGTCAAACAAATCACTAAAAATTACAATAAGCGAAATGCAATAACGAAAAAGAATTCAAATCAAGCATGCTGTCACTATACGGTACATTGGTCGAATATAAATGAAACTAACCTAACAACTAAAGCATAACACAAATAAAACTCTAACTACGACTCAAATTAAGCACAAGTTAGAATACAGAATAAAATACAAGGTAAACCATAGATTAAAATACAAAGTAAAATACTAGTGAAAACACAGATTACGAACACTAGTAAAAACACAATTCAAGGCCACTGGTGAAAGCACATATTAAAAACACTAGCGAAAACACAATTGAAAACACTAATGCAAACACAATGTAATAACACCAGTGACAATACAAATGAAAACACAAGTGCAAATACGAAGGAAAACACAAATGCAAATACAAATGAAAACACAGTATGAACCATAACTGAAATCACAAACTGAAACACACAAAGTAACAAGGTAACACAGTAAAATAATAACAAACACAATACTGAATTAACAGTAGTAAAAATTAAACACAATCATCCACAAACACCGGAAAGGTACCACCCTCTCCGATGACCTACGACAATACCGAACATCTCCAAGGGTCTCAGGTTACGGATCTCTCGTCGGATTCCGACGAGAGTTGGATCGATGCGGTAGTTCACAGCTCCGATGTGGATGCGGGACTGCCGTGACCACGAGCAGTCAATGTGGATGGAATCGGATCTGGGAACTGATAATCGTCGCCACCAGCTGCTGTTGAAGACCGCCCTGGATTGGAAGAAGCGCTGCCGCCGGAGCTGGGAAAAGATTCTGCGGGATCCCGACAGTAGCAAGTCACCCCTAGCTTCGTGTGACCACGTCCCACTAGGGTAGCTCAGTTCCGCTGGTGAGGGCTCTGAGGATCGCCGGTGAAGACAGACGAAGGAATGCAATGCTCGGCGACGCTGCGTCTGCCCAAGTGCATAACTTGTGCCCCGCCGATCAAGCTTGCTTCGGAGTGGATGGAAAGTGGAAGGAGCGCCGATGAGACTGCCGGAACCGTCGCCGGTTTTCTGCTGTGGATGAAGCCGTCGCCGCCACGCGTTGGAGAGGAGAAGGTGAGCTGTGCTGCGTGAAGAAGATGAGGGAGGAGGGAATAGGAAATGTCACCGCCGGCCTTGGTGGAGGAAGGGACCGGCCGGCGGTGCTTTGGGCGTGGCGTGGAGAAGAGACACCGGCGGCGCTCGTTGGAGAGGAAGCTGCGCTGTCGCGATTTGGGAAGAAGTTGTGCTGCGGCTACTGCGATATTGAAGGACCTCCTTCTGCGCGTCGCCGGCGACTCCTGTGCAATCCCGCCGCCGCTCGCACGGAAGCGGAAGCGGACGCCGCCGTCGCTCGCGAGGAAGAAGACCCGCTCTCGTGAAGTTTTCTGTCTTCTTCCTTCTCTGCGCCGCCTTTAAAGGTAAAGGTAAGTTGATTAAATGAATTTTGTGAACCGTCCATCATTTCACCCACGATCTCAGCCGTCCAAAAAACATAGGGTTTGATGGATATATTAATTGCTTAATTAAGCTGCTCCATCCAACGGTTGAAATCAGTCTGATTTGAAATGAACGGATCTAATCCGTCTGAAAGTATAATCACGATCCAACGATCCGGATGAACGGCCAAGACGTGTAGATCTTAATGTATGGGCCGGATCGCTCCAGATCCAAATGGATGGCTCAGAATCAATCACTTTCCTCGGACGGTTCATAATGCTCAGATCTGAACCCTTGATTTCATTTGTCTTCTGATCTGGATGAAGGGCTCAGATTAAATCATCTTGAAATGTCCATTATGACCCCAGATGAAGCCATATTTGATCCAACTTGAGTCTAGTCCAGTGGCTCATCTTGATCTCCTACAAACAAAGATGAAATTTGCATATAAGTTCAAAAATTAGGAGAATTTACAATAAGACCCAAAAATATATCCAACTCGTAAAACATGCAAATAATCAACAATTAAACATACGAGAGGATTAAAACGATGATATTAAGGACCGAAATAATACAACAAAATGGCAGTTATCACGGGGTCTTAAAAAGACGATTCTAGGACTTCAGTTTCGCTTGTGTACCACAGAACAGTGTTGTCAATTGGCGTCATCTAAATGTCTACCTACAGTTTTGGGGAAGGGACATCATACAATCTCCCACAGAGCCGCCGCATTCACCGGGAGCTACCTCCTCCCAAAAAGACGGGATAGAGTACGAGGATGCGAATCAATCCTTGCGGTGGACCGCTTTAGATTCCAGCTCCCTTCTCCCAGATTATGGAGGTCAGTTTACCCCTAGGTTCCTTGATCAAACCTCCTAAATCCAGATTGCGAGGGTTGTCACCACCTCATATCGCCTAAGCACAGCGGAAAGAAAGTCAAACTCACGAAGATATAATAGAGAGCAACTACCAATTGTCAAATCAAACTTTTGGCCAGAATTTAATATGAACCAACATTGTCTATGTACACAAGCTACTCCCTAATCCTAGAATCAAAAGTACTACTCCATAAATATGAAGGAAGAATAAAAAAACATGTTTAAGTTCGAATACAATAGAGACAAAGCGCAGAAATAGAGATATACGATGCTTCGTGATCTTCTCTTCGGCGTTGTATTGCAAGTTGTGGACCTCCGACGGCATTCCTCCTCCCCACTGCGAGTTACCGAAGCTTTTTAGGGCTTCGTCATGCCGTCCTAGCCATCGTGCCTCCCCCTAGGGTTTGGGCGGAGCCATCCTTATATAGACATCGCCTCGGACCGCTATAAAATTCGAAAAAAGCCCTAGTCGCGCAAATCCATCAGGCCGCCACATGACCATGTGTTTCCACACGGCCAGGCCATGTGCGGCCCTGGGATGCTATTCTTCGCCCATTGGACACGGCCGTGTGAATCCACACGCCCTGGTCATGTCCCACTCTGCATCTAGCTGCGAAAGTCCTTTTGCTCCGAAAACATATTTTTTTCACCAGAAAAGCACACAAAAGTACAACGAGCAGACCTCCGAACCAGAAAATAGGCAATGCGTGCAAGAATAGAGTAACATATGCATGAAACTAACACAAAATGTAACAAGATGTGAGCGGAAACTACTCCTAAAACCCTATATATTTTGCTCACATCACATGTGGTATTTGCAATCAAAGAAAAATAAATAAATTCTAGAAATTCACTAAATTAGCTCCTCATGCTCGTGCTAAGCGAATCATTCTTAGGGTATACTCGTTCCATGGTTAGTTAAGTCGTCATTTTATAGCTTTCCTAAGGTCTCCGGCTCTTAGGCACTTACCTGCCCAAAGTGAGGGTTGTTCCCTAGATCTAGCACAAAGTCTCAAAGGCATGCTTGGTATTGAGAGAAATGGGTAGGTGTTTCTCTAGTAATCTAACTCGGTCTCAAAGGGGCACCTAGCCATTTCCACCCACGACAACTGTTTTTTATCCCTCATAATCTCTCTTTTTTTTCTTTTCTTTTTCTCTCTCTCTTTTATTTCTCTTTTCTTTTCCTTTCTCTCTTTTATTTTTCGGCTCACTGGGATTTTATTTTTCCAAATGGGCTTTACAATCCAGCATCTCTAGTAACTAAAATTCTAGTCTTATAGTCACCTGTGGATTCCAAAGTACTAGACTCTCCCTTTCAGAATATTTGATATGTGTAGGTGTAAAATAGAAGCTAACCAGTGTAAGTCTAGAATATCCATTCAAAGTCAATAAAATAAAATACCATGAGGTAAATGAAGTTATACTACTCATAGAAATAACTCATGAAGAAAACTCTAAAAATACTACTAAGGCAGCTTTATAGATAACAAAAATTAAGTGCTGAAAGAAACTCAACAACCTATGTATGAACAAATGAATGCTAACAATAATGAAAATATCAGGAAAGAAACTACTGCTAGAAACAAAATAAAATTTGGGCTCCCCCTCCCCCCTAAGACTTAAATGAAGGTATACCTCTAGTATGGTGGATGAGGTGGAAAGTCTGGAAGCCTCGGCATCTCGGGACCCTGGGAGAACCTGCTGTTGAGCCGCTGATACCACATGTACATGTGGTCGATCTGAGAATTGGTGGATGCAGCGGCTGCTCGGTGCTCCTCCTCCCTAGCCTTGTGCATCTTTGGGCATGCATGTGCTCTAGATCTCACGGAGGTATGCGGCCTCATCTTGGCGATGGGCAGCCTCCTCCTGGAAGTAGATGCGGGCCTCGTCGTAGAACTCCTCAACCCGCTGGAAGTGGTCCTAGAAGCCCTGAAACTCTGCCTGCGTATAGGCGCTCTACTCCTCCCATCACTGTCTCTGTGTCTGTTGCTCAGCGTATATATCATCGAGGCACGATCGAAACTCTGAGAAATCATAAATCGACGTACCTGCATCCTGCTCAAAAGTAGAAAAATGTGGTCGTGCGGGTGCAGGCTCATGTCGACGTGGACTAGGTGGGCTCCTATGCTTGTGTTGACTGGAGGGAGAGTGATGTAAAGGGGGAGAGATGGGCATCGATGTGGATGGTCCCTCATGTGGCGGGGACTCCACTATCAGGTCCAAGCGCCAGTTGGCGCGCATGGTGATGGTGGTACGATCAGGGTCGGGAAGCTTGAGGGCCATCAAGTTTTTCCTTACAAAGCATAAGAAGTGTCCCTCTCTTACAATCATCTTCATTGCCATACACACTCCTAGGTCGATCCTAGGGCTCCCCTCTATACTCTCTAATGCAGTGTAATCGTACCCCATCCTATGACAAATATGGGTAAGTAGGCCCCCCACATTAATCTCTCCTCTTGCCGCTTTGCCCATCTTCACTAAGTGTCTGATGAAATGGGATCCTACATCGATGCCCCCCACATTAACCGTGGCAAAGCAGCTCGCTAGCTCTCACTACATTGTCACTCTCCCTATGACAAAATATAGTGCTCGCCATGATTCTGTTGAGGTATCGAAAAATGGGATTTTGGAGGTGCGATGCTTTGGCCCTAGAAGGGTCGTAAGCATGCTCCTCTATCAATTCAATCCAAAAGATCCGAGAGTTAAACCAAATAGGGGTTCTTCTCTCTCCCCCACTCGGCAAGTCAAAGCATGATTTCCATTGGTGAAGGGTCCATTTATGCTCAATATTAAATGCCCTAAAAGTAATCCTACCCTCTTCGCTCTCTCTACCCATTAAAATTTTTTGCTTCTAAGGAACTCAAAAATGCTAAAACTATCCTAGGGTAGGTTGGGTGTCTTATTCCCATTATCTCTTCTCATCCCATTTTTGCAAATAAGGCTTGAATGTCACCCAACAACCCTGAGGACTCTAGCAAATCTTCATCAAGATACCTAGTTGCAGTGAGTTAGCGAGTAGAAAGCATATTATATCTATCCCTATGTTCATCGTTGCAAAAAAGAAGGGTTGGAAGAGCGTTACCCTCCTCCGGAGCTTGATAGGTGTCGGTTCTCCTTGCTCATTGCTCTGAAGCACTGGATCAAGATGCTACTTGCTTGGTCCTCCTCATCCTTGCTTCTTTTGGCTTCCTTGAAGGTTGGAAAAGCTTCTAGGTGGTGGGGAAGAAAGATCCACATGGCTAGGACAAGAAAAATCGAAACACACAGCGCTAATGGGGAAAAAACACATGGCGTGCCCTACTTAACCTTGCGCGACATGACCGTATGAAAACACACGGCCAGGCCGTGTGCGCCTCATGTTGATGGGCACTAAAACACGGCCGTGTGTCTCTTTCTCCCCTTTTGTGCACAACAGTCTAAATTTTCTTATATGCTTCGCCGTGTAAGCTAATATTGATTTTATTTTTACCTAGCAAAGTTCTCTTCTGATCCTAATGCTAAATGAAATGGAAATCAAGGTTCAAATTAAATAAATGCATGCAATACAACAAAGGAAAACCTAAAAACTAAACTTAGGTTGCCTCCCAAGAAGCGCTTTGTTTAAGGTCCTTTAGCTCGACCACACTCCATTATCAACTTGGCTCCTGAGGTTCAGTGAACCTTCATTCATCCATCTCTGAATCGACATCTGGTGGCCTCAGCTTTATTCTACTAAAAGTGAAGCCATCTAGGTAGGGAGCTCTACACTCTGATAGATTGAAGAGGATGATCTCCCCATCTACCTCTAAAGAGATCTGGTGTGCGCCTTAACATCTATGCACGCCCCGCAATTACTAGAAAAGGCCTTCCCAAAATGATGGGATTCTGGGGTTCTGGTCCTGTGTCGAGTATGATGAAATCTTTATGGATCACGAAGTTCTCGACAACCACAGGCACGTGTGCTAGCAAGCCGACGGGTTCCTTGACTGAGTCATCCCCCATACGAATACCAAGATTCACTGGTTGGAGCCCATTCAGTCCCATCTTCAGATAGTATGCATAGGGCATCACACTTATTGATGACCCCAAGTCACACAATGCTTCTGTTAGTAATATATGAGAGATGTCCTAAGGCAATCGCCTTATGTATGAACCATTTATATGATAAATGAAGATTCACTATTTGAGTATACATGTTTTGTGTATTTGATTGGATCTTAAACTCATTTACTGAATGTCCACGATACGATTCACAGCATGAGAGAATTTGTGATTGGATCACAACTAGTGAGTATCTCTACATGTGTAATTGTGATGTATCGAAATTATCCCTAGTCGATGAATTGATGAATTTGGACACCATCAATTCTGTCGAGACTAGCACGAGGTATACTCCTTGGTGTATCCAAGCAACTGATTCTCACTGGCTGGAGACATTGTGATGTCCGGAGTTAATCGTGGATGCTAGTTATGGTAACTAGTTCATTGGAGTGACCAACCGTAAGACTTCATATGGTTCTCTGCATATATAGATATGTCAATGAAGTTCTTACTGTGGCTTAAGTGCGATGTTCCTTTGACTTGCGGTATTCAAGTCATCTTGATCATGGAGACTTATGCTTTGACATCTTAAGCAAACATCTCTAAGGAGATGTGGACCCGGGATGATTGGGTATAAGTCGAAGTGATCGAAGGTGTTTGAATAGCCTATAAAGGATTCACCACTCCTTGCGAGGAGATGTATACCCATGGCCTCCGGATTGTTACTAAAGTCTTTGGCCAAAGCATTACATGTTTAGAGTAAGGTACTCTTGATACATGTGGAGTAACTAGAATCCGTAGGGCGAGAAATGATACTTGGGCTAGGTGTGGCGTGAGTCGACCTAGTGAGGAGACACTATAGACCATGTCTGAACCAAGTGGGTATAAGATGAGTGAAGGGAATGGGGCACGATTCATTCGAGCTCTTGAAGGGTTTGAGAAATAGTTACGGATCAACCGTTGATCTTTTCGGTTAATTGGGGATCATGATGTACTACTAGGTGCCAATCATGATCGTTCTATAATTAATGGTTAATTATAGACGGCCAACATAAACCGAGAACCTATTTGGTCACACGCACAACGAGTGTAATCCAAAGGATTTAAAACGAGCTTGAGAATGGGATTCTCAGACCGAGAGAAACAATGTTTGGTTGGACCAAACATAAAGCGAGCATGAAATTGTTTCAGTCGCAATGGAAGCGTGGATGGGCCGTGTCTTATGAAGACGTAATGGATGAACCAAAATGGTTTGGTTCTAATCCAATGGATGAGAATAAACCAAAGGGTTTGGTTTATATTAAACGAATGAACCAAAGGTTGGTTCGGTTTGTTTTAACTTAAAATAAACCATCATGGTTTGGTTTATTTTAACTTATCTTAATGGAGCGGGTTAACGGGCTTTATGGATATGATCCATTAACCATTAAGAGAATTAGTTCTCTATAAAATAGGGCTTAAACCCTAACCCTAATGCTAATCAAGTTTTGGCCGCCCAAACCCCTCCTTCTCCTATTCGGGCGCCAACACCTTCATTGTGCCGCCTTTTGCAGCTTTTGTGCCGCCGTCCAAGTCCTTGCGGCACTGCTACACCGGTGAACCCTCCGGCGATCCTCCGTGATCCCCTATAGGTTTGGCATCAAGGTGAGCCTTTTCTTTCCTTGGTTGGCCGGCGCCTATATCCTCCACCAAGCTGTCCAGTTTTCTGGACAGCTTCTCCTCCTCTCGTCGGAGCGTCATTTGGATGACGGTTAGTGCTCCAACAGCGGCTAACTTACCGGAGATTTGATCTCCGGTAATCCTCTGAGGTGGAGGACGAAGGATTAGTCAAACGGTTGACGAATACCTCTCCGGAGAAGCGAGTTTTGAGAACTCGTTTTAGGATCCGAATTTGGATTCGGATCGTGATCATCTCTCGATCACGTCGTCTTCAACACGAGGCTAGTAACCCGTACGAAGACGAAGCTCGTGACTTAGCGAAGTCATCGAGAGCTCGGCGTGGATCACGGATAGAGGCGATTCTTACGAGGATCGTTCGGTTGATCTTGCGTTCCGCTACACGTCATCGAAAGGTATAACGTAGATAAATTTCCTTTTATTGCAAATTTTAATTTCACGGTTATGTCTACACTTATTGTAATATGCATGCGTGTGTTGTGTGTGTTGTAATAAATATAGATTTATTATTTTTAATTGCTTCATTGTGTTCATGTTTCGAAACATGATCGAACACACACCTGCCTTGTGATCTTAGGAAACCCAGTGGTATCAGGCCCAGGTTGTGTTTCGACATAATCGTAAAAATGGTTTGCGATAGTCATAATGTATTTCTGGAAATTTTCTAAATTTTGGAAATTTAGAAGTATTTATGGAAATTTTCAATTTTGGAAAGTCTAGAAGTATTTATGAAATCTTCCACTTTTGGAAAGTTGGAAGTATTTATGGAAATTGATATTTTCCATAAATAAAATATTTGATTAGATTCTGGAAATTTGTTTCCTAATTTAATCATGATTTGATTTGAAATCAAATCTTAAAATATTTTATTTCCATAAGTAGTTTTAATGATTTAGAAATTGGTTTCCTAAATAGATTTTCCTTAATCAAATAATTCCATGAATAAAATATGTGATTAGATTTGGAAATTTGTTTCCTAATTTAATTATGATTTGATTTGGAGAATCAAATCTTAAACATATTTTATTTCCATAAATAGTTATGACATATAAGGAAATTATATACATGACATAATTGTATGCCATGTAATTGCATTAGATGCATAACATTATGTCATGCGTGTCGTGACATGTAGATGTATGCCATGTATGCCATGCCATGTAGATAATAGTTATTTGCATGCAAAGAGGATGAGACATAAAACCCTTAATCAATATTAAAGCCTACACCTTCCATTAATATGGTTAGAACGAGTTACATTTCTTGTTTGGGTTGTTGGACTCTCTCAAGCCCGGCTCGAACGAATATGTTCAAACCATGGAATAGTTTAATACTAATATGGTAAGAGTCGAGGTCAATCGTTAGCTTTGGTTGTTGGACTCTCTCCAAGCTGGGCTAATTGGTTGAATGCGCTCTAACCATATTAAAACTATGTCTGATTAATGGGTTGGCTTTAACACAGAGCATCGGCTTGTTGGACTCTCTCGAGGTCGATGTAAAGGGAGGTGAAGTTGGGTGCTATGCATATGATGCATACTTGTTAATGTGTTAACAACCCGATGTATGTGTGAACATTCAATTAGTTGATAGCACATTGTGATAGTTGCATATACGTGATTTGCAATCGGTATAGTTGATACCTACCGTCGTAGTTATGAATGGCTTGTTGGACTCTCTCCAAGGTTGTTCATAACTATGATGGATATCAGCCCATTCGGAGATGGACCTATGATCTCCCGAAGTGATTTTGGGGTTTTGAAATTCGAAAAATGAATGGGATTTATAAATGTATATTGATGCATTTTAAAATCATCTTTCTCATATATGCTCATTTTGTATTTCTAAGATTGATCATGATATTTTTGAATTGCGTTCCATTTTGGATTCGAATAAATTGACTGGGCCGAACTTCTTGGACTGGCTTAGAAACTTGAGAATTGTTCTCAAGGTGGAAAAGCTTGCGTATGTCCTCGAAGCGCCTCTTCCCGCCCGTCCTAGTGACGATGCAACTTTGGACCAATTGTTGGCCTATCAGAAACATGTGAGTGATTTTGAACAAATGAGTTGCATCATGCTAGCCACGATGGAACCCAAACTCTGGCGACATGAGCATATGGATGCTCATATCGTGAGTCCTTCATCTTTGTGAGTTGGTTGATGAGCAAGTGAGATTGAAGGTTCGAAGTCTCAAAGCTCCTCTTCACCTCGAGATGCTAGGAGGTTCATCGTGGTACTACTCAATATCTTTGAAGGCTGTGGAGTCTTGAGAAGCATGAAGCGGGACGGTCTTTGTTAGTTGATTCCTCGAAGAAAGGTTCTAAGAGGAAGTCAAAGGAACAATGAAGGGGAAAGAAGAGAAGGGCTAAGAAGGTAGAACTAGCACAAAAGGAAACTTGCCATCATTATGGCGAGGAGAGCCATTTGCGAAGAAAGTGCAAGGTTTATCTTGAGTCCGTGAAGAAGGATAATGCATCGGATGCCCCATCTTCTTCAGAAATCTTCTTTATTGATTGTCATTCTATTTCCTTAGACACTTGGGTATTGTATACTGGGTGTGGCTCACATATATGTAATGACATACATGGGCTAAGGAATAGAAGAAGACTCGTCAAGGGAGAGTCAAATTTACGTGTTGGGAATGGAGCAAAGGTTGTCGCACTCGCCATCGAACGTATTTGTTGGAACTCCTCAGGACTTGTCTTAGAATCGACAATTGCTTTTATGTTCCTTCGTTGATAAAGAACATCATTTCTATTTCTTGTCTAAATAGAAATGGGTTCCATTTGACTTTTAGTAACAATTGTTGTTACATAACTTTGAATGGAGTTCTTTATGGGATTGGAACTTTAAGCAATGGTGTTTATACGTTGGACGTATCCAAAGGACATTTCAATATCGGGCGAGCAACAAGCGTGCTTCGAAAGGATAATCAAATAGACTCCTATATGTGGCATTGTCGTGTTGGCCATGTAAGCAAGAAACGCATGTCCGAATTACACCGATGTGGAATTCTGGAATCGTTTGAATTGGATTCATACGATACATGCTAATCATGCTTAAAAGGCAAGATGACTAAGTTACCTTTTACTGGAAAAGGTGAACGAGTGGGAGAGTTACTAGGACTAATACATACTGATGTATGTGGACCTATGTCAACTCAAGCATTAGGAGGCTATAGCTACTTCATTACCTTCACCGATGATCACTACTTTGGGTATGTGTTCTTGATGAAACACAAGTCTGAAGCCTTTGAAAGGTTCAAAGAATTCAGAAATGAAGTAGAGAAACAACATGACAAGAGTATTAAAATACTTCGATCGGATCGAGGTGGTGAATACTTAAGTCAAGAGTTTCTTGATTATCTAAGAGACAATGGTATATTGTCTCAATGGACTCCGCCATATACACCACAAAGATAATGGTGTATCCGAGAGGCGAATCGATCTTGTTGGACATGGTCAGTCAATGATGAATCATGCAACTCTTCCCAAGTCCTTTTGGGGCTATGCACTTGCATTGTTTACTTGTTAAATGTAATGCCTACCAAGGTAGTCTCAACTACTCCATATGAGATATGGAATGGTAAGAAACCTCATGTATCTTACTTGAAGATATGGGGTTGTCTCCGCTTATGAAGCTGGATCAGACGCATAAATTGGATGCTAAGTCCGATAAATGTCTATTTATTGATACCCTAAGGAAACAAGGGGTTACTAATTCTATCATCCCGTGGAACAAAAGGTGTTTGTTTCAAGGCATGCTGTGTTTCTAGAGAAAGAGTTTCTCTTGCAAGAAAATGGGGAGTGTCGCCGAGCTTGAGGAGGCTCGAGAGACTCAAATAGACATTGATGAGATACCTGTGAAGCACAATGCACACAACTCATAGTGATGAGCAATCTCGGATATTGTAACACCACATCTTCAGAGATCCGTAGAACACGCAACATTCCCGAGAGATATGGATTTCGTAAGTGAATCGAACGACGGTTACTCATTGATGATGAGGAGCCTACCGTTATGAAGAAGTGCCGACAAGTTCAAAAGGGATAAGTGGCTTGGTGCGCCATGAAGTCGAAATGGATTCCATGTATGAAAACCAAGTAACTTGGTTGACTCCACCAAGGCATAAAGCCTATAGGGTGCAAGTGGGTTTTCAAGAAGAAAACCGACATGGATGGTAATGTGATTACCTATAAGGTTAGATTGGTGGCGAAAGGATATCGCAAAAACAAGGTGTTGATTATGAGAAACCTATTCCCGTAGCTATGCTTAAATCCATTCGATGCTCCTGGCCATAGCGGCTCATTATGATTATGAGATATGGCAGATGGATGTGAAAACAGCTTTCCTTAATGGAAACCTGCTCGAGGACGTGTATATGATACAGCCTGAGGGTTTCACATCTATTGATAAAACCAAGGTATGCAAATTGCACGGTCCATTTATGGATTGAAGCAAGCATCCAGAGTCGAATATCCGCTTTGATGAGACAATCAAAAAGTTTGATTTCTCACAAAATCCGCATTTAACCTTGTGTGTACAAGAAGGTTAGTGGGAGTGCAAATGATTCCTAGTATTGTATGTCGATGACATACTACTTATAGGAAACGATGTTTCAATCTTATAGTCGTGAAGGTTTGGTTATCAAGACATTCTCCATGAAAGACGGGAGAAGCAACCTACATCCTCGGATTAAGATCTATAGAGATAGATCGAAACGGGTTGCTTGGTCTTTCGCAATATATATATAGACCGAAAAGCAAAGAGGTTTAGCATGTCAATCCAAGAAAGGTTTCTACCCATCGCATGGGGTACACCTTTCAAGTCTATGTGTCCGCGCACGTAAGACGAGAGGATTTGCATGAGTAAGATTCCCTATGCATCCGCAATAGGATCTATCATGTATGCTATGTTATGTACGAGGCCCGATGTATCGTATGCTCGAGTGTCACGAGCAGATACTCACCGATCCAGAATGGATCATTGGGTGATCATTAAGACGATCCTTAAGTACTTAAGAAGAACTAAGGATACGTTCCTAATATATGGAGAAGGGTACATGGTGATACGTGGGTATACGGATGCACCCGCATGCATAAGGATGATTCCATGTCTTTGTCCGGGTATGTATTCACCGAATGGAGGCGCAATAAGTTGGAAAGGTTCCAAGCTTGACACTATAGCGATTCTCGCCACTAAGGCGTAATACATTGCATCTTCGAAGCAAAGAAAAGGAAGCGGTTTGGATCAAGAAGTTCATCTCTCGAACTTGATGTGGTCTCATCAATGATCCAAACATGTGCTTCACGCTATCATCTTATCGTAGAGATCATCGAGGAACGAAATACAAATCGAGAAAATTCCCACTGAAAGGAACTTAGCGGATCCCTTGACTAAGGCATTACCTCAAAATAAGTTTGAGGGTCATGTTCGAGCTTATGGTATTGGATACCGTAGCGATTGGCATTAGGCCAAGTGGGAGTCTGTTAGTAATATATGAGAGATGTCCTAAGGCAATCGCCTTATGTATGAACCATTTATATGATAAATGAAGATTCACTATTTGAGTATACATGTTTTGTGTATTTGATTGGATCTTAAACTCATTTACTGAATGTCCACGATACGATTCACAGCATGAGAGAATTTGTGATTGGATCACAACTAGTGAGTATCTCTACATGTGTAATTGTGATGTATCGAAATTATCCCTAGTCGATGAATTGATGGATTTGGACACCATCAATTCTGTCGAGACTAGCACGAGGTATACTCCTTGGTATATCCAAGCAGCTGATTCTCACTGGCTGGAGACATTGTGATGTCCGGAGTTAATCGTAGATGCTAGTTATGGTAACTAGTTCATTGGAGTGACCAGCCGTAAGACTTCATATGGTTCTCTGCATATATAGATATGTCAATGAAGTTCTTACTGTGGCTTAAGTGCGATGTTCCTTTGACTTGCGGTATTCAAGTCATCTTGATCATGGAGACTTATGCTTTGACATCTTAAGCAAACATCTCTGAGGAGATGTGGACCCGGGATGATTGGGTATAAGTCGAAGTGATCGAAGGTGTTTGAATAGCCTATAAAGGATTCACCACTCCTTGCGAGGAGATGTATACCCATGGCCTCTCGTCGGATTGTTACTAAAGTCTTTGGCCAAAGCATTACATGTTTAGAGTAAGGTACTCTTCAATACATGTGGAGTAACTAGAATCCGTAGGACGAGGAAATGATACTTGGGCTAGGTGTGACGTAGTCAGCCTAGTGGGGACTGACACTATATACCATGTCCTGAACCAAGTGGGTATAAGATGAGTGAAGGGAATGGGGCACGATTCATTCGAGCTACTGAAGGGTTTCAGAAATAGTTTTGGATCAACCGTTGATCTTTTCGGTTAATTGGGGATCATGATGTACTACTAGGTGCCAATCATGATTGTTCTATAATTAATGGTTAATTATAGACGGCCAACATAAACCGAGAACCTATTTGGTCACACGCACAACGAGTGTAATCCAAAGGATTTAAAACGAGCTTGAGAATGGGATTCTCAGACCGAGAGAAACTAGGTTTGGTTGGACCAAACATAAAGCGAGCATGAAATCGTTTCAGTCGCAATGGAAGCGTGGATGGGCCGCGTCTTATGAAGACGTAATGGATGAACCAAAATGGTTTGGTTCTAATCCAATGGATGAGAATAAACCAAAGGGTTTGGTTTATTTTAAACGAATGAACCAAAAGTTGGTTCGGTTCGTTTTAACTTAAAATAAACCATCATGGTTTGGTTTATTTTAACTTATCTTAATGGAGCGGGTTAACGGGCTTTATGGATATGAACCATTAACCATTAAGAGAATTAGTTCTCTATAAAATAGGGCTTAAACCCTAACCCTAATGCTAATCAAGTTTTGGCCGCCCAAACCCCCTCCTTCTCCTATTCGGCGCAAACACCTTCATTGCCGCCGCCCAGCTTTTGTGCCGCCGTCCAAGTCCTTGCCGGCGACCAAGCTACAGCCAGTGAACCCTCCGGCGATCCTCCGGTGATCCCCTATAGGTTTGGCATCAAGGTGAGCCTTTTCTTTCCTTGGTTGGCCGGCGCCTATATCCTCTACCAAGCTGTCCAGTTTTCTGGACAGCTTCTCCTCCTCTCGTCGGAGCGTCGTTTGGACGACGGTTAGTGCTCCGACAGTGGCTAACTTACCGGGGATTTGATCTCCGGTAATCCTCTGAGGTGGGGGACGAAGGATTCGTCAAACGGTTGACGAATACCTCTCCGGAGAAGCGAGTTTTGAGAACTCGTTTTAGGATCCGAATTTGGATTCGGATCGTGATCATCTCTCGATAACGTCGTCTTCAACACGAGGCTAGTAACCCGTACGAAGATTAAGCTCGTGACTTAGCGAAGTCATCCCGAGGAGCTCGGCGTGGATACGGATAGAGACGATTCTTACGGGAATCGTTCCGGTTGATGTCATTCCCGCTACACGTCATACGAAAGGTATAACGTAGATAATTTCTTTTATTGCAAATTTTAATTTACGGTTATGTCTACACTTGTTGTAAAATGCATGCGTGTGTTGTGTGTGTTGTAATAAATATAGATTTATTATTTTTAATTGCTTCAGTGTTCATGTTTTTAAACATGATCGAACACACAGTCATGTGCCAAAACCCAACAAAGGGTATCGAGCCCAGGTTGTGTTTCGACATAATCGTAAAAATGGTTGTGCGATAGTCATAATGTATTTCTGGAAATTTTCTAAATTTTGGAAATTTAGAAGTATTTATGGAAATTTTTCAATTTTGGAAAGTCTAGAAGTATTTATGGAAATCTTCCACTTTTGGAAAGTTGGAAGTATTTATGGAAATTGATATTTTCCATAAATAAAATATTTGATTAGATTCTGGAAATTTGTTTCCTAATTTAATCATGATTTGATTTGGGAAATCAAATCTTAAAATATTTTATTTCCATAAGTAGTTTTAATGATTTAGAAAATTGGTTTCCTAAATAGATTTTCCTTAATCAAATAATTCCATGAATAAAATATGTGATTAGATTTGGAAATTTGTTTCCTAATTTAATTATAATTTGATTTGGAGAATCAAATCTTAAACATATTTTATTTCCATAAATAGTTATGACATATAAGGAAATTATATACATGACATAATTGTATGCCATGTAATTGCATTAGATGCATAACATTATGCCATGCGTGTCGTGACATGTAGATGTATGCCATGTATGTCATGCCATGTAGATAATAGTTATTTGCATGCAAAGAGGATGAGACATAAAAACCCTTAATCAATATTAAAGCCTACACCTTCCATTAATATGGTTAGAACCAGAGTTCTGTTTCTTGTTTGGGTTGTTGGACTCTCTCCAAGCCCGGCTCGAACCTGAATATGTTCAAATCATAGAATAGTTTAATACTAATATGGTAAGAGTCAGAGGTCAATCGTTAGCTTTGGTTGTTGGACTCTCTCCAAGCTGGGCTAATTGGTTGAATGCGCTCTAACCATATTAAAACTATGTCCCGATTAATGGGTTGGCCTTAACTGAGCATCGGCTTGTTGGACTCTCTCCAAGGTCGATGTAAAGGGAGGTGAAGTTGGGTGCTATGCATATGATGCATACTTGTTAATGTGTTAACAACCCGATGTATGTGTGAACATTCAATTAGTTGATAGCACATTGTGATAGTTGCATATATGTGATATGCAATCGGTATAGTTGATCCCTACCGTCGTAGTTATGAATGGCTTGTTGGACTCTCTCCAAGGTTGTTCATAACTATGATGGATATCAGCCCATTCGGAGATGGACCTACGATCTCCCGAAGTGATTTTGGGGTTTTTGAAATTCAAAAATGAATGGGATTTATAAATGTATATTGATGCATTTTAAAATCATCTTTCTCATATATGCTCGCTTTTGTATTTCTAAGATTGATCATGATGTCTTTGAATTATGCTCCATTTTGGATTCAAATAAATCGATCGGGCCAACTTCTTGGATCGGCTTAGAAACTTGAGAATTGTTCTCAAGGTGGAAAAGATGTCCTCAAGCGCTCTTCCGCCTGTCCTAGTGACGATGCAACTTTGGACCAATTGTTGGCCTATCAGAAACATGTGAGTGATTCTGAACAAATGAGTTGCATCATGCTAGCCACGATGGAACCCAAGCTACGAAAGCAGCATGAGCATATGGATGCTCATATCGTAGTCCTTCATCTTTGTGAGTTGGTTGATGAGCAAGTGAGATTCGAAAGGTTCGAAGTCTCAAAGTTCCTCTTCACCTCTGAGATGCTAGGAGGTTCATCTGTAGTACTGCTCAATATGCTGAAGACTGTGGAGTCTTCTGAGAAGCATGAGCAGGGGACGGTGCTGTTAGTTGATTCCTCGAAGAAAGGTTCTAAGAGGAAGTCAAAGGAACAGCAGAAGGGAAAGAAGAGAAGGGCTAAGAAGGTAGAACTAGCACAAAAGGAAACTTGCCATCATTATGGCAAGGAGAGCCATTTGCGAAGAAAGTGCAAGATTTATCTTGAGTCCGTGAAGAAGGATAAGGCATCGGATGCCCCATCTTCTTCAGAAATCTTCTTTATTGATTGTCATTCTATTTCCTCAGACACTTGGGTATTTGATACTGGGTGTGGCTCACATATATGTAATGACATACATGGGCTAAGGAATAGAAGAAGACTCGTCAAGGGAGAGTCAAATTTACGTGTTGGGAATGGAGCAATATTCGTGACTCGCCATCAAACGTATTTGTTGGAACTCCTGTAGGACTTGTCTTAGAACTGGCCAATTGCTTTTATGTTCCTTCGTTGATAAAGAACATCATTTCTATTTCTTGTCTAAATAGAAATAGTTTCCATTTAACGTTTAGTAACAATTGTTGTTATATAACTTTGAATGGCGTACTTTATGGAACTGGAACTTTGAGTAATGGCATTTATACGTTGGACGTATCCAGTGACATTTTCAATATCGAAGCGAGCAACACACGTGCTCGAAAGGATAATCAAATAGACTCCTATATATGGCATTGTCGTCTTGGCCATATAAGCAAGAAACGCATGTCCGAATTACACCGATGTGGAATTCTGGAATCGTTTGAATTGGATTCATACGATACATGCGAATCATGCTTAAAAGGCAAGATGACTAAGTTACCTTTTACTGGAAAAGGTGAACGAGTGGGAGAGTTACTAGGACTAATACATACTGATGTATGTGGACCTATGTCAACTCAAGCATTAGGAGGCTATAGCTACTTCATTACCTTCACCGATGATCACTCACGGT
Source organism: Wurfbainia villosa (assembly GCA_025175895.1). NCBI lineage: Eukaryota > Viridiplantae > Streptophyta > Magnoliopsida > Zingiberales > Zingiberaceae > Wurfbainia > Wurfbainia villosa. Next base: position 5,673,307 of record CM046009.1, read on the forward strand.
TTGGGTATGTGTTCTTGATGAAACACAAGTCTGAAGCCTTTGAAAGGTTTAAAGAATTCAGAAATGAAGTAGAGAAACAACATGACAAGAGTATTAAAATACTTCGATCGGATCGAGGTGGTGAATACTTAAGTCAAGAGTTTCTTGATTATCTAAGAGACAATGGTATATTGTCTCAATAGACTCCGCCCTATACACCACAGCATAATGGTGTATCTGAGAGGCGTAACCGGACCTTGTTGGACATGGTCAGGTCAATGATGAATCATGCAACTCTTCCCAAGTCCTTTTGGGGCTATGCACTTGAGCATTGTTTACTTGTTAAGCAGAATGCCTACAGGTAGTCTCAACTACTCCATATGAGATATGGAATGGTAAGAAACCTCATGTATCTTACTTGAAGATATGGGGTTATCTGCTTATGTGAAGCGGTGTATCGGACAAATTGGATGCTAAGTCGATAAATGTCTATTTATTGGATACCTAAGGAAGCGAGGGTTACCAATTCTATCATCTGTGGAACAAAGGTGTTTGTTTCAAGGCATCTTTGTGTTTCTAGAGAAGAGTTTCTCTTGCAAGAAAGCAGTGGGAGTGTCGTCGAGCTTGAGAGGCTCGAGACTCAAATAGACATTGATGAGATACAGTGAAGCCTGACAGCGTAGGCAACTCATAGTGATGAGCAATCAATTTGGACCTATTGTAACACCACATCTTCGTAGATCACGGTAGAACACATAATATTCACGAGAGATATGGATTTCTCGTAAGTGAATCGACGTGTTACTCATTGATGATGAGAGCCTACGAGTTATGAAGAAGTCTTGACAAGTTGAGAAAGGGATAAGTGGCTTGGTGCCATGAAGTCGGAAATGGATTCCATGTATGAAAACCAAGTTTGGAACTTGGTTGACCCACCTGAAGGGATAAAGCCTATAGGGTGCAAGTGGGTTTTCAAGAAGAAAACCGACATGGATAGTAATGTGATTACCTATAAGGCTAGATTGGTGGCGAACGGATATCGTCAAAATAAGGTGTTGATTATGGCGAAACCTATTACTTTGTAGCTATCTTAAATCCATTCGGATGCTCCACGGCCATAGCGGCTCATTATGATTATGAGATATGGCGGATGGATGTGAAAACAACTTTCCTTAATGGAAACTTGCTCGAGGGCGTGTATATGATACGACTGAGGTTTCACATCGATTGATAAAACCAAGGTATGCAAATTGCGACGGTCCATTTATGGATTGAAGCAAGCATCCGAGGCTGGAATATCCGTTTTGATGAGACAATCAAAAGTTTGATTTCTCACAAAATCAGACGAACCTTGTGTGTACAAGAAGGTTAGTGAGAGTGCGATCGTGTTCCTAGTATTGTATGTCGATGACATACTACTTATAGGAAAGCGATGTTTCAATCTTATAAGGTTTGGTTATCAAGACATTCTCCATGAAAGACACAGGAGAAGCAACCTACATCCTCGGGATTAAGATCTATAGAGATAGATCGAAGCGGTTGCTTGGTCTTTCAGTCTACATATATAGACCGAAAGTGCTAAGAGGTTTAGCATGTCGGAATCAAGAAAGGTTTCCTACCCATCGGGCATGGGGTACACCTTTCCGAAGTCTATGTGTCGCACAGGCGGAAGATTTGCATGAGTAAGATTCCCTATGCATCCGCAATAGGATCTATCATGTATGCTATGTTATGTACGAGGCCCGATGTATCGTATGCTCACGAGTGTCACGGCGGATACGATCGATCGAGATTGGATCATTGGGTGGCTATTAAGGCGATCCTTAAGTACTTAAGAAGAACTAAGGATACGTTCTAATATATGGAGAAGGGTACATGGTGATATGTGAGTATACGGATGCGGCTCGGACGGACAAGGATGATTCCATGTCTTTGTGCAGGTATGTATTCACGGAATGGGCGCAATAAGTTGGAAAGGTTCCAAGCTTGACACTATAGCGGATTACGCCACTAAGCGAGAATACATTGCGGCTTTAGGCGACAAAGGCGGTTTGGATCGAGAAGTTCATCTCTGAACTTGATGTGGTCTCATCGATGATCCAAACATGTGCTTCGCCGCTATCATCTTATCAGAGAGATCATCAGTAGGAACGAAATACAAATCGAGAAAATTCCCACTGAAAGGAACTTAGCGGATCCCTGGACTAAGGCATTACCTCAAAATAAGTTTGAGGGTCATGTTCGAGCTTATGGTATTGGAGACCGTAGCGATTGGCATTAGGCCAAGTGGGAGTCTGTTAGTAATATATGAGAGATGTCCTAAGGCAATCGCCTTATGTATGAACCATTTATATGATAAATGAAGATTCACTATTTGAGTATACATGTTTTGGGTATTTGATTGGATCTTAAACTCATTTACTGAATGTCCACGATACGATTCACAGCATGAGAGAATTTGTGATTGGATCACAACTAGTGAGTATCTCTACATGTGTAATTGTGATGTATCAAAATTATCCCTAGTCGATGAATTGATGAATTTGGACACCATCAATTCTGTCGAGACTAGCACGAGGTATACTCCTTGGTGTATCCAAGCAGCTGATTCTCACTGGCTGGAGACATTGTGATGTCCGGAGTTAATCGTGGATGCTAGTTATGGTAACTAGTTCATTGGAGTGACCAGCCGTAAGACTTCATATGGTTCTCTGCATATATAGATATGTCAATGAAGTTCTTACTGTGGCTTAAGTGCGATGTTCCTTTGACTTGAGGTATTCAAGTCATCTTGATCATGGAGACTTATGCTTTGACATCTTAAGCAAACATCTCTAAGGAGATGTGGACCCGGGATGATTGGGTATAAGTCGAAGTGATTGAAGGTGTTTGAATAGCCTATAAAGGATTCACCACTCCTTGCGAGGAGATGTATACCCATGGCCTCTCGTCGGATTGTTACTAAAGTCTTTGGCCAAAGCATTACATGTTTAGAGTAAGGTACTCTTCGATACATGTGGAGTAACTAAAATCCGTAGGACGAGGAAATGATACTTGGGCTAGGTGTGACGTAGTCAGCCTAGTGGGGACTGACACAATAGACCATGTCCTGAACCAAGTGGGTATAAGATGAGTGAAGGGAATGGGGCACGATTCATTCGAGTTACTGAAGGGTTTCAGAAATAGTTCTGGATCAACCGTTGATCTTTTCGGTTAATTGGGGATCATGATGTACTACTAGGTGCCACTCATGATCGTTCTATAATTAATGGTTAATTATAGACGGCTAACATAAACCGAGAACCTATTTGGTCACACGCACAACGAGTGTAATCCAAAGGATTTAAAACGAGCTTGAGAATGGGATTCTCGCCAGAGAAACTAGGTTTGGTTGGACCAAACATAAGCGAGCATGAAATCGTTTGATCGCAATGGAAGCGTGGATGGGCGCGTCTTATGAAGGCGTAATGGATGGACCAAAATGGTTTGGTTCTAATCCAATGGATAAGAATAAACCAAAGGGTTTGGTTTATTTTAAACGAATGAACCAAAAGTTGGTTCGGTTCGTTTTAACTTAAAATAAACAATCATGGTTTGGTTTATTTTAACTTATCTTAATGGAGCGGGTTAACGGGCTTTATGGATATGATCCATTAACCATTAAGAGAATTAGTTCTCTATAAAATAGGGCTTAAACCCTAACCCTAATGCTAATGAAGTTTTGGGCCCCAAACCCCTCCTTCTCCTATTGGCGCCAACACCTTCATTGCGCCGCCCAGCTTTTGTGCGCAGTCAAGTCGTTGTCGGCGACCAAGCTACAGCCGGTGAACCCTCCGGCGATCCTCCGGTGATCCCCTATAGGTTTGGCATCAAGGTGAGCCTTTTCTTTCCTTGGTTGGCCGGCGCCTATATCCTCCACCAAGCTGTCCAGTTTTCTGGACAGCTTCTCCTCCTCTCGTCGGAGCGTTGTTTGGACGACGGTTAGTGCTCCGACAGCGGCTAACTTACCGGGGATTTGATCTCCGGTAATCCTCTGAGGTGGGGGACGAAGGATTCGTCAAACGGTTGATGAATACCTCTCCGGAGAAGCGAGTTTTGAGAACTCGTTTTAGGATCCGAATTTGGATTCGGATCGTGATCATCTCTCGATCACGTCGTCTTCAACACGAGGCTAGTAACCCGTACGAAGACGAAGCTCGTGACTTAGCGAAGTCATCCCGAGGAGCTCGGCGTGGATACGGATAGAGACGATTCTTACGAGGATAGTTCCGGTTGATGCCGTTCCCGCTACACGTCATACGAAAGGTATAACGTAGATAATTTCTTTTATTGCAAATTTTAATTTACGGTTATGTCTACACTTGTTGTAAAATGCATGCGTGTGTTGTGTGTGTTGTAATAAATATAGATTTATTATTTTTAATTGCTTCCGCTGTGTTCATGTTTACGAAACATGATCGAACACACACACGCTTGTGATGCGGAAACCCAATGACTTCATCGAAGCTTTCCCAAAAGCAGGGATAAATAAATTCACCGGGTCCTCAAGCCGTGGTGGAATCTTATCTTCAATTTCACTTAGTCGTAGGGTGGAAATCATGGTTGCACACCCTTGGCAAATCTGTTTCTCTGTGCTATTCTCTCACCGCCCTCCTTCCTCTTTAGCTTGACTCTGCTCGGGTAATGATGGAGAGCTCTCCATAGGTTGCGACACGGTTTGGGCTATCTGGGCCACTTGTGTCTCCAACATCTTTATATGACTTGCAAGGTCGTCAACGGTAGCCTTCAAGTCTCTGAGTGACTCCTCTGTTTTTTGATGTTGGCGACGAAATTCTTCATTGGTCTTAGTTTGGGTAGCAATGAAGTCTTCCATCATCAATTCTAGTCTAGACTTTTGTTGTTGCTGCCCATTGCCCTGCTGCTGCCCATACCCTCCTGATGGTTGGAAGTTCCCCGAGTTATTCCGATAGGAAAAATTTGGGTGGTTCTTCCATCCTGGGTTGTAAGTACTAGAGTACGGGTTGTTGGGCCTTTGATTGTAGTCCCCAACTGCATCGTAGTGCTCAATCTGCTCTTCTAAGCTGCTCTGCCCTCCACAGTTGTCTTCCCGATACGCTACTGCTTCTTCTCTAAAGTTAATGGCCGCACATGCAGATGTAGGATTCAAAGAGTCAAAACATCTGCTAATCGCGTCCATCCTTGCTATTAAGTGGTCAACGGAGTTGATAGCATATCGTCTTGCCGCATGAGTTGGGTGACCATGTTCGGAAGCCCATTGATTGTGGTTCTGGGCCACCTCTTCTATTGGCTCTTCTGCTTCCTCTATGATCTTATTCATAAGTGCTCCTCCTACAGCATAATCCAGGGACATCTTTGTGGCGTACGTGATCCCATTGTAGAAGATGTGGATCACCAACCACCTTTCCAATCTGTGGTGGGGGCATTGGTAGAGTAGCCCCTTGTAGCGATCCCAAGCTTCAAATAGTGAATCCCCTTCTTTCTGACGGAAGCTTGTAATTAGATGGCGCATGTGAGTAGTCTTGCTTGGTGGGAAATATTTATTTAAAAACTACTGCTCACATTGCTCCCATGTAGTAATACTTCCCGAAGGTAGGGAGTGACGCCATGCCTTAGTCTTATCCCGCAGTGAGAACGGGAATAGGCTCAAGCGGATCGCGTCCGCACGGACTCCATTTATCTTCATTATTGAACAGATTTCTAAGAATGTCTCTAGGTGTTGGTTCTGGTCTTCAGTCGCAGCTCCCTCGAATTGACTCTGTTGGACCATATGTATTAGTGATGGTTTAAGTTCAAAGTTGTTTGCTGAAATGGATGGTCTAGCTATACTCGGCCTAAATCCTCTAGCGCTAGGAGTTGCATAATCTCGCAGAGGTCGGCTATCTATATTTACTTTTGATGTAGATTGGTCCTCCATCCTCTTCTGTTCGACTTTCCGACGATGATAGGTTCGTTCAATTTCTAAATCGATCAGAATCAGGCCTTCCGATCCTAAGCGTCTAAGCATACGAAGAACCGAGCCACAAAAATTAGGAGTACTACCAAATACTAGGAAGTGGTAAATAAACAAATCTAGCTAACAAAATCAAAGATTCAATAAGAAGATAGAAAACTACTTCTAAAATAAAATAAAATCTAAAACTAAAGTAAATAAAGCAAACTAAAAAGAAAATAAAGCAAGTAAATAAATCTAATCCTAAGTCCGATCCAATTATCCACTTCTCAATTCTATATCGAATCGATCAGTCCCCGGCAACGGCGCCAAAAACTTGATGCACACGAACGCGACCTCAAATCTCGTGATGTAGACCGTCAAGGACTCAAAGCGCGCACTCGTGCTCAACGCCCACAAGTGCACCGATGCCGTCAAGTAATAAAAAGATTATCGATCTCATAGGGACTGAGATTCGAGTACCGATTTATTCAGTGGATATTATTGTTCGGAAGTCAATATAAAAGTTGCGATTGTGAGGGTTGTCGGTGGACTAAACTCTAGTACGATGTCACACGGAGGAAGAAAGGAGCTTGTCGCGAGATCTTTCAAAGGAATTCTAGGACTTCGGTTTCACTTGTGTGTCACAAAATATGATATCAACTGGGCTTTATCTAAACGTCTAACTATGGTCTTGTAGAAGGGACATCATACACTCTCCCGATGAGCCACCACATCTATCGGGAGCTATCTCTTCCTTACAAGGACTAGATAGGCGGTACGAGGATGTCGAATCAATCCCTGCGATGAACCATTTCCAGTTCTATCGCATCCTTCTACCCCCGGTTATAGGAGATCAAGCTAACCCCTAGGTTCCTTGTATAAATCCACTAAATCTTAGATATGAGGGTTGTCACCCCTCATATCGCCTAAGCACAGTAGATAAAAAACCAAATACACAGATATCGGTCTAAACAAATTTCAATTGCAAATTCAAACTCAATACACAGATATCGATTTTAAGTCTGATTTCTTGGAGCTCTGATCGCGTCTCGACGATATATACGTCAAGCAGTAGACACAGAGGCAGCGATGGGAGGAGAAAAGCACCTACACATAAGTGGAGTTCCAGGGCTTCGGGGAGCACTTCCAGCAGGCTGACGAGTTCTACGACGAGGCCCACATCTACTTCCAGGAGGAGGTTGCCCGTCGCCAGGATAAGGCCACCTACCGCCAGGAGATGTGACAGCACATGCATGCCCAGCAGGCACAGTGGGCTAGGGAGGAGGGCACCGAGCAGCTGCTACATCGACCAACTCTCAGATTGACCACATGTACATGTGGCATCAACGGCTCAGTAGCAAGTTCTCCCAGGATCCTGAGATGTTGAGGCTTCCAGACTTTCCACCTCGTCTACCATACTAGAGGTATACTTTCATTTAAGTTTGAGGGGACCCCAAATTTTATTTTGTTTCTAGCAGTAGTTTCTTTCCTGATATTTTCATCATTGTTGGCATTCATTTGTTCATGCATAGATTGTTGAGTTTCTTTCAACACTTTGTTTTTGCTTTATGTAAAGCTGCCTCAGTAGTATTTTTAAAGTTTTCTTCATGAGTTGTTTCCATGAGTAGTATAACTTCATTTATCTCGTGGTATTTCATTTTGTTGGCTTTGAATGGATATTCTAGACTTACACTGGTTAACTTTTATTTTTACACCTACACATATCTATCATTCTGAAAGGGAGAGTCCAGTACATATCTAGTTATGATTCATCTCAGTAGTCTAGTACTTTGGAATCCACAGGTGACCCTAGGACTAGCATTTTAATTTTTGGAGATGCTCGGATTGTATAAGCCCAATCGAAAAAATCAAAATCCCAGTGAGCCGAAAAATAAAAGAGGGAAAGGGAAAGAAAAGGGAAATAAGAGAGAGAAAAAAGAAATGAAAAAGAAAAGAAAGAAAAAAAAGGGGAGATATTATGAGGGATAAAAAAATAGTTGTCGTGGGTGGAAATGACTAGGTGCCTCTTTGAGACCGAGTTAGATTACTTGGGAAACACCTACCAATTTCTCTCAATACTGAGCACACCTTTGAGACTTTATGCTAGATCTAGGGAACGACCCTCGCTTTGGGTAGGTAAGTGCCTAAGAGCCGGAGGCCTTAAGAAAGCTATAGGATGACGACTTAACTCACCATGGGATGAGTATCCCCTAAGAATGATTCGCTTGGCACAAACACGAGGATCTAATTTAGTGAATTTCTAGAATATATTTATTTTTCTTTGATTGCAAATACCACTTGATAAATTTAGTTAACATGCTAGTATGGAACAATATCCATTTAAAATTTCATGGCACTGAGGTTTGCTTGAGGACAAGCAAAGATTTAAGTCTAGGGGAAGTGATGTAAGCAAAACATATAGGGTTTTAGGAGTAGTTTTCGCTCACATCTCATTACATTTCATGTTAGTTTTATGCATATGTTACTTTGTTTTGCATGCATTTTCTATTTTCTAGTTCGGAGATCTGCTCTTTGTACTTTTGTGTGCAGGATAACATTTCGGGGGGAAAGGCGCACTTTCGAAGAAAAAGAAGGTCATTTTGCAGCTAGACGCAAAAGGGGACATGGCCAAGGCATGTGACTACACACGACCTTGTCCAATGGGCGAGATAAGCCACCCTAGGGCCACACACGACCTGACCATGTGGAAACACACGATCGTGTGGCGGCCCAGTAGATTGACACGACTAGGGATTTTTTTTGGATTTTACAGTGATCCGATGTGATGTCTATATAAGGAGAGCTCCGCCAAAACCCTAGGGGGGAGGCATGACGGCTAGGACGACACATCGAAGCCCTAAAAAGCTTCGGGAACTCACAATGGGGAGGAAAAATGCCACCGGAGATCCAAGTTTTGCACGTCAACGCCGGAGAGAAGGCCACATCGGCATTGTAATTTCTTGTTCTTGCATTTTATTTATGATTAATTCGAACATGAATATGCCTTGTGATTCTCCTCTCCTATATATGGAGTAGTTCCTTCGATACTAGGATTAGGGAGTAGCTTGTGTGCGTATGACATGTTACTATAAATTGAATTCTATTTTTGAGTTTGAATTTGCAATTGGGATTTGTTTATACAAATATCTATGTGTATTTGGTTTTCTATCTACTGTGCTTAGCGTCGAGGATGACAACCCTCATATCTAAGATTTAGGGGATTTATACAAGGAACCTAGGTGTAAACCTGATCTCCTGTAACCGTGGGTAGAAGGATGCGATAGAACTGGAGACGGTTCGTTGCAAGGATTAATTTGGCATCTACGTACCGCCTATCCCGTCCTCGTAAGGCAGAGATAGCTCCCGATAGATACGGTGGCTTATTGAAAGAGTGTATGATGTCCCTTCCACAAGACCATAGTTAGACGTTTAGACAATGACCAGTTGATAATATGTTTTGCTACACACAAACGAAACCGAAGTCCTAGAATCCTTTTTAAAGATCTCGCAGCAAGCTCTTTTCTTCCTCCGTGTGACAACGTACAAGAGTTTAGTCCACCAACAAACCTCGCAATCGCAACCCTTTAGATTTGACTTCCGAACAATAACACCACTGAACAAATCGATACTCGAATCCCAGTCCCTGTGGGATCGATAATCTTTTATTACTTGGCGACATTCGTGCACTTGCGGGCGTTGAGTGCGAGCGCGCACTTTGAGTCCTCGACGGTATCTGTCGCGAGATTTGAGGTCGCGTTCGCATGCATCAGATACTAGGCAGAAAATTTAACAGATCAAGAGGACCGAACATCAGGAAGAAAGTCAAAGTGGGTCAAGAGATCGGACATCTGACATGAAGACCAGTTGGGTCAGGAGACCGGACAACTAGCATGAAGTCTAGCTGAGTTAGGGAGACCGGACAGCTGGAGGGAAGCCCTAGTGGGTTATATTGGATGTTAAGTATGGTAAGTCTGGCAGAACAGTTGGCAGGTAAGCCTCAAGTGAAGAGGTGAGGCTGAGTCCTCTGTAGGGGGACAAAGCTAGGCATCGATCTGACGGATAGTCCGCGTAGGACTAAGAAGTCGAGATCAAGCAATATTACTACTACTTTTGTATTTTATACTATTTGTATTTACTAATTTCGTTTTGCATGGAATAATTAACTGAATGGATTCCAGTTGACTGAAGTCTAATCGACTGAGTATGGTCTAGTCGACTGGATATTCAATTGGCAAGATTAGCTAGTGATCGATCGAAGATCTGGCAGCCCAGATAGAAAGTGTTTCAGTCGACTGGGGAGGTTAAGTTGACTAGGAAAGCAAATTTCCCGATGCAGAGCTAGGTGACCTTGAGTCGACTGGAACAGGTCCAATCGACTGGGAAGGCCAAAGTACCATATCGACTGGCTGATGTGGAGTCAACTGGAGGGCATTCCAGTCGACTGAAAATGACTCATAAAAGAAATGCATGACCATCTTTGAATAGAACTTATCTACTATGTCCAAGTGTTGTTACAATTATTCTTCGTCCATAGAAGCTACATCCTATTACCTTGGCCTTAACTCCGACACTCCGTGCCCTAATTCAAGCTACTAAAGTGTCGGTACATTCCATTGTTTTTATTTTAATCATTGTAAAAAAAGTAAATCCCTCCCAAGTCGAGAGTTCACGAGTCGGAGGACCTTATAGTGCATTTCCCATTGAGGTAGCTCTCGGAGAGCTACGAGCCTTAGAGTAGCAACCCAGTTAAGGTTGTGTACCAAGTAAATAATTTGTCTTCTTATCTTATTCAATTCCACTGCATACTTTTTGTTTCTAAAAGATTTATAAAAATAAGTTTTAATTTCTAAAGAAAATTTATAACTTTCGAGATTCACCCTCTCTCTCGGAACATTACGATCCTACAATATGTGTGTGTGTTGATACACCCTAGATACATGTGAGATATTAGGAAATTGAGTTGAGTTCAATGTGCTTACATGGTACATCAATATGAACTTGGAATTCAATAATTCATATACATGAATCATGAGAAACTTTTGTGAAGTCTATCTTTTGATAGCAATCACCATTTTGAAAAACTTTTGTGAAGTCTATCTTTTGATAGCAATCACCATTGATAATATTGACAGAAAGTTAGACAAAACATTGAAAGGTTTCAATACTTTTGAACGTTGTAATAATCTTTCAAAATAATGAGTATTTTAATATAAAATTATTTTTTATCTATTGTATTTAGCATAAGTAATGTGCTTATGAAATTTCATAATTTTTTGAGAACTATAGAATTTCTTATGCATTTTCAAAATTGATCTGAAAAACTATTTTTTGCAATTGTGGAAACCAGTTAACTAGCTCTTGGAGAAGTCAACTGGGGGTGGTGCAGTAGACTGATTTCTAATTTTAGTCGATTGTTAGTGTTGATTTCGATTGAACAAGGTTTGTTTAGCCATCTATCAACAACCCTAGGTACCCTAACCTCTTCTAACCCTATAGAATGCTTGTACAAGCATTGGAAGGGTGAAATATTCATTGAAAATGATTAGGAGAGCTAATTAGGGTGAAGTATCGAATTTTAAGGGAGGTTAAAGTTCAAGTTTGAACTTTTACCCTTATTTTTTATTGTTTAGATTTCATATAGGCTTAGGAACTCTCCAAGGATATTGTTGGTATAATGGTTAAGGGGGAGTAAGCCTTTAGTGGGAGTTTATCCATCAAGGGATGATAGATATTTTTGAAGGGGGAGAATAAAGGATTGCCTCTCATTTAGTGATAAGTATTGTATCACTAAGAAGAGTGAAGGTATCCAGACAATTTTGGACTAAGGAGGCAAATGTAGGATTTCATTGGAAGATGAGACATAGAAACTCTTGGTAGACTTTTTGATGTATGTCAAAGGGGGAGAAATGAGAGTTTAAGTAAGGTTAACCTTCATTATACTTAGGCATAAGAAAAGATAGTTGGGCTTATGGGATAGCCTAACTTAAAAGTGTTGTCAAACATCAAAAAGGGATTGTTGGTGCAATCGACCCAGGTCTTATTGACCAGACTCGAGTAAGACCTGAGTAGGATTTTGATGTTTGACAATGAGATTGTCAATGTGTATATTAATATGGTTTGATCATATGACAAGTAGATATTTGGGATATCCAAGGTCATATGTGAGAGATTGTCAGGAGGCGATTGTTGGAGCAAATAGCCTCAGGTCAAGGATGACCTAGCTCGAGTGAGACTCAAGTGAAAGTCCAAGTTTGGAGACTTAACAAGGAAAGTCCAAGTATAGATACTTAGCAATGGAGAAGTCCAAGTATGATACTTGGCAAAGAAAAAGTTCAAGGGTGTAGTTTTGGTCGTGTAAGTCCAAGTGTGTAGTCTTGGTGGCAAAAGCCCAAATATGAATATTTGGCAAAAGAAAGTCCAAGAGTGTAGTCTTGGCCATATAAATTCAAGTGTATAGTCTTGGCAGTGAAAGTCTAAGCATTGAAACTTGACAATAGAGATGTCCCGGAGGCACAATCTCTTGGCAAAGGAGATCCGATGGCATGACATAGCCGATGGAAGCACCTGAAGGCTAACACGAAGGGTGAAGGAGTCATGGAGGACTCGAATGAACCCTGAGGACATGAGGTTGATAGAGGTGGCTAAAAGACTTAGGTCTAGGCCTAGGATGAGTATCAAGTATGAGGGGATCATACTCAGGTTAAATCTCATGTTTGAGGTTTACCAATTGACTGAGACTTTGGATCAGTTTACTAGTCGAGTGCATGATACTCGGGAGACCTAGTTGACTCGGGCAGTCCACTGGGGTTATGACCCAGTCAACTGATTGTGTAGTTGACTGAGGCTCAACTGCGACCTATGGCTCTGACAGTCAACTGCTAGGATTTAACAGGCGACTGACCATTCATTGGCACTCAACTGATAGAGTTGAGCAGTCGACTGGTCTTAAGTAGATAGGGCACATAATGTTTGGCACTCGACTGTTAGCTTATGACAGTCGATTGGTGGCTATGACAGTCGAATGCTAAGTATGGGCAGTCGACTGATCAACCCTAATTTTATGTGGATTAGTCCATTGTGAGACAACAGTATTGTGAGCAATCAACTGCTAGGCAAAAATCTAGCTCAAGTGAAGTCTTTAAATGCAGGTTGCGAGAAAAGAAGAAAGACCATGTTCTTAAGCATTTGGGAGGGATTTTGTTGCTGCATTATAGGCCTTCCAAGGTGTTCAAAACAACCAAATAAGTAAGCGATCAATAGCATTCTCTTGTAAAGTGTTCTTTGTATTTCTTTTAATTACTTTTGTATTTATTGTATTTGGTTGTTGAAATTCATATTGTAATGGATTTTCTCCACCTCCGGTGTATTGTCGAAAAGGAGACAAGATTTATTATATTTATTTCTATTTGTATATTTGTATTTCCTCTGTATACTAATTATTTATAGACGAACATACGAACACAATTGAAAAAATCGACGAAATACTATTCATCTCCCTAGCGCATCCAAAGGTTCCAACAAAACTCCCCTCTCAAATTATTTAAAAGTCAAGCAGTGAATTTTCCTTTGTTTTCTTCTCTGTATTTCCTCTTAATTTAAAGGCCTCAGAGAAATTTTATTTGGAATTTCAAATTTAAAAGGCTTTATTTTGAACCACATATTTTTGTCTTCGAATTATACATCGGTGAAGCACATCGTAAGATATGCTTCTAACTACGACACATCGTAAGATATGCTTCTTTAGTGAGTTAAAAAAAATATTGGATATTGGACTATTGATCGCCTGTGAATATTTACATATTTATCTGAATGATTAATAATTTTTTTTTATGAAATCGAATTCATCACCTCTAGAATTAGTCAATTCAAAAACCCAAAACTTGGCATCCTAAAAAAAAAATTAAGAGGCAATTGTTAATCAATTATAAACATTCTATTACCGTAATTTAAGAGGCAATTATAAATCAATTATAAACATTTTATTACCGTAATTTAAGAGGCAATTGTTAATAAATTATAAGCATTCGAAGAGATAAATCGTCTAAAAAAGAGAAGATTTATCTTCGCCTTAATCTTGACTCTTATTCGGAAGGATAAATTAACTTAAAAGAGTGTATTGACAATGTTTTGACGATCGATAATTTTAAATCAGTGACCAACTGTACTAAGTTGGCAATGTTAATGCAAAAAAAAAAAAAGAGTATGTTTATACTCGATAATCAAAATTGTATGTTGAAAATAAATTTAAATATTAAGTCGTTGATCAACTATACTAAATTAATGACGGCGATATAAAAAATATACCTCGATTAATAGAATGGGTACTCCGATAATCGAAAAAATATGTTAAAAATATGAAAGGGACTAGATTTAAGTCACCATATCAAATTATACCAATAATGATTCACTCGTCAAGAAATAGACTTATTGGACCCAACATAAGAGAAACTCCGACAAAACAACAACAATAATAAAAATCAACTGGATAGCCTGCTCTATTCAATTAATTCCCCAAAAATAATTTTATAAGGATAAACTTATGAATTCTAATTCAATTCATATATTCCTCAAATTAACCTTTGCATTTTCATTTGTGTCCCAATTAATACTAGCTTCTTGTCAACTAATTAAAAGAATACTTTTTTTGGAGCAATTTCTCGAATATCTTTGTTTTATTACCGGCCGGATTGACTTAAGCAAGAAAGTAGGCCTCCGGAGCATATCCGATGATAAAAGGTGGGATAGTTTTTCATATGTCCGTAATATATAAATTATTGATGATGGAAGGTTATTCTTCAAAATCCATATGTGTTTTTTATATTTACTTTGATGATTAATAAATTTTTTTTGCATGACTAAATTGTCTATCTTCAAAATTAATAGGATCGCAAAGCTAAATATTTAAATTATCAAAAAAATAAAAAAATAATAATAAAACAAGAAAGTATGTGTAGGATCGAGAAAAGCTAGAGGGGGAAGGGAATGAATAGCGTATTTTATTTTATTTTTCTTTTAAAAATAAAGTTAAATGCAACGGAAACAAAAGAAACAAAAGACAATGAATTTTTATTTGGTTCACAACCAACCGGCTGCTAATTCAAAGCCCTGCATCCTCGATCGCTTCCGAAGGGCAAAGTATTAAAAATCTCTTCCTCGTTGGAAATAAGAGACAACCGATTACAAAATATATAGAGGAAGAGGTAACAAACCTACCTCTCCTTTTAGCAAGTGATAAGTAAGAATTAAACAAAGTATCGACAAAGAATTGTAGAGTGTGCACGGTCGGAGTAACATTGTAGCATGAAGAATCACAGTCGGAGAGCAAGAGCACTTAATTAGGAGTTCATTGATAGATCTAGGGTCTGTCTTCCCCTCCTTTTATAGATTGATGCCTTGGAATAAGTCCAGATCTAGATCCAAATCTCGTGGATTTTATCTTGAGATGACAACTTATCTTATCATGACGTGACAACATTGAATGATAACTCTATGACCTTGTGCTTTAGGTTGATTCGTCAACATCAGTCGACTGATCCTATTGGTAGTCCGCCTTCGATCGATTCTTTGAAACCTCCGGTCATTCGCTACACTTGAGAATCCAACCTGACACCTGTAACACAAGGTTAGCACAAGAGATGAATAATGACATGCGGTGCAGACAATCCTTCGATCGCCTCTATCTCGACTTCAGCATTCCTCCAGAAGACTTAGTTGGATCGATGCCTAGGATTGTCCTCTTACCGAGGGTGCATCCTTACCATCTCTCCACACCCGGAGCTTACCTTTGGTCCTTCTCACTTGTCACTTAGCTTCCGGTCACTTGACCACCGAGTTTCCTTGACTTTCTGAGGTTCTCCTGGCGTCTTTTGACCTAGTCAACCAATCACTGAAGTTTTTCATCCCATTGAGATTCTCCTGATGCTGGTTCATATGACCATCGAGGTTTCTCGACTTCTCGAGATTATCCTGGCGTCGTCGACCTTAGCAAAGCCTAATACATTACATGCACACTCAACATAACATATGAGATAATAAGATAACTTAACTTAATCTTTGTCATTATCAAAATCAAGGTTAGATTTGAAGGATCGTTGGTGACACGCTAGAGGGGGGTGAATAGCGTTTCTTGTTCATTTGATGGAAATCAATTGTTCTTGTCTATAATTAGATTAGTACGCAGCGGAAAATAGAAAGTACAATATGAATAAAAGCACAAATACACAAGAATACAATCAACACAAGAGGCACACGATGTAACATGGTTCAGAACCCTAGTTCCTACTCCATGGGGCGAGCTCAATATCAAGCTCTAGTGATGCACACCACCACTAATCAAAAGCACTCTTTCGGTGACATACGGAGGTGGAGAAACCTCGTACAAGTGTATTACAATAGTAATGAAAAGATGCAAGCAAATACAACAAATTATGTAAAGAGCACTTTGCAAATGTGAGCTTTGATTGCTTTGCTTGTTGGTTGCTTGGACTACACTTGAAGACCCTGACTTGCACCAAGAATCGCCTCAAATCGCCTAAGAATCGATGCCAAAATCTCCCATTCGGGCTGCTCCTTTAAAGCCGCAACTTGCTGATTATCGCCAGCCGATTGCCCATACCTAGCAATGATCGCTCTCGTAGTCGTTATTGTTGGTTTTTCCGAGCCGCAAAACCGCTTTTTGCTATGAAACCTCGAAGCCCCGCCACGGATCCGCGCGAAGTATAAAAATTATAATTACATGTATGTGCTTACGTAAATCCTAGATCTACCTTAGATCTAAGAGGTTAGAACGTTACCTCGTAGCGACGCCTCTTCGCTATCCCGCGTCATTCAAAAGTTCACGAACTCGAGAGTGTCAAGTGCACACTCCTCTATTGGTATCCACACAAGCAATAGGTGGAGAAAAATACCTTAGAGTGTGCTAGCACCCTTTAGGAATTTCGGCCAAGGAGGTTGGGAGAGCTTGAGAGGGTGTTCCAAGGAAGAAGATGAAGTTGTGTAACTCACAAAATCAATTCCATCTAATGGAATAAGTGGTTGGCCACTTCATGGAAGGGGGTTACATGCATGCATGTAACTCAAGATGTCTCTTGGTCTCCCTTAAGAGGTGGCACCACTTGATAAGTCAATGATGATGTGGAGCATCATCATTGGTCGCCATGCCAAGTCATCATTCATGACATGGCATTTGGTCAAGTCAAACTTGACCTTTCATCTTCCCTCTCAAGTCAAGTCAAACTTGACCTCTTATCTCCCATGGTTGATCAAATCCAACCATTTGATTCAAGTCAATTTAATTTAATGAATCTCTATTCATTAATTTAAATTGATTTGATGAATCAAATCTAAATTAGACTCATTCAACACTTGAATCAACTTGAGTCTAACTCAATTAGTCTAATTTGGATTACTCTTAATCCAATTTGGTTCATCCCATGAACCTAATCCTCATGGTTCATCATATGAACCTAATCTCCATCTAATTGCTCTTATGTGTGTGACTTATAGGTTCTTGTAACGCTGGCAATGCCCCTAAACCGATTTACGAAAATAAGCAATGAGCGTTATCTAGCAATACATCATTGATACCAAAGTTACAAAAATGTTGAGCTCAAACATCACCTATGTGACTACTAATTGTGACTCTCACAATATGTGACAATGTCCCTCTATCCTTGACATCTAGATTGACCAATCGAGGCATAGACCGTGTCATCCTCGCTACAATCTAAATCTTGAACTCCAAGTAGACTCACTCTAATCAAATGAGCTCAATATCTCATAATGACTCATTTGGGCATGACAATGCACTTCGTGGTCTCACTCTATCAAGAATATCGATGTCACTCCGTCATATAGGAGGGATAGATCCCATCTACATCACTCACATCCTCCGCATAATTTGTTACATACCCAAGAATCGCTTTATAGTCCACCCATTTACGGGTGACGCTTGACGGCCAAAGTATGCAACTCCTATGTAGGGAACCATGGTGACTTCAGGTCTAAGGACTAATAGTCATACTAATAGTCACATGAGAAAGTATATGACACTCATATAACGATCCATGATACTTTCTCATGGCGGGTCATTCAGTATACATTCTCCAATGCATACCCATGTGTCAACTTGATATCTCATATCCATGACTTGTGAGATCAAGTCATCTTGTTGACCTATATGCTAGTCTCTACGCATTAACATTGTCCCTGAATGTTAATACTCGACTAGGAATGATTAAGAGTAGTGTTCTCTATATCATCTCATTATCGATTCAACCAATCGATTGATATAGATAAGAACCTACTACTCAAGGACATTATTATATTTAGTTATTTGGCACCAATACAAGTAAATATAATAACCATGCCTTTATTAATAGGAATATGATACAATAAAGTCCATACAACAATCATCACATGATTGGCTCTAGGGCTTTCACTAACAATCTCCCACTAGCACTAGTGCCAATCACCGTAGTATCTAATACCCAATGACCTAGTGTGACCATTATGCTTTTTCTGTGCCAAAGCCTTGGTCAAGGGATCTGCGATGTTAGCCTCTGTGGGTACTCTACAAATCTTCACATCTCCTCTATCGACAATCTCTCAAATGAGATGGAAGCACTGACATATTCGGCCTCTGTTGTAGAATCAATAACTGTGTCCTGCTTGTAACTCTTCCAGCTCACAACGCTACTATTCAAGCAAAACACAAACCTTGACTGCGATCTATAATCATCCTGGTCAGTTTGGAAGTTGGCATCGCTGTAACCCTTTACAGCTTGCTCCTCATCGCCTCCAAATATCAAGAAATATTCTTTAGTTCTTCTCAAGTACTTAAGAATATTCTTGACTGCTATCCAGTGACGCTTACCTGGATCTGACTGGTATCTACTCGTCATGCTCAAAGCATACGAGACATCAGGATGAGTACATAGCATGGCGTACATGATAGATCCTATAGCAGATGCGTAAGGGATCTTATCCATGCGGTCTCTCTCCCCTCTAGAAGAGGGACTTTGAGTCTTCGAAAGATTCACACCATGTGACATCGGAAGAAGTCCTTTCTTGGAATTCTGCATGGAAAACCGAAGTAATACCGTGTCAATGTATGTACTCTGACTTAGGCCAAGCAATCTCTTAGATCTATCTCTATAGATCTTGATGCCTAGAATACAGGCTGCTTCACCTAAGTCCTTCATTGAGAAGCACGTCCGAGCCAAGTCTTCACAGCATCAGAGCGAAGGGATGTCATTCCCAATGAGCAGTATGTCATCCACATACAATACAAGGAAGACAACTGTGTTCCCATTAACCCTCTTGTAGACACAGGGTTCATCTTCATTCTTGATGAAACCAAACTGTTTGATCGCATCATCGAATCGAAGATTCCAGCTCCGAGAAGCTTGCTTTAGCCCATAGATGGACCTTTGCAGCTTGCATACCTTCCCAGTATGCTGTGGATCTGAAAAACCCTCAGGTTGTGTCATGTACACATCCTCGAGCAAGTTTCCATTCAGAAACGCGGTTTTGACATCCATCTGCCAGATCTCATAATCATGGTATGCTGCAATAGCAAGCAAGATCCGAATGGACTTAAACATCACCACAGGAGAAAAGGTTTCATCATAGTCAATACCATGAATTTTCTTGAAACCTTTAGCCACCAATCAACCCTTATAGGTATGCATAAGTCCATCCATGTCAGTCTTTCTCCTAAAGACCCACTTACACCCAATGGGTTTGACCCCTTCAGGTGGATCAACCAAAGTCCATACTTGGTTGGTGTACATGGATTCCATCTCGGATCTCATGACCTCTAGCCATTTCTCAGAATCTGGGCTCATCACAGCTTCTTGATAAGAGGTAGGCTCATTCTCAATGAGCATTACGTCATCATGGTCTGACAAGAGAAATGAGTATCTCTCAGCCGACGACGCACTCTATCGTGACCGCGAAGAGGTAGATCTACATGAACAGTGGTTGTTCCACAACTCTTGTGCAATAACCTCATCACCCACAACACTTTGTGGTTCCCTGCTCAACCTCCATCAAGGCCTCAAGCTATGGTCCTTATCTTGAATTTCTTCAAGATCGAAGGTACTCCCACTAGTTTTTCTAGAAACAAAATCCCTTTCTAGAAAAACTCCAGTCTTTGCCACAAACACTTTGTGCTGACTGGGAATGTAGAAGTAATATCCCTTTGTATCCTTGGGATATCCAACAAAATAGCACCTATCGGATTTAGGTCCCAGTTTGTCTGAGACTTGACGTCGAACGTAAGCCTCACAACCCCAAATCCTCATAAAAGACATCTTGGGATTTTTCCCTGTCCATATCGTATATGGTGTCTTTACCAACCTTGGATGGTACACTGCTAAGGGTAAAGGTCAGCTGTGTCCAGAGCATATCCCCAAAAGGATATAGGAAGATCTGTGTGACTCATCATAGATCGTACCATATCCAATAGGGTACGATTCCTCCTTTCGGATACACCATTCCACTGTGGTGTTCTAGGAGGAGTGAGTTGGGATAGAATCCCACACTCAGCTAGATAGTCACGAAACTCATGGCTAAGGTATTCACCACCTCGATCTGATCGAAGTATCTTAATACTCTTGCTGTCGGGTTTTGTACTTCATTCTTGAATTCTTTGAACTTTTCAAAGGATTCAGATTTATATGTCATAAGATACACATAACTATATCTAATCATCAAGAAATGTAATGAAGTACCTGTAACCACCTCTAGCAGCAACATTGAAAGGACCACATACATCACTATGTATAAGTCCTAACAAATCTGTTGCTCTTTCGCTATGTCCACTAAAGGGAGTCTTGGTCATCTTGCCTAAAAGGCAAGACTCGCATGTCTCATATGATTCAAAATCAAATGAGTCTAGCAGCCCATCCTTATGGAGCTGAGATAAGCGACTCTCATTTATGTGACCTAAGCGACAATGCCAGAGATAGGTTTGGTTCAACTCATTTGACTTGAACCTCTTGGTACTTATGTTATAGATAGGACTCTCTAAGTCTAGAAAGTAGAGTCCGTTCATTAGAGGTGCACTACAATAGAACATATCATTTAAATAAACTGAACAACATTTATTCTTTATTATAAATGAAAATCCTTTCTTGTCCAAACAAGAAATCAAATGATGTTCTTGGTTAAGGCGTACATAACAACATTCATCTAATTCTAGTACAAGCCCAGAGGGCGAGATAGATCATAAGTTCCTATAAGAATAAAGAGCAACCCTTGCTCCATTGCCTACTCGTAGGTCCACCTCGCCCTTTGTCAATGCCATTCTATTTCTCAGCGCCTGCACATTGGTACAAATGTGAGATGCACATCCGATCTAATACCCATGATGAAGAAATAGATAGATTGACTTCTATAACAATTATACCAAGTAGAAGTCTCACTTCTTCTTCTTAAGATCTTCCGTGTATGCCTCATAGCTACGCTTCCAAAGGTCCCGCTTCCTATGTAAGAAGCAAGCCCCTTCCTTGGCTACCCCTCCTTTGGGTTTAAGTTCTTTGCCTTTGCCCTTGGCTTGGGACTTTCCCTTACCTTTAGGCTTGCCCTTGCCTTTCTTCTCGCACCATCAAAATGGTGTCGATTTACCCTTCTTAAGGTTAAGCTCATAGCTTCTCAACATGCCGAGCATCTCAGTAATGGCTTATCAATTTCATTCATGTTATAATTCATGACAAATTGATTGAAGGCTTGTGGCAAAGATTGCAAGATTAGGTCGCTGGTCACTCTTGGCCAAGTGGGAATCCCCTTTGTAGGTTTTCACGTACCCAATCATCTTGAGTACATATGTACCTACTGAGTCCCTTCTTGCATTTTGGACCCAAATAATGCCTTAGAGACTTCATATCTCTCATGCCTAGTTTGTCCTTGATATAGTTGACGAAGATGTTCAACCATATCATAAGCATTCATGAACTCGTGTTGCTTCTCAAGCTCGAGTTCATGGTCGCAGCATTAGACATGACACATCTAATGCATCATCTGATGCTTCTTGTAAGCATCTTTGTCACCGCGAGGCATTGGCGGAGGTTCCTCCGAATGGGCCGCTCCAGACGCATAACTTCCTTTCTTAGGTGAGAATACTCTCGTTCCTGCATCAGTGAAATTTGCTCCATCGAGCTTGTCCTTCTCAAGGACAGATCGCAGAGAGAGTGTTCGTGTTTGTCGACATAGTTATCTACAACATACAATGCAGACAATTAATATCATATTCCTTTTATCATTTAATTAGGCCTTTAATCAAATGATGCTCCCACTAAATTATAGGAATTTTGTAGAATCGAGTGATGGATGTGGTCAAACCACATTACTAGATTCATACAAACTAGCTATAATTTCATGGACAAGATCCACATCATACTAAGCCTTGAGTTAGCTTTGGCTAAATCGCCAAGACTTAGTAATGACGGTGGGTAACACATTACCGATTACATCTCTATGCAACTCTTGTTTATAGGATTAAGACCCACATTTACAAAAGACCTTGAGTTAGCTTTGGCTAAATCGCCAAGATTTAGGGTAAATGCGATCTTGACCTATCGTTCCAACGATTGGAATATGCCTATAGTTCTACTCGATCCAATTGAGTTTAACTAGTTTTGCTCAATCTAATTGAGCTTACTCTAACCCAAGCGTGATAGGCGGGACCAAGATTGTCCCTCCGCACCCTACCAAGATAATATGCGTTGCTCGCTTTGCGCATTCAACAACAACAAATGATCGAGGTAGTGATGGGTATCAAGGCTCGGTAGGCATTTTCGAGTTGATTCGATTATGATCTAATCTAATCGTAATGTGTATCTTATACGCATTTAGGCCTTTATTATCCTATATTAGCATGCATCATATACATACATTCATTATTCTAGCATGCATCATATACATACAAGAAAATTATCCTAGCATGCATCATATACATACAAGCATTATTCTACTAGCATGCATCATATACATACAAGAAAAATCAATTAAATATATATATATATATATCAACATATATATATATATATATATATAATTAAATGTGATATAGTCATGGCCCTACTACGATCTTCTCAAGCCAATGAGAAGATCGGACGGTCAACCTAAGGCTAGCGGCTTCTCCAAGCGCTTCCTTTGACCGTCATGTGTCGTCGTCACCCTTCTCGTAATCTCGTCTTCGAGTGGACTTTCCACCGCTCCATTTTGTACATTACAAATATGAAACTCGAGTTACATTCGAGTCTAAAAACTAATTACAACTAGAATATCAAAAGAAGAGGTACGACGCGCAGGTCGCATACACTATACAACACGCACAACCACAAAACGGCACGCAGGCCGTATTATGAATTACAACACACATAATCCAATCAAATTGGGGTCATTGGGCCATGAAAATCACAGAATAATACATAATTCTAAATTATGTATTTTTACAGAAATTTCTATAATTTTTCCTAATTTTTTTCAAATTAATGAGTCATCTCTCCGTAACGGTCCCGCTAAGCGGTTTCCGGGCGCGATCGCGGGACAAAGCCCCTTTCGGGGATAGGGCAGCGCCCATACTCACAAAATTAACTTTGCGAGTGTCCCTACTACGATCCTACAGTGACTTAAGTCGCTGTCCCAAAAGCCTAAAGCGAGAACTCGCCGTTTCAGAGAGTTTTTTTCGACGGTTGAAGCCTACAAGTGTCCCAACACTCGTTGCTTCGATTCTTCGAGAAAAATACCGAAAAAATTCTATAAAATTAGGAAATTTACAGAAACATAAAAATCTATAATTTTTATATCTAATATAAAAACTACAAAAATGAAACACATACATGCTTCGCACATGACTTTGATACCACTGTTGGGTTTTTCCGAGCCGCAAAAACCGCTTTTTGCGTTGCGGAAACCTCGGAAGCCCCGGCCACGGATCCGTGCGAAGTATAAAAATTATAATTACATGTATGTGCTTACAGAAATCCTAGATCTACCTTAGATCTAAGAGGTTAGAACGTTACCCTCGTAGCGACGCCCTTCGCTTATCCCGCTCGTCCAAAAGTTCGCCGGAACTCGAGAGTGTCAAGTGCACACTCCTCTATTGGTATCCACACAAGCAATAGGTGGAGAAAAATACCTTAGAGTGTGCTAGCACCCTTTAGGAATTTCGGCCAAGGAGGTTGGGAGAGCTTGAGAGGGTGTTCCAAGGAAGAAGATGAAGTTGTGTAACTCACAAAATCAATTCCATCTAATGGAATAAGTGGTTGGCCACTTCATGGAAGGGGGGGGTTACATGCATGCATGTAACTCCAAGAGCCAATGTCTCTTGGTCTCCCTTAAGAGGTGGCACCACTTGATAAGTCAATGATGATGTGGAGCATCATCATTGGCCGGCCATGCCAAGTCATCATCATGACATGACATTTGGTCAAGTCAAACTTGACCTTTCATCTTCCCCTCTCAAGTCAAACTTGACCTCTTATCTCACATGGTTGATCAAATCCAACCATTTGATTCAAGTCAATTTAATTTAATGAATCTCTATTCATTAATTTAAATTGATTTGATGAATCAAATCTAAATTAGACTCATTCAACACTTGAATCAACTTGAGTCTAACTCAATTAGTCTAATTTGGATTACTCTTAATCCAATTTGGTTCATCCCATGAACCTAATCCTCATGGTTCATCATATGAACCTAATCTCCATCTAATTGCTCTTATGTGTGTGACCCTATAGGTTCTTGTAACGTTGGCAATGTCCCTAAACCGATTTAGGAACATAAGCAATGAGCGGTATCTAGCAACACATCATTGCTACCCAAGTTACAAGAATGTTGAGCTCATCACCTTTGTGACTACTAATTGTGACTCTCACAATATGTGACAATGTCCCTCTATCCTTGACATCTAGATTGACCAATCGAGGCATAGACCGTGTCATCCTCGGTACAATCTAAATCTTGAACCCCAAGTAGACTCACTCTAATCAAATGAGCTCAATATCTCATATTGACTCATTTGGGCATGACCATGCACTTCGTGGTCTCACTCTATCAAGAATATCGATGTCACCCCCGTCATATAGGAGGGATAGATCCCATCTACATCACTCACATCCCTCCGTATAATTTGTTACATACCCAGTAATCGCCTTTATAGTCCACCCATTTACGGGTGACGTTTGACGAAGCCAAAGTATGCAACTCCTTATGTAGGGAACCATGGTGACTTCAGGTCTAAGGACTAATAGTCATACTAATAGTCACATGAGAAAGTATATGACACTCATATAACGATCCATGATACTTTCTCATGGCGGGTCATTCAGTATACATTCTCCAATGCATACCCATGTGTCAACTTGATATCTCATATCCATGACTTGTGAGATCAAGTCATCTTGTTGACCTACATGCTAGTCTCTACGCATTAACATTGTCCCTGAATGTTAATACTCGACTAGGAATGATTAAGAGTAGTGTTCTCTATATCATCTCATTATCGATTCAACCAATCGATTGATATAGATAAGAACCTACTACTCAAGGACATTATTATATTTAGTTATTTGGCACCAATACAAGTAAATATAATAACCATGCCTTTATTAATAGGAATATGATACAATAAAGTCCATACAACAATCATCACATGATTGGCTCTAGGGCTTTCACTAACAGTTATCTCACAATGACTCGATCCATGTTGGAAAATCTCCAACAAATAGCCCATCAGTCGACTGCCAAATCCTAGTAGTCGATTGATGCACAGGTAGTTGACTGCTCAGTCAACTATCATACCTTCTATGCTCGTGTCTACTTAGAGCAGTCGACTGATATACCCTAGCAGTCGACTGATGGACCACATAACAGTAATCGAGCATTAGTCGACTCCTACCAGTCGACTGATCGTAACCCTAGTTGACTGCTCCATGTCGACTAAGTTACCAAGTGTCAAAACACTCTACTATTGACTGGTTCATAACCCCAGTCGACTGATACACCTCAAACATGAAGTTTTAACCCAAGTATGATGGCCTCATACTTGCTAGACCAACCTTAGCCTAGACCTAAGCCTTCTAGCCACCTCCATCAGCCTCACGCCTATCGGATCCCTCCAAGTCATCCATGACTTGTTCATCCATACGATAGCCTTCAGATGCTTCCATCAACTATTGGCATGCAAACAATGTCTACACTGCCAAGGTACATTTGGACTTACTCTGCCAAGACACATGCTTGGACTTTACGCCACCAAGCATTGGACTTATGTAATTGCCAAGACACAAGATTGGACTTTACGCCGCCAATATCACACCCTTGGACTTTTCCAAATGCCAAGACCCATGCTTAGACTTTCTAAATGCTAAGACCCATGCTTGGACTTTCCATGCCAAATACCCATGACTTGGACTTTTCTTGCCAAGTATCCATGACTTGGACTTTCCATTGCCAAGTACCCATGACTTGGACTTTCCTCGCTAAGTACCCATGACTTGGACTTTCCATTGTCAAGTACCCATGACTTGGACTTTCCATCATATGGTCAACCCATGTCAACCATATAATTAACCCATTATCAAATAATGGTCAACTCATTGTCAAACATCAAAATACTATTCGAGTCAAACTCGAGTTCGGTCAATCGTGACCCAGGTTGATTACACCAACAATCTCTCACTTTTTTTATTTTTGAAAATACCTTTAAGTTAGGCTAACAATAACCTAAACTTAAATACTTCCAATGTCAAAGAATAGTTAAGGTTTACCTAACATCTCCCCTTTGGAATACTTGAAAGACTTCCTATCGTTGTCTCATATCCAAATGAGATTTTACAATCTCCACTTGGTCCAAAAACATCTATGATGCATTCACTCTTCCTAGTGATAAGTTTCATATCACTAAATGAGAGGCAATCCTTACTTCTCTAAATTCTCCCCCTTATGAGAAAAAACACATCCATCATCCTATGATAGATAACCTCTCCCGAAAGGCTTGCTTCCCCTTAACCATTGCACCAACAATGTCCTTGAAGAGTCCTTAAGCCTAAGGAACACTAAGTTATCGAAATTAAAGTCAAAAATTCAAACTTGAACTTTCATACATCTTAAAATTGATTTTCACCCTAAACGACTTTCCTAATCAATTTTTTAAATGAATTTTCACCCTTCCAATGCTTTCCAAAGCATGTCCTAGAGTTAGGAACAGTTAGGGTATATAGGGATAATGAAATTGGTAAACAACCCTTGTTTACTTAGAATCAACTAAGCAGTCGACTGTTGGCATCATCATTCGACTGATCTCTGATTTTCATAAATCAGTTTTTTAGAAAATGAGTTTTGAAAATGCATAAGTAAAAATACGTATGTCGAAAAATCATGAAAGTTCATACGTACATTACATACATGAAATACAATGGATGAAAAATAGTTTTAAAATAAAATACCCATTAAAATGAGAGATTGATACAAAGTTCAAAACCATTGAAACTTTCAATGTTTTTGACCTACTTTGTATCAACATCCTCAATGGTGATTGCTATCAAAAAATAGATTTCACAAAGATTTTCTAAAATGATTTTAAAATATTTTTGAAAACCAATTTTGAACCATGGACTATGGGCTAGATGTACATGACTTATATATTAGCTTTCCTCATGATTCATACCTATGATTGAAATGAGTTTGAGTTCATCTAGATGCAACATCTATGCACCTTGAACTTAACTCATTTTCCTAACATCTCACATGTATCTAAGGTGTATAAAAATACACACAGGTCAATGTATTTGTGAAACGTGGGTTTAGGGTTATTAGGATTTCATGCATTTTCTAGGCAACTCTATTTGATTCTCTTATACATGAGACTTCAAATCATGCTATTATCCTTAAATCAATTTTAATCACCTTTAAATGCATGAATGATGATTATGGTATATAATGATAGTATAAATAAACATGTGCCAATAATCATGATGTCATGACATATGAATACAATCTATACATGAACATGACATAAAACTTAACCCTAAGCATTATCATGACATTTAAAATAATTAAATGAGATATGATGTCATGATATGACATAATAAATATACACATCAACACACTTCAACCAAGCAAAGACACATAATTTTGCAAAAACAAAATATTTCATTTAACATAAAGTCATTTCTACAATCAAAACAGATGTTCAAATGCTCTCGACCTCACTACAAAAATAAAAGGAGATACATAACATGGTCCTAACTACCATCCACCAGAGTCATCTGCCGGAGGTGGTGGAATAGGTAGAAGTTGTTGACTCAGGGTCTAGCTCCGCATCATATCGAACATATCGATCGTGGCTCCCATCCAAATGAGTTGCTGACCCATGGAAGACATTTGATAAGCCATGAAGGACTGCTCTAAACTGAGCTCCTCAAGGCAGGTGTCAATCTCCTCATGGTAGGCCTCAAATCTAGCCTCCAGTCATGCAAATCACACCGAGAGACTCTCCGACGGTGCATCCGATAGCATGGGGTCATCCTCCTCTGCAGCTCTCTCTCCATGCCCCCAGTTGGCTCTTTATGGCCCCAGCTAGCTCTCCATGCCCCTCAATTGGATAAGGCTGAGATGGCCACTCCATCCTCTTAGGCCTTGTCCGCATGCTGACCAATGCAAAATGTCTCATGGTGATGCGATCATAGGAGTCAGATAATGGCCTTTGGGTACCCCTAGAAACATTTATCTCCCTAGATGCTAACCACGCGGTGATAATGTGACCAAAGACATGTGAATCTTGTTAGTACCTATAAGATCCACATATTTCCATAATTGCATGATATTGTCCACTTTGGGCCTAAGCCTTCATGGTTTTATTTTTGGGCTTTACTCAAAAGGCCTCATCCAATGGAGATATCTTTTCATCTTATAAGCACATGATCTTTTCCATGTCTTACAAATGTGAGACTTTGATTGTATTCCTAATACTCCAATAATTCCCCCCTCAAATGAAAGACCACATTGAACCCCCTCAAGCCTATTCGTCCTCGAAGGACATCCTCTACTTGATGTTGGTGTAATCAACCCAGGTTATGATTGACCAGACTCGAGTTGGACTTGAGTAGTGTTTAAAGGAGTTGATCGTTGTTTGACAATGGGTTGACTATATGGTTGACATGGGATTGATCATATGACAGAGAAGTCCAAATGGGACACTTGGCATGGAAAGTCCAAGCATGGGTCTTGGCAAGGGAAAGTCCATGCTTGAGTCTTAGCAAATGGAAAGTCCAACATGGGTTGGTAAGGAAAGTCCAAGGGTTGATATTGGCAGCGTAAAGTCCAAGGGTGGAGTCTTGGCAGCATAAGTCTAATGGTTGGCGGCGTAAAGTCCAAGCGTGTGTCTTGGCAGCGTAAGCCCAATGTGCCTTGGCGGTGTAGACCAGCTTAACATGATAATAGCCGATGGAAGCACTTGAAGGCTAGCGTATGGATGAGCAAGATGACTTGGAGGGATCCAATATGTGTGAGGCTGATGGAGGTGGCTAGAAGGCTTAGGTCTAGGATAAGAGTGGTCTATGATGTGAGCAAAACATAAAGATTTTTAGGAGTAGTTTTCGCTCACATCTCATAGCATTTTATGTTCGTTTCATGCATAATTTACATTATGTTACATGCATTTCCTATTTTCTGGTTCGGAGATCTACTCTGTTTACTTTTGTGTGCAAGACAACATTTTATAGGGAAAATGGTGCAATTTCGGAGCAAAAAAAGATATTTGGCAGCTGGACACAGAAGGGAACATGGCCAGGGCATGTGCCCACACACAGCCGTGTTCAGAGAGAGAAAATGGCCGCCACAGCCTGACACACGGCCAAATAGTGTATTTTCACACGACCGTGTGGCGACCTAGCAAATTGATGTGATTAGGGTTTTTTCCATATTTTGCAGCGATCCAGCGTGGTATCTATATAAGGGCCCAAACCCTAGGGGGAGGCACAACGGCTAGGACAGCACTTCGAATCCCTGAAAAGCTTTGGGAACTCGCAACGGGGAGGAAGAACGTCGCAGGAGGTTAAGATTCTGCACTTCAACGCTGAGGAGAAGACCTACATTGCATTGTAAATCCTATTATTTGCGTAAATTCTATTATTTATATGGATATGATCATGCATTATGTTTCTTCTCTCATATCTATGGAGTAGACTCTCTGATTCTAGGATTATAGAGTAGTTTGTGTTGAGTCGGAACATGTTAATTCAAATATCTTTTCGTTCTTGAATTTATATTTGCAATTGGTGTTTTGGTTTAGATCTATAGTTATCGTTTTGGTTTTCTATTCACTGTGCTTAGACGATACAAGGGGTGACAACCCTCGTATCAAAGATTTAGGGGAATTAAAGAGGGACCTAAGGGTTGGCCTCATCGTCGATAATTGTGGGTAGAAGGATGCGATAGAGTAGGAAATGTGCCACGTTTTCGACTCGTCGCAGGGATCGATTCGGCATCCTTGTACCGACTATCCCGTCCTAAAGCTAGGGGTTGACCTGGTATGACAGAGGTAGCTTCCGATAGACGCGAAGGCTCATCGGGGGAGTGTATGATGTCCTTTCCACAAAACCATAACTAGAAACCTAAGCAAACCCAATTGACAACGTGTTCCGTGACACATAAACGAAACTGAAATCCAGGAATCCATCTAAAGACCCGTAGTGACCATTCTTTTCCTCCGTGTGACACTGTATTAGAGTTAGGACCGCCGACAACCCTCCTAATTACAACCTTTAGAGTCTAGTCCTGAACAATAACATCCACTGAACAAATCGGTACTCGAATCTCAGTCCCTGTGGGATCGATAATCTTTTTATTACTTGACGACATCAGTGCACTTGCGAGCGTTGAGCATGAGTGCGAGCTTCGAGTCCTCGACGGTCTCCATCGCGAGATTTGAGGTCGCATTTGTGTGCATCAAGTTTTTGGCGCCATTGCCGAGGACTGATTGATTCGATATCGAATCAAGAGGTGGATAATTGGATCAGACTTAGGATTAGATTTATTTACTTGCTTTACTTCTTTTTTTTTTCTTTATTTACTTTAGTTCTAGATTTTCCATATATAGATTTAGTTTTATTTTATTTTAGTAGTAGTTCTCTATTTTTTTATTGACTCTTTAAATTTTGGCAATTAGATTAGTTTATTTCCCATTTTCTAGTAGTAGGAAATACTCCTAATTTTTGTGGCTCGGTTCTTCGTATGCTTTGACGCTTAGGATCGGAAGGCTAGATTTCGATCGATTTAGAAATCGAACGAACCTATCATCGCTGGAGAGCCGAATAGAAGAGGATGGAGGACCAAGCTACATCCGAAGTAAATATAGGTAGCCGACCTCTGCAGGATTATGCAGCTCCTAGTGCTAGAGGATTTAGGACGAGCATAGCTGCACCATCCATTTCGGCAAACAACTTTGAACTAAAACCAGCACTGATACTATGGTACAACAGAGTCAATTCGGGGGAGTTGCGATTGAAGACCTGAATTGGCACCTAGAGACATTCTTGGAAATCTATTCAACGATGAAGATAAATGGAGTCCCTATAGATGCGATCCGCCTGAGCCTATTCCCATTCTCATTGCAGGATAAGGCTAAGGCATGGCTTCACTCCCTATCTTCGGGAAGTATTACTACATGGGAGCAATGTGAGCAACAATTTTTGAACAAATATTTCCCACCAAGCAAGACTACTCACATGCGCCATCTAATTACAAGCTTTCGTCAGAAAGAAGGGGAGTCCCTATTCGAAGCTTGGGATCGCTACAAGGGGCTACTCTACCAATGCCCCCACCACGGACTGGAAAGGTGGCTGGTGATCCACATCTTCTACAATGAGATCACGTACGCCATGAAGATGTCCCTTAATTCTGCTGCATAAGGTGCACTTATGAACAAGACTATCGAGGAAGCAGAGGAGCTAATAGAAGAGGTGGCCCAGAACCACCATCAATGGGCTTTCGAACGTGGTCAACCAGCTTCTGCAGTAGGACGATATACTGTCAACTCCGTGGACCACCTAAAAGCAAGGATGGGCGTGCTTAGCAAATGTTTTGACTCTTTAAATCCTACATCTGCATGTTTGGCCATTGACTTTGGAGAAGGAGCAGCAGCGTATCGGGAGGACTACTGTGGAGGGCAGAGCAGCTTAGAAGAGCAGATTAAGCACTGCAATGCGGTTGGAGACTACAATCAAAGGCCCAACAACCCCTACTCCAGTACTTACAATTTCGGATGGAGGAAACACCCAAATTTGTCCTATCGGAATAACTCGGAGAACTTCCAATCATCAGGAGGGTATGGGCAGCAGCAGGGCAATGGGCAACAACAACAATAGAAGTCTGGATTAGAATTAATGATGGAAGACTTCATTGCTACCCAAACAAAGGACAATGAGGAATTCCATCGCCAACATCAGAAAACAGAGGAGTCACTCAGAGACTTGAAGGCCATTGTTGACGGTCTTGCAAGTCACACAAGGATGTTGGGGACACAAGTGGCCCAGATAGTCCAAACCGTGTCGCAACCTATGGAGAGCTCTCCATCATTACCCGAGCCGAGTCAAGCTAAGGGGGAAAGAGTGGGCAGTGAGAGAGTAGCAAAGAGAAACAAATTTACCAAGGGGTGTGCAACCATGATTTCCACCCTACCTGACCAAGCCGAAATTGAGGACAAGATTCCACCCCAGCTTGAGAACCCTGGTGAATTTGTTATCCCCTGCTTGATTTATGGGGAAAACTTCGATGAAGCACTGTGCGACTTGGGGTCATCAGTAAGTGTGATGCCCTACGCATATTATTTGAAGATAGGACTGAATGGGCTCTAACTAGCGAACCTTGGTATTCGTATGGGGGATGACTCAGTCAAGGAACCCGTCGGCATGCTAGCACATATGCCTATGGTCGTCGAGAACTTCATGATACATACAGATTTTATTATACTCGACACAGGACCCCCTAGAATCCCATCATTTTGGGAACACCTTTTCTAGCAACTGCGGGGGCGTGTATAGATGTAAAGGCAGACCAGATCTCATTGGAGGTAGATGGGGAGATCATCCTCTTCATCCTATCAGAGTATAAAGCTCCCTTCCTAGATGTCTTCACTTTCAGTAGATTAAAGTCGAGTCCACTGAATGTCCTGAGACGGATGGATGGAGGTTCACGGAGCCTCCAGAGCTAAGTTGATAATGGAGTGAGGTCGAGCTAAATGACCTTAAACAAAGCACTTCTTGGGAGGCAACCTAAGTTTAGTTTTTAGGTTTTCCTTTGATTGTATTGCATGCATTTAGTTAATTTGAACTTTGATTTCCATTTCATTTAACATTAGGACCAGAAAAGAACTTTGCTAGGTAAAAATAAAATCAATTTTTAGCTTAAACGACGAAGCGTGTGAGAAAATTCGGACCGTTATGCACAAAAGGAGAGAAAAAGGGGACACACGGCCTGGCCATGTGTTTTCCCACGATCATGCCCGACCAACCCGGGGCACACATGACCTGACCGTGTGTTTTCACATGGCCGTGGCGCACAGGGTTAAGTTGGGCACGTCGTATGTTTTTGCCCCCAAATGCGCCGTGTGTTTTGATTTTCTTGCCCTAGCCGTGTGGATCCTTCATCCCCACCACCTAGAAGCCTTTCCAACTCTCAAGGAAGCCTAAAAGAAGTAAGGATGAAGAGGACCAAGCAAGTGGCATCTCGATCCGGTGCGTCAGAGCGATGAGCAAGGAGAACCGACACCCCTCAAGCTCCGGAGGAGGGTAACTCTTCCAACTCTTCTTTTTCACAACAATGAGCATAGGGATAGATATAACCTGCTTTCCACTCGTAAACTCACTGAACTAGGTATCTTGATGAAGATTTCCTAGAGCCCTTAGGGTTGTTGGATGACATTCAACCCCTATTTGCAAAAATGGAGTGGGAAGAGATAATGGGAATAAGACACTCAACCTACCCTAGGATAGTTTTAGAATTTTGAGTTCCTTAGAAGCGGAAATTTTAACGGGTAGAGATAGCGAAGAGGGTAGGATTACCTTTAGGATATTTAACATTGAGCATGAATCGACACTTCACCAATGGAATTCATGCTTTGGCTTGCCGAGTGGGGGAGAGAGAAGAACCCCTATTGGATTTAACTCTCGGATCTTTTGGACTGAATTGACAAGAGAGCATGCTTACGACCCTTATAGGGCTTAAGCATTGCACCTCCAAAATCCCATTTTCCGATACCTCCACCAAATAATAGCAAGTAATATATTTGGTCGTGGGGAGAGTGACAGTGTAGTAAGAGCTAGCGAATTGCTTTGCCTCTGGGACAAGCTACAAGAAAGGAGTAGCATCGATGTAGGGTTCCATTTCATTAGACACTTAGTGAAGATGGGCAAAGCGACGAGAGGAGAGATTAATGTGGGAGGCCTACTTACCCACATTTGCCATAGGATGGGGTACGACTACACTGTGCTAGATACATAGAGGGGAGCCCTAGGATCGACCTGGGAGTGTGTATGGCCATGAAGATGATTGTACGAGAAGGACACTCCTTATGCTTTCTAAGGAAAAATCTAATGGCCCTTAGGCTCTCCGACCCCGATTGTACCACCATGACCACACGCTCCAACTGGCGCTTAGACCTGATAGTGGAGTCCCTTCCATTTGAGGGATCATCCACATCGGTGCCCATCTCTCCCCCTTTGCATCACTCTCCCTCCAGTCCACACATGCATAGGAGCCCACCTAGCCACGTCGACATGATCCTATACCTGCAACACCACCTTTTTATACTTTTGAACAAGATGCAGGTAAATCTGCCTATGATTTTTTGGAGTTTCGATCGTGCCTCGACGACATATATGTCGAGCAGCAGACACAGAGGTAGCGATGGGAGGAGCAGAGTGCCTACACGCAGGCAGAGTTTCAGGGCTTCCGGGAGCACTTCCAGTGCACCGAGGAGTTCTACGACGAGGCCCGCATCTACTTCCAGGAGGAGGCTACCCATCGCCAAGCGAAGGCCGCCTACCACCAGGAGATGTGGCAGCATATGCGAGTCCAGCAGGCACAGTGGGCTAGGGAGGAGGAGCATCGAGCAGCCGCTGCATCCACCGGCTCTCAGATCAACCACATGTACATGTGACATCAACGGCTCAGTAGCAGGTTCTCCCAGGACCTCGAGATGCCGAGGCTACTAGACTTTCCACCTCGTCCACCATACTAGAGGTATGCTTCACTTAAGTCTAGGGTGAACCCCAAGTTTTGTTTTATTTCTAGCAGTAGTTTCTTTCCTAATATTTGCATTTTGGTTAACATTCATTTATTCATGCATTAGTTATTTAGTTTCTTTTAGCACTTAGTTTTTTCTACCTATAAGCTGTCTCAGTAGTTTTTTTTAAAGTTTTCTTCATGAGTTGTTTCCATGAGTAGTGTAACTTCATTTATCTCATGGTATTTTATTTTATTGGCTTTGAATGAATATTCTAGACTTACACTAGTTAGCTTTTATTTTACACATACTCATGACAAACTTTCTGAAAGGGAGAGTCTAGTACATACCTAGTTATGATTCATCTTAGTAGTCTAGTACTTTGGAATCTATAGGTGACTCTAGATTTAGCATTTTAGTTACTAGAGATGCTCAGATTGTGTAAGCCCATTCGGAAAAATTAAAATCCCAATGAGCCGAAAAGATAAAAGAGAGAAAAGAAAAGGAGAGAGAGAGAAAAAAAGAAATGAAAAAGAAAAGAAATAAGAAAAAGAGATTATGAGGGATAAAAAAATAGTTATCGTAGGTGGAAATGGTTAGGTGCCCCTTTGAGACCGAGTTAGGTTACTGGGTAAACACCTATCAATTTCTCTCAATATCGAGCACGCCTTTGAGACTTTGTGCTAGATCTCGAGAACGACCCTCGCTTTGGGCAGGTAAGTGCCTAAGAGCCGGAGACCTTAGGAAAGTTATAGGATGATGACTTAACTCACCATGGAACAAGTGCCCCCTAAGAAGATTCACTTAGCATGAGGACGAGGAGCAAACTTGGTGAATTTCTAGAACATATCTATTTTGTTTTGATTGTAAATACCACTTGATAAATTTAGTTAACATGCTAAGTACGGAACAATATCCTTTTAAAATTTCATAGCACTAAGGTTTGCTTGAGGACAAGCAAAGATTTAAGTCTGGGGGAATTGATGTGAGCAAAACATATAGGGTTTTAGGAGTAGTTTTTGCTCACATCTCATAGCATTTTATGTTCATTTCATGTATATTTTACATTATGTTACATGAATTTTCTATTTTCTAGTTCAGAGATCTGCTCTGTTTACTTTTGTGTGCAGGATAGCATTTTATAGGGAAAATGGTGCAATTCCGAAGCAAAAGAAGATATTTGTCAACTGGACGTAGAAGGGAATACGGCCAGGGCGTGTGCCCACACACAGTCGTGTTCAGAGGGCAAAAATGGCCACCACAGCTTGACACACGGCCAGGCCATGTGTTTTCACATGGTCGTGTGGCGGCCCAGCAAATTGACGCGACTAGGGTTTTTTTCCAGATTTCGCAGCGATGCGGCGTGATATCTATATAAGGAAAGCTCCGCCCAAACCCTAGGGGGAGGAACAACGGTTGGGACAACACTCTAAAGCTCTGAAAAGCTTCGTGAACTCGCAATGGGGAGGAAGAACACCGCCAGAGGTCAAGATTTTACACTTCAACGCCGAGGAGAAGACCTACATTGCATTGTAAATCCTATTCTTTGCGTAAATTCTATTGTTTATACGGATATGATCATACCTTGTGTTTCTTCTCTCGTATCTATGGAGTAGACTCTCTAATTCTAGGATTAGAGAGTAGTTTGTATTGAGTTGGAACATGTTAATTCAAATATCTTTTTGTTCTTGAATTTATATTTGCAATTGGTGTTTTGGTTTAGATCTATAGTTATCGTTTTGGTTTTCTAGTCACTGTGCTTAGCCGATACGAGGGGTACAACCCTCGTATCAAAGATTTAGGGGAATTAAAGAGAGACCTAAGGGTTGGCCTCATCGTCGGTAATTGTGGGTAGAAGGATGTGATAGAGTAGGAAATGCGCCTCATTTTCAACTCGTTGCAGGGATCCATTCGACATCCTCATACCGATTATCCCATCTTAAAGCCAGGTGTTGACTGGTATAGCAGAGGTAGCTTTCGATAGACACGAAGGCTCATCGAGGGAGTGTATGATGTCCTTTCCACAAAACCATAACTAAAAACCTAAGCAAACCCAATTGACAACGTGTTCCATGACATACAAACAAAACTGAAATCCTAGAATTCATCTAAAGACCCGTAGCGACCTTTTTTTCCTCCATGTGACACCGTATTAGAGTTAGGACCGCCGACAACCCTCCTAATTGCAACCTTTAGAGTCTAGTTTCGAACAATAACATCCACTGAACAAATCGATACTCGAATCTCAGTCCCTGTAGGATCGATAATATTTTTATTACTTGATGACATCCGTGCACTTGCGGGCATTGAGCGCGAGCATGCGCTTCGAGTCCTCAACGGTCTTCGTCACGAGATTTGAGGTCACATTTGTGTGCATCAGTCTAGCAAGTATAGGACATCATACTTGGGGTAAACCTCATGGTTGAGGTTGAAGGTTTTTCCTTTGGAACTGAAGCTCTTATACCACTTGAAGGTAGGAAACTTCGCTTTCCACTTCAACTCGGTCGCTTGTTCATGGCGATCCCATCGACATCCCCAGATAAAAAAAATTTAATCCTAGACAAAAGAGATTGCCCAAGCAACCGTTTCATCGTCGTGCTATTCGATTAGAGTGGTCACTTGAACAAACTTGTTGTTCAAGCAACCAACCTCTATTCTATGATTAGCCGCGGAATAGACAATGTACGGATCACCGGCTTTTGTATTTATATTCAGGGTCCAAGTTATTTTAGCCATAAAAATAGAATACATCATGCATATATAATTGAAAAACAATTATAAACATGTTACATAAGAAAATAGACAAGTGTTATACCTCTCGATCTTCTATCGTATGTCCTTCTTCCTTTTGGACATCGAGTGGGCGACGATCTACCAAAAGTCAGCTCTAGATCACCAATCTTCCTTCCTTGTTTGCTCAACAAGAGGAAGAATAAGAACAAGGCACTTCTCCTTCTTTCAACCAACCCCCACGCTCCAAGCTTGGTGCTTGCCACCGGCTAAGAAGGAGAACAAGGAGATGGAGAAGAGAGCCGGCCAAAAGCTACAAGGGGAAGACCCTAAGCACCGACCAAAGATGAAGAGGAGAAGGTTGGACGCCGGCCAAGCCAAGTGGAGAAGGAGAAGGAAGGGCACCGGCCACCTAAGGAAGAAGAAGAAGAAAAGGAAAAACTTCCTTATTTGTGGCCGCCCAAGTACAAACCCTAACTCCAAGCCTCTTGCCGCCCAACCCTAATCTCCCTTGCTTCTAATTCATCTCCACGCCAACCCTTAAGCCCTTTTATAGAGTTAGGATAAGCCTTATTTTAATCTCCACCATTGGTTCTAGGATTTAATCTCAACCGTCGGATCTAGAGATTTAATCTCAACCGTCGATTCTAGAGATTTAATCTCTACCTTTGCATCTAGAGTTTTGTTTTCATCCATTGGATCTAGGCTTCATGAGGTTTTAATAGGCTACAATAGGGACCATGAGGAGGAGTTGGATCTTGGCCACCCAATGGATCAAGCCCACATAAAGTCCGATCCATTAATGATAATCCAATCCACTAAAGGATTATCATTGATCTACCTCACCAACCCCTATAAGTTAATATGGGCTCCATATATTATTTGTACATTTTTCTCCCCGTGTTTAAGATCTCGAATGTTCGTCGATTAATTAATTTACTGACCATTAATTAATCAACATCTAACTCCATGAGTAGTACCACTCAACCTTTTCATCATGTCGGACCAAGTCCACCTGCAGGGTTTACATGATGAACCTTATGAGCTCCTCAAGGGGACATCATCATCCTAATATATAGGACATGGTTTCCTCCTATAATCAACGACACACCATATAAATAATATCATTTTCCAACTTACCGAGCCTATCGATTTAATCTATAAATCTCGCCCATTGGTAAATCAAAGAAATGAATACTAAGTATATGTGCCCGTTATTATATTGGGATTAAGAGCATGTACAATATAATATCTGAGGTCCGATTCAATTATGTAGTCAGCAATAAATCGAATCACCTCTAAGTCGGTCCTGCTCAATACACACAAAGTGTACTAGTGTGATTCTATGGTCAAGACAAATCAATACCAAATCACACTACAACCATACCAATGGTTTGTCCAAAGCCATCTCGGTTGTGAGCCTTTACTTATACTTTACAAGGAGCCGATAATATGATCTCCCGTGTGACACCACACATCATGTTATCTACAATGTAATGTATTAGACAATATGCATAACCATAAATATGCAAACAATAATCATGTGATTCTTATTTCAAAATAAAAATGTTCATACAAAAGATAAATTTTTCAGTATACATCCCAACAATCTCCCACTTATACTAAAAGACTATGCTATTCTCAAACTGCCATACATCTGATTCCCATTCCCTCTACATGCCTATCATAGGCTCTCGTCGGAAGGGCCTTAGTGAAAGGATCTGCCAGGTTATCCTCCGATGCAATCTTGGCCACAACAACTTCTCCTTTCTTTACGATTTCTCGTATCAGGTGGTACTTGCACTCTATGTGTTTACTTGCCTTATGTGCTCGTGGTTCCTTCGAGTTTGCAACTACACAACTATTATCACAATAAATTGTGATAGTTCTGGGCAAACCAGGAATCACATCCAAGTCTATCAGGAAGTTCCTGAGCCACATAGCTTCTTTGGACGCCTCAGAGGCCGCCACATACTCAGCTTCCATGGTAGAGTCGCCATGCATTTCTGCTTGACACTCCTCCATACAATGGCTCCACCTCCCAAAGTAAACACAAAACCTGAGGTAGACTTACTGTTATCCCTATCTGATTGGAAGTCAGAATCCGTATAACTCACAAGGAGTAATTGGTCTGCCTGGTAAACTAGCATATAATCCCTAGTCCTTCTCAGGTACTTCAATATATGCTTTATCGCAGATCAATGTCCCTATCCTGGATTACTCTGATATCTGCTGACCATGCCCACGGCAAAGCAGATATTTGGTCTCATACATAGCATAGCATACATGAGGCTTCCTACTCCCGAAGCATAAGGAACCACCTTCATCTCCTCTATCTCCTCAGATGTTCTAGGACATATCTCCTTAGATAAAGGAACTCCATGCCTAAAAGGTAGAAAACCCTTCTTGGAGTTCTGCATGCTAAAATGATCCATAATGGTGTCTATGTATGAAGCTTGAGATAAGCACAACATTCTTTTATTGCGATCCCTTATAACCTTGATCCCAAGGATGTGTCCCACTTCTCCCAAGTCCTTCATATCAAACTATTTGGACAACCATACCCTTACGTCTGATAACAC
Source organism: Wurfbainia villosa (assembly GCA_025175895.1). NCBI lineage: Eukaryota > Viridiplantae > Streptophyta > Magnoliopsida > Zingiberales > Zingiberaceae > Wurfbainia > Wurfbainia villosa. The sequence continues at coordinate 5,713,787 of CM046009.1, forward strand.
CTTGACATTGTTGCCAATTAACAAAATGTCATCTACGTATAGCACAAGAAATACCACTACGTTTCCGTCACATCTCTTGTATACACCAGACTCATTCGAACTTTAAATAAATCCATAAGACTGGATTACCTCATCAAAGAGGATGTTCCAAGACCTCGAAGCTTGCTTCAATCCATAAATGGACCGATTAAGTTTATATACAAGATGCTCTTTGACCTTCGCAAGGAATCCCTCTGGTTGCTTCATATAGATGTTTTCCTCAAGACTTCCATTAAGGAAAGCTGTCTTGACATCCATCTGCCACACCTCATAATCCATATGAGCTGTAATGCATAAGAGAATCCGGATAGACTTAAGCATGGTCACCGGCGAAAAGGTCTTCTCATAATCGATACCCTCTTTCTGAGTATACCCCGTCTCAACAAGCCTTGCTTTGAAGGTCTCAACCTTCCCGTCTATTCCTCTCTTTCTTTTGTAGATCCACTTGCATCCAATGGTTTTTACACCATCGGGTGGTTCTACTAGCTCCCAGACATGATTTGAATCCATAGATTCAATCTCAGCATTCATTGCACTTTGCCAAGAAACTGCATCTTTATATTTTGGATTGCCTCGTCATATGTCCAGGGATAAGGTTCATGTTCACCAAGGACCAAATCAGAAGATTCTCCCAAGAACATGAATCTATCAGACTGTCTCACAACCCTCCCACTACGACGATGTATCACCTGTGTATCCTCTGTGACACGCGGTGCAGTGACTTATGGTATATCCTCTTGTACCGGTGGTACTGAAGAAGTGACTTCCCCTTTTAATTCCTCCAAAACAATCTTACTCATGGGCTTGTGGTTCATCACATAGTCTTCCTCTAGAAATCTAGCGTTCATGCTAACGATCACCCTTTGATCTCTAGGACTATAAAACAAACCACCTTTCGTTCCTCTAGGATAGCCAACGAACATGCACACTTCTGTACGAGGTTCCAACTTACCAGCATCCGCCTTCAGCACATGTGATGGACTCCCCCAAATCTGAATATGTCTTAGACTAGGCTTTCGCCCAGTCCACAATTCTGTGGGAGTAGAAGGCACTGATTTAGATGGGACCAAGTTCAGAATATACACTGCCGTATCTAGAGCATATCCCCAGAACGAATCTGGCAACTCAGAATAACTCATCATCGATCTAACCATCTCTAAAAGAGTCCTATTCCTTCGCTCTGCTACACCATTCTGCTGGGGTGTGCCAGGTGCAGACAATTGGGATTGAATCTCAGCCTCTAATAAGTAATTCCTAAACTCTCCCAAGAGGTACTCACCACCACGATCAGATCGTAGTGTCTTGATACTTTTACCTTGACGTTTCTCCACATCAGCCTTGAATTCTTTAAACTTGTCAAAGCATTCAGACTTGCGGCACATTAAGTAAATGTATCCATATCTCGAATAATCATCTATAAAAGAGATGAAATACTCAAAACCACCTCTAGCCTGGATAGACATAGGACCACACAAATCAGAATGAACCAATTCTAACACATCTTTGGCTCTATACCCCTTGGCCTTAAAAGGCCTCTTGGTCATTTTACCCTCCAAGCAAGATTCGCAGGTTAGGAAATCTTCCACCACTAATGAACCCATAGGTCCATCAACTATCAACCTTTGAATTCTGCTTAGGTTAATATGACCAAGCCTAAGATGCCAAAGCTATGTTTGGTTCATCTTCGAAGGTTCTTTTCTCTTATTGGAATTAGAAGATGAGTTATTAACTTCAATTTACATCGTGGGAGCTTTTGGTTAAAGTGTGTATAAATTTCCTATCAATGCACCCGAACAGATAATCTCCCTATTCCTTTTTATAACAACTCTGTCATTAAAAGAAATAGAATATCCATCCATAAATAATTTAGAAATCGAAATTAAATTCTTTCTAAATAAAGGTATATAAAGGCAATTTTTAAGAACCAAAACTTTATTTTTCTCAAAAGATAAATAAACATCTCCCACTAACATACGCCACCTTCGTGGCATCGCCAAGTATCTGATAATCTCCCCTCGATTCGGTCGTCCTAGTTTCCTGGAACCCCTGTAAAGTATTGCAGACATGATTAGTGGCTCCCGTATCTACACACCAGGTGTCGGTAGATAACACCGCTAAACTTGTTTCAACGACTAGACCAAAAGATATAACTTTGTTCTGCTTACGGTTGGGGCAGTCCTTCTTCCAATGTCCAATCTGCTTACAAGTGAAGCACTTGCCTTTCGGCTTCTTCACTCCTCCTTGAGTTCCTCCCACCACCTTTGCCTCAGCTTGTTTCTTCTTTTTCTTGCCTTTCGGCTTAGAAGTAGAAACCTTTTGGGCAACCATGGCATGTGCCTGAGCACTCTGACGAAATAGCCCCTCTGTCGCCTGGAGTTCTGTCAAAAGCTCCGCCAACGAATACAACCTCTTGTTCATGTTGTAGTTCATGCGAAACTGCTCAAAACTCCTAGGTAGAGACTGGAGAATGATATCAACCTGGGTTTCCCCATTCATCTCAGCTCCAAGGACTTCCAACTAATTCAAATGAGCCATCATCTTGAGAACATGATCCCTCATGGGTGTTCCCTCGATCATGGTGGTCGTCATCAAGTTCCTCATGGCTTCCTGCCTAGCAACCCGATTCTGGTGTCCGAAAAGCTCTTTGAGATTGAGCATCATGTCATAAGTAGTGGGCATGGCTTGATGTTGATGTTGTAGTACATTTGACATAGATGCCAAAATGTAACACCGCGCCATCTCATCGGCCTTGATCCATTTCTTATAACTCTCCTTCTCCTTTTCCCTAAAATCATCCGCAGGCTTAGGAGGGCACTCTTCGAGGAGTACATATTTGTATTCCTCAGCAGTCAAGACAATGTCAAGATTCCTCTTCCAATCAACATAGTTGGGTCCAGTAAGTTTATTTTCTTTCAGTATCACAACAAGCGGGTTGAAAGTCATTTTGAAAGAAAACCTAAGAATCACATAGATCAAAACATTAGATTTCAAAAAATTATTGATTCCTCAAACAATAAAATTTTTTAAAATCAACCAACACCTCAAAACACTGAGAATATCATATGCCACGATAGTGTAGACATATACGAATTCTACATTTGTAAGAGGAGGTTTTACCCATTAATTTTACTATCTTGTCAACCTAACTTTTTGATAAGTAAAATTAATAGTTGGTTCCTCTTCGTCCCTACAAATAAAACCAGTGACTCCGATGGGGAGGATACTTATATTTGTATCTAAGTGTTCACCATTACTCGGTACCAAGGCAATTATCTCGGGTTATGTGCCTTCCGATGGGGAAGTACACATGCTCCTTAATAATTTCCTATAATCATATTCGACCTTGTGATCCACAAACAAACTCATCCGATGGGGAGGAAGGCACTCAGAGCTGACACGAAAGTTTATTTGCATCACATGTCAAATCGTAATAGAAGCCGTGAGAATTTATAAAAATATCCCTCTCCCACTTAGTAATTTGAAATTGAGGAATTTTCTAGCCTACGACATGCATATCAAACAATAAGCAATAAATATGAAAAATAAATATTTTCCAACTATTATGGCTTTTGTCTTCAATATGTCTCCCGTCGTATCGCCATCTCGTCCACTCCTCCCTATGCCATCTACAAGCCATCCGGAGATCCGAGCCGAGAAAAATTATTTTAATTTACATCCATCGATCCTATACTCCACAAGGGAGTGTACATGAAATCTAGATCGAAAGAAAACTAAAATAAAAGGAGTGGCTAAACAATGCCATATCTAATTACAAAAATTAAATACTAGCCACGTCAACCCCGAGGATTCAACAAAATATATAATTACACACATACAATCACATACACACATATGACCATAATAGTTGGATCCTATGCCTACAACCAAAGAGTTAAACTATGCATATCCTACTATTATCCGACACATATAATATATGAAAAGTGCATAAAAGTAACCGAATCCTAAACACACAAAACTGGAAACTGTGGCTCTGATACCACTTGAAGGTTTTTCCTTTGGAACCAAAGCTCTTATACCACTTGAAGGTAGGAAACTTCGCTTTCCACTTCAACTCGGTCACTTGTTCATGGCGATCCCATCGATGTCCCTAGATAAAAAATTTTTAATCATAGACAAAAGGGATCTCCCAAGCAACCGTTTCATCATCGTGCTATTCGATTAGAGTGGTCACTTGAACAAACTTGTTGTTCAAGCAACCAACCTCTATTCTATGATTAGCCACGGAATAGACGATGTACGGATCGCCGACTTTTGTGTTTATATTCGGGGTCCAAGTTATTTTAGCCATAAAAATAGAATACATCATGCATATATAATTGAAAAACAATTATAAACATGTTACATAAGAAAATAGACAAGTGTTATACCTCTCGATCTTCTATCGTATGTCTTTCCTCCTTTTGGACGTCGTGTGGGTGACGATCTACCAAAAGTCGAAGCTTCTAGATCACCAATCTTCCTTCCTTGCTCGCTCCGAACAAGAGGAAGAATAAGAAACAAGGCACTTCTCCTTCTTTCATCCAACCACCAAGCTCCAAGCTTGGTGCTTGCCGCCGACTAAGAAGGAGAACAAGGAGATGGAGAAGAGGGTCGGCCAAAAGCTACAAGGGGAAGACCCTAAGAACCGATCAAAGATGAAGAGGAGAAGGTTGGACGCCGACCAAGACAAGTGGAGAAGGAGAAGGAAGGGCACCGACCACCTAAGGAAGAAGAAGAAGAAAAGGAAAAACTTCCTTATTTGTGGCTGCCCAAGCACAAACCCTAACTCCAAGCCTCTTGCCGCCCAACCCTAATCTCCCTTGCTTCTAATTCATCTCCACGCCAACCCTTAAGCCCCTTTTTATAGAGTTAGGGATAAGCCTTATTTTAATCTCCACCATTGGTTCTAGGGATTTAATCTCAACCGTCAGATCTAGAGATTTAATCTCAATCGTCGGATCTAGAGATTTAATCTCTACCTTTGGATCTAGAGTTTTGTTTTCATCCATTGGATCTAGGCTTCATGAGGTTTTAATAGGCTACAATAGGGACCATGAGGAGGAGTTGGATCTTGGCCACCCAATGGATCAAGCCCACATAAAGTCCGATCCATTAATGATAATCCAATCCACTAAAGGATTATCATTGATCTACCTCACCAACCCCCATAAGTTAATATGGGCTCCATATATTATTTGTACATTTTTCTCCCCATGTTTAAGATCTCGAATGTTCATCGATTAATTAATTTACTGACCATTAATTAATCAACATCTAACTCCATGAGTAGTACCGCTCAACCTTTTCATCATGCTACCAAGTCCACTGCAGGGTTTACATGATGAACCTTATGAGCTCCTCAAGGATATCATCATCCTAATATATAGGACATGGTTTCTTCTATAATCAATGACACACACATATAAATAATATCATTTCCCAACTTGAGCCTATCGATTTAATCTATAAATCTCGCCATTGTAAATCAAAGAAATGAATACTAAGTATATGTGCTCATTATTATATCGGGATTAAGAGCATGTACAATATAATATTTGAGGTTTGATTCAATTATGTAGTCAGCAATAAATCGAATCACCTCTAAGTCAGTCCTGCTCAATACACACAAAGTGTACTAGTGTGATTCTATGGTCAAGACAAACCAATACCAAATCACACTACAACCATACCAATGGTTTGTCTAAAGCCATCTCGGTTATGAGCCGATAACATGATCTCCCGTGTGACACCACACACCATGTTATCTACAATATAATGTATTAGACAATATGCATAACCATAAATATGCAAATAATGATCATGTGATTCTTATTTCAAAATAAAATTGTTCATACAAAAGATAGACCTTTCAGTATACATCCCAATAGAGGTGTAGCAATGATCGATTATGGACAATGACCGTCAAGTGTTTTGACACTTGATGAGTCGACATAATGAGCAATGATTAGGATTATGACCGACAATCGCTTTGAGTCGACGGGTTTGATCACAAGATTGGGCGATCGATGGCTTGAGTAGTCGACTGTTGGTACTCAAAATGCTTGGTAGTTGACTGATCAGTCAGCTATGAGGTTGGCAGTCGACTGATGGTAATTGGTAGTCAACTGACAGTGTATCCCTTGGCTTGAATGGCGATGTGGATTAAGTCTAATGTGAGACACGCTGCGATTGGCCTTATGGAAGTCGACTGCCTAGCATGGAATCAACCTTAAAAGGAGCTCAAGGAGAAGATTTTTGGTGTGGTTCTTTGAGGCAATTTAGAGGGGATTTTCTGCTGCAATCTAGACCTTCAAAGCTCTTCTCAAACAACCAAAAGCAAGTATTCAAAGTTCTCTTGTAAAGTGATTTTCTTTACTTGTATTGCATTTTATTTTTGTATTTGCTTTTGTTCATTGTATTACTATTTCTAATCACTTGTATGAGGTTTCTCCACCTACGGTGTGTCACCGAGAAGGAGTGTTATTGTTTAGTGGTGTTGTCCATCACTAGAGCTCGTTGAGCTCACCCCGTAGAATAGGAACCCTAAGGTTCCAAATCATGTATATTCTGTGTTTTGATCGTTGTGTGTATTTGTTCTTGTTATCATTATTTATGCTGTGTACACTAACGTTTATAGCAAGCATGATCGAATTCCATGAAATGACGAGAACGTGCCATTCACACCCCCTCTAGCACTCACCAACGTTCCTACAATTGGTATCAGAGTTAGGATCTCTTCTACGGATTAACAACTGGGAGCAAAGAGCTAGAGGAAAGAAGATGGAATTTAAAGAAAAATTGAAATGGGATATCAACACTCTAATCCCATACACCTTCTATGGACAAGAAGGTTTTGAGCAATGGAGGGCACGAATGGAGAACTTATTCAAGATGAACTTTGAAGATTGGATGATCCTAGTGAAGGGATTTGAATTTCCAAGAAGTTCAAAAGGTGGATACCTCAAGAAGAAGAGATTGACCGAAGAACAAGTCCAAGCCTTTGAAAGAAATGATAAGGTAATGCAATTATTATTAAATTCAATACCTAACAATATTATGTCTAGGTTAGGTGAATTTCAAGATGCCAAGGAGCTATGAGATAAATTGGCCAAGCTCCATGAAGAACCATCCATGGCTCAAGTAGATAGAGAGCCCCAAAGAGGAGTGCTCATCCTCACAAGTGAGGAGTCGGAGGTCGAAAGGTGTTCGACGTCCGAGGAGGAAGGAGAAGTAGAAGAGGTGAAAGAAGACTCCACCTCTAGGATTGAGGGGGAACACATTAGATCATCCTCAATGCCAAAGCAAGAAGAACATGAACCATCTACCTCCGATCAAGAAGAAGAGGAAGTTCAAAATTCCACCACCACCCTAGGTAACTCAAACACATGTGTTAATAATAAAATTCATATAATATGTTTTGAATGTAGGGAAGACAGACACTACAAGAGCAAGTGTCTGAAAAAGGTCAAGAAGATGGCACAAGTCTGCCAAAGACCAAGGAAACCGGTGTCCAAAGATAAAAGAGCAAGGAGCATGTCATTTGCTTTAAATGCCATCAAAAGGGGCACTATAGAAGCCAATGTCTTAGAGGGAGGAAGCCTAGCAAGGGTGAAGAAGGAGCATCAAATGTAGGGGGAGCTTCTAAAGCAAACCGTAAGGTAAATTTAAGTAATGCTCATTCTTTATATAAGGCCTAAAATCATGTTTTTAATTCACTCGCAATTTATCATAAAGAGCATGCTAGAAATAATAGATTTTATTGCTCAGGGGCTAAACATGTCAATCTTAGAAATAAGGAGAAATTTGGGACTAATATTCCTAAAACAATCCTACCTAGGGAAACTATTAGGAAAGTAGAAAACCATTTAGGCATTAACCCTAAGATGGATAGGCATATGCCTAGAAGAAATGGTAATGCCCAAAGACTCAATCAAAAATAAAAAATTGGGCAATTAGAATTTGAAAATCAAGCCTTGAGGTCAAGGCTTGAGAAACTTGAAAAGACCCTTAAGAAAATACAAAATCAAATTCAATGGTCAAATGGTCAAGAATTAGGGTCTAGGAGTCAAAACCTAGGGTCTAGGAGGCAAGGCTCATCCAAGGGCAAGAAAGGTTTGGGTCACAAACCTAAGCCCAAGGAGACTGACAATAGTGTTCCATTCAATTATGGAACTCAACCTAGGTCTAGGAGAGCCAAGGTTACTAGGGAAGTCATCCCTAAGATTGACCATGGCAAGTGCCTAGTGGCTAAGGTTTCGAAGAAACCTAAGGAAGCCACTAAAAAGGTTACAAAGGGAGTCACCCCTAGAGTTAACCTAGGCAAAATCCAAATGACCAAGGCTTCTAAGCCTAGGAGGGTCATTAGGAAGGTATCAAAGGAGGTCATCCCTAGTGAATACCTAGTAAACCCAAGGAGCTCCAATAGGTATTGGGTTCCTAGGAGCGTGATCGATTCACGCTAAATGGGTTAGGTTGTGTCAACCTTGAATGGATGGGTAGTTAACCCAATCATAGAAGCTAGCACTCTAGGTCATTTCCAAAGTTTTGGGATTCCTCCTAAAGGATTTTAGGATGTGCCAATATATTTTGAGAATTATGAAAAATTGATCAAATTGGCACAAATTAGGTTTAGAGGTCATAGTATGTCATTTTGGGTTTTTGGCACACTTGGGAGATAAGTTGGTAATATGAAAAAATAGACTTAATCATAACAAATGACAATTAATAATAAAATTTAGGTATTATTATACCTTTATATCTAATTTGTCATGATTTGTTTACCATATACCATGTCATGACATCATATTTCCTTTTATCATATAAAATGTCATGATTAATATTTAGGTTAAATGTCATATATGCTTAGATTTCATCTTTATGTCATGACACCATGATTATTGTCACATGCTTATTTATGTTATCATATATTTCATAATCATTATTTATGCATTTAAAATTTATGAAAATCGATTTAAGGACAATTGGCATAACTTGAAGTCTCATGTATAAGGAATCAAGTAGTTTTGCCTTAGAAAATGCATGAGATCTTAGTTTAGGATAAACAAAACTCACATCTCACATCACATTAACATGTGTGTGTATTCATACACCCTAGACACATGTGAGATGCTAGGAAATGAGTTAAGTTCAAGGAGCATAGTTTTTGCATCTAGATGAACTCAAACTCATCTTATACCATGGATGAATCACGAGGAAAGCTTATGTACAAGTCATGTGCATTAAGCCCATAGACCATGGTTCAATATAAGGATTTAAAATCATTTCAAAATTATTTTAAAAAACCTTGGTGTAATCTATCTTTTGATAGAAATCACCATTGAAGGAGTTGATAAAAAGTAAGGTCAAAGCTTTGAACTTTTCAATGTTTTGAACTTTGTGTCATTCTCACTATTTTATGGGTATTTTATTTTCTAAATATTTTTCACCCATAATGACTGATATAAGTATTATACATATGAATTTTCATGATTTTTTGATATTGATGCAATCGACCTGGATCATGATTGATCGGACTCGAGTTTGACTAGAGTGGTATTTTGATATTTGATGATGGTTTGACCATTGTTTGACTATATGGTTGACATGGGGTTGACCATATGATGGAGAAGTCCAAGTCTTGTGTACTTGGCATGAAAAGTCCAACATGGGTTGACATGGAAAGTCCAAGCTTGAGTCTTGGCAAATGGAAAGTCCAACATGGGTTGGCAAGGAAAGTCCAAGCGGTGATGTTGGTGGCGTAAAGTCCAAGGGTGGAGTCTTGGCAATATAAGTCCAATGTAGAAGATTTGAGGCTGCTAGAGGGGGGGGGTGAATAGCATCGCGTGATGGAATTTGTTGTGTTTGTCTCTACAATTTCATTAGCGCAGCGGAAATATAAATAATACAATAACAAAGTAAGACAAATACAACTCACAACACGAGATATAACGTGGTTCGGAACCAAATGGTTCCTACTCCACGGATCGAGCTCTAGTGATGCACATGCAATCACTAATCACAAATAACTCCTTCTCGACACAAGTCGGAGGTGGAGAAACCTCGTACAAGGATTATACTAAGTAATACAAAAGGTACAAGATAATACAAGTAAGAAATACAATGCAAGTAAAGAAAAACACTTTACAAGAGCACTTTGGTTGCTTGATCTTTGGTTGCCTTGGACTAGCCTTGAAGGACTGGAAGAGCACCAACTATTCCCCTTCAAATCACCCAAGAAAACCCTTGCCTTGAGCCTTCCACAAACAGCCGTTTTATCCTCCATCGGGCTGGATTTCCGCCTGGCAGTCGACTGCCATAAGGCCTCAGTCGACTGCCAACACTGTAGCTGTGAGACAACGGCTCAATCCACGTTGGACAAGTTCCAACGGATCTCTTGGCAGTCGACTGCCAGCGCCCGTAGCCGACTGTCCAGTCGGCTACGGAGCATTCTGTGCTCGTGGCTGAACCATCAGTCGACTGCCGTTCATGGAAGTTGACTAATCAGCCAAGCAGTCGACTGCTACCAATGAGCAGTCGACTAATCAGCCCAGCAGTCGACTGCCATCACATTTTCAGCCCCAAACCAGTAGTCGAACTCAAGTCGACTCATGGCAGTCGAACCAACCATAATGTAAGTCGACTACCAACCTCAAAGATGAGGTTTTAACTCAAGTATGATGTCCCCATACTTTCTAGACCACCCTTAGCCTAGACCTAAGCCTTCTAGCCACCTCCATCAGCCTTATGCCTCTCGGATCCCTCCAAGTCATCCATGACTTGTTCATCCATCATGCTAGCCTTTAGGTGCTTCCATCGGCTATGTCATGCTAACGGTGTCTACACCGCCAAGGCACATTGGACTTACGCCGCCAAGACTCCGCTTGGACTTTACGCCGCCAAACATTGGACTTATACTACCAAGACTCCACCCTTGGACTTTACGCCGCCAATATAAAACCCCTTGGACTTCTCAAATGCCAAGACTCAAGCTTGGACTTTCCCTTGCCAACCCATGTTGGACTTTCCATGCCAAGACCCATGCTTGGACTTCCCTTGTGCCAAGTACTCAAGACTTGGACTTTCCCTAATGCCAAGTGTCCCACATGGACTTTCCATGCCAAGTACCCATGACTTGGACTTTACCTTGCCAAGACCCATGCTTGGACTTTACTTTGCCAAGACCCATGCTTGGACTTTCCCATAATCACATGGGCAACCCTAGTCAACCATCAAAGTCTCCCTCGAGTCAAACTCGAGTCTGGTCAATTATAACCTGGATCGATTGTATAAACAATCTCTCTAAAAACATTAATCGACATCAATATCAAACATCAATGTCTAACATACTATGTCAACCCACTTTGTCAAACATCAAAACATTCACTCGAGTCAAACTCGAGTCTGGTCAATCGTGACCTGGGCCGATTGCACCAACAATCTCCCCCTTTTTGATGTTTGACAAAACAAACTTTGAGTTAGGCCACTAACTCAAATTTTCTTACCAATTATACCAAATTGGTAATCTCAAACACTCTCCCAAAACTTCTCCCCCTTTTTGACTAACATAAAAAAGGTTATCTCTCCAAGGAGGTCAATGTCTCATGTCCCAATGAGATCTTACAATCTCCCCCTTGATCCAAAAATACCTAGGATGCCTACCATCTTCCTAGTGATAAGTCCCATATTACTCAAGAGAGGCAATCCTATACTGTCTCCCAATTTCCAAATTGGGTTTCTCAAAATCCCATCAATTTTCCCAATTGATGATACTCTCCCAATAACTTCTCCCCCTTCAAGAAGAGAAACACATCCATCTTCCCAAGATGGATAACTCCCCCTAAAGGCTTGCTCCCCCTTGACCATTGCACCAACAATGTCCTTGGGAAGTCCCTAAGCCAATAGGAACTCTAAACCATTAAAATTAAGGCTTAAAGTTCAAACATGAACTCTCCCCACCTTAAATTTGATACATTACCCTAACACCTCTCTTAATCCATATCCAATGGATTTTCATCCTTTCTAATGCTTCCCAAAGCATATCCTAGGGTTATGAGTGATTAGGAACCTTTACCATAGCTGAACACGGGCTAAACAACCTTGTTTTTTCCGAAATCAGCTTGGCATCGACACTACGAATCAATCGAATACCACTTACATCGATCGATCGCCATCGGTGATCGATCGATAATCAAATTCTCGAATTTCAACTATCAGAATCGAATTTTGAAAAGTCATAAGTAATTCTATGTATATCGAAAAATCATAAAATTTGATACGTATATTACTTATAGTCAATACAATGGGTGAAAAATATTTGAAAATTATTTTACCCATAAAATATCGAAATTGATACAAAATCCAAAAGTGAAGAAAAACGTCAATGTTTTAGCTCACTTTGTATCAACCTCATCAATGGCGATTGCTATCAAAAGATAGGCTTCACCAAGGTTTTCTAAAATGATTTTAAAATGTTTTCAAAACCTTATTTTGGATCATATTCCTTGGGCTCTATGTACATGACTTGTACACAAGCTTTCCCAATGATCCACCATTGAAATTAAGTGAGTTTTAGTTCATCTAGATGCAAAAACTATGCACCTTGAACTCAACTCATATTCTAGCATCTCACATGTATCTAGGGTGTATAAATACACATACATGTCAATGTGATGTGAGATGTGAGTTTTGGTTCATTTAATCTAGGGTTTCATGCATTTTTCTAAGGTAACCCTACTTGATTCCCTTATAAATGGGACTCCAAGTCATGCCATTGTCCTTAAATCAATTTCAATCAAATTATCTTAAATGCATGAATGATTATGACATTAGAGATGATATAAATAACACATGCTCATAATCATGATGTCATGGCATAAGATATAATCTAAAAATACATGACATTTATCCTAAATCCTAAACATGATCATGACATATAAATGATGAAAATAAACATGATGTCATGACATGTTATATGGCAAACAAAACATGGCAAATAAAATATATAGGTATAATAATACCTAAATTTTAATATTAATTGTCATTTGATATAATTAAATATATTTTGCAATATTATCACTAATCTCCCAAGTGTGCCAAAAACCCAAAATGACACACTAACCTCTAAACCTAAATTGTGCCAATTTGATCAATTTATCAAACTTCTCAAATAATATTGGCACATCCTAAAATCTTTTAGGATTAAAGCTCAAATGTATTTCCAAGATAACCATAACCTTGAAAATGACCTAAAATGCCACCTTTATCATGGTTGAGTTAACTACCCATCCAATCAAGGTTGGCACACCCTAAACCCACCTAGCGTGAATCAATCACGCTCTTAGGAACCCAAAATCTATTTGAGCTCCTAGGGTTAATTAGGTATTCCTTAGGGATAACCTCCCTAGATACCTTCCTAATGACCCTCTTAGGCTTGTTAGCCTTGGTCATTGTGGTCTTACCTAGGTTGACTCTAGAGGTAACTCCCCTTGCAACCTTCTTAGTGGCCACCCTAGGTTTCCTAGAAACCTTAGCCACTAGGCACAAACCTTGGTTACTCTTAGGGATAACTTTCCTAGTAACCTTAGTCTTCCTAGACCTAGATTGTGTTCCATAATCTAATGGAACATTATGATAAGTCATCTTAGGCTTAGGTTTGTGACCCAAACCATTCTTGCCCTTGGTTGACTTTTGTTTCTTGGGTCCTATATGTTGACTTTGAGATATTGACCCTTGACTTTGACTATTAGGTTGATTTTGTATAATCTCGAGGGTCTTTTCTAATTTCTCAAGCCTTGATCTCAAGGCTTGGTTCTCTAATTCTAATTGCCCAATTTTAGAATTTTGATTTGGTCTTTGGGCATGGTTCTTTCTAGGCATATGCCTAGTTCATTTGGAATTAAAACCTAAGTCATCTTGCACCTTTTTAATTGTCTCCCTAGGTAAAATTGGTCTAGTGTTATTTGACATAGGTTTGTCCTTAGATGAATTATTTTTAGGGACATTAGTCTCAAATTTCTCCTTATTTTCAAAATAAAGGTTGTTAGCTCCCAAACAAATGTACTTGTTCCTGTTAGCATGCTTTTCATAAATTGCAAGAGAATTAAAATCCCTAGCATGCTTTTTAACATTTAAATTAGAAGGAGCATTATTTAGATATACCTTAGGGTGCGTTTGGTTCAAGTAATCATACATAACCTTAGTTATGTGATTACCAGGGAATAAAATATAACCTTGGAATAAAATATAACCTTAGATAAAAACCTTGTTTGGTTGGAGGTTTTAATATATAACTTAGTTTAACATTTTACTAAATTATCCTTTGTCTTTGCTCAATCAATTCGATGACGATGACAGAAATATTAATGATGACGGCAGCGATCTACCGTCAGCAGTGCCCGGTCAACCGGTGGTGGCGGTGACCGACTAGCGACCGATCGGCGATAGTGGTAATCGACCGCCGACAACGACGATCGACCGACCGGTGGCGACGATGGTGGTTGATCGATCGGCGACGACAACGACGATCGGTCGACTGACGACGACAACGATGGGAGACCAATTGGCGACGACGGCGACGGCGACGACGACTGGCCGGGCGATGGCCGCCGTCGGCCTCCAGTCGGCGACGGGTGGTGGCGGCGGCGACGACGGGCAAGGCGGTGATGGCGGTGATGGGCGGCGACGACGGTACAAGCGGTGGCCGACGACGGCGGCGGCGGAGGCGATCGACGACGGGCGGCGACGCGGCGGCGACGGCGGCGACGGCGGCGGCGGCGGGATCGACGACGGCGACGGCGGCGACCGACGACGGCGAGCGGCGACCGGCGACGGCGACGGCGCGGCGCCGCGGCGACGGCGGCGGCGTGGCGGCGATAGCGGCGACGGCGCGGCGGCGGTGGCCGGCGACGGGTGGCGGCGACGACTGGAGGTGGCGTTATTAAGAAGTGGCGGTGGCGATGGTCGGCGACGGTGGCGGCGGTGGCTCGCGACGGGCGGCGACGACGGGTGGCGGCGGTGGCCCGCGACGGGCGGCGGCGGCGACCGGTGACGGGCGACGGGCGGAGGTCGGCTGCGGTGGTGGCGGCCGGCGACGGTGGCGGCGACGGCGACGCGGCGGCGGCGGCGACGAATGAGGCGGCCGGCGATTTACGGCGGATTTACGAGCGGCGACCAATGACGGATGACAAATCGATTGAGTTTTGACAAATTAACATTTAATATATTGCTAGGGGTAATATTGGAAAAAAGTTTCCTTAACCCCGGGAATAAACAAAAACCTTGGTTCTCCAAGGTTTTTCGATTCCCCCTAAAAAGGTTTTTGTTCGTAACCAGGTAATGAACAATTACCAGGTAATTGTTTATAACCTAAACCAAACAAGGTTTTTGTTGATAACCTAACAAAGTTATCAACAAAAACCCCCAACCAAATGTACCCTTAGGGTTTGCCTTAGAGGCTCCCCCTACTTGTGATGCTCCATTTTGCCTCTTCCTTTCCCCCTTCGGGCATTGATTCCGGTAATGTCCCGGTTGTTGGCACTTGAAGCAAATGACATGCTCTTTGCTTCTTTTAGTGGGGGCACCGACATCTTTTGATCTTTCTTGAGGTTTTGGTGCCGGAGGAGTTTTTCTTACTCTTTTCGGACACTTACTCTTGTAGTGTCCGGATTCCCTACACTCAAAGCAAATTATATGATTTTTATTTAAAATTGAATTGCTTGAGTTACCTAAGTCAATGGTGGTTGTGAGGATCTCTTGAGCTTGCTCTTCCTCTCTACTGGATGTAGATGGTTCTTCTTGTTGCTCCAGTGTTGAGGATGCTCTCTCCTCCCCCTCAATCCTAGAGGTGGAAGCTTCTTCCACTTCTACCTCCTTCTTGGAAGTTGATGGCCTCTCAACCTCCAATTCTTCACACTCTCCTCTTGACCCGGATGTTGACTCTTCTTCAACTTCCGAATCCTCACTTGCTTGTGAGGAAGAGCTTGCTTCTTCGGCCTCTTCCGATCAAACCGATGAGCATTCTACATCTTCTTCTTCTTCTTGGATCGGTTGAGGGTTTTCATGATATTTTGCCAATTCATTCCAAAATTCCTTGGCATCCTTGTATTCACCTAGGCTACACAAGATATCATTAGGGATCAAATCACTCAAAAATTTGATTACCTTATTACTCCTCTCGAATTCTCGAAGTTGTTCTTCGGTCCACTTCTTCATTTTGAGGAACCCTCCTTTAGGCCCTCTTGGAAATTGGAACCCTTCCATCAAAACAGACCACTCTTCAAAGTCCCTCATCATTAAGAAGTCTTCGGTCCGTGCACTCCATTGCCTAAACCCTTCTTGTCCATAGAAGGTGTACGGGATTGGAGTGTTGATATCCCATCCTAGTTGCTCTTGAACTTCCATCTTCCCTCTAGCTTCTTTAGCTCTCGGCGGTTAATTCGTAGAAGAGCCCCGGGCTTTGATACCAATTGTAGGAGATTTGAGGCCTCTAGAGGGGGGGGGTGAATAGCATCGCGTGATGGAATTCGTTGCATTTGTCTCTATAATTTCGTCAGCGCAGCGAAAATAGAAATAATACAATAACGAAGTAAGACAAACACAACTCACAACACGAGATATAACATGGGGTGAATAGCGTCGCGTGATGGAATTCATTGCGTTTGTCTCTACAATTTCATTAGCGTAGCGGAAATAGAAATAATACAATAACGAAGTAAGACAAACACAACTCACAACACGAGATATAACGTGGTTCGGAACCGAATGGTTCCTACTCCACGGATCGAGCTCTAAAGAGCTCTAATGATGCACACACACTCACTAATCACAAATAACTCCTTCTTGACACAAGTCGGAGGTGGAGAAACCTCGTACAAGGATTACACTAAGTAATACAAAAGATACAAGCTAATACAAGTAAGAAATATAATGCAAGTAAAGGAAAACTCTTTACAAGAGCACTTTGGTTGCCTTAGACTAGCCTTGAAGGACTGGAAGAGCACCAACTATTCCCCTTCAAATCGCCCAAGAAAACCCTTGCCTTGATCCTTCCATGAACAACTGCTTTTATCCTCCATCGGGCTAGATTTTTGCCTGGAAGTCAACTGCCATAAGGCCCCAATCAACTGCCAACATTGTAGCTGTGAGACAACGGCTCAATCCACGTTGGACAAGTTCTAACGGATCTCTTGGCAGTCGACTGCCAACATTGGCGATCGGCCGATCGCTAACGCCGTAGCCGATCGTCTAATCGGCTACGAGCATTCTGCTCGTGGCCAAACCATCGATCGATCGTCCGCTCATGGCGATCAATGATCGGCCCGATCGATTGCTACCAATGAGCAGTCAACTGCCAACACATTTTCATCCCCAAGCCGGCAGTCGAACTCAAGTCGACTCACGACAGTCGAACCGGTCATAATGCCAGTCGACTGCCAACCTCAAATATGAGGTTTTAACCCAAGTATGGTGTCCCCATACTTGCTAGACCACCCTTAGCCTAGACCTAAGCCTTCTAGCCACCTCCATCAGCCTCACGCCTCTCGGATCCCTCCAAGTCATCCATGACTTGTTTATCCATCGCGCTAGCCTTTAGGTGCTTCCATCGGCTATGTCATGCTAACGGTGTCTACACTGCCAAGGCACATTGGACTTACGCTGGCAAGACTCCGCTTGGACTTTACGTCACCAAACGTTAGACTTATGCTGCCAAGACTCCACCCTTGGACTTTACGCCGCCAATATAAAACCCCTTGGACTTCTCAAATGCCAAGACTCAAGCTTGGACTTTTCCTTGCCAACCCATGTTGGACTTTCCATGCCAAGACCCATGCTTGGACTTCCCTTGTGCCAAGTACTCAAGACTTGGACTTTCCCAAATGCCAAGTGTCCCACTTGGACTTTCCATGCCAAGTACCCATGACTTGGACTATACCTTGCCAAGACCCATGCTTGGACTTTACCTTGCCAAGACCCATGCTTGGACTTTCCCATAATTGTTAGTAATATATGAGAGATGTCCTAAGACAATCGCCTTAAGTATGAACCATTTATATGATAAATGAAGATTCACTATTTGAGTATACATATTTTATGTATTTGATTGGATCTTAAACTCATTTACTGAATGTCCACGATACGATTCACAGCATAAGAGAATTTGTGATTGGATCACAACTAGTGAGTATCTCTACATGTGTAATTGTGATGTATCGGAATTATCCCTAGTCGATGAATTGATGGATTTGGACACCATCAATTCTGTCGAGACTAGCATGAGGTATACTCCTTGGTGTATCCAAGCAGCTGATTCTCACTGGCTGGAGACATAGTGATGTCCGGAGTTAATCGTGGATGCTAGTTATGGTAACTAGTTCATTGGAGTGACCAGCCGTAAGACTTCATATGGTTCTCTGCATATATAGATATGTCAATGAAGTTCTTACTGTGACTTAAGTGCGATGTTCCTTAGACTTGCGGTATTCAAGTCATCTTGATCATGGAGACTTATGCTTTGACATCTTAAGCAAACATCTCTAAGGAGATGTGGACCCGGGATGATTGGGTATAAGTCAAAGTGATCTAAGGTGTTTGAATAGCCTATAAAGGATTCACCACTCCTTGCGAGGAGATGTATACCCATGGCCTCTCATCGGATTGTTACTAAAGTCTTTGGCCAAAGCATTACATGTTTAGAGTAAGGTACTCTTCGATACATGTGGAGTAACTAGAATCCGTAGGACGAGGAAATGATACTTGGGCTAGGTGTGACGTAGTCAGCCTAGTGGGGACTGACACAATAGACCATGTTCTGAACCAAGTGGGTATAAGATGAGTGAAGGGAATGGGGCACGAATCATTCGAGCTGTTGAAGGGTTTCAGAAATAGTTCTGGATCAACCGTTGATCTTTTCGGTTAATTGGGGATCATGATGTACTATTAGGTGCCACTCATGATCGTTCTATAATTAATGGTTAATTATAGACGACCAATATAAACCGAGAACCTATTTGGTCACACGCACAACGAGCATAATCCAAAGGATTTAAAACGAGCTTGAGAATGGGATTCTCAGACCGAGAGAAACAAGGTTTGGTTGGACCAAACATAAAGCGAGCATGAAATCGTTTCAGTCGCAATGGAAGCGTGGATGGACCGAGTCTTATGAAGACGTAATGGATGAACCAAAATGGTTTGGTTCTGATCCAATGGAGGAGAATAAACCAAAGGGTTTGGTTTATTTTAAACGAATGAACCAAAAGTTGGTTCGGTTCGTTTTAACTTAAAATAAACCATCATGGTTTGGTTTATTTTAACTTATCTTAATGGAGCGGGTTAACGGGCCTAATGGTTATGATCCAATAACCATTAAGAGAATTAGTTCTCTATAAAAGAGGGCTTAAGGGATGGTTTAAGCCCTAATAAAAAACCCCTAGGTTAAAGTTGCCGCCCACCTCCTTATTGGAGTTTTCGGCGCCAACCTCTTGCCGCCGCCCATAGCTCCTCCAACCGGCATCCAGAAGGTAGCTTCCTTCCCCCTCGCCGGCGTCGAGCTGCTGCCGGTTAGTGCTCCGGAGATCTCCTTCAGGTTTGGCATCAAGGTGAGCTCTATCTTCCTTGGTTGGCCGGCGCCTATCACCTCCACCAAAGCTGTCCAGTTTTCTGGACAGCTTGTTCTCCTCTCGTCGGAGCGTCGTTTTGACGACGGTTAGAGCTTCGACAGTGGATAACTTACCGGGGATTCGATCTCCGGTAATCCTCTGAGGTGGAGGACGAAGGATTCGTCAGTCGGTTGACGAATGCCTCTCCGGAGAAGCGAGTTTTGAGGACTCGTCTTGGGATCCGAATTTGGATTCGGATCGTGATCATCTCTCGATCACGTCGTCTTCAACACGAGGATAGTAACCCGTACGAAGACGAAGCTCGTGGCTTAGCGAAGTCATCCCGAGGAACTCGGCGTGGATATGGATAGAGACGATTCTAGCGAGGATCGTTCCGGTTGATTCCGTTCCCGCTACACGTCATACGAAAGGTATAACGTAGTTAAATTTCCTTTTATTGCAAATTTAAATTTACTGTTATGTCTACACTTGTTGTAATATGCATGCGTGTGTTGTGTGTGTTGTAATAAATGTAGATTTATTATTTTTTATTGCTTCCGCTGTGTTCATGTTTACGAAACGTGATCGAACACACACACGCCGCGGTGCCGGAAACCCAACAGTGGTATCAGAGCCCAGGTTGTGTTTCGACATAATCGTAAAATGGTTTTGCGATAGTCATAATGTTATTTCTGGAAATTTTCTAATTTTGGAAATTTAGAAGTATTTATGGAAATTTTTCAATTTTGGAAAGTCTAGAAGTATTTATGGAAATCTTCCACTTTTGGAAAGTTGGAAGTATTTATGGAAATTGATATTTTCTATAAATAAAATATTTGATTAGATTTTGGAAATTTGTTTCCTAATTTAATCTTGATTTGATTTGGGAAATCAAATCTTAAAAATATTTTATTTCCATAAGTAGTTTTAATGATTTAGGAAATTGGTTTCCTAAATAGATTTTCCTTAATCAAATAATTCCATAAATAAAATATGTGATTAGATTTGGAAATTTGTTTCCTAATTTAATTATGATTTGATTTGGAGAATCAAATCTTAAACATATTTTATTTCCATAAATAGTTATGACATATAAGGAAATATATACATGACATAATTGTATGCCATGTAATTGCATTAGATGCATAACATTATGTCATGCGTGTCGTGACATGTAGATGTATGCCATGTATGCCATGCCATGTAGATAATAGTTATTTGCATGCAAAGAGGATGAGACATAAAACCCTTAAACAATATTAAAGCCTACACCTTCCATTAATATGGTTAGAACCAGAGTTCCGTTTCTTGTTTGGGTTGTTGGACTCTCCAAGCCCCTCGAACGAACATGTTCAAACCATGGAATAGTTTAATACTAATATGGTAAGAGTCAGAGGTCAATCGTTAGCTTTGGTTGTTGGACTCTCTCCAAGCTGGGCTAATTGGTTGAATGCGCTCTAACCATATTAAAACTATTTCTCGATTAATGGGTTGGCTTTAACCTGGAGCATCGACTTGTTGGACTCTCTCCAAGGTCGATGTAAAGGGAGGTGAAGTTGGGTGCTATGCATATGATGCATACTTGTTAATGTGTTAACAACCCAACGTATGTGTGAACATTCAATTAGTTGATAGCACATTGTGATAGTTGCATATACGTGATATGCAATCGGTATAGATGATACCTACCGTCGTAGTTATGAATGGCTTGTTGGACTCTCTCCAAGGTTGTTCATATCTATGATGGATATCAGCCCATTCGGAGATGGACCTACGATCTCCCGAAGTGATTTTGGGGTTTTTGAAATTTGAAAAATGAATGGGATTTATAAATGTATATTGATGCATTTTAAAAATCATTTTCTCATATATGCTCGTTTGAATCTCTAAGATTGATCATGATGTCTTTGAATTTGCATTCCATTTTGGATTCGAATAAATTGACTGGGCCGAACTTCTTGGACTGACTTAGAAACTTGAGAATTGTTCTCAAGGTGAAAAGCTTGCGTATGTCCTCGAAGCGCCTCTTCCCGCCCATCCTAGTGACGATGCAACTCTGGACCAATTGTTGGTCTATCAGAAACATATGACTGATTCTTAACTGACAAGTTGCATCATGCTAGCCGCGATGGAACCCAAGCTACGAAAGCAGAATGAGCATATGGATGCTCATATCGTAGTCCTTCATCTTTATGAGTTGGTTGATGAGCAAGTGAGATTCGAAAGGTTCGAAGTCTTCAAGCCCCTCTTCACCTCTGAGATGTAAGTAGGTTCATCTGTGGTACTACTCAACATGCTGAAGACTGTGGAGCCTTCTGAGAAGCATGAGCAGGGGACGGTGTTGTTAGTTGAATCCTCGAAGAAAGGTTCTAAGAGGGAGTTAAAGGAACAGCAGAAGGGGAAGAAGAAAAAAAAAGGCTAAGAAGGTAGAACTAGCACAAAAGGAAACTTGCCATCATTATGGCAAGGAGAGCCATTTGCGAAGAAAGTGCAAGATTTATCTTGAGTCTGTGAGGAAGGATAAGGCATCGGATGCCCCATCTTCTTCAGAAATCTTTTTTATTGATTGTCATTCTATTTCCTCAGACACTTGGGTATTGGATACTGGGTATGGCTCACATATATGTAATAACATACATGGGCTAAGGAATAGAAGAAGACTCGTCAAGGGAGAGTCAAATTTACGTGTTGGGAATGGAGCAAAGGTTGCTGCACTCGCCATCGGAACGTATTTGTTGAAACTCCCTGCAGGACTTGTCTTAGAACTGGACAATTGCTTTTGTGTTCCTTCGTTGATAAAGAACATCATTTCTATTTCTCGTTTAAATAGAAATGGGTACCATTTGAATTTTAGTAACAATTGTTGTTACATAACTTTGAATGGAGTTCTTTATGGGACTGGAACTTTAAGCAATGGTGTTTATACGTTGAACGTATCCAGTGACATTTTCAATATCGAAGTGAGCAACAAGCGTGCTCGAAAGGATAATCAATTAGACTCCTATATGTGGCATTGTCGTCTTGGCCATGTAAGCAAGAAACGCATGTCCGAATTACACCGATGTGGAATTCTGGAATCGTTTGAATTGGATTCATACGATACATGCGAATCATGCTTAAAAGGCAAGATGACTAAGTTACCTTTTACTGGAAAAGGTGAACGAGTGGGAGAGTTACTAGGACTAATACATACTGATGTATGTGGACCTATGTCAACTCAAGCATTAGGAGGCTATAGCTACTTCATTACCTTCACCGATGATCACTCACGGTTTGGGTATGTGTTCTTGATGAAACACAAGTCTGAAGCCTTTGAAAGGTTCAAAGAATTCAGAAATGAAGTAGAGAAACAACATGATAAGAGTATTAAAATACTTCGATCGGATCGAGGTGGTGAATACTTAAGTCAAGAGTTTCTTGATTATCTAAGAGACAATGGTATATTGTCTCAATGGACTCCGCCATATACACCACAACATAATGGTGTATCTGAGAGGCGTAACCGGACCTTGTTGGACATGGTCAGGTCAATGATGAATCATGCGACTCTTCCCAAGTCCTTTTGGGGCTATGCACTTGATAAATTTGTTTTACTTGTTAAGCAGTAATGCTTACTAAGGTAGTCTCAACTACTCCATATGAGATATGGAATGGTAAGAAACCTCATGTATCTTACTTGAAGATATGGGGTTGTCTCGCTTATGTGAAGGATCAGACGACAAATTGGATGCTAAGTCTGATAAATGTCTATTTGTTGGATACCCTAAGGAAACAAGGGGTTACCAATTCTATCATCCTGTGGAACAAAAGGTGTTTGTTTTAAGGCATGCTGTGTTTCTAGAGAAAGATTTTCTCTTGCAAGAAAATAGTGGGAGTGTCGTCGAGCTTGAGGAGGCTCGAGAGACTTAAATAGACATTAATGAGATACCTGGTGAAGCACAACAGCCGACAACTCATAGTGATGAGCAATCGACTGGACCTATTGTAACACCACATCTTCATAGATCTGGTAGAACACGCAATATTCCTGAGAGATATGGATTTCTCGTAAGTGAATCGAACGACGTGTTACTCATTGATGATGAGGAGCCTACCAGTTATGAAGAAGTGCTGACAAATTCAGAAATGGATAAATGGCTTGGTGCCATGAAGTCGGAAATGGATTTCATGTATGAAAACCAAGTTTGGAACTTGGTTGACCCACCTGAAGGCATAAAGCCTATAGGGTGCAAATGGGTTTTCAAGAAGAAAACCGACATGGATGGTAATGTGATTACCTATAAGGCTAGATTGGTGGCGAAAGGATATCGTCAAAAGCAAGGTGTTGATTATGACGAAACCTATTCGCCTGTAGCTATGCTTAAATCCATTCGGATGCTCCTGGCCATAGCGGCTCATTATGATTATGAGATATGGCAGATGGATGTGAAAACAGCTTTCCTTAATGGAAACCTGCTCGAGGATGTGTATATGATACAGCCTGAGGGTTTCACATCGGTTGATAAAACCAAGGTATGCAAATTGCGACGGTCCATTTATGGATTGAAGCAAGCATCCAGGAGCTAGAATATCCGTTTTGATGAGACAATAAAAAAGTTTGATTTCTCACAAAATCCAGACGAACCTTGTGTGTACAAGAAGGTTAGTGGGAGTGCAGTCGTGTTCCTAGTATTGTATGTCGATGACATACTACTTATAGGAAACGATGTTTCAATCTTACAGTTAGTGAAGGTTTGGTTATCCAAGACATTCTCCATGAAAGACCTGGGAGAAGCAACCTACATCCTCGGGATTAAGATCTATAGAGATAGATCGAAACGGTTGCTTGGTCTTTCGCAGTCTACATATATATAAGATCGAGCAAAGAGGTTTAGCATGTCGGAATCCAAGAAAGGTTTCTTACCCATCAGGCATGGGGTACACCTTTCGAAGTCTATGTGTCCGCGCACAGAAGACGAGAGGATTTGCATGAGTAAGATTCCCTATGCATCCGCAATAGGATCTATCATGTATGCTATGTTATGTACAAGGCCCAATGTATCGTACGCTCTGAGTGTCACGAGCAGATACCAGTCCGATCCAGGAATGGATCATTGGGCGGCTGTTAAGACGATCCTTAAGTACTTGAGAAGAACTAAGGATGTGTTCCTAATATATGGAGAAGGGGACATGGTGATACGTGGGTATACGGATGCCAGCTCCAGACAGACAAGGATGATTCCATGTCTCAGTCTGGGTATGTATTCACCTGGAATGGTGGCGCAATAAGTTGGAAAGGTTCCAAGCTTGACACTATAGCGGATTCTGCCACTAAGGCAGAATACATTGCAGCTTTGGAAGCAGCAAAGGAAGAAGTTTGGATCAAGAAGTTCATCTTTGAACTTGATGTGGTCTCATCAATGATCCAAACATGTGCTTCGCCGCTATCATCTTATCAGAGAGATCATCAGTAGGAACGAAATACAAATCGAGAAAATTCCCACTGAAAGGAACTTAGCGGATCCCTTGATTAAGGCATTACCTCAAAATAAGTTTGAGGGTCATGTTCGAGCTTATGGTATTGGATACCGTAGCGATTGGCATTAGGCCAAGTGAGAGTCTGTTAGTAATATATGAGAGATGTCCTAAGGCAATCGCCTTATGTATGAACCATTTATATGATAAATGAAGATTCACTATTTGAGTATACATGTTTTATGTATTTGATTGGATCTTAAACTCATTTACTGAATGTCCACGATACGATTCACAGCATGAGAGAATTTGTGATTGGATCACAACTAGTGAGTATCTCTACATGTGTAATTGTGATGTATTGGAATTATCCCTAGTCGATGAATTGATGGATTTTGACACCATCAATTCTGTCGAGACTAGATGAGGTATACTCCTTGGTGTATCCAAGCAGCTGATTCTCACTGGCTGGAGACATAGTGATGTCCGGAGTTAATCGTGGATGCTAGTTATGGTAACTAGTTCATTGGAGTGACCAGCCCTAAGACTTCATATGGTTCTCTGCATATATAGATATGTCAATGAAGTTCTTACTGTGGCTTAAGTGCGATGTTCCTTAGACTTGCGGTATTCAAGTCATCTTGATCATGGAGACTTATGCTTTGACATCTTAAGCAAACATCTCTAAGGAGATGTGGACCCGGGATGATTGGGTATAAGTCGAAGTGATCGAAGGTGTTTGAATAGCCTATAAAGGATTCACCACTCCTTGCGAGGAGATGTATACCCATGGCCTCTCGTCGGATTGTTACTAAAGTCTTTGGCCAAAGCATTACATGTTTAGAGTAAGATACTCTTCGATACATGTGGAGTAACTAGAATCCGTAGGACGAGGAAATGATACTTGGGCTAGGTGTGACGTAGTCAGCCTAGTGGGGACTGACACAATAGACCATGTCCTGAACCAAGTGGGTATAAGATGAGTGAAGGGAATGGGGCACGAATCATTCGAGCCGCTGAAGGGTTTCAGAAATAGTTCTGGATCAACCGTTGATCTTTTCGGTTAATTGGGGATCATGATGTACTACTAGGTGCCACTCATGATCGTTCTATAATTAATGATTAATTATAGACGGCCAACATAAACCGAGAACCTATTTGGTCACACGCACAACGAGCGTAATCCAAAGGATTTAAAACGAGCTTGAGAATGGGATTCTTAGACCGAGAGAAACAAGGTTTGGTTGGACCAAACATAAAGCGAGCATGAAATCGTTTCAGTCGCAATGGAAGCGTGGATGGACCGAGTCTTATGAAGACGTAATGGATGAACCAAAATGGTTTGGTTCTGATCCAATGGAGGAGAATAAACCAAAGGGTTTGGTTTATTTTAAACGAATGAACCAAAAGTTGGTTCAGTTCGTTTTAACTTAAAATAAACCATCATGGTTTGGTTTATTTTAACTTATCTTAATGGAGCGGGTTAACGGGCCTAATGGTTATGATCCAATAACCATTAAGAGAATTAGTTCTCTATAAAAGAGGGCTTAAGGGATGGTTTAAGCCCTAATCAAAAACCCCTAGGTTAAAGTTGCCGCCCACCTCCTTATTGGAGTTTTCGGCGCCAACCTCTTGCCGCCGCCCATAGCTCCTCCAACCGGCATCTAGAAGGTAGCTTCCTTCCCCCTCGCCGGCGTCAAGCTGCTGCCGGTTAGTGCTCCAGAGATCTCCTTCAGGTTTGGCATCAAGGTGAGCTCTATCTTCCTTGGTTGGCCGGCGCCTATCACCTCCACCAAAGCTGTCCAGTTTTCTGAACAGCTTGTTCTTCTCTCGTCGGAGCGTCGTTTGGACAACAGTTAGAGCTCCGACAGCGGCTAACTTACTGGGGATTCGATCTCCGGTAATCCTCTGAGGTAGAGGACGAATGATTCGTCAATCGGTTGACGAATACCTCTCCGGAGAAGCGAGTTTTGAGGACTCGTCTTGGGATCCGAATTTGGATTCGGATCGTGATCATCTCTCGATCACGTCGTCTTCAACACGAGGCTAGTAACCCGTACGAAGACGAAGCTCGTGGCTTAGCGAAGTCATCCCGAGGAACTCGGTGTGGATATGGATCGAGACGATTCTAGCGAGGATCGTTCCGGTTGATGTCGTTCCCGCTACACGTCATACGAAAGATATAACGTAGTTAAATTTCCTTTTATTGCAAATTTAAATTTACGGTTATGTCTACACTTGTTGTAATATGCATGCGTGTGTTGTGTGTGTTGTAATAAATGTAGATTTATTATTTTTTATTGCTTCCGCTGTGTTCATGTTTACGAAACGTGATCGAACACACACACGCCGCGGTGCCGGAAACCCAACAATAATCACCTGGTCAACCCTAGTCAACCATCAAAGTCTCCCTCGAGTCAAACTCAAGTCTGGTCAATTATAACCTGGATCGATTGTATAAACAATCTTCCCAAAAACATTAACCAACATCAATGTCAAACATATTATGTCAACCCACTTTGTCAAACATCAAAATATCACTCGAGTCATACTCGAGTCTGGTTAATCGTGACCTGGGCCGATTGCACCAACATCCAATAGTTGGCGGCATAATGTCCAAGTGGTAGTCTTGGCAGCGTAAGCCCAATGTGCCTTGGTGGTGTAGACCAGGGTTGCCTAACAATAGATGATGGAAGTACCTGAAGGCTAGCGTATGGATGACTTGGAGGGATCCGGTAGGCGTGAGGATGACGGAAGTGGCTAGAAGATTTAGGTCTAGGCTAAGGGTGGTCTAGCAAGTATGAGGGTATCATACTTGGTTTTAAACCTCATGGTTGAGGTTATTAAACGACTGGAGCTTTGGACCAGTTGATTGGTCAAGTGTTTTGACACTTGGCAGCCGAGTCAACTGGGATTATGATTAATCAACTGTTGTAAGTCGACTGGTGTTCGACTGTAGGAAATGACCTAGCAGTCGACTGTCAACATTGGGCAGTTGACTGATGGCCTGATCAGTCGACTGCTATGGATGGCAATCAATTGATGGTCGATGTCGCAGACACAGAAGGTTCCAGAGTCGACTGTTAGGGTTTGACAGTCGAGTGATGGCTCGATTAGTCGACTGATGGACATGATTAGTCGACTAATAGTCTATCCGTTGGAATTTATCCAACGTGGCTCGGGTCATTGTGAGACAACGGCAACAGGAACAGTCGACTAATGGTCTCGATCAATTGACTGCTAGGCAAAATCCAACCTAAATGTAGGTTATAAAAGTAGCTCATGGAGAGGGATTTGGCAATGGTTTCTTACTGTGATTTGGGGTGATTTGCTGGTGTAATTCAGGGTCTCCAAGTGCAGCTCAAGCAACCAAACAAGCAAGCATCTAAAAGCTCTTTGTAAAGTTTTCTTTACTTGTATTCTATTGTATTTGCTTGTATTTTTGTTGTATTACTGTTGTAATCTGTGTATGAGATTTCTCCGCCTCCGATATGTTATCGAGAAGGAGTTTTATTAGTGGTGTTGTCATCACTCGAGCTCGTTGAGCTCAACCCGTGGAGTAGGAACCTTGAGATTTCGAACTACGTTATATTGTTGTGTTCTTGTGCTTGTATTTTTTATTGTGTATTTATTTGTATTATGTTTATATTCCACTACGTACTAACAATCATAGGCAAGCATGCAAATGAATTTCTTCACGCAACATCGAAATGCTATTCACCCCCCCTCTAGGGACGATCAATTCCCCAACAAGTTGTATCAGAGGGAGGCCGCTCTTCATTTGGACTAACTGCCAAGGGAGCACCGCTAGAGGGTGAAGAAGAAGATGAAATTTGAAGAAAGACTAGGCCGGGACATCAACACACCACCATCCTATGAGGACTATGGATTTGAAGGCTTCAATTCATGGAAAATAGGGATTGAGAACTTCCTAATGATGGTGGATATCAAGCTTTTTTCCGCCTTGATAGAAGGTTGCGAATTCCCAAGAGGAAAAAAGGGTGGAATCCTCAAGGTTGAAAAGTGGACCAAGGAACAACTCAAGGAGTTCAAGACAAATATTAAGGTAATTAAAATGCTAAGTGATTTAATTCTTAATAATGTCTTATCCAAGTTAGGTGAGTACAATAATGCCAAGGAGCTTTGGAGCGAATTGGCAAAGTATCATGAAAATCCATCGCCGATTCAAGAAGAGGAGGAGGCCGAAGAAGTAAGTTCCTCATTCTCACAAGAAAGTGAGGATTCAGAGGTCGAGGAGTGTTCGACATCCGAGGAGGAAGAGGAGGTGGAAGAAGTAGAAGAAGCCTCCACCTATAAGATTGAGGGGGAGGAGACTAGGTCATCTTCAATACCGAAGCCAACTCAAGAGAAACAATCTACCTCAGGCCAGGAAGACGAAGAAGTTGAAAATTCCACCACCATTGACTTAGATAACTCAAGAACATTAATTCAAAATAAAAATCATATTATGTGTTTTGAGTGTAGGGAACCTTGGCACTATAAAAGCAAGTGTCCTAAGAAGGTTAAGAAGACTCTGTCGGCACCAAAACCTCAAGAAAAGACTAAGGATGTCGGAGCCCTGACCATTAAGAGCAAGGAGCATGTGGTGTGCTTCAAGTGCCACTAAAGAGGGCATTATAGGAGTCAATGCCCTAGGGGGAGGAAGAAAGGGCAAGGAGGAGCTACACAAGTAGGGGGAGCTTCCAAAGCAAATCCTAAAGTATATTTTAATGCACCTTCTAGTTCTAGGTTTAAAAAGCATGTTTTTAGCACTCTTTCTATTACTCATGAAAAGCATGCTAGTAAAAATAGGTTTTATTGCTTAGGAGCTAAACATGTCAAATTTAGGAATAAGGAGAAATTAGGGATTAATGTCCCTAGAAAAACTCTACCTAAGGCAAGTATTAAGAAAATAGAAGATCATTTAGGCTTTAATGCTAAGAAAGATAGACATATGCCTAGGAAGGGCAAGAATACTCAAGGAAATAATGGTCCCACTAAATTAGAGAAATTAGAATTAGAGAACCAAGCTTTGAGGTCAAGGCTTGAAAAACTTGAAAAGACCCTTGCAAGAATGAAAAATTCAATTAAAGGGTCAAATGGTCAAAGCCTAAAGTCTAGGCGGCAAGGCTCATCTATGGGCAAGAAAGGCTTGAGCCACAAGCCTGGGTCCAAGGTAGATAAGCCTACCTATCACAATGTTCCATTCGATTATGGAACTAGTACTAGGTCTAGAAAAACCAAGGTCACAAGGAAAGTCATCCCTAGAGTTGACCATGGTAGGTGCCTAGTAGCTAAGGTTTTGAAGAAACCTAGGGAGACCACTAAGAAGGTTACAAGGGGAGTCACCTCTAGAGTTAACCTAAGCAAGAACACAATGACCAAGGCTACCAAGATTAAGAGGGTCATTAGGAGGGTATATAGGAAAGTTATCCCTAAGGAATGCCTAGTAAACCCAAGGAGCTCAAATAGGTTTTGGGTTCCTAGGAGCGTGATTGACTCACACTAAATGGGTTAGGGTGTGGCAACTTTAAATGGATGAGTAGTTAACCTAACCATAGTAAAGGTGGCACTTTAGGTCATTTTCAAGGTTATGGGTACCTTGGAAATGTGTTTTGAATTTATATCCTAAAGAATTTTAGGATGTGCCAATATATTTTGAGAATTATAAAAAATCAATTAAATTGGCACAAACTATGTTTAGAGGTCATAGTGCGTCATTTTGGGTTTTTGGCACACTTGAGGGATTAGTAGTAATATGGAAAAATGGGTTTAATTCTAACAAATGGAAATTAACACTAAAATTTAGGTATTATATACCTTTATATTTTATTTGCCATGCTTGATTTTCCATATAACATGTCATGACATCATATTTCTTTTTAATCATATAAAATGTCATGATTATGCTTAGGACTATTTTATGTCATGTGTATTTAGATTTAATCATATGTCATGACATCATGATCATTGCTCATGTTTATTTATGCTATCATTTATGACATGATCATATTTCATGCATTAATAAAATTTGAGTTAAGGACTATGACATGACTTGAAGTCTCATGTAAAAGGGAATCAAGTAGTGTTGTCTTAGAAAAATGCATGAGACCTAGTATAGGTATAACCAAAATCCACATCTCACATTACATTGACATGTGTGTGTATTGTAATGTGAGCAAAACATATAGGATTTTAGGAGTAGTTTTCGCTCACATCTCATTACATTTTATGTTAGTTTCATGCATATGTCACTTTGTTTCGCATGCATTTCCTATTTTCTGGTTCGGAGATTTGCTCTTTGTACTTTTGTGTGCAGGATAGCATTTCAAGGGGAAAAAGGCGCACTTTCAGAGCAAAAGAAGGATATTTTGTAGCTAGACGCAGAAGGGGACATGGCCAGGGTGTGTGGCTACACACGACCATGTCCAAGGGGGGAAATTGACCACCCCAGCACCACACACAACCTGACCATGTGGAAACACACGGTCGTGTGGCAGCCCAGCAGATTGATGTGACTAGGGTTTTTATTGGATTTCACTACGAACCAGTGTGATGTCTATATAAGGAGAGATCCGCCCAAACCGTAGGAGGGAGGCACGACGGCTGGGATGGAACACCGAAGCCCTAAAAATCTTTGGGAACTCGCAACGGGGAGGAAGAACACCGTCGGAGACCCGAGTTCTGCACTTCAACGCCAGAGAGAAGGCTACATTAGCAGTGTAATTTTCTGTTCTTGCACTTTATTTACTATTATTTCGAACATGAACATGCCTTGTGTTTCTCCTCTCTTATCTATGGAGTAGTTTCTTCGATTCTAGGATTAGGGAGTAGTTTGTGTGTGTATGACATGTTGCTTCAAATTGAATTATGTTATTGAGTTTGAATTTGCAATTAGAATTTGTTTAGATCGATATCTATGTGTATTTGGTTTTCTATCTACTGTGCTTAGGCGATACGAGGGGTGACAACCCTCATATCTAAGATATAGGGGATTTATATGAGGAACCTAGGGGTTAGCCTCATCTCCTATAACTGTGGCTAGAAGGATGTGATAGAATTGGAAACGGTTCATCGCAGGGATTGATTCTGCATCCTCGTACCGCCTATCTATTGGACCGTAGGTGGTCGACTAAAGGGGGGGTGAAAAGCCCTCTTTCGCGTACGGTGGAATTTACTCATTGATTGTTCGTCTACAAATTCGTTAGCGTAAGTGGAAATATAAACAATAAAGACAAAGCAATAAGTAAAGGAAATCAAACGCTAGCACCAAGATGTAACGTGGTTCACGACCTTGCCGCTAATCCATGGACCGATTCGTCCAAGGTGAATCATGCCTTAAGCTTCACTATTCTCTCCTTGGCACCAAGCAAGGTGGAGGTAACCTTTTCTTACAAGATCTCTCTTCTTACAATAAGATTGGAATAAATGCAAGTAAGAAGAGTGGAAATCGTTTGGGCACTTGTGAGGATGTTTAGGAGTTAAGTATTATGCTCCCCAAGTGTCCAATGGCCCCTTCTTATAGGGAAGAGCTTGATCGATGCCTCGATCACCGATCGCCTAGACGCTTCCTATAATGACTTCTTCCACATTGGATTTCATCCAACGACTCCCACATCAGTTGACTGATCGTCCCATCAGTTGATTGATGGAGCCAAC
The DNA here is from genome assembly GCA_025175895.1 of Wurfbainia villosa. Classification (NCBI taxonomy): domain Eukaryota; kingdom Viridiplantae; phylum Streptophyta; class Magnoliopsida; order Zingiberales; family Zingiberaceae; genus Wurfbainia; species Wurfbainia villosa. Next base: position 5,746,534 of record CM046009.1, read on the forward strand.
AGTCGAGTGCCAGAAGCGAGCACTCGACTGATCAAGCTTCTATGCCCGAAAACCTCGCAACCGGGTTGATCCGTCATAAGTAGTCAATCGATGAGTTTCGATGATCGCCAACCTCGGGCACGGATACAAACCTGACTCGAACACTAGTAGAGTATAAGTCAACTTGGAGCAGTCGACTGCCATGACTTGGCAATCGACTGATGTTGAAAAATCTCATCCGACACTTAGCCAATCAGCCAAGTTTTACCTAAGTGCTACCCCGTCCCGGGTTACAATCGCTCACTCTCATTCCCTTGGAGTTCCTCGCCTTTGAAGTTGTCTTTGTCCGGCCACACCCCTCGGATGCACCAAGCGCACGGCTTCACAGTGCCATCCTTCGCGTCTCGTCCTGAAGTCTACTTCCTCTGGCTTCACTTCAATGCTCCTCGTCCGACGATCCCTCAGATGCACCAAGCACACGGCTTCCGCAATGCATCTTTCAAAGACTCAAAGACCGAGTCATGAGAGGTGAAACTTGTCAATGCTTCATGTGCGAATTACTTAGTCCTGCATGACTTCAACACACACATCAAATCCAATACAATCCTAACTTAAACCCTTTGCCACACACATCAAAACCATATCACTTAGGTTGTTTGCCCTAACAATCTCCTCCTTTTTGATGTGTGGCAATCCTTTAAGCTAGGTAAAACAAATAACATAAAACATAAGGCAAGAAAGCATGTAAGTAAAAACATGAGTATCAAACTCCCCCTTAAACATGCAATTCCCCCTTAAGAAATGCTAAATTTTCCCTTTTAGCATGATTAACTTAAACCTATCAATTCTCCCCCTTTGACACCATCAAAAACATTATCCAAATGTTATACACGCACGACATCAACTCTAATCGAAGAAAATACCAAAAATCACTCAAAACCTGATAAAAATAGGTTATTGTGCTCGTGCACAATACATCAGTCGACTGAATCAGACGATCAGTCGACTGGCACTCAAATTTTAGGTTTTTTTGATTTTTCGAATGAACATTAGAAATGCACCCAAAATTACAAAAAATTCAAAAAATCATGAAATTTTGAGTACATATTTCTTGTGAGTTCCTCTATCAGTGAAAAATAATTTTTTCATGAAAATTCATTTTATTTTTGAAAGTTAGGCAAAAAACTCAAAAGTTGTAAAGAGTCTAAGGTTTGTATCAACTTTAAAGCCTAGTTTTGCCTTGAAGCTTTTCAAAACATGAACTCACTATTTATGAAACATAAAATGGTTTTAAAATCATTTGAAATATCCAACCATGATCTTTGGGCAATATATCTATGAATTAAATATATGATTTCTCCATAATTGGTCTATTATTGCTCTATTGATACACTTAATGACCCATCTAAATACCATAAGCATTAGTGGACCATTTGTATCATCCTATCATCTCACAAATTGCTATGTTCTCAATCAAGTTACCCTTATAGTGGGATGTGAGATGTTCCTAATGGTATTTACACTTAACCAAAATTTTATGCATTTCTACCCATGGTTAAGTATCATCCTAAAAACCCAAAGAATTATCAATCATGATCATAAATCATCAATCATTGCATATCATTATTATAAATTATAAAATTGAGCATGAATCATGATTCAAGCATTTAAGTTATGGGTTATACATTATCATCGCCCAACACTATGTTAAAAATTTATAACCCATACCATCCTAAGTCAACCATTAAATATGAAATAAGTAAAATCCTCATGGTTGACTATCCTAGGGTTTTCCTAACCCTTAAGGATGGATTTAGGAACCCAATATAAGTTCTTTCCTATGGGGTTCACTAAAAATTCCTTAGGGATCCATTTTTTAGCTATTGTTTTTTTTTTTGGCTTGACCCCTAGCAATTAGGCAATGATAGGCCTTTTCATTTTTGTTTCCCTTATATCCTAGGCCTTTCCTATTGAAACTTGCCCTTTGGCTCCCTATGATCATGTTCAATGTGTTGGAGCCTATAGTGAATTTCTCTAGGGCCATAGTTAAATGGTCTATCTTTTCCCTTAAGGCCCTATTTTCCTCCATACATGCATCATTAACATTAAAGGACATGTAATCATCATGTGAGCATGCATTATTGATACTAGAGGAAGCATTATCATTAATATTTAAACATGATTTTTCTAGCTTTTCTTCTAGGGCCTTAATTTCATTTTTCATGCTTTTGTTTTCCTTTTTAGCCCTAAATAATTACTTAGTTAAGCTAGAAATCATGGACATAATTTTCTTGGGAGGAAGATTCGTTACCTCACTTACCAAATCCTCTTCCGATGATGAGGATGAAGATGAGGATGCTCCCCCTTCACTGGAGCTCTCCTCCTTGCTAGTGCTTCTTTCTTCTTCCTCGGAGGAGGTGGAGTCCAAGTCATCTATCCCCATTAGGGAAAGTTTTGTGAAGGCTTCTTCTTCGGATGATGAGGATGATGGATCATCCCATGTGGCCTTATGTGCCTTTGCCTTCCCTTTCTCCTTGGTTTTCTTCTCTTCTTCCTTTTTCTTGCTCCCTTTCTTCTTTTCTTCTTTCTTCCTCCTTTCTTCTTTGCTCTTGTTCAAGAGAGGACAATCATCTCTTATGTGTCCCTCTCCTTGGCAATTGTAGCATATGAATTTTCTTCTTGGCCTTCTCCTCCTATCAATAGATTTGTTAAATTTAAAATTTTTCAATGCACGCCTTACCTTCCTTACCATGTAGGCTTCTTCCGTGCTATCCTTGGAGGAGGAGGAGGAGTCTTCATCCGATGATGAAGGTGGCGTCTCCTTCTTCTTCTTACCCTTGTTGCCCATTAGTGTCACTCCCCTTGATGGCTTGATGCTTGGTTCTTCAACTATTCCTTCAAGCCTAGATTCATGCAATTCCACAGTGGAGAAAAATTCATCTAGAGTACTTACCTCTAGATTCTTTGAGATGTAGAATGAGTCCACCATTGAACTCCACTTGGATGATCAGGGAAAGACATCAATTTTCTTCATGATCATGTCCCTATTAGAGAGCTTCTGCCCTACACTAGATAAACCATTAAGAATTTCTTTAAACCGAGAATGTAAAGATGTTAACTTCTCCCCTTTATCGAGTTTAATATTGTTGAGTTGGGAGCGAAGGACATCTCTCCTTGCTAGCTTGGCCTCGGATGTGCCTTCATGAAACTCCACTAGCTTATCCCACATCTCTTTGGCACTAGCACATTCTCCTATTCGATTGACTTCTTGTTGAGGGAGTACGTTGAATAGATGATGCTTGGCCTTTGAATTCACCAAGTACTCCTCTCTTTGCCTCTTTGTCCATTTCAATTTTTGCAAAGGCTCCCCTTCCTCATCCCTAGGTATCTTAAAACCATTCTCCATGATTAGCTTAATTTCAAAATCAGTTTCAAAGAATACCTCCATTCTCTTCTTCCGCCAAGAGAATTCGCCTTCAAATTTTAGTGGGTGAATGTTGGAGCCGGCCATTGTTGTTGTTGTGCTTGTTGTGGCGGTGAGTCCGGTGACAAGCGACTTGGCTCTGATACCACTTGTTGGACCGTAGGTGGCCAACTAGAGGGGGTGAATAGCCCTCTTTCGTGTACGGTGGAATTTACTCATTGATTGCTCGTCTACAAATTCGTTAGCACAAGGGGAAATATAAACAATAAAGACAAAGCAATAAGTAAAGGAAATAAAACGCTAACACCAAGATGTAACGTGGTTCACGACCTTGCTGCTAATCCATGGACCGATTCGTCCAAGGTGAATCACACCTTAAGCTTCACTATTCTCTCCTTGGCACCAAGCAAGGTGGAGGTAACCTTTTCTTACAAGATCTCTCTTCTTACAATAAGATTGGAATAAATGCAAGTAAGAAGAGTGGAAATCGTTTGGGCACTTGTGAGGATGTTTAGGAGTTAAGCATTAGGCTCCCAGTGTGTCCAATAGCCCCTTCTTATAGGGAAGAGCTTATTCTTCCCGTTGGGTGCTTGGCAGTCGACTGATTCCTTGATCAATCGACTGCCCCTGTAGCCATTTCACTATAATGGCTTCTTCCACGTTGGATTTCATCCAACGACTCCCACATCAGTCGACTGATCATCCCATCAGTCGACTAATGGAGCCAACAATTGACTGATCATCCTATCAGTTGACTGATGGAGACATCAGTCGAGTGTCATAAGCGAGCACTCGACTGACCAAGCTTCTATGCCCAAAACCCTTGCGACCAGTCGACTGCTGCCATAAGCAGTCGACTGATGGTTTCGGCAGTCGACTGCCAACCCTGGGTAGTTGACTACTGGGACACAAACCTGACTCGAACACCAGTCGAGTCTAAGTCGACTTAGAGTAGTCGACTTTCATGACTTGGCAGTCGACTGATGTCGAGAAATCCCATTCGACACTTAGCCAATCAGCCAAGTTTCACCTAAGCGCTACCTCGTCCCAGGTTACAATCGCTCACTCTCATTCCCTTGGAGTCCCTCGCCTTTGAAGTTGTCTTCATCCTGCCACATCCCTCGGATGCGCCAAGTGCATGGCTTTGCAGCGCCATCCTTCACGTCTCGCCCTGAAGTATACTTCCTCTGGCTTCACTCCAATGCTCCTCGTCCGATGGTCCCTTGAATGCACCAAGCGCACGACTTCCACAATGCATCTTTCACCGACTCAAAGACCGAGTCATGTGAGGTGAAACTTGCCAATGCTCCATGTGCGAATTACTAAGTCCTGCATGACTTCAATGCACACATCAAATCCAATACAATCCTAACTTAAACCCTTTGCCACACACATCAAATCCATATCACATGGGTTGATTGCCCTAACACTATCAAGTCCTTATAAGGCAGAGATAGCTCCCGATAGATGCGGTGGCTCATTGGGAGAGTGTATGATGTCCCTTCCACAAAACCATAGTTAGATATTTAGACAATGCCCAGTTGATAGAATGTTTTGCAACACACAAGCGAAACTGAAATCTTAGAATCCCTTTAAAAGATCTTGTGGCAAACTCTTTTCTTCCTCCGTGTGACACTGTACTAGAGTTTAGTCCACCGACAACCCTCACAATCGCAACCTCTAGATTTGACTTCTAAACAATAACATCCACTGAACAAATCAGTACTTGAATCTCAGTCCATGTGGGATCGATAATCTTTTTATTACTTGACGATATTCGTGCACTTGTGGGCATTGAGCACGAGTGCGCGCTTCGAGTCCTCGATGGTCTCCGTCGCGAGATTTGAGGTCGCGTTCGCGTGCATCAAGTTTTTGGCACCGTTGTCGGGGACTGATCAATTCGATATCGAATCGAGAATTGGATAATTGTATCGGACTTAGGTTTAGATTTACTTACTTGCTTTATTTCCTTTTTATTTATTTTACTTCAGCTTTAGATTTTCCATATCTAGATCTAGATTTTATTTTATTTTAGCAGTAGTTTTCTATTTCCTTATTGGCTCTTTGATTTTGTTAGCTAGATTTTTTATTTCCTATTTCTTAGTATTAGGTAGTACTCCTAATTTTTGTGGCTCGGTTCTTTGTATGCTTAAATTCCTAGGATCGGAAGGCCTGATTCCGATTGATTTAGAAATCGAACGAACCTATCATCGTCGAAAAGCCGAACAGAAGAGGATGGAGAACCAAGCTGCATCCAGAGTAAATTTAGGTAGTCGACCTCTGCGGGATTATGCACCACCTAGTGCTAGAGGATTTAGGCCGAGTATAGTTGGACCATCCATTTCGGCAAACAACTTTGAACTGAAACCAACACTCATCCATATGGTCCAGCAGAGTCAATTCGAGGGAGCTGCGATTGAAGGCCCAAACCGGCACCTAGAGACATTTTTGGAAATCTTCTCAACGATGAAGATAAATGGAGTCCCTGCAGATGTGATCCGCCTGAGCCTATTCCTATTCTCATTGCGAGATAAGGCTAAGGTATTGCTTCACTCCTTGCCTTCAGGAAGCATTACTATGTGGGATCAATGTGAGCAGCAGTTCTTGAACAAATACTTCCCACCAAGCAAGACTGCTCACATGCACCATCTTATCACAAGCTTCCATCAAAAGGAAGGAGAGTCCCTATTCGAAGCTTGGGATCGCTACAAGGGGCTACTCTACCAATGCTTTCACCACGGACTGGAAAGGTGGCTGGTGATCCACATCTTCTACAATGGGATCACGTATGCCACAAAGATGTCCCTTGATTCTGCTATAGGAGGAGCACTTATGAACAAGACTATCGAGGAAGCAGAGGAGTTGATAGAAGAGGTGGCCCAGAACCACCATCAATGGGCTTTCGAACGTGGTCAACCAGCTCTTGCAGCGGGATGATATACTGTCAACTCCATGGACCACCTAGCAGCAAGGATGGATGCACTTAGCAGATGGTTCGAATCTTTAAATCCTACATCTGCATGTGCGGCCATTAACCTTGGAAAAGGAGTAGCAGCATATTGGGAGGACTACTGTGGAGGGAAGGATGGCTCAGCAAAGCAGATTGAGCATTGTGATGTAGTTGGTGACCTAAATAAAAAGGCTAATAACCCATACTCCAGTATTTCCAATCCCGGATGGAGGAACCACCCAAATTTTCCCAATAAGAATAACTTGGGAAGGTTCCAACAGTCGGGAGAAAATGGGCAGCCAGAGCCACCTAACAGCCATCTGGAGAATATGTTGGAGAACTTCATCTGAACACAATGGGAGGCAAATACTGAATTTTAGCGGTGACATTTACAGATAGATATGATGATCGAAGGGTTGGGATCATCTGTAAGAGAGTTTTCCGACAGGCAAAAGTCGCTAGAGATTCAAGTACCTCAGATTGCAAACCAGATCTCTAGGGTACCAGGGAAGCTGCCAGGGAAAGCAGAGGTTAATTCGGTAGAGCAGTGCAAGGCAGTAATGCTGAGAAGTGGGAGGGTTCTAAAAGAGATGTCGGGCTGATCGACTGCTAAAGGGGACCTAGGAATTGAAATATGGGAACCTTTGGGGGAGACCGAGAAGGAAGAAGCCGGAGGAATAAACCGGGAGCCTACCACAAGGACTTCACTACCCCTTACTGTACCGTTCCCATAGAGGTTAACTAATGCAAAGAAGGATGCTAAGTTTGGTAAATTTCTGGACATGTTGAAGTTGATCTCAGTAGAGGTACCGATACTCGAAGAGCTGCACCAAATGCCCCATCTCGCAAGATTCATGAAAGATATTCTGGTGCATCGTAGGAAGGTCACAAAGTCTGAAACAGTGACCCTCATAGAGGAATCAAGTGCTTATCTCCGGAACGAGACCACTTAGAAACTAAAAGATCCGGGGAGCTTCTATATTCCATGTTATATAGGGATGACACTGATTAGCAAAGCCTTCTGTGACTTGGGCGCGAGTGTGAGCCTTATGCCCTATACCTTATGCAAAAATCTAGGGTTAGGAAATTTAAAATTCACTACTATGACGCTACAACTAGCTGACCACACATACTAATACCCATTGGGAATTTTAGAAGATGTTCCTGTAAAGGTGGGAAACTTTACACTGCCAACTGACTTTGTGGTCATGGAAATGGAAGAGGATCCAAAGATACCCATCATCCTTGGGCAACCATTTTTAGCAACTGTAGGAATGGTCATTGATGTAAAGAATCACAAGTTGACCCTGAAAGTGGGAGAGGATAAGATGGAATTTAAGCCTGCTGGAATGGGAAGTCACGAACCCGCGTCGGGAAAGTACATGATTCTAGCTAGAGCTAAGAAGGAAACTATATATGAAGAAATATAAATGGATGAATGGAGGTGTTGGACTTTCCGAGCCGCAAAAACCGCTTTTTGCATTGCGGAAACCCCGGAAGTCCGGCCACGGATCCGTGTGAAGATGTATTAAAACTAAAACATGTATGTGTTTACTAAAAACCCTAGATCTACCTTAGATCTAGAAGATGAGATCATTACCCTCGATGCGACGCCCTTCGCAAATCTCGCTCGTCCAAAAGCTTCGTCGGAACTCAAGAGCGTCAAGTGCACACTCCTCTATTGGTATCCACACAAGAAATAGGTGGAGAAAAGCAATCTTGAGTGTGCTAGCACTCCTTAGATGCTCACGGCAAGATGAGGAAGAAGAGGGAGAGAGCTTGAGAGGATGATCCAAGGAAGAAGATGAAGTTCTAGTAACTCACCAAAAATGAATTCCCCATCTAATGGAGTGGCCGGCCACTTCAAGGCTTGGGAGGTTACATGCATGCATGTAACTCCTCCAAGAGCTAATGGCTCTTGGTCTCCCTCATGAGGTGGCACCACATGCTAAGTCAATGATGATGTGGAGCATCATCATTGGCCGGCCATGCCAAGTCATCATCATGACATGACATTTGGTCAAGTCAAACTTGACCTTTCATCTTCCCTCTCAAGTCAAGTCAAACTTGACCTCTTATCTCTCATGGTTGATCAAATCCAACCATTTGATTCAAGTCAATTTAATTTAATGAATCTCTATTCATTAATTTAAATTGATTTGATGAATCAAATTGAGTCCAACTCAATTAGTCTAATTTGGACTACTCTTAATCCAATTTGGTTCATCCCATGAACCTAATCCTCATGGTTCATCATATGAACCTAATCTCCATCTAATTGTCCTTTTGTGTGTGACCCTATAGGTTCTTGTAACGTTGGCAATGCTCCTAAACTGATTTAGGAACATAATAAATGAGCGGTATCTAGCAACACATCATTGCTACCCAAGTTACAAGAATGTTGAGCTCCAACATCACTTTTGTGACTACTAATTGTGACTCTCACAATATGTGACAATGTCCCTCTATCCTTGACATCTAGATTGACCAATTGAGGCATAGACCGTGTCATCCTCGATACAATCTATATCTTGAACTCCAAGTAGACTCACTCTAATCAAATGAGCTCAATATCTCATATTGACTCATTTGGGCATGGCCATACACTTCGTGGTCTCACTCTATCAAGAATAATGATGTCACTCCCGTCATATAGGAGGGATAGATCCCATCTACATCACTCACATCCCTCCGCATAATTTGTTACATACCCAGTAATCTCCTTTATAGTCCACCCATTTACGGGTGGCGTTTGACGAAGCCAAAGTATGTTACTTCTTATGTAGGGAACCATGGTGACTTCAGGTCTAAGGACTAATAGTCATACTAATAGCCACATGACAAAGTATATGACACTCATATAATGATCCATGATACTTTCTCATGGCGGGTCATTCAGTATACATTCTCCAATGCATACCCATGTGTCAACTTGATATCTCATATCCATGACTTGTGAGATCAAGTCATTGTGTTGACCTACATGATAGTCTCTATGCATTAACATTGTCCCTGAATATTAATACTCGACTAGGAATGAATAAGAGTAGTGTTCTCTATATCATCTCAATATCGATTCAACCAATCGATTGATATAGATAAGAACATACTACTCAAGGACATTATTATATTTAGCTATTTGGCACCAATACAAGTAAATATAATAACCATGCCTTTATAAATAGGAATATGATACAATAAAGTGTTGGTGATCATTTGGAAGCTAGAGGGGGTGAATAGCGCTTTTTGTTTCTACAAGAGTAATTAGCGGAAGCAAACACAAATAATATATGTAAAAACAAAAAGCAATGCTAACAAAGCCTTTACGTGGTTTGGAGATAACGCTCCTACTCCACGGCGATCCTTAAGGTGGATCAACCCAAGCAATTCCACTAAGAAGCTTTCCTTTACAACAAAACCTCCTCTTCTTTACAAAGAATGAAGCTTGAGCTGAGAGAGAGGAGGAGAGGATTTAAGATCACTTAGAAAGCTTGAAAAACTTGTGGGAGCTTAGGAGAAAGATCAGAATATATGCATTAGCCTATTCTTGCTCCCCTTGAGCTCTTTTTATAGGAAAGAGCCTCTTTTTCCCGTTGGAGGTCTATCAGTCGGCTGATGACTTACATCAGTCGACTGCTGTCGATTCTAACGGCTTTTGAACAGCCGGATTCGCGGGATTTGCCGCCGTCATCGCCAACAGGAAGACTATCACGATCGGCCAACAAAGCGATGTGATTCAACTGATCACGCAGCCGATCGAGCGATCGGCTATGGGCCTACATTCGTGGCGATCGACTCCCAATCGCTGATCATTGCCGGCGAATGACGATGTCGAGTCGACTCTCATCGATTCTCGATAAAACCTCTAATCTGCATTTTAAGGGCGATTCGATCGACACCATGTTCCATTCATACTTAAAAACATACCCTAAGCCTAGACTTAACCTTCTAGCTTCTTCTTCAGCCTTGCGCCTCCAGGATTTCTCTGAGTCCACGACTCCATCCATGCGCTTGCCTTCAAAAGCTTCCTTCGGTTTCGTCATGCTTTGGGTTTCTTCTTTGCCAAAGTACGCTTGGACTTTACGCAACCAAGACTACATGCTTGGACTTATGCCGCCAAGACTTTCCTTTGGTCCTTTGCCAAGGACTGCTTGGACTTTACGTCGCCAAGACTACATGCTTGGACTTACGCTGCCAAGACCTTTCCTTTGACTTCTCTTTGCCAAGATCACACTTGGACTTGTCTTTTACCAAGTCTTCATACTTGGATTTTCCTGTCACTTAAATATGTTCACAATTAGATCACAAAACATTGCCTAACTTAGATGATTATCCAGACATCAAAATATATAAATGCTTGGGGCATTGTTGCATCAACATAAAGTCCATACAACAATCATCACATGATTGACTCTAGGGCTTTCACTAACAATCTCCCACTAGCACTAGTGTCAATCACCGTAGTATCTAATACCCAATAACCTAGTGTGACCATCATGCTTTTTCTGTGCCAAAGCCTTAGTCAAGGGATCTGCGATATTAGCCTCTGTGGGTACTCTGCAAATCTTCACATCTCCTCTATCGATAATCTCTCGAATGAGATGGAAGCGCCATAGTATGTGTTTGGTCCGCTGGTGTGAGCGATGTTCCTTAGCCTGTGCAATCGCTCCATTGTTGTCACAATAGAGCTCTATGGGATATGTTATGCTAGGAACCACCCCAAGCTCAGTAATGAACTTGCAGATCCAAACTGCCTCCTTTGCTGCCTCAAATGTAGCGATATACTCGGCTTCTGTTGTAGAATCAACAACTGTGTCCTGCTTCGAACTCTTCCAGCTCAAAGCGCGACCATTCAAGCAAAACATGAACCCTGACTACGATCTATAATCATCCTGGTCAGTTTGGAAGCTGACATTATTGTAACCCTTTACAGCTAGCACCTCATCACCTCAAAATATCAAGAAATATTCTTTACTCCTTCTCAAGTACATAAGAATATTCTTGATTACTATCCAGTGATGCTCACCTGGATCTGAATGGTATCTACTCATCATGCTCAAAGCATACGAGACATCAGGACGAGTACACAACATGATGTACATGATAGATCCTATAGCAGATGCGTAAGGGATCTTATCCATGCGTCTCTCTCCTCTCTAGAAGAGGGACTTTGAGTCTTCGAAAGACTCACACCATGTGACATCGACAGAAGTCCCTTCTTGGAATTCTGCATGGCAAACCGTAGTAATACTGTGTCAATGTATGTACTCTGACTTAGGCCAAGCAATCTCTTAGATCTATCTCTATAGATCTTGATGCCTAGAATACAGGCTTCTTCACCTAAGTCCTTCATTGAGAAGCACATCCCCAGCCAAGTCTTCACAGACTGTAGCGAAGGGATGTCATTTCCAATGAGCAGTATGTCATCCACATACAATACAAGGAAGACAACTGTGTTCCTATTAACCCTCTTGTAGACACAGGGTTCATCTTCATTCTTGATGAAACCAAACTGTTTGATCGCATCATCGAATTGAAGATTCCAGCTCCGAGAGGCTTGCTTTAGCCCATAAATGGACCTTTGCATCTTGCATACTTTCCCAGTATGCTGTGGATCTTCAAAACCCTCAGGTTGTGTCATGTACACATCCTCTAGTAAGTTTCCATTCAGAAACGTGATTTTTACATCCATCTGCCAGATCTCATAATCGTGGTATGCTGCAATAGCAAGCAAGATCTGAATTGACTTAAACATCGCCACTGGAGAAAAGGTTTCATCATAGTCAATACCATGAATCTGTTTGAAATCTTTAGCCACCAATTGGCCCTTATAGGTATGTGTAAGTCCATCCATGTCAATCTTTCTCCTAAAGACCCACTTACACCCAATGGGTTTGACCCCTTCAGGTGGATCAACCAAAGTCCATACTTGGTTGGTGTACATGGATTCCATCTCGGATCTCATGGCCTCTAGCCATTTCTCAGAATCTGGGCTCATCATAGCTTCCAGATAGGAGGTAGGCTCATTCTCAATGAGCATTATGTCATCATTGTCAGACAAGAGAAATGAGTATCTCTCAGGCTGATGACGTACCCTATTAGATCTGCGAAGAGGTAGGTCTACCTGAACAGGTGGTTGTTCCATAACTCTTTGTGCAACAACCTCATCACCCACAACACTTTGTGGTTCCTGTTCAACCTCCATCAAGGCCTCAGTGTTATGGTCCTTATCTTGAATTTCTTCAAGATCGAACGTACTCCCACTAGTTTTTTTATAGAAACAAAATCTCTTTCTAGAAAAACCCCAGTTTTTTCCACAAACACTTTGTGCTGACTGGGAATGTAGAAGTAATATCCCTTTGTATCCTTGGGACATCCAAAAAAATAACACCTATCGAATTTGGGTCCCAGTTTGTCTGAGACTTGATGTCGAACGTAAGCCTCACAACCCCAAATCCTCATGAAAGACATCTTGGGATTTCTCCCTGTCCATATCATATATGGTGTCTTTATCACAGCCTTGGATGGTACACGGTTAAGGGTAAAGGCTGTTGTGTCTAGAGCATATCCCCAAAAGGATATAGGAAGATCTGTGTGACTCATCATAGATCGTACCATATCTAATAGGGTACGATTCCTCCTTTCGGATACACCATTCCATTGTGGTGTTCCAGGAGGAGTGAGTTGGGATAGAATCCCACACTCAGCTAGATAGTCACGAAACTCATGGCTAAGGTATTCACCACCTCGATCTGATCGAAGTATCTTAATACTCTTGCCAAGCTGGTTTTGTACTTCATTCTTGAATTCTTTGAACTTTTCAAAGGATTCTGATTTATGTGTCATGAGATACACATAACTATATCTACTGAAGTCATCAGTAAATGTAATGAAGTACCTGTAACCACCTCTAGCAACAACATTGAAAGGGCCACATACATCACTATGTATAAGTCCTAACAAATCTGTTGCTCTTTCGCTGTGTTCAATAAAGGGAGTCTTGGTCATCTTGCCTAAAAGGCAAGACTTGCATGTCTCATATGATTCAAAATCAAATGAGTCTAGTAGCCCATCCTTATGGAGCTGAGATATGTGACTCTCATTTATATGACCTAAGCGACAATGTCAGAGATAGGTTTGGTTCAACTCATTTGACTTGAACCTTTTGGTACTTATGTTATAGATAGGGCTCTCTAAGTCTAGAAAGTAGAGTCCATTCATTAGAGGTGCACTACAATAGAACATATCATTTAAATAAACTGAACAACATTTGTTCTTTATTATAAATGTAAATCCTTTCTTGTCCAAACAAGAAACTGAAATTATGTTCTTAGTTAAAGCAGGCACATAACAACATTCATCTAATTCTAGTACAAGCCCAGTGGGCAGAGATAGATCATAAGTTCCTACAGCAATAGCAGCAACTCTTGCTCCATTGCCTACTCGTAGGTCCACCTCGCCCTTTGTCAATGCCCTGCTATTTCTCAGCGCCTGCACATTGGTATAAATGTGAGATGCACATCCAGTATCTAATACCCATGATGAAGAAATAGATAGATTGACTTCTATAACATTTATACCTGAAGTAGAAGTCTCACTTCTCTTCTTCTTAAGATCTTCCAGGTATGCCTTGCAGTTGCGCTTCCAGTGTCCAGCTTCCTTGCAGTGGAAGCAAGCCCCTTCCTTGGCCACCCCTCCTTTGGGTTTAAGTTCCTTGCCTTTGCCCTTGGCTTGGGACTTTCCCTTACCTTTAGGCTTGCCCTTGCCTTTCTTCTTTTGCACCATCAAAATGGTGTCAGATTTTCCCTTCTTAAGGTTAAGCTCAGCAGTTCTCAACATGCTGAGCATCTCAGGCAGTGGCTTATCAATTTCATTCATGTTATAATTCATGACAAATTGATTGTAGGCTTGTGGCAAAGATTGCAAGATCAGGTCAGTGGCCAGCTCTTGGCCAAGTGGGAATCCGAGCCTTTGTAGGTTTTCTACGTACCCAATTATCTTGAGTACATATGAACCTACGGGAGTCCCATCTTGCATTTTGGACCCAAACAATGCCTTAGAGACTTCATATCTCTCATGCCTTGCTTGTCCTTGATATAGTTGACGAAGATGTCCAACCATATCATAAGCATTCATGAACTCGTGTTGCTTCTGAAACTCAGAGTTCATGGTCGCGAGCATTAGACATGACACATCTAATTCATCATCTTGATTCTTCTTGTAACCATCTTTGTCAGCTTGCAAGGCAGTGGCAGGAGGTGCCTCCAGAATGGGCTGCTCCAGAACGTACAACTTCCTTTCTTGGGTGAGAACAATTCTCAGGTTCCTGTACCAATCTAGGAAATTTGCTCCATTGAGATTGTCCTTCTCAAGGACAGAATGCAGAGAGAGAGTGTTCGTGTTTGTCGATATAGTAATCTACAACATACAATGCAAAGAATTAATATCATATTCATTTTATCATTTAATTAGGCCTTTAATCAAATGATGCTCCCACTGAATTATAGGAATTTTGTAGAATCGAGTTATGGATGTGGTCAAACCACATTACTAGATTCATACAAACTAGCTATAATTCTTGCGGGACAAGATCCACATCATACTAAACCTTGAGTTAGCTTTGGCTAAATCGCCCAAGACTTAGTACGATCGGTGGGTAACACATTACCGATTACATCTCTATGCAACTCTTGTTTATAGGATCAAGTCCCACATTTACAAAAGACCTTGAGTTAGCTTTGGCTAAATCGCCCAAGATTTAGTGTAAATGCGATCTTATCCTATCTTTCCAACGATTGGAATATGCCTATAGTTCTACTCGATCCAATTGAGTTAACTAGTTTTACTCAATCTAATTGAGCTTACTCTAACCCAAGCCGTGATTGGTGGGACCAAGATTGTCCCTCCGCACCCTACCAAGATAATATGCGTTGCTCTGCTTTGACAGATTCAACAACTACAAATGATCGAGGTAGTGATGGGTATCAAGGACTTGGTATACATTTACGAGTTGATTCGATTAAGATCTAATCTAATCGTAATGTGTATCATATACGCATTAAGACCTTTATTATCCTATATTAGCATGCATCACATATCACATACATATAAGCATTATTCTAGCATGCATCATATACATACAAGCATTATTCTACTAGCATGCATCACATACATACAAGCAAAATCAAATATATATATATATATATATATATATCAACATATATATATATATAATTAACTGTGATGTGGTCATGGCCCTACTACGATCTTCTCAAGCCAATGAGAAGATCGGACGATCAACCAAAGGCTAGCGGCTTCTCCAAGCGCTTCCTTTGACCGCCATGTGTCGTCGGCACCCTTCTCGTAACTTCGTCTACAAGTGGACTTTTCACCGCTCCATTTTGTACATTACAAATATGAAACTTGAGTTACATTTGAGTCTAAAACTATTTACAACTAGAATTTCAAAAGAAGAGGTGCGACGCACAGGTCGCATACACTATACAACACGCACAACCACAAAAATGGCACGCAGGCCGTATTATGAATTACAATACATCATAATCCAATCAAATTGGGGTCGTTGGGCCATGACAATCACAGAATTATATATAATTCTAAATTATGTATTTTTACAGAAAATTTCTATAATTTTTTCTATTTTGGTTTCAATTTTATGAGTCACCTCTCCGTAACGGTCCCACTAAGCGGTTTCCGGGTGCAATCGCGGGACAAGGCCCCTTTCGAGGATAGGGGCAGCGCCCCTACTCACAAAATAAACTTTGCGAGTGTCCCTACTACGATATTACAGTGACTTAAGTCGCTGTCCCAAAAACCTAAAGCGAGAACTCGTCGTTTCAGAGAGTTTTTCTCGGTGGTTGAAGCCGACAAGTGTCCCAACACTCGTTGCCTCGACTCTTCGAGAAAACTACCCAAAAATTCTATAAAAATAGGAAATTTACTAAAACATAAAATTCGGTAATTTTTATATCTAATACAAAAAACAAAATACATACATGCTTCGCACGTGGCTCTGATACCACTGTTGGACTTTCCGAGCCGCAAAAACCGCTTTTTGCATTGCGGAAACCCTAGAAGTCCGGCCACGGATCCGTGCGAAGATGTATTAAAACTAAAATATGTATGTGTTTACTAAAAACCCTAGATCTAACTTATATCTAGAAGGTGAGATCATTACCCTTGATGCGACACCCTTCGTAAATCCCGATCGTCCAAAAGCTTCGCCGGAACTCAAGAGCGTCAAGTGCACACTACTCTATTGGTATCCACACAAGAAATAGGTGGAGAAAAGAAATCTTGAGTGTGCTATCACTCCTTAATTGCTCACGGTAAGATGAGGAAGAAGAGGGAGAGAGCTTGAGAGGATGATCCAAGGAAGAAGATGAAGTTCTAGTAACTCACCAAAAATGAATTCCCCATCTAATGGAGTGGTCGGCCACTTCAAGGCTTGGGAGGTTACATGCATGCATGTAACTCCTCCAAGAGCCAATAGCTCTTGGTCTCCCTCATGAGGTGGCACCACATGCTAAGTCAATGATGATGTGGAGCATCATCATTGGCCGGTCATGCCAAGTCATCATCATGACATGGCATTTGGTCAAGTCAAACTTGACCTTTCATCTTCCCTCTCAAGTCAAGTCAAACTTGACCTCTTATCTCCCATGGTTGATCAAATCCAACCATTTGATTTAAGTCAATTTAATTTAATGAATCTCTATTCATTAATTTAAATTGATTTGATGAATCAAATCTAAATTAGACTCATTCAACACTTGAATCAAATTGAGTCCAACTCAATTAGTCTAATTTGGATTACTCTTAATCCAATTTGGTTCATCCCATGAACCTAATCCTCATGGTTCATCATATGAACCTAATCTCCATCTAATTTCCCTTTTGTGTGTGACCCTATAGGTTCTTGTAACGTTGGCAATGCTCCTAAACCGATTTAGGAACATAAGCAATGAGCGATATCTAGCAACACGTCATTGCTACCCAAGTTACAAGAATATTGAGCTCCAACATCACCTTTGTGACTACTAATTGTGACTCTCACAATATGTGACAATGTCCCTCTATCCTTGACATCTAGAATGACCAATTGAGGCATAGACCGTGTCATCCTCGGTACAATCTATATCTTGAACTCCAAGTAGACTCACTCTAATCAAATGAGCTTAATATCTCATATTGACTCATTTGGGCATGGCCATGCACTTCGTGGTCTCACTCTATCAAGAATAATGATGTCACTCCCGTCATATAGGAGGGATAGATCCCATCTACATCACTCACATTCCTCTGCATAATTTGTTACATACCCAGTAATCGCCTTTATAGTCCACCCATTTACGGGTGACGTTTGACGAAGCCAAAGTATGCAACTCCTTATGTAGGGAACCATGGTGACTTCAGGTCTAAGGACTAATAGTCATACTAATAGCCACATGAGAAAGTATATGACACTCATATAACGATCCATGATACTTTCTCATGGCGGGTCATTCAATATAAATTCTCCAATGCATACCCATGTGTCAACTTGATATCTCATATCCATGACTTGTGAGATCAAGTCATCGTGTTGACCTACATGATAGTCTCTACGCATTAACATTGTCCCTGAATGTTAATACTCGACTAGGAATGATTAAGAGTAGTGTTCTTTATATCATCACATTATCGATTCAACCAATCGATTGATATAGATAAGAACCTACTACTTAAGGATATTATTATATTTAGTTATTTGGCACCAATACAAGTAAATATAATAACCATGCCTTTATAAATAGGAATATGATACAATAAAGTCCATACAACAATCATCACATGATTAACTCTAGGGATTTCACTAACAGAAGGTTCACTGAACCTCTAGAAACAAGTTAATAATGGAGTGTGGTCAAGCTAAACATCCTTAAACAAAGCGCTTCTTGGGAGGCAACCCAAGTTTAGTTTTTAGGTTTTCCTTTGATTGTATTGCTTGCATTTACTTAATTTGAACTTTGATTTCCATTTCATTTAGCATTAGGACCAGAGGAGAATTTTACTAGGGAAAAATAAAATCAATATTAGCTTACATGGCGAAGCGTATGAGAAAATTCGGACCGCTGTGCACAAAAGGGGAGAAAAAAGGGCACACACGGCCTGACCGTGTGTTTTCCCATGGCTGTGCCCCATCAACCCGAGGCGAACACGGCCTGTCCATGTGTTTTCACACAGCCATGTCGCACAAGGTTAAGTAAGGCACGCCGTGTGTTTTCGCCCCATTAGCGCCATGTGTTTTGATTTTTCTTGCCCTAGCCATGTGGATCCTTCTTCCCCACCACCTAGAAGATTTTCCAACCCTCAAGGAAGCTAAAAGAAGCAAGGATTAGGAGGACCAAGCAAGTGACATCTTAATCCCGTGCTTTGGAGCGACAAGCAAGGAGAACTGACACCCCTCAAGCTCCGGAGGAGGGTAACGCTCTTTCAACCCTTCTTTTTCGCAACAACGAGCATAGGGATAGATATAACATGTTTTCTACTCGTAAAATCACTGCAACTAGGTATCTTGATGAAGACTTACTAGAATCCCTAGTGTTGTTGGGTGACATTCAAGCCCTATTTGCAAAAATGGGGTGGGAAGAGAGAATGGGAATAAGACACCCAACCTATGTTGGATCGATGCGGTTCGCTAGAGGGGGGTGAATAGCGAAAAACCTTTTCTTTTTCTTTCGTTCGTTAAAACTCGAGAGATAATAAATTAATTGCAGCGGAAATGTAAATATAAAATAAAAGAGACAATCGACACAAGGGTTTTACTTGGTTCGTAGCCGAAGGCTGCTACTCCAAGGCCCTAGTGGTCCTTGACCACGTACGGAGGGCAAAAGCACTAAAGGAACTCCTCCTCGTTAGAGGTAGGAGTTAATCGATACAAGAAGGAACCACAAAAACTTGAGGTAGAGGGACACTCCCCCTCTCCTCGTATACGATAAAAGCTCCGGAAATGTAAATGACAAGAAAAACTAATACCGACGTACAAGAATAATAAGAGTTAAACCTAGACATCGGAATGGAAGGACTTCGTTGTCGGAGAGTTGCAGCATAACAGAGACTTTTTGGAGGCTTAGAATTGTTGATAAAACCCTAGGTTTGGCCCTCCTTTTATAGCCTTTGAGCCCCTTTTCGAGTGGGTCTTCAACCAATCACAAATGGACACCAAATCGCTTTGAGGTGGAGTGATAAGCCTTGACTCCTTGAATCTGATCATTGACCATCAGTCGACTGATGGCCATCATCAGTCGATGGCGATCACGATTGATGACCTTCATGATCGATACATAGGCAATGAGTCCTCCAAGCCGGGCAATGATCGATGCTTGCTGCAAGTCAAAGTTAGCTCAACAAAAACATACTTCCGACGGTCTTCGACCGTCCGATCTTGACCTAGACCACCTATGAGATGTCTTGGGTCGGATCTACGCTTAAGATCATCCCCGTAAAGAGGATACGACCTCACTTACGCTCACACACACGAGCTTACCTCGATACTTACGTGTCGCTTTGCTTCCGCCTTCCCACTGATTCCTTCACCTCCTCCAAGTAACTCGAGTATCGCCTGACCACCGCGCTTCTCCGGTGTCGCTAGCCTTCACCCCAGCTATATCAATCTTCCGCACACTCGATTCAGCTCGTGAGAAAACAAAATAGACTTAACTTTGTGTCTTTGCTATAATCAAAACACAGTTGTGTTCGATTTCGTGCCTCACCGCACTAACAATCTCCCCTTTGATATATGGCAAAACACACAAAGTTAAGGAAATTAAGTGCATGAAAAAAGAAAGACAAGAAGCAAAAGTAGGAGTAGTAAAAATATTTCTCAAGTTCTCCCTTAGAGGAACCTCCCCTCGACCGAGGGTGAGTACTTGAAAAGAATTTTAGTTCTCAAAACACAAAAGATAATGAGTTAAGTAAATGGCATTACTTAAATTAGGCTTCTTAGAGTCAAAAATAAGTGCAAGTTAAGTAATAAAAAGAAAAGTCAAAAGTATAATTATTCAAAAGGTTTAACTTTTGATTTCTTAACTTGGGCCTTTAAAGTTTTCAATTCCGAAGAGTTGAAACCTAAACCTTACTCCCCCTTAACTTAGGCCGGAATCAAAGTTAAAATTTGAAATTGAACCCTAACTTTGGCCCTTAACTTGGCCTTTTTCTCCCCTTTGACATAAATCAAGGAAAAAGTGGGGGTTTAAGAAAAACCTTTAGTCCAAGAATGATGATTTTGAAAATAGTATGTGAAAATAATTCATCTAAATGTTCAACTCTAGTTTGACTTGATTGAAATGATATTATCAACAAGTCCTGATTAGAGTTGGTTAATATTAGTTGCATATTTATACTCCGAGGTTCATATTGACGCACTTGATCTACATCTTGGAACACGAGTAGGGTCCTAACATCTCACGCCCATCTATGTGGCTAAGTACACAAACACATTAGTCCTATGTGTTGTGAGATGTACTGGCTCCTTAAATCTATAGGTGCATGTTATCTAAGGTATGTCCTATGCTAGTTCCATCAAAATGAAAAATAAGAAATAGTAGTAAGAAAATATAGTTTGCAAGTTCTTATTCTATTACGCACATGCCCAATTTTCGTCTTAATAGACTAAATTCGTAGGGGTTTAGTAAATAGGTCTGCTAGGTTAGATTTCGATTCGACGTACTCGAGTTGTATGGCACCGTTGGCCACATGTTCTCGAATGAAATGGTGTTTGACTTCTATATGTTTGGTCCTAGAGTGACATATTAGATTCTTTGTAAGATTAATTGAACTAATGTTATCTACGTGAAGTTTAGTATTCGTAAAGTCTAACTTAAAGTCGCGGAGGGTGTGCTTCATCCAAAGAAGCTGAGTGACACACTCACCCATCGCGATGTATTCGGGTTCGGTGGTAGACAAGGCAACACAATGTTGCTTCCCTCGCACTAACTCACTAGACTCGAGAGTAGTTGACAACAACCACTCGTGCTCTTTCATCGAGTTTACTACCGGCATAATCCGAATCGGAGTAGCCGATTAGTTCGAACTCGGTAGATCTAGGATACCAAATACCGACATTAAGTGTACCCTTTAGATATCTAAGGATACGCTTAACTAGGGTTAGGTGAGACTCCTTGGCACAGGTTTGAAATCTGGCGCACATACTTACTGCAAATAAGATATCGTCGGTTGCACTAAATAAGTACGTAAGACTCTATTACACTCCTATAGTATTTTAAGTCAATGGACTTACTTTAAAGGTCTTCTCCTATTTTAACATTAATAGAGATTGGGGTGTTTATTATATTAGTGTCTTGCATTCCAAATCTTTTAATTAAATCGTTAGTGTATTATTGTTGATATAGGTATATACCATCCATAGTAAGTTTAATTTGTAGACCTAAAAAGAAACTTAACTCGCCTACCAAGTTCATTTCGAACTCACTTTCCATGAGTGAAACGAACTCGTTTAGTAAGGCTGAGTTAGAGGTTCCAAAAATTATATCATCTACGTAAATTTGAGCTATGAATATTTCTTTACCTAAGGTTTTTACGAAGAGAGTTGGGTCAACTAAGCCTTGGTTAAACCCTTTTGACTTAAGATGGATTGAAAGTCTCTCGTACCAAGCTCGAGGAGCTTGTTTAAGTCCATAGAGAGCTTTCTTAAGTTTTAGAACATGGTCGGGTTTATCTAGATTTTCGAATCCGGGGGGTTGGCTAACATAAACTTCTTCTTTAATGTATCCATTTAGGAATGCCGACTTAACATTCATTTGAAACAGCTTAAATCCTCGATGTGCGGCATAAGCTAGCAACATTCGAATGGATTCGAGTCTAGCTACTGGGGCATAGGTTTCTTCGTAATCTAAGCCTTCGACTTGGCTAAAACCTTTGGCGACTAACCTAGCCTTGTTTCTAACTACTTCACCTTTATCATCAAGCTTATTTCGAAACACCCACCTTGTTCCAATTATCGTTTTGTCTTTAGGTGGTAGTACTAATTCTCACTCCTCGTTCCTAGTAAATTGAGCTAGCTCTTCTTGCATTGCAATAATCCAATCGGGATCAAGAAGAGCTTGTTCAATTGATTTGGGTTCTATCTTTGAAATTAAGGAAATTTGACTAAGGTTCCTATAGGATGCTCTAGTTCGAACTCCTAGATTAGGATCTCCTATGACTTGATCGATAGGGTGGTTAGTCTGAATCCTAGATTGGGTTGGGTTTGTGTCACCTAATGCTTGATCAATGGGGTGACTTGGTTGAACACTAGTTTGGTTGGAGTCATCTATCACTTGATCAATAGAGTGACTAGGTTGACCTAGGTTAGGATTAACACTAGACCTGATCTCCGGATCAGAGTTAGGTCTAGTATGAATTGGCTCGCTAATTGGGGTTGCTGGGGGTTTTGTAGGTTCATGTCCTTCATCAAATACTACATTGATAGTCTCCTCGACTCTAAGGGTGTCGTGGTTATATACTCTATAAGTTCTACTTGTAGTCGAGTATCCTAGAAAGATTCCGGTCGTGGTTTTGGAAGTAAATTTCCCTAGGTAATCCTTAGTGTTTAGGATATGTACCTTACACCCAAATACCCTAAAGTACTTGATGTTAGGTATTTTATCGTGATAAATCTCGTACGAGGTCTTAAGGTGCCTCTTGACCATAAGGATCCTATTTTGGACATAGCAAGCCGTTCTAACGGCTTCTGCCCAAAACCTATCGGGTAGATCATATTCGTTCAACATGGTCCTAGCGGCTTCTTGTAGAGTTCGGTTTTTCCGCTCCACTAGGCCATTTTGTTGAGGGGTCCTAGGGCAAGAGAATTCATGGTGGTATCCGTTTAGGTTACAGAAGTCGGTGAACCCTTGATTTTCGAATTCACCACCATGATCGCTTCTAAGTCTTTTAACCTTAAGGTCTTTTTGATTCTCGATTAATTTGAATAGATTGATTAATTGATCTAGGGTATCATTTTTATGTTTGATGAACCTAACCTGTAAACTGGAGTAGTCGTCAATTATGACTAAGCAATATTGACTTCTATTGAGTGACTTGGCTCCATGTGAATCGAATAGATCCATATGCAGGAGCTCAAGTACACTTGAGGTTCGTTCTTGGTTAGTTAACTTGTTTTGTGTCCTAGGTTGTTTTCCTTGTTGACAAGCATTACAGATTTTATTAACCAAATTGTTGAGGTTGGGTAAGCCTCTGACTAAGCCACTCTGACTCATCTTGTGGACGAGTCTTGGGTGCGAGTGACCGAGTCGTCGGTGCCACAACCATGATTACTCTTGCTGTGTCATAAGACACTTAGTTGAGGAGTTGGTTAAGTTGATCGTATAAATGTTGTTATTTCTAGTTCCTTTAAGAATTGTTTTAGAGGTTTCGTTGGTATTAATTACGCATTCATTTTCTAGAAATATAACCTTATAGTTATTATCACACAATTGGCTTACACTAAGTAAGTTATATTCAAAATTCTCTACAAGTAATACATTTTTAATAACAAAATTCGTGTTAAGCTCGATATCACCTGATCCGATGATTTTGAGCTTGCCGTTATTCCCAAAGGCTACCGATCCTTGTCGTTTGAATCGAAGCTTTGTGAATTTGAGTTGATCCCCGGTCATGTGTCGGGAGCAACCGCTGTCCAACATCCATTGATCCTACACACAAGGTGGTTGGATTGGATGTTAGATTTTTGTTAAGAAAATTGGTTGTAAGTTGTTAACCCTAGGTCATCTCACCGGAGTCTATATGATCAAGCATGTTATACTTATGTGTTTTTGAGATGACTTTCAATTAAGTTGATTGAGTGTATTTAGTTTCAAGTATTTTTATGTTAGATTTGGATTTAACCCTATGCTTGTCAAGTTTACCTTTTCAAGATCATGGCTTCCAGGTCGTGGCGAGGCACAGGGGCCTTCTTTTATCGGATCATCTACCACTTCCTTAGACAAAGCCATTTTCAAGAAAATGATGACTTGACTTACCTAAAATTATTTCCTCATTTAACTAGTTATTTTTGAAAAGAGGCTCCCGAGGCTCAATCTTTCAAGAATTTTAGTTGGTTATGTTTTTGAAAAGAGGCTCCCGAGGCTCAATCTTTCAAAAAATTTTAGTTGGTTATGTTTTTGTTCTAAGTGAGTTCACAAGTTTTAAAGTACAAACTTTCTAAGTTAAAGCATGCAATTTCTAAGTTAAAGCATAAACATTCTAAGTTAAAACATGCAATTTCTAAGTTAAAGCACAAACATGTTTTATACTGGCTCCCTAGACCGTTGAATCGGTTCGGTCTATCCACATAGTGGATTTGGTCCTGGGAACCCAAAGACGGGTTGGATCCTAGAGTTGAAATCAAAAGTTCTTAGGGACCCATGCTTGGACATGTTTCTTATGTCGACTTACAATCGACATATACGACCTATTAGTCGTGTTTGAGTTAAACCCTAGTCCAGCCTTGTTGTACACGGCCCTTTGAGATCCAAGTAGGAGGTCAAGTCCTTTGGATCCCGAAGTGAACCTTTCCAACGTGTTCCTAAGATCTTCGACTTGACTTTTCAAGAGAGTTCTCAACTTCGAGCTTTTCAACTCGAGTTGAGTCCTTCTCTTGAACTCGACTAGTCGAAGAGGTTAGGGAGACCTCGTGTTTGAGGAGTTTAACCTCCTCAACAAGGGTCTCGACCTTGGACTCAGACTTAGCTAACTTCCTAGACAAAAACCTAACCGTATTATGTAAAGTATTAAATAAAGCTCGACTCACCTTAAGGGTATCTTTTGAACCGGATGCGTATCCGTGGCTTGACTTGAAGGTAGCTTCGTAGTCCGAGTCATCCTCAGGTTCTGACTCAAGTTTGGTCTCCGTGTCTGACTCAATTGATTTCGCCATGAAGACGTGATCTTCGTCTTCTTCGGATGACGCTTCTTCCCATGTCGCGTTGAGGGCCTTCTTATGCTTAGGTGCTTGGTGTTGAGCTTGGGGCACTCGGACTTGATATGTCCAAACCTGTTGCACTCATAACACCTAATGTTAGAACTTTTAGGCTTACCTTGGTTGGGTCGAGTCGTGGTTCGCTTTTGTCCCTTGGCTATCCTTTGAGCTAGGTTCATTAGTTCGGCAGTCAACTCCGAGTCAACTTCTTCTTCGGACTCGTCTTCCTCCTCGGTTGGTGGTGGCTTGCTTGCGATTTTCTTCTTCTTTGAACCTGCAAACAAGGCTATACCCCTCTCGGGTTCCGAGTTGGATTGTTCATGTAATTCAAAATCGGAAAAGAGTTCATCTAACCTAATTTTAGAAAGATCCTTGGAGACCTTATAGGCATCAACCATGGATGCCCATAAGGTAGTCCTCGGAAAAGAGTTTAGGACATACCTTATAAGGTCGCGGTTTTCGACCTTTTGCCCGATTGCGTGTAGGTTGTTGACTATGTCTTGGACACGGGCGTGGAGTTGCGTCGCGGACTCGTGTTCCTGCATTTTTAGTGTATACAATTTATTGAATAACAAATCACGTTTGCAAACCTTAGCTTGATCCGATCCTTCGTGTAACTCGATTAGCTTTGTCCAAAGATCCTTTGCGCTTATGAAGGGGCCGACGCGATTTAGCTCTTCCTTGGATAGGCCGCATTGAAGGATTTGTGTTGCCTTGGCGTCGGCTTCGACTTGTCGTTTTGTTGCAACGGTCCATTGATCATAATCCAAGGAGTCACCCACTTCATTAGTCGGAAGTGTAAAACCCGTTTGGATTATGATCCACATCTCGATTTGGGTTTTGAGAAAGCATTCCATCCGACCTTTCCAATAGCGGAAATCATCTCCATTGTAAAACGGAGGTCGGACGGTGCTAAAACCCTCGAGATGGGCCATTAGAACAAAAAACAATGAGACTAAAAAGAAGACCTAGCAACGAAAAAAAAAACACACGAAAGTACCAAGACTTGCGTCTTGGATTAGTAGTGTGGGAAATAAAAAGAAACAAACGAAAAATAGAAATTTAAGCAAAGAAATGAGAAACTAAATAAAAAGTAAGTACTCACAACCTTCGATGTCCCCGAAAGGCTACTAAACATCGATTTTTGAGGACGAAAACAACTTGTTATGGGGGTAAACCCCCATAAGAAGTGTAGATCTCTGCGAGGGCTTCGATTTGGTAGGTAGACCGTGTCGTGGGTCAACTTGTACAAAAAGTTATGCCCGTTTGACCGTCTGCTACTCCAAAAGCGAATACTTGCAAAACAAAATCAAACGAAGAGTACCAAGACTTCGTCTTGGATTAGTAGTGCGGGAGAAAAATTTAAACGAACAAAAAACAAATCTGTAAAAAAATGTTAGATTGGTGGTTTCACTAAATCTAAGCGCCCCCGGCTCTGATACCAATTGTTGGATCGATGCGGTTCGCTAGAGGGGGGGTGAATAGCGAAAAACCTTTTCTTTTTCTTTCGTTCGTTAAAACTCGAGAGATAATAAATTAATTGCAGCGGAAATGTAAATATAAAATAAAAGAGACAATCGACACAAGGGTTTTATTGGTTCAGAGTCAAGGCTACTATCTAAGGCCCTAGTGGTCCTTGACCACGACGGAGGGCAAAAGCACTAAAGGAACTCCTCCTCGTTAGAGGTAGGAGTTAATCGATACAAGAAGGAACCACAAAAACTTGAGGTAGAGGGACACTCTCTCCTCGTATGATAAAAGCTCCGAAATGTAAATGACAAGAAAACTAATACCGACGTACAAGAATAATAAGAGTTAAACCTAGACGTCGGAATGGAAGGACTTCGTTGTCGGAGAGTTGCAGCGTAACGGAGACTTTTTGGAGGCTTAGAATTGTTGATAAAACCCTAGGTTTGGCCCTCCTTTTATAGCCTTTGAGCCCCTTTTCGAGTGGGTCTTCAACCAATCACAAATGGACACCAAACCGCTTTGAGGTGGAGTGATAAGCCTTGACTCCTCGAATCTAATCATTGACCATCAGTCGCCTGATGGCCATCATCACGATCGATGGCGCATCCGATCGATGACCTTGGCAATGATCGGATACACGCAATGAGTCCTCCAAGCCGCAATGGATCCGATGCTTGCTGCAAGTCAAAGTTAGCTCAACAAAAACATACTTCCGACGGTCTTTGACCGTCCGATCTCGACCTAGACCACCTATGAGATGTCTTGGGTCGGATCTACGCTTAAGATCATCCTCGTAAAGAGGATACGACCTCACTTACGCTCACACACATGAGCTTACCTCGATACTTACGTGTCACTTTTGCTTCCGGCCTTCCACTCGATTCCTTCGGCTCCCTCCGAAGTAACTCGAGTATCGCCCGACCACCGCGGCTTCCTCCGGGTGTCGCTAGCCTTCAGCTCCAGCTATATCAATCTTCTGCACACTCGATTCAGCTCGTGAGAAAACAAAATAGACTTAACTTTTGTGTCTTTGCTATAATCAAAACACAGGTTCGATTTCGGTGCCTCACTGCACCTACAACCTACCCTAGGATAGTTTTAGAATTTTTAAGTTCCTTAGAAGCAGAAATTTTAACGGGTAGAGAGAGCGAAAAGGGTAGGATTACCTTTAGGATATTTATCATTGACATGAATGGACACTTCACAAATGGAATTCATGCTTTGTCTTGCTGAGTAGGGGAGAGAGAATATCCCCTATTGAGTTTAACTCTCGGATCTTTTGGATTGAATTGATAGGGGAGCACGCTTACGACCCTTCTAGGGCCAAAGCATCACGCCTCCAAAACCCCATTTTCCGATACCTCCACTGGATCATGGCGAGTACTGTATTTGGTCATGGGGAGAGTGACGGTGTAGTGAGAGCTAGTGAGTTGCTTTGCCTCTGGGACATGCTACAAGAAAGGAGTAGCATCGATGTAGGGTCCCATTTCATCAGACACTTAGTGAAGATGGGTAAAGCAGAAAGAGGAGAGATTAATGTGGGGGCCTACTTACCCACATTTTCCATAGGATGGGGTACGATTACACCGCATTAGAGAGTATAGAGCGGAGCCCTAGAATCGACCTAGGTGTGTGTATGGCGATGAAGATGATTGTAAGAGAGGGACACTCCTTATGCTTTGTAAGGAAAAACCTGATAGCCCTCAGGCTCCCCGACCCTGATCATACCACCATCACCACGCGCACCAACTGACACTTAGACCTGATAGTGGAGTCCCCACCACATGAGGGGCCATCCACAGCAGCACCCATCTCTCCCCCTTTACATCACTCTCCCCCCAGTCCACGCATACATAGGAGCCCACCTAGTCCACGTCGACATGAGCCTACACCTGCACCACCACCTTTTTCTATTTTTAAGCAGGATGCAGGTACATCGACCTATGATTTCTCAGAGTTCCGATCGCGCCTCGATGATATATACGCCGAGCAGCAGACACAGAGGCAGTGATGGGAGGAGCAGAGCGCCTATATACAGGCAGAGTTTCAGGGCTTCCAGGAGCACTTTTAGCGGGCAGAGGAGTTCTACAACGAGGCCCTCATCTACTTCCAGGAGGAGGCTGCCCCGTCGCCAAGATGAGGCCACCTACCGCCAGGAGATGCGGCAACACATGCATGCCCAGCAGGCATAGTGGGCTAGGGAGGAGGAGCACCAAGTAGCCACTGCATCCACCATCTCTCAGATCGGCCACATATACATGTGGCATCAGTGGCTCAGTAGCAGGTTCTCCCAGGATCCCGAGAGTCTAGTACATATCTAGTTATGATTCATCTCAGTAGTCTAGTACTTTGGAATCCACAGGTGACCCTAAGACTAGCATTGTAGTTACTGGAGATGCTCGGATTGTGTAAGCTCATTCGGAAAAATCAAAATCTCAGTGAGCCAAAAAATAAAAGAGAGAGAAAAAGAAATGAAAAAAAAAAGAAAAGAAAGAAAAAGAGAGGTTATGAGGGATAAAAAATAGTTGTCGTGGGTGGAAATGGCAGTGCCCCAAATATCACTTGAGCTCAAGTGAGCTTCAATGCGGAGTAGGAACCTTGAGGTTCCGAACCATGTTATATTGTTGTGTTCTTGTGCTTGTATTTTTTTATTGTGTATTTATTTTTATTATTTCTATATTTCACTGCGTACTAACAATCATTGGCAAGCACGCGAACAAATTCCATCACGCAATGTCGTAACGCTATTCACCCCCTCTCTAGCGACGATCAATTCCCCAACATTTGATTTATGTATAATTACTTATGATTTTCATAATTTCAATTCTGAAAAATGGATTTTTACATTTGTAGAAATTAGTCGATTGCCATGGATAACAGTCGACTAGCATCAAGGTCAGTTGACTGGTGACTGTTAGAGTTGACTGACAATGCTAATTTTGGGTAAACAAGGATGTTTAGCCCATGTTTCAGCTGTGTTAGGCTCCCTTAACTGCTCCTAAACCTAATATATGCTTTGGAAAGTATTATAAAGGCTAAAAATCCATTAGATATCAATTAGGAGAGTTGTTTGGGGCGTGTATCAATTTTAAGGTGTGTGAAAGTTCAAGTTTGAACTTTTGACCTTAATTTTGATGGTTAGTGTTCCTATATGCTTAGGAACTCTCCAAGGACATTGTTGGTACAATGGTCATGGGGGAGCAAGCCTTTAGGGGGAGGTTATCCATTATGGGATGATGGATGTGTTCTTCGTCATGAGGGGGCGAATTTTGAGAGTTGGAGAGTTTGTAGGATTGCCTCTCTTGAGTGATATGAGACTTATCACTAGGAAGAGTGAAGGCATAGTAGATGTTTTTGGACCAAGGGGGAGATTGTAAGATCTCATTGGGATATGAGACATTGGCACCCTTAGGGAGAGCCTTTTTGATGTATGTCAAAAAGGGGGAGAATTTGGGAATTCCCAATTTGAAAAATTTGGAGGATTGGATTGATTTAGTGTTCTAACTCAAAGATGTTGGTTTTTGTCAAACATCAAAAAGGGGGAGATTATTGATGCAATCGACTCAGGTCACGATTGACTAGACTCGAGTTAGACTCGAGTAGTGTTTTGATGTTGGACAAAGGAGTTGACCATTGTTTGATAATGAGATTACTATATGGTTGACATGGGATTAACCTTATTATAGAGAAGTCCAAGTGGGACACTTGGCATGGAAAGTCCAAGCATGGGTCTTGGCAAGGGAAAGTCCAAGCTAGAGTCTTAGCAAATGGAAAGTCCAACATGGGTTGGCAAGGGAAGTCCAAGTGTTGATATTGGCAGCATAAAGTCCAAGGGTGGAGTCTTGGTAGCATAAGTCCAATGGTTGGCGGCGCAAAGTCAAAGTGTGTGTCTTGGTAGCGTAAGCCCAATGTGCTTTGGCAGTCTAGACCAGCTTAGCATAACAATAGCCGATGGAAGCATCTGAAGGCTAGTGATGGATGAACAAGTCATGGATGACTTGGAGGGATCCAATAGGCATGAGGCTGATGGAGGTGGCTAGAAGGCTTAGGTCTAGGCTAAGGGTGGTCTAGCAAGTATGAGAGTATCATACTTGGGGTAAACCTCATGGTTGAGGTGTAGCAGTTGACTGGGGTTATGGACCAATCGACTGGTCAAGTGTTTTGACACTTGACAGCCGAGTCGACATTGAGCAATCGACTGGGATTATGACAAGTTGACTGTCGTGAGTCGACTGGGGTTCGACTGTCAACATTGGATAGTCGACTGATGGCTTGAGAAGTCAACTACCATGGATGAGAATGCTTGGTAGCCCGATCGATCGTCACGAGGTTGCGGTCATGATCGATGGTACTTGGTCATGCTAGTGTATCCGTTGGCTTAAATGCCAACATGGATTAAGTCCGTCGTGAGACAATGACATTGTTGGCAGTCGACAGGGGCCTTATGGCAGTTGACTGCCAAGCACAGAATCAACCTTAAAAGGAGCTCAAGGAGAAGATTTTTGGCACGGTTCTTCGAGGAAATTTAGAGGGGATTTGCTATTGCAATCTAGACCTTCAAGGCTCTTCTCAAGCAATCAAAAACAAACATTCAAAGTTCTCTTGTAAAGTGATTTTCTTTACTTGTATTGCATTTCATCTTTGTATTTTCTTGTATACATTGTATTACTATTTGTAATCACTTGTACGAGATTTCTCCACCTCGTGTGTGTCACTGAGAAGGAGTGTTATTGTTTAGTGGTGTTGTCCATCACTAGAGCTCATTGAGCTCACCCCGTGGAGTAGGAACGCTAAGGTTCTGAATCACGTATATTCTCATGTATTACTCGTTGTGTGTATTTGTTTTTGTTATCATTATTTCTACTACGTACACTAACATTTTTAGCAAGCACGATCGAATTTCATCAAATGACAAGAATTCACTCCCCCCCTAGCTCACCAATGTTCCTACACTTGATGTCCGATTTTCAATGCATCAGAACATTGTTCTAACTGTCTGTTCTATTAGATGATCGAGGTTTGACTAGAAGGGGAGTTGAATAACCTACGATGTGCTCGATGGACTTCACTCATCTTAATCGTCTACAATCGAGGTTAGCACGGCGGAAATACTAAAACCAAAGACAATTAAGCTAAACAAAAATAAACAAGAGAGCAATCGCTAACAAGATATGTAACGTGGTTCATGACCCTTGCCGCTAATCCATGGATGATTCGTTCGGTGAATCACTCCCTCAACCCAATCCACTAGTCTCTCCTTTAGCTCAACAAGGTGGAGCTAACCTCTTTACACCAACTCCTCT
Organism: Wurfbainia villosa; assembly: GCA_025175895.1. Lineage (NCBI taxonomy): Eukaryota > Viridiplantae > Streptophyta > Magnoliopsida > Zingiberales > Zingiberaceae > Wurfbainia > Wurfbainia villosa. Next base: position 5,778,639 of record CM046009.1, read on the forward strand.
TCTCACAAGAAATAAGAATGTAAATAGAGAAGAAAGGAGTAGAAAACACTTAGAAGTCGTGGGAGGTCTTAGAGCAGGATTAGGAGTGCAAGCATTAACCTCTCCAAGGCCCCAAACCCTTCTTTTTATAGGTAAGAAAGTTTCTTTCCGTTGGGCATGCAGTAGTCGACTGATGCATGCTATCAGTCGACTGTCGCTCTAACGGTCACCTTCTAATGGCTTATGACTTGCCGTCATCACCATCCATCGGTAGCCTTCGCAATCGACTACTGCTATCAACAGTCGACTGTTGCCTGCGTAGCCGACTGATCAGTCGGCTATGAGCGGTTATGTGTCCACGTTCACCCATTGCAGTCGACTGTCATCCTTGGCAGTTGACTAATGGCGAAGCAGTCGACTGCCATTCCTTGGCAATCGACTATTGGGCCACAAAATTCTAGTTGACACTGGTCAACTACTAATCGACTCGGACCAGTCAACTACCATTACTTGGCAGTCGACTATTATGGGGTAAAACCTCAAACATCAATATGTTTGAGCATTCGACCATTGGGTAAACCTCAAACCATATTTTTGAGGATCCAACACTTCCAATCATTGGATAAAACCTCAAACACATGTTTGAGCATCCGACTTATCCAATCATCAGGTAAAACCTCAAATACATGTTTGAGCATCCGACTTATCCAATCGTCGGGTAAAACCTCAAACAAATGTTTGAGCGTTCGACTTGTTGGGTAAAACCTCAAACACAAGTTTGAGCATTCGACACTTGACTTAGTTATTCGACCAAGTTCACCTAACTTGAGCTACCCCATTTTGGGTTACAATTGATCAATCTCTCATCTCCCATGGAGTCCCTCATCGAAACTCTCTTCGTCCGGCTACGTCCCTCAGATGCACTAAGCCCACGACTCCTCTAGTGCCATCCTTCGTGTATTGCCCTCAAGTCTTCTTCCTTTGGCTTCACCCTATTTGCTCCTTGTCTGGCGATCCCTTAGATGCACCAAGCTCACGGCTTCTCCAATGCCATCCTTCACTGACTCAAGGACCCGAGCCATGAGATGGTAAACTCGCCAATGCTTCATCAAGCTTTGTTAGTTATAATAAGAGGTGTCCTAAGGAAATCGCTTTATGGTTGTACCATTTATTTGATAAATGAAATTCACTATTTGATTATACATGTTTTCATGTATTTGATTGGATCTTAAACTCATTTACTAAATGTTCACAATATGATTCACAACATGAGAGAATTTGTGATTGGATTAGAACTAGTGAGTATCTCTACATGTGTACTTGTGATGTATTGGAATTATCCCTAGTCGATGAATTGATGCATTCGGACACCATCGATTCTGTTGAGACTGGCACGAGTTAAACTCTTTAATTTATCGAAGCAATTGTTTCTCACTGGCTGGAGACATTGGGATGTCCGGAGTTAATCGTGGATGCTATTTATGGTAACTAGTTCATTAGAGTGACAAGTTGTAAGACTTCATATGGTTCACTCCATATATGGATATGCCAATGAAGTTCTTATTGAAGCTTAAGTGCGATGTTTCTTTGACTTGCTGTATTCAAATCATCTTGGTCATGAAGACTTTTTCTTTGACATCTTAAGCAAGCATCTCCGAGGAGATATGGACCCGTGATGATTGGGTATAAGTCAAATTGGACGAAGGTGTTTGAATATCCTACAAAGGATTCACCACTCTTTGCGAGGAGATGTATACCATATGGCCTCTCGTCGGATTGTTACTAAAGACTTTGGCCAAAGCATTACATGTTTAGAGTATGGTACTTTTGAATACATGTGTAGTAACTAGAATCCTTAGGATGAGGAAGTAATACTTAGGCTAGGTGTGATGTAGTCAGCCTAGTGGGAACTGACACAATAGACCATGTCCTAAACTAAGTGGGTATAAGATGAGTGAAGGGAATGGAGCACGACTCACTGTAGCTGCATGTAGGTTTCAGAAGTTATTCTGGGGTCAACCGTTGATTTTTTGGTCAATTGGGGATTATGATGTACTACTAGGTGTCACTCATGATCATTCTATAATTAATGATTAATTATAGACGACCAACATAAACTGGGAACCTATTTGGTCACATGCACTATGAGTGTTATTCGAAGGATTTAAAACGAGCTTGAGAATAGGATTCTCAGATCGAGAGAGACTTGGTTTGGTTGGACCAAACAAAGAGCGAGTATGATATTGTTTCAGTCGCATCGGAAGCATGGATGAGCCGAGTCTTGTAAAGACATGATGGATGAACCAAATCGGTTTGGTTCTAATCCAATGGTGGATAATAAACCAAAGTGGTTTGGTTTGTTTTAAACGAATTAACTAAAATTGGTTCGGTTCGTTTTAACTTAAAATAGACCAATGCGGTTTGATTTATTTTAACTTAAGTTATTGGAGCGGGTTAATGGGTTTTTGGTTATAAATCAATAACCACTAGGAGAATGTTTCTTGATGGTCAAGAAACACGCTCTCTATAAGATAGGGTCAAAACTTCTGCCACCTCTTCCTCCTTGGTGCCGCTCGCCAACCAAGCCGCTTGCCATCGGCCACCCCACCGGCAGCCCTCATCCTCCGACGACTCAACCTCCTCTCGGTGACCAAGGAGCAGCCAGCCAACTTGTTTGGCCGACTATCTCCTCCACCAAAACAAGCTATCCAGTTTTGGACAGCTTGCTGTCCTCTTTGTGGAGAGGTCATTTGGTCAAAGTTTTGCACTCCAATATCGACCTATTTGTCAGGGATTGGATCTCCGACAATCCTCATAGGTGGAGGGTTCAAGTATCATCAATTGGTTGACAAAAATTACTTTCGAGAAGCGACTTTATGAAACTCATTTTTGGATTCGAATTGGATTTGAATTATGATCGTCTCTTAGATCACAGCATCTTCGACGTGAGGCTAGTAAATCTCGTGAAAATGGGGCTCATAGCTTGGTGAAGTTATCCCGACAATACTCGGAGTGGATACGGATAGAGGCGATACTAGCGATGGTCGCTTCGATTGATACCATTTCCACTTCACATAATTCGTCAGGTATACCTAGTATAAGTTTTCTTTTATTGCAAAATTTGAAATGGTGATTATGTCTACACTTGATGTATCTTTGCATGCATGTGGTGTGTCTGTTGTAATAAATTAGTTTATTGCTTATTTTTGCTTTCGATGTGTTCATGTTTATGAAACGTGTTCGAACATACACCCACATTGCTGCTGGAGAAACCCAACAGTGGTATCAGAGCCCGACTTTGTTCTGACATAATCGTAAAATTATTTTGCGATAGTCATAATTGTATTTTTGGAAATTTTCTACTTTTAGAAAGTTTAGAAATAATTATGGAAATTTTAATTAGTAAAGAAATTCAAATTGGAAATTTTCTAATATAATTAGGAAATTACAATTTACGAAATTTATTTCCTAAATTAAATTTGAATTTCCTTAATTAATATTTTCCATAAATAAAATATGTGATTAGATTTGAAAATATATTTCCTAATTTAATCAAGATTTGATTTGAGAAATCAAATCTCAAACATATTTTATTTCCAAAATTAGTTATGACAAATAAGGAAACTATTTGTACATGTCAAATTGTATGCCATCTATTTGCATTAGATGCCTATCATTATGCCATGCGTGCCATGACATGTAAATGCATTAGTTGCACATATGTATGTCATGCGTGACATGCTATGTAGATAATAGTTATTTGCATTAAAAGAGGATGAGACCTTAAAACCCTTACACAATATTAAAGCCTACACCTTCCATTAATATGGTTAGAACCGGAGTTCCGTTTCTTATTTGGGTTGTTGGACTCACTCCAAGCCATGCTCGAACCTGAACATGTTCAAACCATTGAAATAGTTTATTACTAATATGGTAAGAGTCAGAGATCAATCGTTAGTTTGGGTTGTTGGACTCTCTCCAAGCTTGCTAATTGGTTGAATGCGCTCTAACCTTATTAAAACTATTTTGCGATTAGGTGCTATGCATATGATGCATACTTGTTAATGTGTTAATAACCCAATGTACATGTGAACATTTAATTAGTTGATAGCATATTGTGATATGCAATTGGTATACTTGATACCTACCATCGTAGCTAAGAATGGCTTGTTGGACTCTCTCCAAGGTTGTTCTTATCTATGTTGGATATCAATCTATTTGAAGATGGACCTACGATCTCCCGAATTGATTTTGAGGGTTTTGAAATTCGAAAAAAATGAATGGGATTTTGTAAATGTATGTTGATGTATTTTAAATTATCTTTCTCATATATGCTCGATTTGTATTTCTAGGTTAATCAATTGATCATGATAGTCTTTGAATTTGCATTCCATTTTGGATTTGAATAAATTGACTGGGCCAAACTTCTTGGACTAGCTTAGAAACTTAAAAATTGTTCTCAAGGTCAAAAAGCTTGCGTATGTTCTCGAAGAGCCTCTTCCCGCCCGTTCTAGTGATGACGCAACTCCAGACCAATTGTTGGCCTATCAGAAACATGTGAGTGATTCTGAACTAGTGAGTTGCATCATGCTAGCCACAATGGTACCCGAGCTGCAGAAGTAGCATGAGCATATGGATGCTCATACCATAGTCTTTCATCTTTATGAGTTGTTTGATAAGCTAGTGAGATCTGAAAGGTTCGAAGTCTCCAAGCTCCTCTTCACCTCTGAGATTCAAGTCGATTCATCTGTGGTACTGCTCAACATGTTGAAGACAGTGGAGCCTTCTGTGAAGCATGAGCAGGGGACGGTGCTGTTAGTTGATTCCTCGAAGAAAGATTCTAAGAGGAAGTCAAAGGAACAATAGAAGGGGAATAAGAAAAAGGATAAAAAGGCAAAACCAGCTCAAAATGGCACTTGCCATCATTGTGGAAAGGAGGGCCATTGGCGAAGAAACCGTAAGATTTATCTTGAGTCTGTGAAGAAGAATAAGGCATTTGCTACCCCATCTTCTTCAGATATCTTCGTTATTGATTGTCATTCTATTTTTTTAGACACTTGGGTATTGGATACCAGGTGTGGCTCACATATATGTAATGACATACATGAGCTAAGGAATAGAAGAAGACTTGTCAAGGGAGAGTAAAATTTACGTGTTGGGAATAGAGCAAAGGTTGTTGCACCCGCCATCGGAACGTATCTGTTGAAGCTCCCTATAGGACTTGTCTTAGAACTGGGCAATTGCTATTTCATTCCTTCGTTGATAAAGAACATCATTTCTTTTTCTTGTTTAAATAGAAATGGGTACCATTTGACTTTTAGTAATAATTGTTGTTACATAACTTTGAATGGAGTTTATTATGGGACTGGAACTTTATACAATGGTATTTATACATTGGACGTATCTAGTGACATTTTCAATATCGAAATGAGCAAAAAGCGTGCTCGGAAAGATAATCAATTAGCCTCCTATATGTGGCATTGTCGTCTTGGCTATGTAAGCAAGAAATGCATGTCTAAATTACACCGATGTGGAATTCTGGAATCATTTGAATTTGATTCATTCGATACATGTGAATCATGCTTAAAAGGCAAGAAAACTAAGTTACCTTTTACTGGAAAGGGTGAACCGATGGGAGAGTTGCTTGGTCTAATACATACTAATGTATGCAGACCTTTGTTAACTCATGCTCTAGGAGGCTATAACTACTTCATTACCTTTATCGATGATCACTTATGATTTGGGTATGTGTTCTTGATGAAACACATATCTAAAGCCTTTGAAAAGTTCAACAAATTCAAAAATAAAGTAGAGAAACAACTTGTCAAAAGTATTAAAATACTTTGATTTGATTGAGGTGGTGAATACTTGAGTTAAGAGGTTTTGGATTATCTAAGGGACAATGGTATATTGTCTCAATGGACTCCGCCATATACACCATAGCTTAATGGTGTGTTTGAGAGGTGAAACCGAACCTTGTTGGACATGGTTAGGTCGGTGATGAATCATGCAAATCTTCCCAAGTCCTTTTGGGGCATGCACTTCAGACAGTTGTTTACTTGCTAAATAGAGTCCTGACCAAGGTAGTCTCTACTACTCCATATGAGATATAAAATAGTAAGAAACCTCATTTGTCTTGAAGATATGGGGTTGTCCTGCTTATGTGAAGCGGACTGTATCAGAAAAATTTGATGTTAAGTCTGATAAATGTCTATTTATTGTATACCCTAAGGAAATGAGGGGTTACTAATTTTATCATCCTGTGGAACAAAAGGTGTTTGTTTCAAGACATGCTGTGTTTCTAGAGAAAAAGTTTCTCTTGCAAGAAAACAGTGGCAGTGTCATTGAACTTGAGGAGGCTCAAAAGACTCCAATAGACATTGATGAGATACCTGGTCAAGCACCACAACCGATAACTCATAGTGATGAGCCATCGGTTGAGCCTATTGTAACACCACATCTTCGTAGATCTAGTAGAACACGCAACATTCCTGAGAGATGAATTTCTCGTAAGAGAATCGAACAACGTGTCACTCATTGACGATGAGGAGTCTACCAATTATGAAGAAGTTCTGAAGAGTTTAGAAAGGGACAAATAGCTTGAAGCCATGAAGTCAGAAATGGATTCAAATGTATGAAAATCAAGTTTGCAACTTGGTGGACCCACCTGAAGGCATTAAGCCTATAGGGTGCAAGTGGGTTTACAAGAAGAAAACCTACATGGATGGTAATGTGATTACCTATAATGCTAGATTAGTGACGAAAGGCTATTGTCAAAAGCCAGGTGTTGATTATGACAAGACCTATTCACCAGTAGCTATGCTTAAATCCATTCGGATGTTCTTGGTCATAACGGCTCATTATGATTATGAGATATGACAGATGTATGTGAAAATGGCTTTCCTTAATGGAAACCTACTCAAGGACGTGTATATGATACATCCCGAGGGTTTCACATCGGTTGATAAAACCAAGGCATGCAAGCTTCGACGGTCCATATATGGACTGAAGCAAGCATCCAGGGGATAGAATATCTATTTTGATGAGACAATCAAAAGGTTTGATTTCTCATAAAATCCAGACGAACCTTGTGTGTACAAGAAGGTTAGTGGGAGTGCAATCGTGTTCCTAGTGTTGTATGTGTTAAATACAGAAAATTTAAAATATAAAATTTAATGGCCAAAATTTAGGAAAAATAATCCTGGGAATTATTTTGGGATTTTTGGAGAAATTTTAAGATTTTTTTCAGAATTTTTCTGGAATTAACGGAGCTTGTAAGAGATATTTAAGAGGATAAAATAAATATGCTTTGGTAGAACCTATTTAAGGGAGTTAATAGGTGGCATTAACCTAAAGTTTAAAATACCTAAACCTAAGTTTAGTTTTTCGATGGCGGTTTTCTTTTTCCTTCCTCTCGATTTCTCACTCACCGCAGGCATTTTCTTCTTCCTCGCGTTCGCAACCACAAGACCATCGCCGCCTCTCCCTCTTTCTCCACGCGCCGCACTCCTCCCCTCTCTCATGTCCAACCCGACGCCGTAACCCGTAGTCACCGATGTCGCCGCCCGAGCCCTTGCGATCGCCCACTCCTCCGCAAGCGTCAGCAAATGCTCGCCTTTCCCTGTGCCCAGGCCATCACGGGTTGCCCTCTCCGCCGCTGCTCACCCGAGCCGCACGCGCCGACGGCCAGGCCACTGCCCGCGCCACAAGCGTCCATCGCACGCTATTCGCCGAGAGATAATTTATGAAAATAGGGGAGTTGATTTGGGAAGGAATTATATTTGGATACGACAGTGAGTGATCGTTTAGGTGGATAGTTTAATCCATTAGGTTTTGGACTTGATATTAGGGTTGGCAACATAATCTGAGTATATTATGTTTTATGCAGGTTTCGATCACGAGACAGGTCCACAGGCATGAAGATTTTATTTTTTTGAGCATTTTAGCAGGCGGGTACTTTGACTTATCTTTTAGATATTGTCAGGTTGATATGCTTAGTTAGCTATAGCTCGCAGTAATTTTTATGTCTTATCTGCCCTTGTATGTCACTGTGCCATACATGATGCATGCATTTCTATTTTAGTCCATATTGTCTTGATACCTGTCATGTGTACTTATTTTGGGGGTTGTGACATGCACTGGATTAGCTTTTAGATATACTTTCCCTGTATACCTAAGTCATTGATATGTACTCATTTTTTTGTACATATTATTTGGAGACGTATTTTGGTTGGTGTTACATGCTTTAGTGTCATGCACCATCTTGCATGATTGTAAGTTGGCTGGTCGGGGTTCCTTTGTAGTTGAGCCCATAGCCAGTTACATGATCTGCACACACAATCACTCATGGGTTAGTGGTACATAAGGAGGGTGTATACAGTAGCTCTGTCAGGCTCCTCTGGACCGCTCATGGGTAGCGGTGAGGCAGCGTGGTAGCAGGCAGGGATCCTTCCTCTGGTCTATGACACTGGGAGATGAGAGCTTTGCTCCCCCACTCTGTTTGAGGTAGGATAGGTGTTCTCTGACAGCATCCTGTCCACTCGGTCACTCAGGAGCAGTGATGGCAGAGTGCATAGTTATCATAGCCCTACCCACTCGGCTTCACCATCGCGTGTGAGGCAGCTGACTGGCGTCAGGGGTGACCATGTCATTTGCATCACATGCATATTGCATGGATGACATTTGTTTGTGTTTGCTGTATTTTGGTTGCTGCCTTGGTTGTTGCATATGATTGACATGCATACAGGATACATTATGTATTTGGTCTGACGACCTTATTTCTACTAGTATGGCTCATACTCCTATGTCAAGATAGGAGATTCAGGTATGTACAGTCTTTCTGCATCTCTTCCTTGCATTTTTCTATTATTGATCAGGAGACTGTACTGGCATTATTATTATTGTTAGATATATCTTACTATGCATGTCAACTTGATACCCGCTGAGTTCGTTGAACTTACCCCGTTGCTTTACATCTATTTCAGGTTGACACTGTTAGGAGAGTCCAGCTGCCAATCCCCCTCATCGTAATGGATTTGTTTTTGTTGGTCTTATGGTTTCGGTTTTTGACTAGAAGAAATGTGTAGGACTTGTGTTTTGGTTATGTACTCGTGGATGTTTTGGTCGTACTTGTTATGTTCTTATGGACTTTTATTTGATTTGTTTTGGTTGTGTATTCCTGCTCAGATGACAGAAGAGGTAAGTCTAGATGTCGTAGATTTTTTATTTATGTTGGTTGTTGGCCTGAGGCCTATATATGATCTGTATGTGTGGTTTATGTTCCGGTCATGTTGACCGATGTATAGTGGGTCGTGTGTGTCTTGTATTCAAGATTCGTATTATCACCCGTACATGGGAGATGCTGCCAGATTTTCGTCTGGCGGGGACTCCCTCGGGGCATGACAATATGTCGATGACATATTACTTATAGGAAACGATATATAGGTCTTACAGTTAGTGAAAATTTGGTTATCCAAAACATTCTCCATGAAAGACCTGGGAGAAGCGACCTACATCCTCGGGATTAAGATCTATAGAGATAGATCAAAATGGTTTCTTGGTCTTTCACAGTCTACATATATAGACTGAGTGCTAAAGAGGTTTAGCATGTCGTAATCCAAGAAAGGTTTCCTTCCCATCAGGCATGGGATACACCTTTCGAAGTCTATGTGTCCGCGCACAGAAGACGAGAGAATTTACATGAGTAAGATCCCCTATGCATCCGCAATAGGATCTATCATGTATGTTATGTTATGTACAAGGGTCGATGTATCGTATGCTCTGAGTGTCACGAGCAGATACCAGTCTGATCCAGGAATGGATCATTGGGTGGCTATTAAGACAATCCTTAAGTACTTGAGAAGAACTAAGGATGTGTTTCTTATATATAGAGAGAGTGATATGGTAATACGCGGGTATACGAATGTCAACTTCCAGACAGAAAAAGATGATTCCATCTATCAGTCTGGGTACATATTCACCTTGAATGGAGGCACAATAAGCTAGAAAATTTCTAAGCAAGACACCTTAGAGGATTCTACCACTGAGGCAGAATACATTGCAGCTTTGGAAGCAGCAAAGGAAGTGATTTGGATCAAGAAGTTTGTCTCTGAACTTGGTGTGGTTCCAACAATTGTTGAAGCAATACCTATCTACTGTGACAATAATGGAGCGATTGCACAGGCAAAAGAGCCAAGGTCTCATCAATGATCGAAACATGTGCTTCGACACTATCATCTGATCAGAGAGATCATCAGTAGGAAGGAAATACAAATCGAGAAGATTCCCACTAAAAGGAACTTAGTGGACCCTTTAACTAAGGTCTTACCTCAAAGTAAGTTTAAGGGTCATGTTAGAGCTTATGGTATTGGATACCATATCGATTGACATTAGGCCAAGTGGGAGTTTGTTAGTTATATATGAGAGGTATCCTAAGGCAATCGCCTTATGGTTGTATCATTTATTTGCTAAATGAAGATTCACTATTTGAGTATACATGTTTTCATGTATTTGATTGGATCTTAAACTCATTTACTGAATGTCCGCAATACGATTCACAGCATGAGAGAATTTGTAATTGGATCAAAACAAGTGAGTATCTCTACATGTGTAATTGTGATGTATTGGAATTATCCCTAGTCGATGAATTGATGCATTCGGACACCATCAATTCTGTTGAGACTGACATGAGTTATACTCTTTGATTTATCCAAGCAGCTATTTTTCACTAGTTGGAGACATTGGGATATCCAAAGTTAACCATGGATACTAGTTATGGTAACTAGTTCATAGGAGTGATAGCTGTAAGACTTCATATGGTTCACTGTATATATGGATATGTCAATGAAGTTCTTACTGCAACTTAAGTGTGATGTTCCTTCGACTTACGGTATTCAAGTCATCTTGGTCATGAAGACTTATGCTTTGACATCTTAAGCAAGCATCTCTAAGGAGATGTGGACCCGAGATAATTGGGTATAAGTCGAAATGGTCGAAGGTGTTTGAAAAGCCTACAAAAGATTCACCACTCCTTGCGAGGAGATGTATACCCTATGACCTCTTGTCGGATTGTTACTAAAGCCTTTAGCAAAAGAATTACATGTTTAGATTATGGTACTCTTGAATACATGTGTAGTAACTAGAATCTGTAGGACGAGGAAGTAATACTTGGGCTAGGTGTGACGTAGTCAGCCTAGTGGGGACTAACACAATAGACCATGTCATGAACTAAGTGGGTATAAGATGAGTAAAGGGAATGGGGCACGACTCACTGTAGCTGTTGAAAGGTTTTAGAAGTTGTTCTGGGGTCAACCGTTAATTTTTCGGTTAATTGGGGATCATGATGTACTACTAGGTGCCACTCATGATCATTCTATAATTAATCGTTAATTATAGATGACCAATATAAACTGAGAACCTATTTGGTCACACGCACTACGAGTGTTATCCGAAGGATTTCAAACGAGCTTGAGAATAGGATTCTCAGATCGAGAGAGACTTGGTTTGGTTGGACCAAATAAAGAGTGAGTATGAAATTGTTTCAGTCGCATCGAAAGCATAGATGGGCCGAGTCTTGTGAAGACATGATAGATGAACCAAATCAGTTTGGTTCTAATCTAATGGTGGAAAATAAACCAAAGTGGTTTGGTTTGTTTTAAACGAATGAACCAAAATTGGTTCAGTTAATTTTAACTTAAAATAGACCAACATGGTTTGGTTTATTTTAACTTAAGTTATTGGAGCGAGTTAACAGATTTTTGGTTATGAACCAAAAACCACTCGGGGAAGGATTCTTGATGGTCAAGAAACACACTCTCTATAAGATAGAGGGTTAAGGGTTTTTCATGGAGAACTTTGAGAGTTGAAAACCCTAGTCGGCCAACCTATTCTCCTTGCTCCTTGCCACCCAACCCCTTGGTGTCGCCCAAGCTTGTTGTGCTGCTGCCTCCTCCTTGTCGCAAACCACCAGCAGCCGGTAGCCCTCGGACAATCGTCAGCCGCTAGCCAACCTCCCTTGGTCGTCGGTGACCAAGGAGCAGCCGACCAACTTATTTGGTCGGCCATCTCCTCCACCAAAACAAGTTGTCCAATTTTAGATAGCTTGTTGTCCTATTCATGGAGAGGTCGTTTGGTCGACATTTTGTGCTCCAATAGCGACCTATTTGCCGAGGATTGGTTCTCCAGCAATCCTCATAGGTGGAGAATTGAGGTATCGTCAATTGGTTGATGAAAATCACTTTCGAGAAGCAAGTTTACAAAAATCATTTTTGAATTCAAATTGAATTCGAATTATGATCATCTCTCGGAACACAGCGTCTTCGACGCGAGGCTAGTAACTCTCATGAAGACGGGGCTCGTAGCTTGGTGAAGTTAACGATACTCGACATGGATATGGATAGGAGTGATACTAGCGAGGGTCTCTTCGGTTGATGTCATTTCCACTTCACATAATTCGTCAGGTATACCTAGTATAAGTTTTCTTTTATTGCAAAATTTGAAATGGCGATTATGTCTACACTTGATGTATCCTTGCATGTGTTTGGTGTGTGTGTTGTAATAAATTAGTTTATTGCTTGTTTTTGCTTCCGATGCAGCATGTTTACGAAAAGTGTTCGAACACACACCCACGTCAGTGTCGGGAAAACCCAACAAGCTTACCATGTGTGATTCACCAAGTCCTACACAACTTGAACACACATCAAATAACAAAATCAACCTAACTTAAACCCTTTGCCACACACATCAAAACCAAACCATACTTAGGTTGATTGCCTTAACAAAATCCCCTTTTTTTATGTGTGGAAACATGTTTAAGTTAGAAAAAACATTAACAAAACACTAAGGAAGTAAATCAAGTAAAACAAACATAAGTATCAAACACTCCCCCTTAATACATGCAACTCCCCCTTAACACATGTTATTTTCCCCTAGCATGATTGATGTGAGCAAAACATATAGGGTTTTAGGAGTAGTTTTTGCTCACATCTCATTACATTTTTATGTTAGCTTCATGCATATGTCACTCTATTTTGCATGCATTTCCTATTTTCTAGTTCGGAGGTCTGCTCTTTGTAATTTTATGTACAGGATAGCATTTCGGGCGGGGGGGGGGGGGGGGGGAAGGTGCACTTTCGGAGCAAAAGAAGGACATTTTGCAGCTAGACGAAGAATGGGACATGGCCAAGGCGTGTGGCTACACACGGTCGTGTCCAATGGGCGAGATCAACTACCCCAGGGCCGCACACGGCCTGGTCGTGTGTTTCCACATGGTCGTGTAGCGGCCCGCCAGATTTGCGCGACTAGAGTTTTTCTGAATTTTATAGCGGTCTGAGGTGATGTCTATATAAGGATGGCTCTGCCCAAACCCTAGGGGGGAGCCACGATGGCTAGGATGGTACGTCGAAGCCCTAAAAAGATTTGGGAACTCACAACAGGGAGGAGGAACGCCACCGGAGGTCCACGCCTTGCACTTCAACGCCATAGAGAAGACCACGAAAGCATTGTAATTCTTTGTTCCTACATTTTATTCCTTATGTATTCGAACATAAACATGCTTTGTGATTCTTCCTTCATATATATGGAGTAATACTTTCGATTCTAGGATTAGGGAGTAGCTTGTGTGCACATTACAATGTTGGTTCATGTTAAATTCTGCCTTTGAGTTTGATTTGACAATTGGTAGTTGTTTTTACTATATCTATGCGTGTTTGGTTTTCTATCTGCTGTGCTTAGGCGATACGAGGTGTGATAGCCCTCGTATTTAAGATTTAGAGGATTTTATAGAAGGAACATTGGGGTAAACCTGATCTCCTGTAACTGTGGGTAGAAGGGTGTGGTAGAATCAGAAACGGTTCATCGTAGGGATTGATTTGGCATCCTCGTACCGTCTATCCCATCCTTTTAGGCGGAGATAGCTCTCGGTAGATGCGGCAGCTCATCGGGAGTGTATGATGTCCCTTCCACAAAACCATAGATAAACGTCTAGACAACACCAATTGACAGCATTGTTTTGTGATACACAAGCAAAACCGAAGTCCTAGAATCACCTTTGAAGACCTCGACACACTCCCTTCCTCCTCCGTGTGACACCATATAGAGTAAAGTCCTTCGACAACCCTCACCAATCGTAACCTCTTAGAGTTACGTCCAAACAATTACAACCACTGAATATATTGATATTCGAATCTCAGTCCCTGTGGGATCGATAATCTTTATTACTTGATGACATCTGTGCACTTACGGGCGTTGAGCACGAGCGTGAGCGCGCGCTTTGAGTCTTCGATGGTCTCCGTCGCGAGATCTGAGGTTGTGTTCGTGCGCATCAAGTTTTTGGCACCGTTGTCGGGGACTGATCAATTCGATATCAAATCAAACAGTGATAAATTGGATTGGATTTAGGATTAGATTTATTTACTTGCTTTATTTTCTTTTTAGTTTTCTTCATTTGCTTTAGTTCTATATTTCCATATTTAGATTTAGTTTTTACTTTTAGCAGTAGTTTCCTATTTCCTTATTGCATCTTAGATTTTGCTTAGCTAGATTATTTTGTTTTATGCTCTTAGAATAGGGTAGCACTCCTAATTTTTGTGGCTCGATTCTTCGTATGCTTAGACGCTTAGGATCGGGAGGCTTGATTCCGATCGGCATAGAAATTGAACGGACCTTTCATCGTCGAAAAGCAGAGTAGCGAAGGATGGAGGATCAAGTCGCATCCGAAGTGAACATAGGTAGTCGACCTCTGCGGGATTACGCAACTCCTAGCGCTAGAGGATTTAGGCCGAGTATAGCTCGACCATCTATTTCGGTGAATAACTTTGAACTTAAACCAGTACTTATACATATAGTCCAACAGAGTCAATTCGGGGGAGCTGTGACTGAAGACCCGAACTGGCACCTAGAGGTATTTTTAGAAATCTGCTCAACAATGAAAATGAACGGAGTCCCTGGGGACGTGATCTGCCTGAGCCTATTCCCGTTCTCATTGCAGGATAAGGCTAAGGCATGGCTTCACTCCCTACCTTCGGGAAGCATCACTACATGGGAGCAATGTGGGCAGCAGTTCCTGAACAAATACTTCCCACCAAGAAAGATTGCTCACATGCACCATCTTATCATGAGCTTCCACCAGAAGGAGGGGGAGTCCTTATTCGAGGCTTGGGATCACTACAAGGGGCTACTCTACCAATGCCCCCACAATGGACTGGAAAGGTGGCTGGTGATCCACATTTTCTACAATGGGATCGCTTACACCATGAAGATGTCCCTAGATTCTGCCGCAGGAGGAGCACTGATGAATAAGACCATAGAGGAAGCAGAAGAGCTGATTGAAGAAGTGGCTCAAAACCACCATAAATGGGCTTCCAAACGTGGTCAACAAACACCTGCAGCGGGATGATACATTGTCAACTCCATGGACCACCTAGTAGCAAGGATGGGCACGCTCAGTAGATGATTCGAATCTATGAATCATTCATCTGCATGTACTGCCATTGACTTCAGAGAGGGAGCGACAGCATATCGAGAGGACCACCATGGAGGGTAGGGAACCCTAGACGAGCAGATCGACCACTGCGATGCGGTTGGGGACTACGACCAAAGGCCCAACAACCCATACTCCAATACCTACAATCTCGGATAGAGGAATCACCCGAATTTCTCCTATAAGAATAACTCGGGAACCTCCCAACCATCAAGAGGGTATGGGCAGCAGCAGGGCAATGGGCAGCGACCGCAGAAGTCCAAACTGGAACTGATGATGGAGGACTTCATTGCTACCCAGACTAAGGCCAATGAGGAATTTCATCGCCAACATCAGAAATCTGAAGAATCACTCAGAGACTTGAAGGCCATTGTTAATGACCTTGCAAGTCACACAAGGATGTTGGAAACACAAGTGGCCTACATAGCCCAATCTGTGTCGCAACCTATGAAGAGCTCTCCGTTATCACCCGAGCAGAGTCAAGCTAAAGAGTAAGTAGTAGGGCAGAGTAACAAATTCGCCAAGGGGTGTGCAGCCATGATTACCACCCTACCTGATCAAGCTGAAATTGAAGATAAGATTCCACTACAGCTTGAGGACCCCGGTGAATTTGTTATCCCCTGCTCAATTTATGGGGAGAGCTTCGATGAAGCGCTATGCGACTTGGGGTCATCAGTCAGTGTGATGCCCTATGCATACTATTTGAAGATGGGACTAAATGGGCTCCAACCAGCGAATATTGGTATTCGTATGGGGGATGACTCAGCTAAGGAGCCCGTCGGCTTGCTGGCACATGTGCCTGTGGTGATTGAGGATTTCGTGATACCCACGGACTTCATCATACTGGACACAGGACCGGATCCCCAGAATTCTATCATTCTGAGAAGGCCTTTTCTAGCGACTATAGGGGCATGCATAGATGTGAAGGCACACCAGATATCCCTAGAGGTAGATCGGGAGATCATCCTCTTCAGCCTTTCGGAGCATAGGACTCCCTACCTCGACGACTTCATGTTTAGCAGAATGAAGCCAGGTCCACCGGATGAAGATCCTGAGATGGATGAATGGAGGTTCACTGAACCTCCAGAGCCAAGTTGATAGTGGAGTGCGGTCGAGCTAAACGACCTTAAACGAAGCGCTTCTTGGGAGGCAACCCAAGTTTAGTTTTAGATTTCCCTTTGATTGTATTGCATGCATTTGTCAGATTTTAGTTTTGATATCCATCTCATTTAGAGTTAGGACCAAAAAAGAACTTTGCTAGGTAAAAATGAAATCCATATTAGCCTACACGGTGAAGTGTATGAGAAAATTCAGACCGTGGTGCATAAATGGGCGAAAAATGGGGACACACGGCCTGACCGTGTGTTTTCCCATGGTCGTGCCCGACTGACCCGAGGCGCACACGGTCGTGTCGCACAAGGTTAAAAGGGGTGATCCATGTCTTTTCACCCCATTATGTCATGTGCTTCGAAAGCTCTTTCCCTAGCCGTGTGGTTTCATCTTCCCCACCATCTAGAAGCACTTTTAACCTCTAAGCAAGCCAAAAGAAGCAAGGATGAGAAGGACCAAGCATGTAGCACCTTGATCCGATGCCTCGGAGCGACGAACAAGGAGAGTCGATGCCCCTCAAGCTCCGGAAGAGGGTAACGCCCTACCCACTCTTCTTTTTCACGACAATGAACATAGAGATAGATATAATATGTTGTCTACTCATAAACTCATTGCTACTAGGTACTTAGATGAAGATTTGCTAGAGTCTTTAGGGTTGTTGGGTGATATTCAAGCCCTATTTGCAAAAGTGGGGTGGGAAGAGATGATGGGAATAAGGCACCCAACCTACCCTAGGATAGTTCTAGAGTTTTTGAGTTCCTTAGAGGCCGAAATTTTAACGGGTAGAGAGAGCGAAGAGGGTAGGATAACTTTTAGGATTTTTAACATTGAGCATGAATGGACCCTTCACCAATGGAATTCATATTTTGGTTTACCAAGTGGGGGAGAGAGAAGAATCCCTATTGGGTTTAACTCTCGGATAGTTTGGACTGAGTTGACAAGGGAGCATGCTTATGACCCATCTAGGGCTAAAGCGTAGCGCTTCCAAAACCCCATTTTTTGATACCTCCACCGCATCATGGCCAGTACTATATTTGGTCGTGGGGAGAGTGATGGTGTAGTTAGAGCTAGTGAGTTGCTTTGCCTGTGGGACATGCTACAAGAAAGGAGTAGCATCGATGTAGGGTCCCACTTCATCAGACACTTAGTGAAGATGGGCAAAACAACATGAGGAGAGATTAATGTGGGAGGCTTACTTACCCACATTTGCCATAGGATGGGGTACGACAACACTACATTAGAGAATATAGAGGGGAGCCCTAGGATCGACCTAGGAGTTTGCATGGCCATGAAAATGATTGAGAGAGAAGGAGACTCCTTATGCTTTGTAAGGAAAAATATGACGTCCCTTAGGCTCCCCGATCGGGATTGTACCACCATCGCTATACGCACCAACTGGCATTTGGACCTGATAGTGGAGTCCTCTCCACATGAGGAACCATCCACATCGGCGCCTATCTCTCCACCTTTATATCACTCTCCCTCTAGTCCACACATGCATTGGAGCCCACCTAGTCCACACGGTCATGAGCCTGCACCTGCACCACCACCTTTTTCTACTTTTGAGCAGGATACAGGTATGTCAGCCTATGATTTCTCAGAGTTCCGATCGTGCCTCGACGATATATATGCCGAGCAGCAGACGCATAGGCAACAATGGGAGGAGCAGAGCGCCTACACGCAGGCAGAGTTCCAGGGTTTCCGGGAGCACTTCCAGCGGGCTGAGCAGCAGGTTCTTCTAGGATCCAGAGATGCCGAGGCTCCCAGACTTTCCACCTCGTCCACCATACTAGAGGTATATTTTCATTTAAGTCTGGGGGGGCCCAAAGTCTATTTTGTTTTGTTTCCTAGCAGTAGTTTCTTTTCTGGTGTTTTCATTCATTTATTCATGCATGGGTTGTTGAGTTTCTTTCAATACTTAGTTTTTGTTATCTGTAAAGCTGCCTCAGTAGTATTTTTAAAAGTCTTCTTCATGAGTTGTTTCCATGAGTAGTGTAACTTCATTTATCTCATGGTATTTTATTTTATTTGCTCTAATGAATGTTCTAGACTTACTCTGGTCAGCTTATATTTTTACAGCTACACATGTCGAACACTCTGAAAGGGAAAATCTAGTACATACCTAGTTATGATTTATCTCAGTAGTCCAGTACTTTGGAATCCATAGGTGACTCTTGGTCTAGCATTTTAGTTACTGGATGTGCTCGGATTGTGTAAGCCCATTCGGAAAAATCAAAATCCCGGTGAGTAGAAAAAAAAAGAAAGAAAAAAAAGAGAAAAAGAAATGAAAAGAAAAAAAAAGAGAAAGGAAAGAAGGAAAAGAGATTATGAGGGATAAAAAAACAGTTGTCGTGGGTGGAAATGGTTAGGTGCTCGTTTGAGACCGAGTTAGGTTACTAGGGAAACACCTACCAATTTCTCTCAATACCGAGCACGCTTTTGAGACTTTATGCTAGATCTAGGGAACGACCCTCACTTTGGGCAGGTAAGTGCCTAAGAGCCGGAGACCTTAGGAAAGCTATAGGATGATGATTTAACCTGCCATGGAACGAGTATCCCCTAAGAAGATTCGCTTAGCACGTGCACGAGAAGCTAACTTAGTAAATTTCGTAGAACATATCTATTTTGCTTTGATTGAAAATACCACTTGATAAATTTAGTTAGCATGCTAAGTATGGAACAATATCTTTTTAAAATTTCATGGCACTGAGGTTTGCTTGAGGACAAGCAAAGATTTAAGTCTGGGGGAAGTGATGTGAGCAAACATATAAGGTTTTAAGAGTAGTTTTCACTCACATCTCATTACATTTTTATGTTAGTTTCATGCATATGTCACTCTATTTTGCATGCATTTCTTATTTTTTGGTTCGGAGGTCTTCTCTTTGTAATTTTGTGTGCAAGATAGCATTTCGGGGGAAAAAGGCGCACTTTCAGAGCAAAAGAAGGACATTTTACAGCTAGACACAGAATGGGACACGGCCAGGGCGTGTGGCTACACACGGCTGTGTCCAATGGGCGAGATCAGCCACCCCAGGGCCGCACATGGCTTGGCCATGTGTTTCCACACGGTCGTGTGGTGGCCCGCCAGATTTGCGCGACTAGGGTTTTTCTGGATTTTGTAGTGGTCCGAGGTGATGTCTATATAAGTATGGCGCTGCCCAAACCCTAGGGGGGAGGCACGACGGCTAGGACGGCACGCCGAAGCCCTAAAAAGCTTCAGGAACTCGCAACGGGGAGGAGGAACGCTGCCGGAGGTCCACGCCTTGCACTTCAACACCGGAGAGAAGACCACGAAAGCATTGTAATCCTTTGTTCCTGCATTTTATTCCTTATGTATTCGAACATAAGCATGCTTTGTGATTCTTCCTTCATATACATGGAGTAGTACTTTCTATTCTAGGATTAGAGAATAGCTTGTGTGCACATTATAATGTTAGTTCATGTTAAATTCTGACTTTGAGTTTGATTTGACAATTGGTAGTTGTTTTCACTATATCTATGCGTGTTTGGTTTTCTATCTGCTGTGCTTAGGCGATACGAGGTGTGACAACCCTCGTATTTAAGATTTAGTGGATTTTATACAAGGAACCTATGGGTAAACCTGATCTCCTGTAATTGTGGGTAGAAGGGTGCGATGGAATCAGAAATGGTTCATCGTAGGAATTGATTTGGCATCCTCATACCGTCTATCCCGTCCTTTTAGGTGGAGATAGCTACCGGTAGATGTGGCGGCTCATCGGGAGAGTGTATGATGTCTCTTCCACAAAACCATAGATAAACGTCTAGACAATACTAATTGACAGCATTGTTTTGTGATACACAAGCAAAACCGAAGTCCTAGAATCACCTTTGAAGACCTCGGCACACTCTCTTCCTCCTCCGTGTGACACCGTATAGAGTAAAGTCCACCGACAACCCTCACCAATCGAAACCTCTTAGAGTTACGTCCGAACAATTACAACCACTGAATATATTGATATTCAAATCTCAGTCCCTGTGGGATCGATAATCTTTATTACTTGATTACATCCATGTACTTACGGGCATTGAGCGCGAGTGCGCACTTTGAGTCTTCGACGGTCTCCATCGCGAGATTTGAGGTCGCGTTCGTGCGCATCAATGATTAACTAAAATCCAACATTTCTCCCCATTTGACACCATAGAAAATATCATACATATGTTATATAACATGGCATCAATATCTAAGGGAGTAAAAACACCAAAAAAAAAAAAAAATCAGATTTTAACACAAAAACCCAGTTTTTCAACGTAGCAGTCGACTGACATTCTTCATCAGTCGACTGGTAACTAGAAGTTTCGAATTTTGATTTCTGAAGCCAAATTTAGAAATGCATTAAAAAATCAAGAAAATTCAAAAAATTACGAAATTTTGGGAACACATTTCTAATGAGTTACTCTATCAAGGAAAAATGATTTTTCATGAAAATTCATTAAATTTTTGAAAATTAGGCAAAAACTCAAAAGCTTTGAAAACTTCAAATTTTGTATCAATTTGAAAGTCTAGTTTTGCCTTAGAGCATTTCCAAACATGAACTCTTAGTTTTCAAAACATGGAATGGTTTTAAATCATTAAAAATATCAAACTATGATCTTTGAGAAATATATCCATGAATTAAATATACACTTTCCCCATAGTTGGTCTATGATTGTTATGTCATGATATACTTAATGACTCATCTAAATGTCATAAGCATTAGTGAATCATTTGTATCAACCTAACATCTCACCCATTGCTATGTTTTCAATCAAGTTAGCCTTATGGTGAATTGTGAGATGTAGCTAAAGGTATTTATACTTAACCAAAATTTTTCATGCAATGTTACCCAAGGTTAAGTATGATCCATCATGATCACAAATCAAATATTATCACCCATCGTAATCATAAGTCAACCATCCAACATGATATGAGATAAGTTCAAGTATGGTTGACTATCCTAGGTTTTTTAAACCTTTTAGGATTGACTTGGGAACCCAATATAGATTCTTTCCAATAGGGTTCACTAAGTATTCCTTAGGGATCCATTTCCTAGCTACCATTGTTGTCTTTGATTGCCCCTTAGCAATTAGATAATGGTAGGGTTTTTCATTTTTAGATCCCTTATATGTTGGAACATCGGTGGTCGGCTAGAGGGGGTGAATAGCCCCAATTGCGTGTACGGTAGAATTCGATCGTTCTTGCGTCTACAATCTTGTTAGCGCAGCGGAATAACAATAATAATACTAACAAGATATACAAATATGCACAAGCACACAAGAGACAACAATATACGTGGTTCGGAATCTTAGGGTTCTTACTCCACGGGTGAGGTCAAAGAGCTCTAGAGATGCACACGACACTACTCAAACTCCCTCTTGACTACACGTCGGAGCTGGAGAAACCTCGTACAAGCAATTAGAATGTAATACAAAAGTACAAGCAAATACAAAGACAATACGAAAGAAAACTTTATAGAAATGGCTTTGATCACTTTTGCTTGTTGCTTGCTTTGGTTTGTCTCTTGAAGGTCTGGAATGCAGCAGTAATTCCCCTCCAAAATCTCCCCAAAAAGTCTTGTTGAAATCCTCTCCAAGCTCCTCCTTTTATGCTTGTCTCGGGCTAATTTCACACCAATCAGTCGACTGCTCCTGTAGTCGTTGTCTCACAACGGTCGAATCCACGTTGGCAAAAATCCAACGGATAACCATCAGTCGACTGATCATACCCATCAGTCGATTGATAACACCATCAGTTGAGTGCTCGACGTGATCACTCGACTGGAAACCATTCTGTGCCCGAATTTGCTCCGATCAGTCGACTGATCTCCATCATCAGTCGACTGATGGTGTCGGCAGTCGATTGCCCTCCCTCGGCAGTCGACTGTTCGGCCAAAACTTGGTCAGTCGAACACCGATCGAGTCCTATCGATTTAGAGCAGTCGACTAGTACCTATACCAGTCGATTGATGTCGGATAAAACCTCAAACAACAAGTTGTTTGAGCATCCGACCGTCGGGTAAACCCTCAAACACCATGTTTGAGCCTCCGACACTCAGTCTTAGCCACTTGGCCAAGTCCACCTCATCCTCTCATGGAGTTCCCTACCGAAGCTCTCTTCCCTCGACCTATGTCCCTCGGATGCACCAAGCGTACGACTTCACAATGTCATCCTTTGTGTCTCTTGCCCTCGAAGTATGCTTCTTTTGGGCCTCCCTCCATTCGCTTCTGATGCACACGAATGTGACCTCAAACCTCGCGACGGAGACCGTCGAGGACTCAAAGTGCGCACTCGCGCTCAATGCCCACAAGTGCACGGATGTCGTCAAGTAATAAAAGATTATCGATCCCACAGGGACTGAGATTCGAGAACCGATTTGTTTAGTGAGTGAAATTGTTTGAAAGTCAAATCTAAGGGTTACGATTGCGAGGGTTTCAGTGGACTAAACTCTAGCTCGGTGTCACATGGATGAAGAAAGGAGCTTGCCGCGAGATCTTTAAAAGGGATTCTAGGACTTCGATTTTGCTTATGTGTCGCAAAACATGCTATCAACTGGGCATTGTCTAAACGTCTAACTATGGTTTTGTCGAAGGGACATCATACACTCTCTCGATGAGCCACCACATCTATCAGAAGCTATCTCTGCCTTACAAGGACGGGATAGGCGGTACGAGAATGCCAAATCAATCCCTGCGACGAACTGTTTTCAGTTCCATCGCATCCTTCTACCCACGGTTACAGGAGATTAGGTTTATCCCTAGGTTCCTTGTATAAATCCCCTAAATCTTAGATACGAGGGTTGTCACCCCTCGTATCGCCTAAGCACAGTAGGTAGAAAACCAAATACGCATAGATATTGGTATAAACAATTTCCAATTGCAAATTCAAACTCAAAAATAGAATTCAATTTGAAGCAACATGTCATGCGCACACAAGCTACTCCCTAATCCTAGAATCGAAGGAACTACTCCATATATTGAAGAGGAGAATCACAAGGCATGTTCATGTTCGAATATATCAGAAATAAAATGCAAGAACAAGAGGTTACAATTCCGATGTAGCCTTCTCCCTGGCGTTGAAGTGCATAACTTGGATCTCCGACAGCGTTCTTCCTCCCCGTTGCTAGTTCCAAAAGCTTTTTAGGGCTTCAGTGTGCCATCCTAGCCATCGTGCCTCCCCCCTAGGGTTTGGGCGGAGCCATCCTTATATAGACATCACCTCGGACTGCTGCAAAATCCAAAAAAAAACCCTAGTCGCGTCAATCTACTGGGACACCACACGGCCGTGTGTTTCCACATGGCCAGGCTGTGTGCAGCTCTGGGGTGGCTGATCTCGCCCATTGGACACGACCGTGTGTAGCCACATGCCTTTGTCATGTCCCATTCTGCGTCTAGCTGCAAAATGTTCTTCTTTTTCTCCGAAAGTGCACCTTTTTCCCCTAAATGCTATCCTGCACACAAAAGTACAAAGAACATATCTCCGAACCAGAAAATCGGAAATGCATGCAAAATAGAGTGACATATGCATGAAACTAACATAAAATGTAATGAGATGTGAGCGGAAACTACTCCTAAAACCCTATATGTTTTGCTCACATCACTTCCCCAGACTTAAATCTTTGCTTGTCCTCAAGCAAACCTCAGTACCATGAAAATTTTTTAAAAAGATATTGTTCCATACTTAGCATGTTAACTAAATTTATCAAGTGATATTTGCAATCAAAGCAAAATAGATATATTCTAGAAATTCACTACATTAGCTCCTCGTGCTCATGCTAAGTGAAACATCTTAGGGGATACTCGTTCCATGGTGAGTTAAGTCGTCATCCTATAGCTTTCCTAAGGTCTTTGGCTCTTAGGCACTTACTTGCGCAAAGCGAGGGTTGTTCCCTAGATCTAGCACAAAGTCTCAAAGGCATGCTCGGTATTGAGAGAAATTGGTAGATGTTTCCCCAATAACCTAACTTGGTCTCAAAGGGGCACCTAGCCATTTCCACCCACGACAACTATTTTCTTTTTCATTTTTCTTTCTCTTTTTTTTTCTCTCTCTCTTATTTTTTTCGGCTCATCGAAATTTTGATTTTTCCGAATGGGCTTACACAATCCGAGCATCTTCAGTAACTAAAATGCTAGCCTAGATTCACATGTGGATTCCAAAGTACTAGACTACTGAGATGAATCATAACTAGGTATGTACTAGATTCTCCCTTTCAGATTATTCGACATGTGTAGGTGTAAAAAAATAGAAGCTAACCAGTGTAAGTCTAGAACATTCATTAGAGCAAATAAAATAAAATACCATGAGATAAATGAAGTTACACTACTCATGGAAACAACTCATGAAGAAGACTTTTTAAAAATACTACTGAGGCAGCTTTACAGATAACAAAAACTAAGTGTTGAAAGGAACTCAACAACCTGTGCATGAATAAATGAATGCTAATAACAATGCAAATACCAGGAAAGAAACTACTGCTAGAAACAATATAAAATTTGGGGTCCCCTCAGACTTAAATGAAAGTATACCTCTAGTATGGTGGATGAGGTGGAAAGTCCGAAGCCTCGATCTCGGATCCCGAGAACCCATCACTGAAGTCTGATGCCACATGTACATGTGGTCGATCTGAGAGTTGGTGGATGAAGCGGCTGCTCGGTGCTCCTCCTCCCTATCCCACTCTGCCTGCTGGGCATGCATGTGTTGTCGCATCTCCTGGTGGTAGGCGGCCTCATCCTTGCGATGGGCAGCCTCTTCCTGGAAGTAGATGCGGGCCTCATCGTAGAACTCCTCAGTTGGCTAGAAGTGCTCCCAGAAATCCTGGAACTTCGCCTACATGTAGGTGCTCTACTCCTCCCATCGCTGCCTCTGCAACTGCTGCTCGGCGTATATGTCATCGAGGCACTATCGGAACTCCGAGAAATCATAGGCCGACGTACCTGCATCCTGCTCAAAAGTGGGAAAAGGTGGTGGTGCAGGTGCAGGCTCATGTCGGCGTGGACTAGGTGGGCTCCTATGCATGTGTGGACTGGAGGGAGAGTGATGTAAAGGGGGAGAGATGGGCGCCGATGTGGATGGTCCATCATGTGGAGGGGACTCCACTATCACGTCCAAGCGCCAGTTGGCGCGTGTAGTGATGGTGGTACGATCAGGGTCGGGGAGCCTAAGGGCCGTCAGATTTTTCCTTACAAAGCATGAGGAGTGTCCTTCTTTCACAATCATCTTCATGGCCATGCACACTCCTAGGTCGATCCTAGGGCTCCCCTCTATACTCTCTAATATAGTGTAATCGTACCCCATTTTATGTCAAATGTGGGTAAGTAGGCCTCTCTCCTCGTGCTACTTTGCCCACCTTCACTAAGTGTCTGATCAAGTGGGACCCTACATCGATGCTACTCCTTTCTTGTAGCATGTCCCAGAGGCAAAGCAGATCGCTAGCTCTAACCACACCGTCACTCTCCCCATGACCAAATATAGTACTGGCCATAATGTGGTGGAGGTATCGGAAAATGAGATTTTGGAGGCATGACGCTTTGGCCCTAGAAGGGTCATAAGCATGCTCCCCCGTCAACTTGATCCAAAATACCTGAGAGTTAAACCCAATAGGGATTCTTCTCTCTCCCCCACTCGGCAAGCCAAAGCATGAATTCCATTGGTGAAGGGTCAATTCATGCTCAATGTTAAAAATCCTAAAGTTATCCTACCCTCTTCGCTCTCTCTACCCATTAAAATTTCTTCCTCTAAGGAACTCAAAAATTCTAGAACTATCCTAGGGTAGGTTGGGTGTCTTATTCCCATTATCTCTTCCCACGCCATTTTTTCAAATAGGGCTTGAATGTCACCCAACAACCCTAAAGACTCTAGCAAATCTTCATCTAGGTACCTAGTAGCAGTGAGTTTACGAGTATAAAGCATATTATATCTATCTCTATGTTCATTATTGCGAAAAAGAAGGGTTGGTAGGGCATTACCCTCCTCCGGAGATTGAGGGGCATCGGTTCTCCTTGTTCGTCGTTCCGAAGCACCGGATCGAGATGCTACATGCTTGGTCCTCCTCATCCTTGCTTCTTTTAGCTTCCTTGAAGGTTAGAAAAGCTTCTAAGTGGTGGGGAAGAAGAAACCACATGGCTAGGGTAAGAGAAATCGAAGCACACGATGTAAATGGGGTGAAAACACATGGCTCGCCCTATTTAACATTACGCGACATGGCCGTGTGAGAACACATGGTCAGGTCATGTGCGCCTTGGGTCAGTCGAGCACGACCGTGGGAAAACACACAACCAGGCTGTGTGTTCCCATTTTTCTCCCATTTTTGCATAACGGTCCGAATTTCCTCATACACTTTGCCGTGTAAGCTAATATGGATTTTATTTTTACCTAGCAAAGTTCCTTTCTAGTCCTAATTCTAAATGAGATGGAAATCAAAATTCAAATTATCTAAATGCATGCAATATGATCAAAGGGAAATCTAAAAACCTAACTTGGGTTGCCTCCCAAAAAGCGCTTTGTTTAAGGTCGCATATGCCGCACTCCACTATCAATTTCTTCAACTCCATTTATCCATCATAGCTTCATCTTCTTCTAGCTCGCACATGGTCAAGTGAGCTTCTTGATGGCTCAAATTCCATCTTATCATCTCCCACGGGTAGATGTCACATTTCTACATTCCTAGACTAACAATGGTGTAAGATGCATAAGATCGGATCTTTCTCCCAAGATGATGTAGGCCCACAGAGCAAGTCTATCTTTATAACCAATGATTTCCGTGATGTCAATCTTTTAAATTTCTAATACTTTTGCATGAGTGTATAATAATTTCCACTTGTCCGCTTGTTTGCTAAGGTGTTGATAACTTTGTGATCACCCCTACTTATATAGTAATATCTTTCATGAATCTAAGCAAGTGAGCTTGATTCCTCCAGTGCGATGCTTACTGAGAACTCGTACCTCTAGGGAATATGTTTCTTTGACATTTTTAAATTTACCAAACTCGCAGATCCTTCTGCATGGCCTCCACCCATTTGGAGACGGTCACAATCTACTAGGGTTGAGCCCTGGAAATGGGGAGGGCTCCCATTGTCTATCTCTTCCTTCTCGATCTCCCCCAAAGGTTCTAGTGTTTTAGGTCCCAAGTCTCATGTCTTCTTCCTAGCATCTCTCAGCATCCTCCACTTCACATAGTTGCGCATGTCCCTAAATAGGCTACCTAGAATCCTCCCCTAGATCCTCTGAGATCTGGTTTTTGCAATCTTTAGCTTTGCATGTTGACAAGATCCCTTATAGATGACCCCAACCCTTTGATCATCGTATCTTTCTATGAATGTCGCCGCTGAAATTCAGTATTTGCCTCCCGTTGTGTTCGAATGAAGTTCTCCAACATATTCTCCAAATGGGTGTTAAAGTGCTGTGGCTGCCCATTTTCTCTCGGCTATTGGAACCTCCCCAAGTTATTCTTATAGGGAAAATTTTGGTGGTTCCTCCATCCCGGATGAGAAATGCTGGAGTATGGGTTATTGGACCTTAGGTCGTAGTCCCCAACCGCATCACAGTGCTCGATCTGCTCGTCTGAGGTTCCCTGCCCTCCATAGTGGTCCTCTCAATATGCTGCCGCTCCCTCTCCAAAGTTAATGGTCGCGCATGTAGATGAAGGATTCAAAGATTTGAACCATCTACTAAGCGCGTCCATCCTTGTTGCTAGGTGGTCCATGGAGTTGACAGTGTATCGTCCCGCTGCAAGAGCTGGTTGACCACGTTCGGAAGCCCACTGATGGTGGTTCTGGGCCACCACTTCTAACAGCTCCTTTGCTTCCTCTATGGTCTTATTCATAAGTGCTCCTCCTATAGCATAATCCAAGGACATCTTCGTGGCGTACGTGATCCCATTGTAGAAGATATGGATTACCAGCCACCTTTCCAATCCGTGGTGGGGGCATTGGTAGAGTAGCCCCTTGTAGCGATCCCAAGCTTCAAATAGGGACTCCCCCTCCTTCTAACGGAAGCTTGTGATAAGATGGCTCATGTGAGCAGTCTTGCTTGGGGGAAAATATTTATTCAGGAACTGCTGCTCACATTGCTCCCATGTGATGATGCTTCCCGAAGGCAGGGAGTGAAGTCATGCCTTAGCCTTATCCCGCAATGAGAACGGGAATAGGCTCAGACGGATCATGTCAGCAGGGACTCCATTTATCTTCATTGTTGAGCAGATTTCCAGAAATGTCTCTAGGTGCCTGCAGTCTCTTCATGCCTCCCGAATTGACTCTATGTACCATATATGAGTGTTGGTTTAAGTTCAAAGTTGTTTCAAATAGATGGTCCACTATAAGCTCTAAATCTCTAGTGCTAGGATTGCAGTAATCCCGCATAAATTACCTATATTTACTTCGGATGTAGATTTGTCCTCCATCCTCTTCTGTTATACTCTCCGGCAATGATAGGTTCATTCGATTTCAAAGTCGATCGGAATCAGGCATTCCGATTCTAAGCGTCTAAGCATACGAAGAACCGAGCCACAAAAATTAGGAGTGCTACCTAATTCTAAGAAGCAGAAAATAAAACAATCTAGCTAATAAAATCAAAGATGCAATAAAGAAATAGAAACCTACTGCTAAAAATAAAAATCAAAAACTAAATCTAAATATGGAAAATTTAGAACTAAAGTAAATAAGGAAAACTAAAAATAAAGCAAGTAAATAAATCTAATCCTAGATCCGATCCAATTTTCCACTGTTCGATTCGATATTGAATCGATCAGTCCCCGACAACGGTGCCAAAAACATGATGCACACGAACGCGACCGCAAACCTCACGACAAAGACCATCGAGGACTCGAAGTGCATGCTCACGCTCAATGCATGCAAGTGCACAGATGTCGTCAAGTAATAAAAGATTATCAATCCCACAGGGACTGAGATTTCAGTACCGATTTATTTAGTGGGTGAAATTGTTCGGAAGTCAAATCTAAGGGTTACGATTGTGAGGGTTGTCGGTGGACTAAACTCTCATTCGATGTCACACGGAGGAAGAAAGGAGCTTGCCGCGAGATCTTTAAAAGGGATTCTAGGACTTTGGTTTCTCTTGTGTGTCGCAAAACATGTTATCAATTGGTCGTTGTCTAAACGTCTAACTATAGTTTTGTGGAAGGGGCATCATACACTCTCCCGATGAGCCACCGCATTTATCAGGAGCTATCTCTTCCTTACAAGGACGGGATAGGTGGTACGAGGATGCCAAATCAATCCCTGTGATGAATCATTTCCAGTTCCATTGCATCCTTCTACCCACGGTTACAGGAGATCAGGTTTACCCCTAGGTTCCCTATATAAATCCCCTAAATCTTAGATACAAGGGTTATCACCACTCGTATCGCCTAAGCACAGTAGGTAGAAAACCAAATACGCATAGATATTGGTATAACCAATTTCCAATTGCAAATTCAAACTCAAAAATAGAATTCAATTTGAGGCAACATGTCATGCGCACACAAGCTACTCCCTAATCCTAAAATCGAAGGAACTACTCCATATATAGAAGAGGAGAATCACACGGCATGTTCATGTTCGAATATATCAGAAATAAAATGCAAGAACAAGAGGTTACAATGCCGATGTGGCCTTCTCTCCGATGTTGAAGTGCAGAACTTGGATCTCTGGCAGCCTTCTTCCTCTCCGTTGTGAGTTCCCGAAGCTTTTTAGGGCTTCGGTGTGCCATCCTAGCCGTCGTGCCTCCCCCCTAGGGTTTGGGCGGAGCCATCCTTATATAGACATCACCTCGGACCACTGCAAAATCCGGAAAAAACCCTAGTCGTGTCAATCTACAGAGCCGCCACATGGCCGTGTGTTTTCACATGGCCATGCCATGTGCGGCCCTAGGGTTGCTGATCTCTCCCATTGGACATGGTCGTGTGTAGCCACATGCCCTAGCCGTGTCCCATTCTGCGTCTAGCTACAAAATATCCTTCTTTTGCTCTGAAAGTGCGCCTTTTCCCCCTAAATGCTATCTTGCACACAGAAGTGCAAAGAGCAGACCTCCGAACTAGAAAATAGGAAATGCATACAAAATAGAGTGACATATGCATGAAACTAACATAAAATGTATTGAGATATGAGCGGAAACTACTCCTAAAACCCTATATGTTTTGCTCACATCAGCTCCCCGTCCGACGGTTCCTCGGATGCACCAAGCGCACGGCTTCGCAATGCCATCCTTCACCGACTTAAGGACCTCGAGCCTAGTGAACTTGTCAAGTCTTCAAGACTTCTCACACCAAGCCTCATGCTTGGACTTTCACCGCCAAGGCTACACACTTCGACTTACGTGGCCAATCCATGTTGGACTTTCCATGACAATTCCATGTCATGCGTTTTGTCTAACATCAAAATATAGTTCAAGTCAAACTCGAGTCCTGAGCCGATTGCACCAACATTATATCCTAAACCCTTTTTTTTGAAACTTTCCCTTTGGGTCCCAATGATCATATTCAAGGTGCTGGAGCCTATGGTGAATTTTTTAAGGGTCTTAGTAAGGTAATCTACCTTTTCCCTTAGAATCCTATTTTCTTCTAAGCATGCATCATTTTAACTAGAAGAAATAAAATCATCATGTGAACATGCTTTTTCAAGTTTTTCTTCAAGATTTCTAATTTCTTCAAGCATGCATTTGTTTTTCTTCTTAGCTTTAAATAAATCCCTAGTTAAGCTAGAAATCATGGAAATGACATTTTGAGAGGGTAGTTTCTTTGCCTCACTTACCCAATCTTCTTCTTCCGATTCCGAGGTAGATGCTCCCCCTACACTTGAGCTCTCCTCCTCACTTATACTTCCTTCTTCTTGCTCGGATGAGGTGGAGGCTATGTCATTTATCTCCATTAATGCAAAATGGGAGACTATTTCTTCTTCCTCCAATGAAGATGGATCATCCCATGTGGCTTTTAGGTTTCGGGTTTTTGACTTCCCTTCCTTCTCCTTTGACTTCTTCTCTTCCTTGTTCTTGCTTTCTTTCTTCTTATCATGTCTCTTCTTTTCTTCCTTGTTTTTGTTCAATAGTGGACACTCATCCCTCATGTGTCCCTCTCCTTGGCAATTGTAGCAAATAACCTTCCTAGTCCTCCTTCTCCTATCATGAGACTTGTTAAATTTAAAACTTTTAAGAACACGTCTTATCTTTCTTACCATGTATGCCTCCTCATTGCTATCCATTGAAGATGATGATTTGTCGTCGGATGAGGAGGGCGTGCTTTTCTTCTTCTTCCTTTGTTTGCTACTAGAGTTACTCCCCTTAATTGTGTACTTGGTTCTTCTATTATTCCTTCAAGTCTAGTTTTATGAAGCTCCATAGTAGAGAAAAAAATCTTCTAGAGTACTTACCTCTAGATTCCTTGAAATATAAAAGGAGTCCACCAAAGAGCTCCATTTTGATGCATGATTGGGGGAATGCATCGATGGCTTTCATGATCATATCTCGGTTTGAAAACTTTTTCCCTATACTTGATAAACTATTTATTATTTCCTTAAATCTAGAATGTAGGGTCAATACCTTCTCTCCTTTGTCTAGCTTGATGTTATTTAATTTCGATCAGAGGAGGTCCCTTTTGTGAGTTTTGCTTTGGAGGTGCCTTCATGAAGCTCCACTAGCTTCTCCTACATCTCTTTGGCACTCAAGCATTCGCCAATCCAATTGATCTCTTGTTGAGGTAGCACATTGAAAAGATGGTGCTTGGCTTTCGAGTTTGCTAGGTGCTCCTCTCTTTGCTTCTTGGTCCATCTCTATTTCTCTAATGGCCTCCCTTCTTCGTCCCTAGGCACTTCAACATTGCTTTCCATGATTAGCATAATATTGAAGTCAGTTTAAAAAAATACCTCCATTCGCTTTTTCCACCAAGCAAAGTCCCCTTCGAATTTAGGAGGATGGATGTTTATGCTAGCCATTTCGTTGTTGTCACGGCGATGAGTCTGATGACAACCTCCTCGCTCTGATACCACTTGTTGGAGGATCGAGGCCCGACTAGAAGGGGGGTTGAATATCCTACGATGTGCTTGATGGACTTCGCTTATCTTAATCATCTACAATCGAGGTTAGCACAGTGGAAATACTAAAACCAAAGACAATTAAGCTAAACAAAAATAAAACAAGAGAGCAATTGCTAACAAGAGATGTAACATGGTTCATGACCCTTGCCGCTAATCCACGGATGATTCGTTTGGCGAATCACTCCCTTAACCCAATCCACTAGTTTCTCCTTTAGCTCAACAAGGTGGAGGTAACCTCTTTACACCAACTCCTCTTCTCACAAGAAATAAGAATGTAAATAGAGAAGAAAAGAGTAGAAAACACTTAGAAGTCGTGGGAGGCCTTGGAGCAGGATTAGGAGTGCAAGCATTAACCTCTCCAAGGCCCCAAACCCTTTTTTTTATAGGGAAGAAAGGTTTCTTTCTATTGGGCATGTAGCAGTCGACTGATGCATGCCATCAGTAGATTGCCACTCTAACGACCACCTTCCAACAGCTTCTAACTTGCCATCGTTACCGTCCAATGGTAGCCTTGGTAATAGATGTGTCGATTTTCGCAAGTGCACGGTTGTCGTCAAGTAATAAAAATATCGATCCCACAGGGATTAGGTCAATTACCGAATGATCGTGATACCAAGTTATCTAGTCAAATCAAATTTGTGAATTAAGTAAAGAAACTAAGCAGTCAAGAACAATGAATGAGAAGAACGAGCTAAAAGTCAATAATTGAGAGGAATCTCAAGATATAGGTTTCACCGAATCGATGATTTATAAGGTGATTATGTTCTCTCCTACTCCTTAGAGTTGTTTCGATAGAACCTGTCCTAAGGTAAATCAACGACCTCTTTCGAGGTCTATATTAGGAATATTGGAACGGCTAGAGGGGGGGTGAATAGCGTTTCACCCGATCGTGGATGGAATTCGATCTCGTTCGTGTCTACAATTTCGTTAGCGCAGCGGAATATATATAATGATAAAAGCAATAACGAAATGGACACAACACAAATCACAACAAGAGCATATAACATGGTTCGGAACCGAACCGGTTCCTACTCCACGGATTGGGTTCGTACGAACCCTAGCGATGCCACAAACACCACTAACCAATAAAACTCCTTCTTGACACAAGTCAAGGGTGGAGAAACCCCTTACAAGTAATCTTACAACAATAAGATACAAATACAAGCAATTACAATAATGAATATGAAATACAAGTAAAGAAAAGACTTTACAACACTTGTTTTGATTGCTTGAATGCTTGGTTGCTTGCTTGCACTTGGAGACCTGATTTGCACCAACAAATCGCCCCAATAGCCCTCAAGAACCGATTACTTTATCCTCCATCATGAGCTCCATATATAGCTTCAACCTGTGCTGGAAAAAGTCGATCAGTCGACTGATCGGGACCATCAGCCGACTGATGCCACTGTTGTCGTGAGACAACGGCTAGTTCCACGTTGGATAAGTCAAACGGAACTACCATCACCGATCGAGACAGACCATCACGACCGATGGAGTCCTCACTCGACCACCGAGTCTCGACTCCATTCTCGCGGGCCGACTCGAGCACCACCGATCGATCACACGATCCCGATCGCTGAGCCATCACCGATCCGCCAACCTATGGCAATGATCGCTAGGCCATAACCCGCAAATAAACCCTAGTTGACTCGGGTCCAATCGATCGCCACATGGCACCACGACCGGGCACACCTCAAACATGAGGTTTTAACTCAAGTATGGTTCCCATACTTGCTAGACCACCCTTAGCCTAGACCTAAGCCTTTAGCCACCTCCATCACCTCACGCCTGATCCTCCAAGTCATCCATGACTTGTTCATCCATCGCGCTAGCCTTCAGGTGCTTCCGTCGGCTATGTCATGCTAACGGTGTCTACACCGCCAAGGCACATTGGACTTACGCCGCCAAGACTCCGCTTGGACTTTACGCCGCCAACCATTGGACTTATGCTGCCAAGACTACCGCTTGGACTTTACGCCGCCAATATTAATCCCCTTGGACTTCAAATGCCAACCCATGTTGGACTTTCCATGCCAAGACCATGCTTGGACTTTCCTTGCCAACTCATGTTGGACTTTCCATTTGCCAAGACCCATGCTTGGACTTTCCTTTCCAACACATGTTGGACTTTCCATTTGTCAAGACCCATGCTTGGACTTTCCTTACCAACACATGTTGGACTTTCCATTTACCAAGACCCATGCTTGGACTTTCCTTGACAATTATATTGTCATATGTTTTTGTCGAAACATCAAAACACATCAAAACATCACTCGAGCCAAACTCGAGTCCTGGTCAATCGTGACCTGGGCCGATTGCACCAACAATCTCCCCCTTTTTGATGTTTGACAAAAACCAAACAAATAATTGAGTTAGAATACTAACTCCAATCCTTTACCAATTATCCCAAATTGGTAAATACTCTCCAAATGTTTTCCCCCAAACATTCTCCCCCTTTTTGACTAACAGCAAAAAGTTGTCTCCCCAAGAGGGTCAATGTCTCATGTCCCAATGAGATCTTACAATCTCCCCCTTGGTCCAAAAATACTTAGGATGCCTACCATCTTCCTAGTGATAAGTCCAATATCACTCAAAAGAGACAATCCTATGTACTCTCCCAATTTCCAAATTGGGTCTCTCAAAAGTCCCCATCAATTTTCCAATTGATGTCATATTCTCCCAATAACTTCTCCTTTTCAAGGAGAAAAACACATCCATCATTCCAAGATGGATACCTCCCCCTAAAGGCTTGCTCCCCCTTGATCATTGCACTAACAATGTCCTTGGGAAGTCCCTAAGCCAATAGGAACTCTAAACCATCAAAATTAAGGTTAGAAATTCAACATTGAACTTTCCAACACCTTAAAATTGATACAAACCCCAAATAATTCTCCTAATCCATATCCAATAGATTTACACCCTTTATAATGCTTCCCAAAGTATGTCCTAGGGTTAGGAGTGATTAGGGACCATAACCGTAGCTGAAATCGGGTTAAACAACCTTGTTTACCCCGAAATCAGGCTACCAGTCGAGTGATTCAGAAACCCGATCGAATCTATCACCGATCGCCACCAGTAGGCTGATCGATAATCGAAAATCCAATTTTTTCGCTTATCGTAAATGAGTTTTGAAAAATCATAACTAATTATACGTATATCGAAAAATCACGAAATTTGATACGTATAATACTTATGACTAATACAATGGGTGAAAAATGTTTGAAAATTATTTTACCCATTAAATAGTGAAATTGGTACAAAGTTCAAAACCATTGAAATTTTCAATGTTTTGGCCCTACTTTGTATCAACTTCATCAATGGTGATTGCTATCAAAAGATAGACTTCACCAAGGTTTTTCAAAATGATTTTAAAATGTTTTCAAAACCTTATCTTGGATCATATTCCTTGGGCTCTATGTACGTGACTTGTACACAAGCTCTCCCAATGATCCACATTTGAAATTAGATGAGTTTTAGTTCATCTAGATGCAAAAACTATGCACCTTGAACTTAACTCATATCCTAGCATCTCACATGTATCTAGGGTGTATAAATACACATACATGTCAATTTAATGTGAGATGTGGGTTTTGGTTCATTTAAACTAGGGTTTCATGCATCTTCTAAGGCAACCCTACTTGATTCCCTTATAAATGGGACTCCAAGTCATGCCATTGTCCTTAGTTCAATTTTAATCAATTAAATGCATGAAATGATCATGGCATAAAGATAGAAATAATTAAGCATGACCAATGATCATGATGTCATGGCATATGATAAAATCTAAAAACACATGACATTTAAAGCCTTAATCCTAAAACATGAACATGACATATAAAATAATTAAAAGTAAGCATGATGTCATGGCGTGTTATATGGCAAACAAAGCATGACATATAAAATATATAGGTATAATAATACCTAAATTTTAATATTAATTTCCATTTGATATAATTAGATATATTTTTCCATATTAACCTAATCTCCCTAGTGTGCCAAAAACCCAAAGTGACACACTAACCTCTAAACTTAAATTGTGCCAATTTAATTGATTTTTCTCAATTTCAAAAGTGCATTGGCACATCCTAAAATCTTTTAGGATATTGATTCAAATCTATTTCCAAGGTAACCATAACCTTGAAAATATCCTAAAGTGCCACCTTTACAATGGTTGAGTTAACTACCCATCTAATCAAGGTTGGCACACCCTAAACCCATCTTAGCGTGAATCAATCACGCTCTTAGGAACCCAAAATCGATTTGAGCTCCTAGGGTTAATTAGGTATTCCTTAGGGATAACCTCCCTAGATACCTTCCTAATGACCCTCCTAGGCTTATTAGCCTTGGTCATTTTGATCTTGCCTAAGTTAACCTTAGGGATTGCCTCCCTAACAACCTTATTAGTGGCCATCCTAGGTTTCTTCGAAACCTTGGCCAATAGGCACAAACCTTGGTCAACTCTAGGAATGACTTCCCCATTGACCTTGGTCTTCCTAGACCTAGTTAGTGTCCCATAGTCAAACGGAACACTATGGTAAGTCACCTTGGACTTAGGTTTGTGACCCAAACCATTCTTGCCCTTGGTTGACTTTTGACTCTTAGGTCCTAGATGTTGATTTTGACTTCTTGACCTAAGAGTTTGACAATTTGACCCTTGAAATTGATTTTGTATTTTGTTTAGGGTCTTTTCCAATTTCTCAAGCCTTGACCTCAAGGCTTGGTTCTCTAATTCTAATTGCCCAATTTTAGAATTTTTATTTAAATCTTGGGCATTGGACTTTCATGGCAAATGCCTAGTCCATTTTGGATTAAAACCTAGATGTTCTTGTATTCTCTTAATAGATTCCCTAGGTATTGTTTTTCTAGGGACATTAGTCCCAAATTTCTTCTTATTCTTAAGGTGAACATTCTTAGCTCCTAAACAAATATGTTTGTTATTTCTAGCATGCTCTTTATGATACATAACAAAATTGCTAAAATTAGTTCTAGCATGCTTTTTAATATTTAAATTAGACGGAGCATTATTTAAATATACCTTAGGGTTTGTCTTAGTGGCTCCCCCTACTTGTGATGCTCCCCTTTGCCCCTTCTTCTTCTTCTTTGGGCATTGACTCAGGTAATGACCCGGTAGTCGACATTTGAAGCAAATGACATGCTCCTTGCTCTTTTGTCTTGGAGAACCGGCGTCCGTTGACTTTTGTTGACTTTTAGGCACCGGAGGAGCTTTCTTGATCCTCTTTGGGCATTTGCTCTTGTAATGCCCATACTCCCTACACTCAAAGCACATAATATGATTTTTATTTGAAAGTAAAGTGTTTGAGTTACCTAAGGTGGTGGTAGGTGCCGGAGTTGAATTTTGAGCTTCCTCATCTTGATCGGATGTTGAAAGCTCTTCTTGAGGTTGCTCCGGTATAGAGGATGGTCTCTCTTCCTCAATCCTAGGAGTAGGTGCTTCTTCCACCTCTTCTACTTCTTCTTTCTCCGATTCGGAAGTTTACTCCATCTCAACTTCCGATTCCTCACTTTCACTTGAGGATGAACTCTCCTCATGGAATCTTGCCAATTTTCTCCATAGCTCCTTGGCATACATGTAATCCCCTAGCTTGCACAAAACATTATTAGGGATTAAATCTTCCAAAAGTTTCGTTACCTTAACTTCGGTCTTGAGCTTTTGGCGTTGCTCTTGGGTCCACTTTTTGAATTTTAGGACATTCCCCTTCTTATCCCTAGGGGGTTCAAGGCCTTCAATGAGGATGAACCAATCCTCTATGTTCATCATCAAGAATGTTTCCATTCTTGCTCTCCATGCCGGAAAATCTTCTGGATCATATGGAGGTGGAGTGTTGATTTCCCATCCAAGCTTGTCTTGGAATTCCATCTTCACCCTCTAGCCTTTTGCCTTAGCTCCCGGCTGTTAATCCGTAGAAGAGCCCCGGGCTCTGATACCACTTATTAGGAATATTGGAACGGCTAGAGGGGGGGTGAATAGCGTTTCACCCGATCATGGATGGAATTCGATCTCGTTCGTGTCTACAATTTCATTAGCGCAGTGGAATATATATAATGATAAAAGCAATAACGAAATGGACACAACACAAATCACAACAAGAGCATATAACGTGGTTCGGAACCGAACCGGTTCCTACTCCACGGATTGGGTTCGTACGAACCCTAGCGATGCCACAAACACCACTAACCAATAAAACTCCTTCTTGACACAAGTCAAGGGTGGAGAAACCCCTTACAAGTAATCTTACAACAATAAGATACAAATACAAGCAATTACAATAATGAATATGAAATACAAGTAAAGAAAAGACTTTACAACACTTGTTTTGATTGCTTGCTTGCACTTGGAGACCTGATTTGCACCAACAAATCGCCCCAATAGCCCTCAAGAACCGATTACTTTTTCCTCCATCACGAGCTCCATATATAGCTTCAACCTGTGCTGGAAAAAGTCGATCAGTCGACTGATCGGGACCATCAGTCGACTGATGCCACTGTTGTCGTGAGACAACGGCTAGTTCCACGTTGGATAAGTCAACGGAACATCACCGATCGACAGAACAACATCGATCGATGGAGTCCTCACTCGACCCCGAGTCTCGACTCCATTCTGCGGGCCGAATTCGAGCACCACCGATCGATCACACGATCGGTCCGATCGCTGAGCCATCACCGACCGCTAACCTATGGCGTGCCGATCGCTAGGCCATAACCCGCAGTCAAACCCTAGTTGACTCGGTCCAATCGACTGCCACATGGCACCAGTCGACTGGCACACCTCAAACATGAGGTTTTAACTCAAGTATGGTTCCCCCATACTTGCTAGACCACCCTTAGCCTAGACCTAAGGCTTCTAGCCACCTCCATCAGCCTCACGCCTCTCGGATCCCTCCAAGTCATCCATGACTTGTTCATCCATCGCGCTAGCCTTCAGGTGCTTCCGTCGGCTATGTCATGCTAACGGTGTCTACACCGCCAAGGCACATTGGACTTACGCCGCCAAGACTCCGCTTGGACTTTACGCCGCCAACCATTGGACTTATGCTGCCAAGACTACCGCTTGGACTTTACGCCGCCAATATTAATCCCCTTGGACTTCAAATGCCAACCCATGTTGGACTTTCCATGCCAAGACCATGCTTGGACTTTCCTTGCCAACTCATGTTGGACTTTCCATTTGCCAAGACCCATGCTTGGACTTTCCTTGCCAACACATGTTAGACTTTCCATTTGTCAAGACCCATGCTTGTACTTTCCTTGCCAACACATGTTGGACTTTCCATTTGCCAAGACCCATGCTTGGACTTTCCTTGACAATTATATTGTCATATGTTTTTGTCGAAACATCAAAACACATCAAAACATCACTCGAGCCAAACTCGAGTCCTGGTCAATCGTGACCTGGGCCGATTGCACCAACAGTCTACGCCAATTGTACCTATCAAACTCAATTTCCCTATCACGGTATTCGAGCGTAGGTGATCATAATCAGCTAAGGGGACCTATCACGAGACCCCCGCAAACCTCTCTACTCTTACTGTCGTTACATGGTAAAAATTGGATTTGATAGATCCATTAAGTCCATAAGAGTTCCTCTAGAGACTAAATTTCCTTTTCACGATAGGTTTGCACACGGGACCATAATCAGCTAAGGAATCATTAATGATTCCCGCAAGCCCTCATAGATATGCTATTGATACTTGGTAGGAGTTAATCCCTAGTTTGGATCTAGGTTTCGGGAACTTGGGTTCACTGTTAGGTACTTCCCCAAGGTTCCTTAGATTTATCAATAAGAATCTAAAACCAAATCAAAACAAATGACAATTCAAGTAGAACAGATTCAATCAACCATCATAAATCGTCAAGGGCTACTCCCCCATCCTAAGATTACAAGACACTACTCCATAGCTGAATAAGAATTGCCAGGGAAAGAAATTACAATCCTTAATGCCATAGTTGTGTTTCCTCCGCCGTCGACTTTGTTGTCCTTCTTCGAATTCCACCGCCCTCTAGGGTTAGAATATATCCTCCTTTATATCCTTGGCTTGGTCTTCAATTATGGCAGATATCCTCTTCAATTAAGGTGGAAATCCCAGGTTTCGCCGTGTTGTAAGCAAAAAAGGAAAGGGCGTGCCTGCATCAGGAAATAGGGCGACATGCCCATGCTAATAGAGGGCATGGGCGTGGCGAGCATGAAACGTGGGTGTGTTGGCTAACTCACTCGGGGTGTGTTGAGGTCTGGAAGTTCTGGAGTTGGGACGGTCTTGGTTTCGGCTTGACACGGATGTGTCTCTGATGGCATGGCTATGTTATTTTGATACGCCTCGATAATTGCCGATTCTTCACCCTGTTAATATGAAAAATACCCCAAAATAGTTTCTTTGTCCAAAATATGTTAAACTTGACTAAAAAATAACAAAATACATGACTAAAACATAAAATGAGATGAAATGCATGCATATTGAATACCCAAAATGTAACATGAATTACACACATCAAAATCCCCTAGACCTAAACTTTTGCTTGTCCTCAAGCAAAGAAAAGGGAAAAACACAAAAGACAACTTATGTGTGGAGTTGCAAGAAACCATCCAGAGGTATAAAATCTGATCTTAATCTTATCAAATCTTTCCTAGTGGCAAAACTTGAAAGATCCCTATATAGTGCACGTGAAAAGTCGATCCAAAGGCATTGGACACCAATCCAGATTTGACATCCCCTCTATCGTGTTCCTCTCATTTCCGGCGTAGAGGCACTTACCTGCCTTAATGCATGGATCATCCTCACCTATCAACACAAGGTCTCAAAGGAGCACTTACCAAGAAGAAAGAAGGGAAAAAATTTATAGTAAGCATTTCCCCAGTAACTAGTTAGCCTCAAAGGGGCACCTTTTAGGTGTTTCCCCAGTAACTACTTGGTCTCAAAGGGGTGCTTCAAAACAATTCCAATCTTTTTTTTCTTTTTTTTTCAAAAACTTCTAGGAAAATTGTTTCTCCAGTAACCAAATTACACAGGAAAGTCCCCAATGGAAAATCGAGTATTAGTCCGATATGGGGTATTTAAACCCTTTTCGGATACCTTAAACCTATAGGTCATGTGAAAAGTGAAATAGGGTTCTTATCAAATAGGAAAAAAGGAATATCATGATCCGACCAAGGTTCAGTTATACTACACTAGATGATATAAGAATGCAATGTTATAATATATGAAAAGATAAAAATGGAATCAGCTTACACAATGAAACATACTCCCCTAGACCTAAATTATGCAATAACCAAATTAGAAATCTAAGAAGAGACAGCATAAGCAATAAATGAAAGGCATAGAAACTCACAAAATAGCTCAAGGGGATCAATGGTCACCGTCCTCGCTACTAGAATCCTCCTCTGCCCACCTACGTCGCTGCTCCTGGTAAAACTCCCTGGACTCCTGCCGAAATCTAGCATCATCCTCCCTCCTGGTGGCCTCAGCGGCGAAGAACTCATCAGCCCTCCTATGAAAATCTGCTGCCCTACCCAGTTACTGAGTCACCATACGATGGTGCTCCTCTGTAGTCTGGGCAAACCGATCCCACACACCCATGTGCGAGGTATGCTCGACCCTGAAAGCCTCGAATGACGATCAAAATCCTGAAAAATCAAATGAAGAGTATCCTGAAGAAAAATTATCAGTAGAAAATCGAGGGGGCTCAGGAGTCGAATGGGATGGCTCAAGGTCTATGTGAGATGGCTCCCTAGGTGAGGGTGATGGAGCATGGGCAATAGGGGTAGGCAAGGGACCGTGGACATCTCTGAAAAGCCAATTGGCTTCATTATGTACGGTGATCCGCTCGGGGTTTGGAAGAGGGATTTTAATTCCATTTTTCAATACCAAACGATATCCCTCTTCAAATGCCTCAATTATCTTCATATTGATATGAGCATCCAAATCCAATCTAGGGCCAGCAAGACAATATTCAAGGTTATCTAGGTCACATCCCAAAGCTATGGCAATTCTAGTGATAAGACCACCTACGATTATAACCCCAGATGGGCTATTACTAACTTTAACTAGGTGTCTCACCATATGGGCTCCAGAATCAATGTTAACTTCATTTAGCATAGCCCATAAAAACTGTAGCTCACTCTGCCTAGCTACCCCTGCACTATCATATCTCCCAGAAATTGTATTTGCCATAAACCTAAGGAGATAACGAAAAATAGGATTCGGGATATTGAATGATTTAGACCTAGATGCATCATAAGGGAGAGGGTCATCAGAAATTAATTTCCAAAACTGATGATCAATAAAATGTCTATGAATTTGCCTCTCCCTTCCACAAGGGAAATCAAATATCGCATTAAAATTACTTAATGAAAGAGTAAACTCATGATTCATTAATCTAAATTGGATTTTTCCTTCTTCACAATTCTTTCCTTGAAGTATTTCAGTGGATAAAGAGCTAAGGAATTCAAGAGTAATACTAGGATAAGTAAGATGATGATGTGTGATAAAGTCAGTCCAACCTATCCTATTAGTCAACCAAATTATATCATCTCTAATTCCTAGGGTTGTCAACGTGTAGAAATTATTTTTCTTTTCTCAAGCTTACTGAACCTAGATTTCATAACATCATCTCTAAATACAATTCCACATGGATGACAAGAGGACGAAGGATCGTTACCCAAATCTTGAGCTTTTCTCTTTCCCTTGTCCTGAGCCAAAGAAGAATCTCCTCCCCTAGTCTTCACTCGCTTACTCATGGCGTTGGGGAGGGAGAGAGTCGGTTGAGCTTCCGGGCTGGTTGAGAGAGAGACGGCGGCTACTCCAAGCTTGTGAACAACGTGTGAAAGTTAGGGTGTGTTCGGGGTGATTTTAAGGGTTAGCGACGACATGGGCATGCCAAAGGGTATGCCCGTCCATTTTTGCGCGACACAAGCGTGCCAAAGGGCACGCCTCCCTTTTTTTGCACGGCACGGGTGTGCCAAAGGGCATACCCGACCCGTGTTGCATTCGGGTTTGTCTTTGGAACTTGACATGCCCATGCCATTTGGCATAGGTGGGTCGTGTAAATCTGGCACGCTGTGGCACGACAATAACACAATCATATCAAACAAAGACGGCTCCGCATGCCACTCGACTATAGATTGGTTCTTGATTCGGCCATGTCGATGAGTGACACGGACATGTTGTGTCCTGTAAACCTGAAAAATGCAAAACTCAAAGTTAAAATAAAAATGAAGAAAATAAAATAAAATAAAATGAATAAAAATTAAAAAATGAAAATAGCTTGGGTTGCCTCCCAAGAAGCGCTTGTTTAAGGTCATTAGCTTGACCCCTCAATTACTCCCTAGTTGGATGGATGTGGCTCGAGGAGTGTACTCTGCTCCTCCTCCTCAATCAGCTCCGTAGGTTTGTTTGGGAAGTATTTATTAAGTCTTTGTCCATTCACTTTGAAAATTCCGGTAGACTCACTTGATATATCAATAGCTCCATGAGGATAAATCTTTTTAACTTGGTATGGTCCCGACCATATGGATTTCTGCTTTCCAAGAAAAAGTTTCAATCTCGAGTTGAAGAGTAATACCAAGTCTCCATGGAATTCTCTACACATGATATTTTGGTCATGTCATCTCTTTGTTTTCTCCTTGTAAGATTTTGCATGTTCATAAGCATCAAGGCGTAGTTCTTCAAGTTCATTTAGCTGCAATTTTCTTTTCTCTCCGGCTTTCTTTAGGTCAAAATTAAGCCATTTAATTGCCCAATATGCCCTGTGCTCTATTTCAACTAGAATATGACATGGTTTTCCATAAACTAATTGAAACGGAGTCATTCCAATGGATGTCTTGTAAGCAGTTCGATAAGCCCACAAAGCATCGTCAAGCTTCAAAGACCAGTCCTTCCTTGACCTTGATATTGTTTTCTCCAAGATAGCCTTTATTTCCCTGTTCGACACTTCGACTTTCCCGCTTGTTTGTGGATGATATGGTGAGGCTACTTTATGGGTTACTCCATACTTCTTGAGAAGGCTTTCAAATTGTTTTTCGATAAAATGTGAGCCTCCATCTCTTATTACTGCTCTCAGCACTCCAAATCTTGGAAATATTATACTCTTGAAAAGTTTTATAACCATTTTTGCATCACAAGAGGGAGATTGGAGAGCCTCAACCCACTTAGACACATAGTCCACCGCCACCAATATGTTGGCATTGTTATAGGAAGAAGGGAA
Organism: Wurfbainia villosa; assembly: GCA_025175895.1. Lineage (NCBI taxonomy): Eukaryota > Viridiplantae > Streptophyta > Magnoliopsida > Zingiberales > Zingiberaceae > Wurfbainia > Wurfbainia villosa. The sequence goes on from CM046009.1 coordinate 5,823,436, forward strand.
AGGTCCCATATAGTCAATTCCCTAGACATCAAATAATTCAACTTCCAATATCGAATTTTGAGGCATCTCATGTCTTCTTGATACATTCCCGATCCTTTGACAGTGGTCACAAATCATCACATAATTCCGAGAGTCTCTAAAAATATGAGGCCAGTAAAATCCTGCTTGTAAGACCCTTGCCGCAGTCTTGTCCGTGCTAGTATGACCTCCATAAGCAGAAGAATGACAATGATACAATATGTCCTCAATCTCTTCTTCAGATACACATCTTCGATAAATAGCATCTGCTCCTTGCTTGAACAAGAATGGCTCATCCCACACATATTGCTTTACATCCGTGAAAAACTTCTTCCTCTGATGATAAGTCATATGGGAAGGTATTATCCCGCAAGTTAGGTAATTGGCAAAATCAGCATACCACGGAGCCTTGATTTTCTTGACAGCTAGTAGCTGCTCATCCGGAAAGAAATCATTAATAGCAAGATCATCGTCACTTCCTGCATTTGTTTCTTGGTGTAGTCTCGATAGATGATCTGCAACTACATTCTCCGTTCCTTGTTTGTCTCAAATTTCCAGATCAAACTCTTGCAGAAGAAGTATCCACCAGATGAGTCTTGGCTTGGATTCCTTTTTGCTCAACAAGTATCTTATGGCTGCATGATCTGTGTAAACTATCACCTTAGACCCAATGATATAAGATCTGAACTTGTCAAAGGCGAAGACTATAGCCAAGAGTTCCTTCTCCGTAGTAGCATAATTCACTTGTGCTTCATCCAATGTTTTACTGGCGTAGTAAATTCCATACACCTTGCAGTCCTTCCTTTGTCCCAATACTGCACCTACAGCGAAATCACTTGCATCACACATAATTTCAAAAGGAAGACTCCAATCTGGAGGTTGCATTATTGGGGCAATTGTCAATGCTTCTTTTAATCTGAAAAATGCATCAAGACAAGAATTATCAAAATGAAACTCGGCATCCTTAGCAAGAAAATTAGTCAATGGCTTTGAGATTTTTGAAAAGTCCTTGATGAACCGCCGGTAAAACCCCGCATGTCCCAGAAAACTACGCACTCCCTTAACATCAGTTGGAGGAGGCAACTTCTTGATCACTTCAGTTTTAGCAATGTCTACCTCGATACCATGTTGTGAAACTAGGTGCCCAAGCACTATGCCTTCTCGCACCATGAAGTGGCACTTCTCCCAATTAAGCATTAAATTCATTTCCTCACATCTCTGCAAAACCTTGACCAAATTAGATAAGCACATATCAAAATTTGCACCATATACAAAAAAATCATCCATGAATACTTCCATTATATTCTTGATCATATCGAAAAAAATTGAAGTCATACATCTCTGAAAAGTGGTTGGTGCATTGCAAAGTCCAAAAGGCATTCTCCTAAAAGCAAAAGTACCATATGGGCAAGTAAAAGTTGTTTTCTCTTGGTCATTAGGATAGATGGGGATTTGATAGAAACCGGAGTATCCATCTAGGTAACAGAAATGCGAATGTTTTGCCAACCGGTCTAACATTTGGTCAATAAATGGGATAGGAAAGTGGTCCTTTCTAGTTTCCTTGTTCAATTTTCTATAATCAATACACATTCTCCACCCGGTGACTGCTCTCGTGGGGATTAACTCATTCGTAGCATTTTTAATCACGGTTATCCCCCCTTTCTTAGGCAACACATGGACAGGACTTACCCATTCTCTATCGGATATAGGATAGATAATTCCTACATCTAGTAATTTTAGGACCTCTTTCTTGACCACCTCTTTCATGGCCGGGTTCAGCCTTCGTTGATGTTCTATTGAAGGTTTATAGTTATCTTTGAGTAGAATTCTATGCATGCAAACCGATGGACTAATTTCCTTTATATCATCAATCTTGTATCCAATGACGTTCTTATGTGTTTTCAGAACCTCGATCAGTTTTTCAATCTCTGCATCGCTCAGATTAGCGTTAATGATCATGGGATAAGTAGAGTTTTCGCCAAGAAATTCATACCTGAGCGTCGATGGAAGAGGCTTAAGTTCTACCTATCACTACAAAAAAACATGAAATTGGTGACGACTTTGGCAAAGAAAATAATTCATGCAAATCTGCAACGAATTTTGCGACGAATTTTATGTTTCGTCGAAAATTTGTAACGAAATTTCTGACAAAAAAAAATTTGTTACAAAATTTTTAAAATTTCCAACATTTAATTTTCGTTGCAAAATTAGTCGCAATTTGGCGACGAAAATCATTTTTCGTCGCCAATTTGCGACAAAAAAATATTTTCGTTGCAGATGTCTGCAATGAATTTTGAATTCGTTACAGAATCTACAACGAATTTTTTTTCCGTTGCAGATGTCTGCAATGAATTTATTTTTTTGTTGCAAAATTCTACAACGAATTATTTTTTGTTGCATAATCTACAATGAATTTTGAATTCATTGCAGAATCTGCAATGAATTTTTTTTTCTGTTGCAGATGTCTGCAACGAATTTTAATTCATTGCAGAATTCTACAATGAATTTATTTTTTCATTGCAGATTCTGCAACCAATATAAGATTCATCGCCAAATTGGCGACGAAAAAATATTCATTGCTAAATTTTCCCTAATTATCCTGCCACACCCAATTTCTCTTCATTTCCTTCGCTCGATCGCGCTCACCTTCCTCCCGCCGCCCCGTCCATACGTCTCCCTTCTCTCCCTCCCTACCTCCCTTCCGACTTTCCCTTCCAGCTGGCCGCGGCGCGGTGTTGCCGGCATAACAACTGCCGCCGCCATGGCTGCCACACAGAGCACGCGCGTGAGGCTAGCCGCCGCTGAAAGCTCGGCGGGCGATCTGCCAGCGCAAGCTTGCGCGCAGACCATGCACCGAGCACGGCGGTGCGAGCTCGCGAGCCCACGCCGCGAGCTCACGGCGATTCGCCACGCGCGTGGTGGCGCTAGGTGTCGCCGCGTATATCTGGCAGGGTTCTTCTGCGCGAGATCGCGCGACGAGGCACCGCCGCGAGATCGCGACGGCGCAGTGCACCGCCGTCGTCGCGTGCTCGTAGTGGCTCTCCTGCATGCGGTCCGCACGGCCGCGTGCTTAGGCGCACGCGTAGCCTAGTGCGGCGGCATTATACATAGTCGTCGTACGCCGCCTGTCCACGCGGGCACGGGCGCATGTGCCCTTGTGGCCGCCGCATGCTTTCCCACGCACGTGTCCTCCGTCACGTGCATGCCCTCGCTCACGCGTACTGTAGCATAAGTTATGCCTTACGTACTTGCTGCGCATTGCGCATGCTTGTCAGTTGTCGCGTGATCAATTTCGATCGTGAATTCAAATGTTATTTAAAATAATTATATAAATCTATATATATATATATATATATATATATATATATAATACTGTGCCGGAATCTAAATACAATAATTTTTTTCATAGGTTGTCCTACTTTAAAGGAGTTCGTCAAGTGTTCATCTAACTGTGAGCTCATCTGTACGTTTTTTCCATTTGGACATGTACGCGTAAAAATATTGTTTATAACATTAATTATAGTATTATTAATTCTGTTATAATTTTTATTCTTAATGTTTGATTTTAATTAAGTAATTTAATTACTGTTAATAGATCATAATTGTTCGAAATAATGATATTATAATTTGCAATTAAATATCACACAAAATCATATTTAGTATTAGAAAATTTTAATTAATGTTGAGTATAAATTTATGGTTAGATTGATATATATATTGATGAAGTTAATTTGGAAGAAATGAAAATTAATCATTGTTGATATAATTTCGAATACAGGATCGATGGAGAGAGAACGAAGTTGGATGTATAAAAAGAATTTATCAGAACGTCGTGGTTTAACCGATGAATTTATAATTGGGTTGGAAAAAATTTTGAGATTTGCTAATAATAATGTTGAGAGTATGGATGGGAATAAATTAAGGTGTCCGTGCAAAAAATATCATAATGGTAAATTTTTCCAATGTGATAAAGTTTGAGAACATCTTTGTAGATTTAGTTTTACGCCAAATTATTATAATTGGACTTGTCATGGTGAACCGTTTATATCTGATGAAGAGGTTGGACGAAACATACAAAGGACAGTTAGTGGAGAGAAAGTATATTACGATCAAGTCAATCAATACCAGAGGATGATAGTTGATGTAGTTGGTCATAATTTGAATAACGAACCAAACACGACAAGTTCTAGTTATCCTCAAGCATTTGAACACATGGATAATAATTATTCAACACCGTTGGAGGAGGTAGAAATTACTGGTGGTAATGAAAATGTGTACAATGAGCCATATATAAAATTTCAAGAAGTATTGAGAGCTGCAGATGAACCCGTGTGGTCCGGTTGTGAGAGTCACACAAAATTATCTCTCACCGCAAGATTATTGAATGTTAAAGTTGAGCATAATGTGTCTGAAGAATGTTTTAATGATTTTGTTCAAGTTATTGGAGAAGTATTGTCGCATGATCACATAATGCCGAATGATTTTTACAGTATGAAAAAACTTGTGAAAGATTTGGGTCTTCCGGTGCAAAGAATTGATTTCTGCAGAAATGGTTGCATGCTATATTGGGGAGATAATGCAGATTTAGAGACTTGCAAATTCTGTAGTCAATGCAGGTACAAGAGTACCACGAGATCAAATCGTAATAAGCGATTAAAATCATTCAGACAAATGTTCTATTTGCCTTTAACTCCTAGATTGCAAAGGCTTTATGCTTCGAAGGTGACTGCTGAACACATGACTTGGCATACAAATCATGAAACAGAGAATGGGCTAATGTGTCATCCATCTAATGCAGAGGCATGAAAAAATTTTGATCGAACATATCCTGAGTTTGCAAATGAGACCCGAAACATCAGGTTGGGGCTCTGTGCTGATGGATTTGCTCCATTTGGCAAATCAGGAAGAACGTATTCTTGCTGGCCAATTATCGTAACTCCATACAATCTTCCTCCCGGTATGTGTATGAAAACACCTTATATGTTTTTAACATTGATTGTGCCTGGTCCTCATAATCCGAAGAAGTTAATAGATGTTTACATGCAACCGTTGATTGCCGAGTTGATCTAACTATGGGACGTGGGTGTTTCCACATATGATGTCCATACTAATCAGTTGTTCACAATGAGAGCTGCACTTCTTTGGACCATAAATGATTTTCTTGCTTATGGGATGTTATCGGGTTGGAGTACTACGGGGATTTTAGGATGTCCAATATGTATAGAGAGATCAAAGTCATTCAGATTGAAACACAGAAAGAAACCGAGTTATTTTGATTGTCATAAATAATTTTTACCACCAAATCATAAATTCAGAAGAAATAAAGAAGAATTTACTAATAATAGAAATGAAAGAACGCCTCCACCATTGAGATTCACCGGTCAAATTTTTATGGCAAAGAGTGCTTAACTTTCCATCTGTTATTGAAGACCCAAATGTCACAACATATGACTATGGAATTACGCATAAATGGACAAAATGGAGTATCTTTTGAAATTTACCGTATTGGAAGAGTAATTTGATTCGTCACAATCTTGATTTAATGCATATTGAGAAGAATGTTTTTGAAAATCTGATAAATACGGTGATGGATATAACTAGAAAAACAAAAGACAATGTGAATGCAAGAAAATATTTGTGTCTCATATGTAAACGAGCCACCCTTGATGTTGATGCAAATAGTAGGGGACCAAAACCGAAAGCAGTGTATACATTGAATAAGGATCAGAAATGGATTGTTTATGAATGGTTGAAATCATTGAGATTTCCTGATGGTTATGTCTCAAATCATGGTAGATGCGTTGATTTGAAGGAATGCAAATTTATGGGTTTTAAAAGTCATGACTGTCATATATTCATAGAAATATTAATTCCTATTGCTTTGAAGAAACTGTTACCAAATTTTGTCTGGGGTGCAATTACGGAATTAAGCATTTTCTTTCATGATATTTGCTCGACAGTACTGAGTCATTCACACATGGAGACATTAGAGAGAGACATTCTGATTATTATGTGTAACTTAGAAAGGATATTTCCACCGGCATTTTTTGATTCAATGGAACATCTTTTGGTTCACTTGTCATATGAGGCTAAAGTTGGAGGTCCTGTTCAATTTCGATGGATGTATCCGTTTGAAAGGTGATTTTTTTTTACTTTTTTCTCATTGTTATTTCATTTGGTCAAATCTAGTCTAATTTATTTGCTAATAAATTTTATTGTATTACTCTTAGATTCCTCTATCACTTGAAAAAAAAGAGTGAAAAATAAGGCTCATGTTGAAGCTTCTATTGTTAATGCATATATTGTGGAGGAAGTTACAACTTTTGCATCATATTACTTTGAACCTCACGTTCAATGCAAGAGTCGGAAAGCAGGAAGAAATGATGAGGGTCCTGTTGATCCAAATTTGAGGGCATTCTCAATTTTTAATTACCTTGATCGACCAAGTGGATCTTGTACAAGTAGATACCTAACTGGTCCGGAGTGGCGAGCAACCCATACATATATTTTATTGAACTGTCCAGAAGTAACATCGTATTTCGATAAGTATATAATAGTTATATTAAACATTTTGTATATCATAAAATATTATTCATGTTTTATTTAATTATATTGTAAGATTTTTCAAACTCTATATTCGAAGCTTCCGGAGCATGAGTTTAATAATTTCTGTGATGAAGAATTTGCATAATGGTTCAAAAATTATGTAAGTAGTATATGATAGTAAATTTGATAAATCTTGTTTGATGACACATATTTATTTTACTTTAGGTTCTTGATAATCACGGTCACATTGAGCAAGACCTAATAAACAATCTGTCATGGGGTCCAAATCCAATGGTTAAAACTTGGCCCGCATATTTCATAAATGGATATAATTTTCATACTCAAGCTTATGGAACTGGGAAAACTACAATGAATAGCGGAGTTTGTGTTCAATCATCTATTGATGGGGGTGCAAGGAATGAATTTTATGATTTACTAGATGAAATTTTAGAGGTAGCGCATCCAGGCTCAGATTTACGAGTTATTTTATTTATGTGTCGTTGGTTTGACCCTATCAAAGGCATGAGGATGCATCCACAGTTTAATTTAGTTGAAATTAACTATAAAAAATATACAAGAGGTACCAACCATTTGTATTAGCACAGCAAGCGATTCAAGTATTTTATGCTTCATATCCTAGTCTGAGACGAGACAAAAGTGATTGGTGGGCAGTTTGTAAAACAAAAGCACGTAATAAAATTGAGGAACATTGGGAGGACATAGCATATCAACAAGATGAAGTTGTCAATACATTTCATATCGAAGAGTATAATATTTCAACGTTACGAGATCCTAGTGGAATAGTAATAGACGTTGATGCAAGTGAACTAAATGAGTATGAAGATGAAGATTTCATTGATGAGGATGAGGATGAGGATGAGGATGAGGATGATGATGATGATGACGATAACGATGACGATGACGATGACGATGACGATGACGATGACGATGACGATGACGATGATGATTAGACGCATTATCAGGCCAAAAATTTTATTGCAGACTTCGATTTCTAATTATTGGTAATTTACCTTTTAATTTATTGAATACCAATTATGTTTTAATTGACTGTGTTATTCGAAATTCCATATATTTGATATGCTAATGAACTTTTTTTTATTTAGGGTCATCCAGTTGCTATTAATATGGTAATATTTTTATATTTTTCCTATTAATAGTTCGATATGAAACTGTATTTTTTTTCCCTGTAATATTTTTTTAATAATCATGATTGTTAGTTTCGACGTGGCGGTCATAGAAGTAGTAATGATGGAAGATCACAATCTTCCTCTGCTTCAACACCCGCACATTCTGATGCTCTTGCAGGAAATGTGTCCTCCACCTCTTCCCCAGTTGCAGGATCCTCTGATTCTCAACATATACCTGCTAATGTTTCTTCCTCGGTACAACAATCACTCGTGGAGAGGGAAGATACAAGAGAGTTTATATCTCCGCGTGGAGATTCTTAAGTATTCAAGTTTTAGAATATCTATATTTAAATTTTAATAAAATATGTTTTTTTTAAAGTATATAACGGGGTTTGTTTTTTGTTTATGTTAGATTTACAAATTCTGTACATGTTATTCATGAGGTGAATAAAATAGTGATGACTTATACAAGCACGTCGGAAGAAATTAAAGTTCTGTGGTGGAATGAGTTCAAGGTAACTTATTTCAATCATTTAATATATGAAATTGTAGTTAATATAATCAATTTTTATTTTCCTCTACTATAGCGGGTATTTATTTGGGAGGAGAGTGAAACACTAGAGATTAGGAGGATTTTTAAGAAAAAGTGTGGTGATCATATTAGAAACATACTAAATCATGCCAAAACTAGAAATAAGAAACCGCACTGTATAATCAAGGAGAATTGGAATAAAATTGTTGCACATTGGGGATCTGATGAAAGTAAGCGGAGGAGTGAACAGAATAAGCAAAATCAGAATTGTAACTCCGCCGTTATGTCTGCCACGTATGCGGGAGGATCCATAAATATCGATGAGCATAGACATCGATTGGTGAGTATTTTAAATTTATGGTTTTGTAATCTAATACTCACTAATTTATAAATATTAACTGTTTAATTTATTTAGGCCAAGGAGACAGGAATTGAGCCATTATTTATTGACACTTTCACTCGTACATTCCAAAAAAAGGATAAAACATGGAGTGGGGAAAGAGCTAGAACAATAAAGGGGTGTGATTGTAAAATTTTAATTTCTTATGTTACTATTTAATTTTTTTTCTTTCACAATAGGAGAAATACGATGAACTTTCACAAAGAAATTCAGGAGCAAGTGATGATGGAGTCGAATCGGAGCCATCTATTAGCAATATAAATTTATGGCTTGAAGCATCTAGAGGACCGAAAAGTGGAAGAATACTTGGACTCGACTCTTTGAGCCGATCCTATACAGTCCCTGGTGCTTCTTCTTCATCCTCTCCAACATCAAAAGCCCAAGTTATTCAATTAACCAAAGAGGTTAATCATTTGAGAGAGTTACTAGCGCAGAAGGAAACTGAATCGAGAGAGAACGCTCAGAAAGTTCAAGACTTAAATGAAAAGATGAACGAATTTCAAAGGCAACAAATGTTTATTATGCAACATCTTCAGTTAACGTCTAGCTCCAAACAACTTCCTCCTTCTGGCTCTGCTCCTCCTCCGCCTGATCCCTGTCATGGAGACAATGATGATATATTTTTTATGACGATGGTGATGATGGTGGTTATCTTTGACTATATTGGTAAAAGTTTATTTGTTAGCTACTTGACTTATGACATATACGATATTTATGTTTTTATAAGTTTGTTGTATTTAAATTTTACCTGATGATAATGGTACGGTAGACCTTTGGATGTATTTGTTATATGTATAAATTTGTTTGATGTCCATATTATTGTTTGTTATATAAGTGTGTTAATATTGTTGTGTGTTTGCTGTAAAACAAGAAAAAAAGATTAATTTAAAATATTTTTTTTCATTTTTCTCCAGATTTGCAACGAAAATACATTTTTCATTGCAAAATTATATGTATCAGTCGACTGATGTAAACATTCAGTCGACTGATACGTGAGAAATTGCATAATCCAAAATAATTTAAAATTATTCGTTGCAGAATTTAGCGACGAATTATTTGCAATGAAAAAATTTTCGTTGCAAAAAAATTTTGCAATGAATTTCGTTGCAAAATTCATCGCCAAAACTCAGTTTTTTTGTAGTGTATGGTGTTAGGTCAAGGCCGACAATCTCCGGCTCTTCATCCTCGAAATCCCTTTCGAGCCTATCAAGATAAGTTTGTTCTTGTGCTCCTTTTAGCGTAATTGACTGAAAACTATCAATCCTGCAACAAACATCGAAATCAGAAGGTTGTTTAACAGCTTTTGAAAAGTCAAATTCAATCTTATCATTTCCAAATGCAAGTGAAAGTGTGTGGTTCTTGACGTCTATCATCGCCCCTGCAATAGCCAAGAAAGGTCTCCCTAAAATGAATGGAATACATGGGTCTTCATCCATGTCAAGCACTACGAAATCGGCGAGAATAATAAAGTTTCCCACCTTCACAGGTACATCTTCTAAGATTCCCAAAGGATATCTAATGGAGCGATCGGCTAACTGCAAGGCCATAGTTGTTAGCTTCATTTCTCTCAAATCTAATTTCTTGCATATGGAAAGAGGAATCAGATTGACACTAGCGCCTAGATCACAAAAAGCCTTATCAAAATTAGAGTCATTAATTATGCAAGGGATAGAAAAACTACTTGGATCATTTAGCTTGGGAGGTACCATGTTTTTAATTAAAGCGCTGCATTCTTCGTTAAGAGCCACTGTTACATGTTCCTCAACTTTTCTTTTATTGGTTAAAATATCCTTCAAGAACTTGGAGTGCGTAGGCATTTATTGAAGAGCTTCTGTAAAAGGTATATTAATATAAAGCTTTCTAATTACCTCAAGGAACTTACCAAATTGTTCATCCAATTTCTCCTTAATCAGCCTCTGAGGGAATGGGATCGGAGGCTTATATGTTCTTGGCTCTTTGTGCCACACGACTATGTCTTCTGGCTCGGCTGGGCCATGCTGGCTGCTGGAGCGACCCGACACGGGTGTGTCGGCTGACACACCCTGGGTGCACTTATGGGCATCACCTGCCACGGGTGTGTTGGACAATACACCCTGAGTGTGTTGTCGCCTGCCTATCTCAAAATCGTTCAACACAGGCATACTGCTGGGCATAGCCACTTCTTCAAACTCCGACACACCTGTGTTTTTGAGCATGGGTGGGGCTTGTTGAACTCTGCTAGGTGGTTCTGCTTTCTTGTCTCCTTCTAAAATTCTTCCACTTCTCAAACTTATAGAGTTACAATGTTCAGCTGGGTTTACTTCTGAATTTCTAAGAAATCTACCGGGCATCCTAGATGTAGAGCTAGCAATTTGAGAAATTTGATTCTCCAACATTCTTGTGTGATTAGTCAAATTATCAACCTTGCTTCCCAATTGCTTAATCGCCTCGGTATTATTTTGATGTTGTTGATTGGATTCTATAACATGCTATCAAAATTCATCATTTATCTTTCCTTGGCATGTGATAAAATTTTCCATCATCTTCTCTAAATTTGACTTGGGCCCTGGTTGAAATCCCGAAGGTGCTCCAAAATTGTTCTGTCCAGAAGAATTTTGGTTGGCTCGATACAAAAAGTTGGGATGATTCCTCAGCAAGGGATGCGTGTTACTAAGTTTGCCACCATTAGGCTTCTGATTAAAATTATTCAGCGCATCTACTTGCTCAACCCCTGCTCCCGATGATGGTGCGTGTAGGATTTGGCAATTTGTGGTCATATGTCCTATTACACCAAAAATCTCACAAGTGACATTAGATGAGTTTACAGCTGATACATTAAAATATTCGAGCTTTTGAGTTAATGCATCAACTTTAGCACTGAGTAAATCGAGAGTACTTACCTCATACTTACCTGGCGTTTTAATCGGATACCCTCGTTCTGTAGCCCATTGGTGAGAATTCATTGCCACATTCTCGATGATCTCAAATGCTTCATCCAACATTTTGTTCATGAGAGCTCCTCCTGTATCAGAATCAAGAGAAGCTTTAGTGGCATACGAGATTCCATTATAGAAAGTTTGAACAATGAGCCATTTCTCCAGCCCATGATGAGGACATTGTTATAGTAATCCCTTAAATCTGTCCCAAGCTTCAAATAATGTTTCTCCATCCTTCTGTGCAAAATTAGTGATTTGATGATGAAGACTTGCAGTTTTCCTTGGTGGAAAATATTTGTCTAGAAATCTTTGCTCCAGCTGATCCCATATAGTTATGTAGTCCGCTGGAAGAGAGTGTAACCACGCTCTAGCTTTGTCCCGCAATGAGAAGGGAAACAAGCGCAATCTAATAGCATCAGCTGAGGCTCCATTCAGTTTTAAAGTTTCACAAAATTCTAAAAATACTTCCAAGTGCAGATTAGGATCTTCAGTGGGCGCTCCTCTAAATTGATGTTGTTGGACCATGGAAAGTAGAGACAGTTTCAATTCAAAATTGTTCGCTTCAATGGGGGGTCTTCTAATACTTGATCTCAATCCCCTTGTACTAGGCGTTGCATAATCCCTTAAAGGTTTATTCTCAATCTGATCAGCCATGTTAGAGTTCAAATTTTCTTCCTGTTGTTGCTAGAGTCGTCTTCTAGCAAGGAATGTTCTCTCTGTAGGGAAATCTCGTATGCCAAATGGCATATGCGCAACGGAAAATAGGATCCCTTCCAAGTGATCCATGCGAAAGCAAACTCGTATAAAATAAATTTCTCTAAACCAAGCCTATCTTATAGGAGAGTTCTACCTTTGTTGCGTGCCCTTTGCAATCCCGCTTTTCCTTTCGGTTTGTTGGATCTTTAGCACGTTCAAGTGTCCGTGCCTCTATACGTATCCACACGAGCACGCTCTTGTCTCACAAAAGGAAAAGTAGAAGAGCTCTCCTTTACTTCTTGCTAGAGAAGTCCCTAAAGGAGAGGAAGAGAGGGAAAAGGAGAAAGGAAGAAGAAGACTCCTCTTCTTACTAGCCTACACTCACAAACCCACACAACTAAAGCTTCCACCAAGCTCTCTCACAACCACAACACCAAAAACTCCCACTATGGCCGGCCACTCCATGGAGCCTTTTATAGGGTTGGAAAAACCCTTCCACCTCCATCACATTCAATGCAATCCATTGCATTGAGACACACTCAAAAAGGATTTGGCTTCCTTGTTTGGCCGGCCACTTAAGGAGACAAAACCATTTTGTTTCCTTCCACCTTAACTAGCTTAGGTGGATGCTTAAGTGGCATGCTTATGTGGCATGCTTATGTGGCATTCTTATGTGGCATTCATGCATGTTGAATTAATCTTATTAATTCAATTAAGCTTATGTTATCATATTGAATTAATCTTATTAATTCAATTAAGCTTATGTTATCATATTGAATTAATCTTATTAAATCAATAAGGTAACATATTGAATTAATCTCATTAAATCAATTAGCTAAAATTCTCATTAAGCTTAAAGTCCAAAAACCATTTTGTACTTAAGCTTATTCCCATATTATTCTAGTCAAACTAGAATACTCTAATTCCTCTAATTATCATGCTCTTTGTGTGTGACCCTATAGGCTCTCATAGCGTTGGCGGTGGACCTAAACTCTTTTAGATACACAAGCAATGAGCGGCATCTAGCAATACATCATTGCTACCCAAGTTCTGAGATAAGTCAAGATCCGACTAACCTTTCCGTGACTACTATAATATATGACCGTGTCCTTCTATCCTTGATATCAGTTGATCAATGAGGCATAGGCGTGTCATCCTCGATCAATCTATGTGTTTCTTGATCCGAGTAAACTAACTCAAACAAATGAGCTCAATATCTCATATTGACTCATTCGAGCATGGCCATGCGTTTTAGTAGTTCTACTCAATCAAGGGCCCACCGATATCACTCCGTCATATGGAAGGGATAGATCCCATCTACATCACTCACATCCCTCCGCATAATTTGTTACATACCCAGTAATCGCCTTTATGGTCCACCCTGTTACGGGTGACGTTTGACGATACCAAAGTACATAACTCCTTATGTAGGGAACCGTAGTGACTTCAGGTCTAAGGACTATTCATAACAATAGTCACATGAGAAAGTTTATGACACTCATATAACGATCCATGAAACTTTATCATGGCGGGTCAGTTCAGTATATATTCTCTAATATATACCCATGTGTCAACTTGATATCATATATCCATGACTTGTGAGATCAAGTCATCAATTGACCTACATGCTAGTCTTTATGTATTAATATTGCCCTTGCATATTAATACTTGACTAGGAACATTTAGGAAAGTGTTCTCTACAGCCTCTCATAATCAATTATGCCAATTGATGTGCTGTAGATAAGAACCTACTTTTCTATGGCATTATTATATTTAATTTATCTGTCACAAGCAAGATGTAAATATAATAACCAATCATTTGGCTTTATTGATTATGATACAAATTGTTACCTATTCAACCATCACATGATTGGTTCTAGGGCTTTAACTAACAATCTCCCACTAGCACTAGTACCAATCACTATGATATCTAATACCTAGTGACCTAGTGTGACCATCATGCTTCCTCGTGCCAAAGCCTTGGTCAATGGATCTGCGATGTTAGCTTCGTACTCTGCATATCCTCACATCTCCTCTATCGATGATCTCGAATGAGATGGAAGCGCCGCGATATGTGTTTGGTCCTGATGTGATCGAGGTTCCTTAGCTTTGTCTGATAGCCCCATTGTTGTCACAATAGAGGTCTATTGGATCTGCAATGCTAGGAACTACCCCAAGTTCAGCGATGAACTTGAGCCAAACAGACCTCCTTTCTTTGCATCGGATCTTTGCAATATACTCGGCTTGTTGTAGAATCGGCAAGCTGTGTCTGCCTTGAACTCTTCCGACTCACTCCACCATTCGGGCAAAACACATTACCGATTGCGATCTATAGTCATCCTTGTCTTTGGAAGCTTGCATCACGTAACCCTTTACGATTAGCTCCTCATTGCCTCGAATATCGAAATATTCTTTCGTTCTTCGTAAGTACTTAAGAATATTTTTGGCCGCTATCCGATGACTCTCACTGGATCGTAGTATCTACTCGTCATGCTCAAAGCATACGAGATGTCGACAGTACAAAGCATGGCGTACATGATAGACCCTATAGCGGATGCATAAGGGATCTTATCCATGCGATCTCTCTCCTCCTTAGAAGAGGGACATTGAGTCTTGAAAGACTCACACCATGTGATAAAGCGAAACCCTTTCTTAGAATTTTGCATAGCAAAACGATCTAGCACTTTATCAATGTATGTACTCGACTTAGGCCAAGTAATCTTCTAGATCTATCTCTATAGATCTTGATGCCTAGAATATAGGCGGCTTCACCTAAGTCCTTCATCGAGAAACAATTCCCTAACCACATCTTCACAGACTGGAGTGAGGGAATATCATTTCCGATGAGAAGTATGTCATCTACATACAAGACAAGAAATACAAGTGTGCTCCCACTATTTCTCTTGTAGACACAAGGCTCATCTTCATTCTTGATGAAACCAAACTCTTTGATTGCATCATCGAATCGAAGATTCCACCGAGAGGCTTGCTTTAGTCCATAAATGGACCTTTGCGGTTTGCATACCTTTCGAGGATGCTTTGGATCTTCAAAACCCTCGGGTTGTGTCATGTACACATCCTCGAGTAGCTTTCCATTGAGCGGTTTTGACATCCATCTGCCGGATCTCATAATCATGGTAGGTGCAATAGCAAGTATGATCCGAATGGATTTAAGCATCATGGCTGGTGAAAAGGTTTCTTCATAGTCAATACCATGAATTTGTTTGAATCCTTTAGCCACCAATCTACCTTTATAGGTATGCTTATTACCATCCATGTAGTCTTTACTTTAAAGACCCACTTACACCCAATGGGTTTTACCCCTTGGTGGATCAACCAAAGTCCATACTTGGTTAGTGTACATGGATTCCATTTGGATCTCATGGCCTCTAGCCATTTCTCGAATCTGGGCTCATCATAGCTTCTTGATAGGATGTAGGCTCGTCAAGATCGACAAGCAATACTTCACCGTTGTCGATCAAGAGAAAAGAATATCTCTCGGGTTGGACGACGGATCCTATTAGATCTCGAAGAGGTTGGTCTACTTGAGCAGTGTTTGCTCCACAACTCTTTGGGCAACAAATTCCTCATCCACAACATTTGTGGTGCCTGCTCATTTTCCATCGAAGCCTTAGTGTTATCATCATCTTGAACTTCTTCAAGATGAATTTTACTCCACTAGTATTTCTAGAAATAAATTCTCTTTCTAGAAAGACGACATTCTACAACAACAAACACCTTGCCAAGTGTGGGATTGTAAAGTAATATCCCTTAGTTTCCTTGGGATATCCTACAAAATAACACTTATCTGATTTGGGTCCTAGTTTATCCGAGACTTGGCGTCTAACGTAAGCTTCACAACCCCAAATCTTTATAAAAGACATTTTGGGACTCTTCTCCATATCGTATATGGTGTCTTTTCTCTGACTTTATGGAGCAGCGATTAAGTGTGGCGGTGTCTCTAGAGCTAAACCCCAAAGGAAGTAGGTAGATCGATCGGCTCATCATTGATCGTACCATATCTAATAAATCACGATTTCTCCTCTCGGATACACCATTCCGTTGTGGTGTTCGGTGGAGTGAGTTGGGATATTATCCACACTCGGCCGGTGATCACGAAACTCTTGACTAAGGTATTCACCACCTCGATCGATCGAAGTAGCTTAATACCTTACCAAGTTGGTTTTGTACTTCATTCTTGAATTCTTTGAACTTTTCAAAGGATTACGACTTATGTCTCATCAAATATAAGTAGCGAATCTACTCGTATCATCGGTGAAAGTAATAAAGTACTTATAGCCTCCTCTGGCCCGACATTGAAAGGGCCACATACATCGGTATGTATGAGTCCTAACAAAGTCCGTCGCTCTCTCGCCATGTCCACTAAATGGAGTTTTAGTCATCTTTCCTAAAAGACAAGACTCGCGTACCTCATATGATTCAAAATCAAATGAGTCAATAATCCATCTTTATGGAGTTGGGATATGCGTTTTTCATTTATGTGACCTAAGCGGCGATGCGAAGATATGTTTGGTTCAAATCATTCGATTTGAACCGTTTGTATTCGTTATAAATTGGGTTATCTAAATCTAGAACATAGAGACCATTCATAAGTGGTGCATTACAATAGAACATTTCATTTAAATAAATGGAACAACATTTGTCCTTTATTATAAAAGAAAAGTTTTCTTGTCTAAACAAGATCTGAAATTATGTTCTTTGTTAATGCGGTACATAGAAGCACTCCTCTAGTTCTAAGATAAGCCCGATGGGCAAAGACAAAGAATATGTTCCTCTGACTCACGGACAACTTTTGCGCCATTGCTACTCGTAGGTCCACTTCACCCTTTGCCATTATTCTACTATTTCTCGATCCTGCACATTAGTACAAATGTGAGATGCACATCCGGTATCTAATACCCATGTAGAAGAAATAGATAGATTAACTTCTATAACATGTATACGAAGTCCCACTTCTCTTGTTCTTTACTTCCTCGAGGTAGACTTTGCGGTTCGCTTCGATTGTCGATCTCACGCAATGGAAGCGATCCCTTCCTTAGGTACTTTACCTTTACCCTTTGAAGTGGATGAATTGGCCTTGCCTTTGGCTTGGGTCTTACCCTTGCCTTTGCGCTTACCTTTGTCCTTCTTGACCATTAGTACATTACTAACTTTCTTCTTGAGATTTGGTTGTGATTCTTAACATCTTTGAGAATCTCGAGCAAGGTTTATCAATTTCATTCATGTTATAATTCATGACGAATTGATTGTATGCTTCAGCGATTGCGAGGATAACATCGGTTGCCAATTCTTGGCTCGATGGAAAACCTAGTCTTTCAAGGTTCTCAGCGTACCCAATCATTTTAGTCGTGAGTTCCTACAGTGTTCCTTCTTGCATCTTGCATGCAAAAAGAGCCTTAGACACTTCAAAGCGCTCGTGCCTAGCTTGTCCTTGATATAGTTGTTTCAAATGCTCAACCATATCATAGGCATCCATGTTCTCATGTTGCTACAGCTCGAGTTCATGGTGGCAAGCATAAGGCATGACACATCTAATCGTCATCTTGATGCTTCTTATAAGCATCCTTTTGACGCAGTGGCCGTAGGCGGGTATTTGAGGGTAGTTTGCTCTAGGACATATAGTTTGCGTTCTTGCTTGAGGATAATCCTCAAGTTCCTATACCGATCAAGAAAGTTTGCTCCATTGAGCTTGTCCTTCTCAAGGACGGATCATAAGTTGAGGGTGTGTCGTGTTAGATGACATGGTGATCTACAACATTAAAATGCAAAGTTAAGTATCATACCTAAATCATTTAATTAGGCCTTTAATTAAATGAGGCTCCCTAAATTCTCATAGCTACTATTTAGCTATAAATTTATATGGGATAAAGATCCACATCATAATTAGTCTTGAGTTGGCTTTGGCTAATCGCCCAAGGCGTAGTATAATTAGGTAGGCAATCTTTTGCCAATTACATCTGATGTAACTCTTTAATAGCTTTGGTTAAGTTTTAGATTAGTTTAGTGTTTATTCCTAAACCGGCTTCGGTGTGGCGAGGCACGAGGGCCTTCTTGGATATCGAACAGCGACCACTTCTAAGACAAAGCGATGTTGAAATCACACAAAACTAATGTTAACACTTATGTTCAAAGCTAATATATGCCTCTACTTTCTTAACCAATTAAGAAAACACTTAATTAAGTCTTAACCAAGGCGATAGCGGGACATCACGATTGTCCACTCGCACCTCAAGATAAAATGCATTGCTTTGCTTTGGCAAACCCAATAACAAATGATCGAGGAAGTAGTGAGTACCAACTTTGGTAGGCATATCGTTTAGACTTATTAAGAAATAAACATGTATCATATACATATTAGCATACATCACATATAAGCTAAACTAATCATGCATCACATACAAGCTAAACTAACATGCATCACATACATATTAAACTAACGTGTCATGGTTATGGCCCTTATTCTACAATCTTCTCAAGCCAATGAAAAGATTGATTGGTCAACCTAGGGATAGCATCTTCTCCTAAGTGCTTCCTTTTGGTTGTCTTGTGTTGACTTCCTCCTTGTAACCTCATCTTCCAATGGACCCTCCATCCTTGTTTTGTACATTACAAAGGAGAAATACTCGAGTTACATTGAGTCTAAAACTAATTTTACAACAAGAATATTAGGAGAAAGGCCGCGACACGCAGCCGTATTAAAATTACAACACACAATCACAAACTTTTTGGGACTAGGCCATATAACCATGCCATGTCATTTAACTTTTAAAAGACATTGGATATTTTATTATGTTTGAAAATTTGCTAATGCAATTATCAACTCATAATAAAATTTATCCTACTTCTATATCACATATAAAATAGAAAACCTATTTTTATACGATCTTTCTTAAGTGGCTCTGATACCCTTTGTAGGGAAATCTCGTATGCCAAATGGCATATCTTATGTGGAAAAATAGGATCCCTTCCAAGTGATCCATGCAGCAAACTCGTATAAAATAAATTTCTCTAAAGCCTATCTTATAGGAGAGGATTACCTTTGTTGCGTGCCCTTGTTAATCCGCTTTTCCTTTGGTTTGTTGGATCTTTAGCACGTTCAAGTGTCCGTGCCTCTATCGTATCCACACGAGCACGCTCTTGTCTCACAAAAAAAAGAAGAGCTCTCCTTTACTTCTTGCTAGAGAAGTCCCTAAAGGAGAGGAAGAGAGGGAAAAGGAGAAAGGAAGAAGAAGACTCCTCTTCTTGCTAGCCTACACTCACAAACCCACACAACTAAAGCTTCCACCAAGCTCTCTCACAACCACAACACCAAAAACTCACTATGGCCGGCCACTCCATGGAGCCTTTTATAGGGTTGGAAAAACCCTTCCACCTCCTTCACATTCAATGCAATCCATTGCATTGAGACACACTCAAAAAGGATTTGGCGTCCTTGTTTGGCCGGCCACTTAAGGAGACAAAACCATTTTGTTTCCTTCCACCTTAACTAGCTTAGGTGGATGCTTAAGTGGCATGCTTATGTGGCATGCTTATGTGGCATTCTTATGTGGCATTCATGCATGTTGAATTAATCTTATTAATTCAATTAAGCTTATGTTATCATATTGAATTAATCTTATTAATTCAATTAAGCTTATGTTATCATATTGAATTAATCTTATTAAATCAATAAGGTAACATATTGAATTAATCTCATTAAATCAATTAGCTAAAATTCTCATTAAGCTTAAAGTCCAAAAACCATTTTGTACTTAAGCTTATTCCCATATTATTCTAGTCAAACTAGAATACTCTAATTCCTCTAATTATCATGCTCTTTGTGTGTGACCCTATAGGCTCTCATAACGTTGGCAGTGGACCTAAACTCTTTTAGATACACAAGCAATGGCGGCATCTAGCAATACATCATTGCTACCCAAGTTCTGAGATAAGTCAAGATCCGACTAACCTTTGTGACTACTATAATATATGACCGTGTCCTTCTATCCTTGATATCAGTTGATCAATGAGGCATAGACCGTGTCATCCTCGATCAATCTATGTGTTTCTTGATCCCTGAGTAAACTAACTCAAACAAATGAGCTCAATATCTCATATTGACTCATTCGAGCATGGCCATGCGTTTTAGTAGTTCTACTCAATCAAGGGGCCCATCGATATCACTCCCGTCATATGGAAGGGATAGATCCCATCTACATCACTCACATCCCTCCGCATAATTTGTTACATACCCAGTAATCGCCTTTATGGTCCACCCTGTTACGGGTGACGTTTGACGATACCAAAGTACATAACTCCTTATGTAGGGAAGCATAGTGACTTCAGGTCTAAGGACTATTCATACCAATAGTCACATGAGAAAGTTTATGACACTCATATAACGATCCATGAAACTTTCTCATGGCGGGTCAGTTCAGTATATATTCTCCAATATATACCCATGTGTCAACTTGATATCATATATCCATGACTTGTGAGATCAAGTCATCAATTGACCTACATGCTAGTCTTTATGTATTAATATTGCCCTTGCATATTAATACTCGACTAGGAACATTTAGGAAAGTGTTCTCTACAGCCTCTCATAATCAATTCTGCCAATTGATGTGCTGTAGATAAGAACCTACTTTTCTAGGGCATTATTATATTTAAATTAGCTGGCACAAGCAAGATGTAAATATAATAACCAATCCTTTGCCTTTATAGAATATGATACAAAATGTTCCCTATTCAACCATCACATGATTGGTTCTAGGGCTTTAACTAACACTCTCTATCTCAAGATCAATTTCGAGAATTTCCCTGTTAAATCTGTGCATGTAACAACAGGAGAAACTTCCAAAACAAGAATTCAGAATAGACAAAAGAATAAAAACAGAAATAGAAATCTAGATTAACTAAATCACACTAAATTCAATATTGAGTGTCAATCCCCGGCAATGGCGCCAAAAACTTGATGTGTCGATTTCTGCAAGTGCACGGTTGTCATCAAGTAATAAAAATATCGATCCCACAGGGATTGGGTCAATTACTGAATGATCGTGATACCAAGTTATCTAGTCAAATCAAATTTGTGAATTAAGTAAAGAAACTAAGAAGTCAAGAACAACGAATGAGAAGAACGAGCTAAAAATCAATAATTGACGGGAATATCAAGATATGGGTTTCACCGCATCGACAATTTATAAGGTGATTATGTTCTCTCCTACTCCTTAGAGTTGTTTCGATAGAACCTGTCCTAATGTAAATCAACGGCCCCTTTCGAGGTCTACGCCAATTGTACCTATCAAACTCAATTTCCCTATCACGGTATTCGAGCGTAGGTTATCATAATCAGCTAAGGGGACCTGTCACGAGACCCCCGTAAACCTCCCTAGTCTTACTACCGTTACTTGGTAAAAATTGGATTTGATAGTTCTATTAAGTCCATAAGAGTTCCTCTAGAGACTAAATTTCCTTTTCACGATAGGTTTTCACACGGGACCATAATCAGCTAAAGAATCATCAATGATTCCCGCAAGCCCTCATAGATACACTATAGATACTTGGTAGGAGTTAATCCCTAGTTTGGTTCTAGGTTTCGGGAACTTGGGTTCACTGTTAGGTACTTCCCCAAGGTTCCTTAGATTTATCAATAAGAATCTAAAACCAAATCAAAACAAACAACAATTCAAGTAGAAGAGATTCAATCAACCATCATAAATCGTCAAGGGCTACTCCCCCATCCTAAGATTACAAAACACTACTCCATAGCTGAATAAGAATTGCAAGAGAAAGAAATTACAATCCTTAACGCCATAGTTGTGTTTCCTCCGCCGTCGGCTTTGTCGTCCTTCTTCGAATTCTGCTGCCCTCTAGGGTTAGAATATATCCTTCTTTATAGCCTTGGCTTGGTCTTCAATTAAGGAAGAAATCCTCTTCAATTAAGGCGGAAATCCCGAGTTTCGCCGTGTTGTACGTCAAAAAGGAAAGGGCGTGCCTGCATCAGGAAATTGGGCGACACACCCATGCCAATGGAGGGCATGGGCATGGCGGGCATGAAACGTGGGTATGTCGGCTAACACACCCGGGGTGTGTTGAGGTCTGGAAGTTCTGGAGTTGGGACGGTTTTGGTTTCGACTTGACATGGACATGTCTCTGATGGCATGGTTGTGTTATTTTGATATGCCTCGATAATTGCCGATTCTTCACCCTATTAACATGAAAAATACCCCAAAATAGTTTCTTTGACCAAAATATTTTAAGCTTGACTAAAACATAACAAAATACATGACTAAAACATAAAATGGGATGAAATGCATGCATATTGAATACCCAAAATGTAACATGAATTACACACATCAGTAGTCGACTGTTGCCTGCGTAGCCAACTGATAAGTAGGCTACGAGCGATTATGTGCCCGCGTTCACCCATAGTAGTCTATTGCCATCCTTGGCAGTCGACTGATGGCGAAGAAGTCGATTGGTATCCCTTTCCAGTCTACTATTGGGCCATAAAACCCTAATTGACACCGGTCATCTACTAGTCGACTCGGACCAGTCGACTGCCATTACTTAGTAGTCGACTTTTGTGGGGTAAAACCTCAAACATCAAGATGTTTGAGCATCCGATCATCAGATAAAACTCAAACCACACGTTTGAGTATCCGACACTTCCAATCATTAGGTAAAACCTCAAACCCATGTTTGAGCATCCGACTTATCCAATCGTCGGGTAAAACCTCAAACACATGTTTGAGCGTCCGACTTGTCGAGTAAAACCTCAAACACAAGTTTGAGCGTCCGACACTTGACTTAGCCATTCGACCAAGTTCACCTAACTTGAGCTACCCCATCCCGGGTTAAAATCGCTCAATCTCTCATCTCCCATGGAGTCCCTCACCAAAGTTCTCTTCATCCAACTATGTCCCTCGAATGCACTAAGCCAGCGGCTCCTCTAGTGGCATCCTTCACATCTTGCTCTGAAGTTTGCTTCCTTTGGCTTCACTCCATTTGCTCCTCGTCTGGCGATCCCTCAAATGTACCAAGCTCACGACTTCTCCAATGTCATCCTTCACCGACTCAGGAACTCGAGCCATGAGATGGTGAACTCGCCAATGCTTCATCAAGCTTACCATGTGTGATTCACCAAATCCTGCACAACTTGAACACACACATCAAATCACATAATCAACCTAACTTAAACCCTTTGCCACACACATCAAAATCAAATCATACTTGTGTTGGTTGCCCTAACATATTCCTCCTGACCCAGTTGGACTTCATGTCAGTTGTCCAGCCCTTCTAGCCCAACTGGACTTCTTACCAGTTGTTTGGTCTTCCTGAACCAAATGGACTTCTTGCCTGGTGTCTGGTTCCCTTGATCCGAACATGAGAGATCCACTTTCTTTGTTCGAGATTCATGGCTTGACATGGATCATGACTCTGATACCAATTGTTATTGCTTATAAGATCCACATATCTCCACAATGGCATGATATTATCCACTTTGGGACTAAGCCTTCATGGTTTTATTTTTGGGTTTTACTCAAAAGGCCTCATCCAATAGAGATATCTTTTCATCTTATAAACACATGATCTTTTCCATGTCTTACCAATATGGGACTTTGATTATATTCCCAATACTCCAACAAATCTTCCTATGGATAGGGGACACAAAATGGACAATGCAATGAAAAATGTTCAATGCAAGATTGATATCTAAGAGATTTCGCATTGCATACATCAGAAAGAGATGGGAAGGATGAATCTTGGCCTAACCCTATGTCACGATAGGTAAAAGACACCCAACAATGACTTTATAAAGTACTCATGAGCAGATAAAGAATTGGTTGAAAAGAGGCTTTGACCTAAAGGACGAGATCGATGAAAGAAGTACTCGTGCATGGACTCCATGTAGGGATGTATACTGAAAAGTCTACTTTTTGTATGAACATCTTTATTTTGAAATAAGAATCACATGATCATTGTTTACATATTTTTATGGTTATGCATATTGTCTAATACATTACATTGTAGATAACATGGTGTGTGGTGTCACACGGGAGATCATGTTATCGGCTCCTTGTAAAGTATAAGTAAAGGCTCACAACCGAGATGGCTTTGGATAAACCATTGAATGATTGTAGTGTGATTTGGTATTGGTTTGTCTTGACCATAGAATCACACTAGTGCACTTTGAGTGTATTGAGCAGGACCGACTTAGAGGTGATTTGATTTATTGCTGACTACATAATCGAATCGGACCTCAGATATTATTATGTACATGCTCTTAATCCCGATATAATAATGGGCACATATACTTAGTATTCATCTCTTTGATTTACCAATGGGCGAGATTTATAGATTAAATCGATAGGCTCGGTAAGTTGGGAGATGATATTATTTATATGGTGTGCCGTTGATTATAGGAGGAAACCGTGTCCTATATATTAGGATGATGATGTCCCCTTGAGGAGCTCATAAGGTTCATCATGTAAACCCTGCAGGTGGACTTGGTCCGGCATGATGAAAAGGTTGAGTGGTACTACTCAAGGAGTTAGATGTTGATTAATTAATGGTCGATAAATTAATTAATCGACGGACATTCGAGATCTTAAACACGGGGAGAAAATGTACAAATAATATATGGAGCCCATATTAACTTATGGGGGTTGGTGAGGTAGATCAATGATAATCCTTTAGTGGATTGGATTATCATTTATGGATCAGACTTTATGTGGGCTTGATCCATGGGTGGCCAAGATTCAACTCCTCCTCATGGTCCCTAATGTAGCCTATTAACACCTCATGAAGCTTAGATCCAATGGATAGAAACAAAACTCTAGATCCATTGGTAGAGATTAAATCTCTAAGATCCGACGATTGAGATTAAATCTCTAGATCCGACGGTTGAGATTAAATCCCTAGAACCAATGGTAGAGATTAAAAGTAGGCTTATCCCTAACTCTATAAAAGGAGCTTGAGGGGTTGGCATGGAGTAATGATAAAGAGAGGCTAAGGTTTTGGAGTTGGCGGCAAAGCTAGGGTTAGGGTTTTGGAGGCTTGGGCGGCACCAAATAAGGAAGGTAATTCCTTTCTTCTTCTTCCTTCAAGGTGGCCGGTGTCCAGCTTGTTTTCCCAGCTTTTTCCAGCCATTTTTTGGCATCTAAACCTCTCTTCTCCTTCTCCTTGAGTGGTGGAAACAAGACTTAGGGGTTTCCCTTGGTGTCTTGGTTGGTTTCCATCATCATCTCCTTCTCCTTGTTGGCCGGCGGCAAGGATTTTCTTTGTTCCTTGTTAGTTGGCTTTAGGAAGGAGAAGAACCTTGTTTCTATTCTTCCTCTTGCTTTGGAAGAGCAAGGAAGGAAGATTTGCAATCTTGGAGCTTCAACTTTTGGTAGATCGTCGCCCACACGACGTCCGAAAGGAGGAAGGTCATACATTAGAAGATCGAGAGGTATATCTATTCTCTATTCTCTTTTGTTACTTGCTTGTTTTTGTTTTTCAACTATGAGCATGAAATAAATCTGTATATGGCTAAATAATACTTGGATCCCGATCATAAATACAAAAGTCGGCGATCCGTACATCGTCTATTCCGTGGCTACTCGTAGAATAGAGGATGGTCGCTTGAACAACGAGTTTGTTCAAGTGACCTCTCTAAACGAATAGCACGACGATGACTTGGTTGTTTGGGAAATCCCTTGTGTCTAGGATTAAATTTTTTAATCCGGGGACATTGATGAGATCGCCATGAACAAACGACCGAGGTGAAGTGGGAAGCAAAGTTTCCCCTCACGGACTCGATAAGCAAAACCCTTCAATTGGTATCAGAGCCAAGGTTTCCGATTTTGTGTGTTTAGGATTCGGTTAATTTTTATGCATTTTTCATATATTATATGTGCCGGATAATAGTAGGATATGCGTAGTTTAACTCTTTTGTTGCAGACATAAGATCCGACTATTATGGCCATATGTGTGTATGTGATTGTATGTGTATATTTTGTTTAATCCTCGGGGTTGACGAGGCTAGTACTTGATTTTTTGTAAATTAGATACGATATTGTTTAGCCACTCTTTATTTTATTTTACTTTCAATCTAGATTTCATGTACACTCCCTCGTGGAGTATAGGATCGATGGATGTAAATTAAAATAGGTTTTAGTCTCGGCTCGGATCTCCGGATGGCTTGTACATGGCGTAGAAGGAGCAGACGAGAAGGCATTGCGACGGGAGACATATTGAAGACAAAAGCTATAATAGTTGGAAAATAATTTATTTTTCATATTTATTTCTTTTTTTTATATGCATGTCGTAGGCTAGGAAAATTCCTCAATTTCAAATTACTAAGTGGGAGAGGGAATTTTTTTTTAAAATTCCCATGGCCTCCATTACGATTTGACAAGTGATGCAAACAAACTTGCGCGTTGGCTCTGAGTGCCTTCCTCCCCATCGGATGAGTTTGTTTGCATATCACAAGGTCAAATATGGTTATAGGGAATTATCAAGGAGCGTGTGCACTTCCCCATCGGAAGGCACATAACCCGAGATAATTACCTTGGTATCGAGTAATGGTGAACACTTAAAAATAAATATAAGTATCCTCCCCATCGAAGTCACTGCTTTTATTTGTAGGGCCAAAGAGGAACCAACTATTAATTTTACTTGTCAAAAAGTTAGGTTGACAAGATAGTAAAATTAATGGGTAAAACCTCCTCTTACAAATGTAGAATTCGTATACGTCCACACTATCGTGGCATACGATATTCTCGGTGTTTTGAGTGTTGGTTGATTTTAAAATTTTATTGTTTGAGAATCAATAATTTTTGAAATCTAATGTTTTGATTTATGTGATTCTTAGGTTTTCTTTCAAAATGACTTTCAACCCACTTCTTTGTGATCTGAAGAGAATAAACTTCTTGGACCCAACTATGTTGATTGGAAGAGGAATCTAGACATTGTCTTACTTGAGGAATACAAATATGTACTCCTCGAAGAGTGCCCTCCCAAGCTGCGGATGATTAAGGGAAAAGGAGAGAGCTATAAGAAGTGGGTCAAGGCGATGAGATGGCGGTGTTACATTTTGGCATCTATGTCAAATGTACTCAACATCGACATCAAGCCATGCCCACTTTGCTTATGATATGATGCTCAATCTCAAGAAGCTTTTTCGGACACGAGAATCAGGGCTGCGAGGCAAGCCATGAAACTTGATGGCGACCACCATGATCGAGGAACACCGTGAGGATCATGTTCTCAAGATGATGGCTCATTTGAATGAGTTGGAGGTCCTTGAGTGAGATCGATGGGGAAACCCAAGTCGATATCATACTCGATCTCTACTAGGAGTTTTGGCGGTTTAACCTAAACTACAACATGAACAAGAGGTTGTATTCATTGGCGGAACTTACGTGAGAACTCGGTGGCGAGAGGGCTATTTCGTCAGAGTGCTCAGGCGCATGCCATGGTGACCCAAAGGTTTCTACTTCTAAGTTGAAAGGCAAGAAGAAGAAGAAACAAATTAGGGGCAAGGCGATGGGAGGTACTCGGGAGAAGTGAAGAAGCGAAGGCAAGTGCTTCACTTGTAAGCATTTGGACCTTTGGAAGAAGGCTGCCCCAACCACAAGAACAAAGGTATATCTTTTGGTCTAGTCGTTGAAAGATGTTTAGCGGTGTTATCTACGGCGGTGTGTAGATCACGAAGTCAGCGATCATGTCTGCAATACTTTGCGGGGTTCGAGAAACGACAGTGGTGAGGAGAGATTACCGTGTATTTAGCGATGCCACGAAGGTGGCTATTCTGATGGGAGATGTTCATTTATCTTTTGAGAAAAATAAACTTTTGGTTCTTAAGAATTGCCTTTATATACCCTTATTTAGAAAGAATTTAATTTCGGTTTCTAAATTGTTTATGGATGGATATGCTATTTCTTTTAATGACAGAGTTGTTATAAGAAGGAATAGGGACATTATCTGTTCAGGTGCATTGATAGGAAATTTGTACACACTTGAACCAAAACCTCCCACGATGCAAATTGAAGTTAATAACTCATCTTCTAATTCCAATAAGAGAAAAGAACCTTCGAAGATGAACCAAACATATCTTTGGCATATTATGCTTGGTTACATTAACCTAAGCAGAATTCAAAGGTTGATAGTTGATGGACCTTTGGGTTCATTAGTGGTGGAGGATCTCCCAACCTGCGAATCTTGCTTGGAGGGTAAGATGACCAAGAGGACTTTTAAGGCCAAGGGGTATAGAGCCAAAGATGTGTTAGAATTGGTTCATTCTGATATGTGTGGTCCTATGTCTATCCAGGCTAGAGGTGGTTTTGAGTATTTTGTCTCTTTTATAGATGATTACTCAAGATATAGATACGTTTACCTGATGCGCCGCAAGTCTGAATGCTTTGACAAGTTCAAAGAATTCAAGACTGATGTGGAGAAACGTCAAGGTAAAAGTATCAAGACACTACGATATGATCATGATGGTGAGTACCTCTTGGGAGAGTTTAGAAACTACTTATCAAAGGATAGGATTCAATCCAAATTGACTGCACCTGGCACACCCCAGCAGAACAGTATAGCAGAGCGAAGGAATAGGACTCTTATGGAGATGGTTAGATCGATGATGAGTTATTCTGAGTTGCCAGATTTGTTCTGGGGATATGCTCTAGATACGGCGGTGTACATTCTGAACTTGGTTCCATCTAAATCAGTGCCTTCTTCTCCCACAGAGTTGTGGACTGGGCGAAAGCCTAGTCTAAGACATATTTAGATATGAGGGAGTCCAGCACATGTCTTTGAAGGCGAATCTTTGGTAAGTTGGAACCTCATGCAGTAAATGCATGTTCGTTGGCTATCCTAGAGGAACGAAGGGTGGTTTATTTTATAGTCCTAGAGATCAGAGGGTGATCGTTAGCACGAACACCAAATTTCTAGAAGAAGACTATGTGATGAACCCCCAAGAGTAAAATAGTTCTGGAGGAATTAAAAGGGGAAGTCACTTCTTCAGTACCACCGATACAAGAGGATATACCACAAGTCACTGCACCATGTGTCACAGAGGATACACAGGTGATACCTCATCGTAGTGGGAGGGTTGTGAGACAGCCTAATAGATTCATGTTCTTGGGAGAATCTTACGATTTGGTCACGGCGAACATGAACTGATCCTTTGGACATATGTGAGGCAATCCAAGATAAAGATCGATATCTTGGCAAAGTGCAATGAATCTTGAGATTGAATCTATGGATTCAAATCAGTGCAGGAGCTAGTAGAACCACTAGATGGTGTAAAAACCATTGGATGCAAGTGGATCTACAAGAGAAAGAGAGGAATAGATGGGAAGGTTGAGACCTTGGCGAGGCTTATTGCGAAGGTATACTCGAGAAGAGGGTATCGATTATGAGGAGACCTTGTCGTCTGTAGCCATGCTTAAGTCTATCTGGAGTCTCTTATGCATAGCGGCTCATATGGATTATGAGGTGTGGCGGATGGATGTCAAGGCTTTCCTTAATGGAAGTCTTGAGGAAAACATCTATGAAACAACGGAGGATTCATTGCTAAGGGCAAAGAGCATCTTGTATGTAAGCTTAATCGGTCCATTTATGGATTGAAGCAAGCTTGAGGTCTTGGAACATCCTTTGATGAGGTAATCCAGTCTTATGGATTTATTCAAAGTCGGATGAGTCTTGTGTATACAAGAGATGTAAGCGTAGTGGTATTTCTTGTACTATACGTAGATGACATTTTGTTGATTGGCAACAATATCAAGGTGTTATCGGACGTAAGGGTATGGTTGTCCAAACAGTTTGATATGAAGGACTTGGGAGAGGTGGGACACATCCTTGGGATCAAGGTTATAAGGGATCGCAGGAAAAGGATGTTGTGCTTATCCCAAGCTTCATACATAGACACGATTATGGAGCATTTTAGCATGCAGAACTCCAAGAAGGGTTTTCTACCTTTCAGGCATGGAGTTCCTTTATCTAAGGAGATGTGTCCTAGATCATCTGAGGAGATAGAGGAGATGAAGGCGGTTCCTTATGCTTCGGCAGTAGGAAGCCTCATGTATGCGATGCTCTGTAAGAGACCAGATATCTGCTTTGTCGTGGGCATGGTCAGCAGATATCAAAGTAATCTAGGACAGGGACATTGGACTGCGGTAAAGCATATATTGAAGTACCTGAGAAGGACTAGGGATTATATGTTGGTTTACCGGGCAGTCCAATAACTCCCTGTGGGTTACACGGATTTCGACTTCCAATCTGATTGGGATAACAGTAAGTCTACCTCAGGTTTTGTGTTTACTTTGGGAGGTGGATCCATTGTATGGAGGAGTGTCAAGCATAAATGCGTGGCA
This sequence comes from Wurfbainia villosa, assembly GCA_025175895.1. Classification (NCBI taxonomy): domain Eukaryota; kingdom Viridiplantae; phylum Streptophyta; class Magnoliopsida; order Zingiberales; family Zingiberaceae; genus Wurfbainia; species Wurfbainia villosa. The sequence goes on from CM046009.1 coordinate 5,854,059, forward strand.
GACTCCACCATGGAAGCTGAGTATGTGGCAGCCTCTGAGGCGGCCAAAGAAGCTGTGTGGCTCAGGAACTTCCTGATGGACTTGGATGTGATTTCTGGTTAGCCCAGAACTATCACAATTTATTGTGATAATAGTGGTACAGTTGCAAACTCAAAGGAACCATGAGCCCATAAGCCTAGTAAATACATAGAGCGGAAGTACCACCTGATATGAGAAATCGTAAAGAGAGAAGAAGTTGTTGTGGCCAAGATTGCATCAGAGGATAACCTGGCAGATCCTTTCACTAAGGCCCTTCCGGCGAGAGCTTTTGATAGGCATGTGGAGGGAATGAGGATCAGATGTATGGCAGTTTGAGAATAACATAGTCTTTTAGTATAAGTGGGAGATTGTAGGGATGTATACAGAAAAGTCTACTTTTTGTATGAACATCTTTATTTTGAAATAAGAATCACATGATCATTGTTTGCATATTTTTATGGTTATGCATATTTTCTAATACATTACATTGTAGATAACATGGTGTGTGGTTTCACACGGGAGATCATGTTATCGGCTCCTTGTAAAGTATAAGTAAAGGCTCACAACCGAGATGACTTTGGACAAACCATCGGAATGGTTGTAGTGTAATTTGGTATTGGTTTGTCTTGACCATAGAATCACACTAGTGTACTTTGAGTGTATTAAGCAGGATCGGCTTAGAGGTGATTCGATTTATTGCTGACTACATAATCGAATCAGACCTCAGATATTATTATGTACATACTCTTAATTCCGATATAATAACGGGCACATATACTTAGTATTCATCTCTTTGATTTACCAATGGGCGAGATTTATAGATTAAATCGATAGGCTCGGTAAGTTGGGAGATGATATTATTTATATGGTGTGTCGTTGATTATAGGAGGAAACTGTGTCTTATATATTAGGATGATGATGTCCCCTTGAGGAGCTCATAAGGTTCAACATGTAAACCCTGCAGGTGGACTTGGTCCGGCATGATGAAAAGGTTGAGTGGTACTACTCATGGAGTTAGATGTTGATTAATTAATGGTCAGTAAATTAATTAATCGATGGACATTCGAGATCTTAAACACGGGGAGAAAATGTACAAATAATATATGGAGCTCATATTAACTTATGGGGGTTGGTGAGGTAGATCAATGATAATCCTTTAGTGGATTGGATTATCATTTATGGATCGGACTTTATGTGGGCTTGATCCATGGGTGGCCAAGATCTAACTCCTCCTCATGGTCCCTAATGTAGCCTATTAACACCTCATGAAGCTTAGATCCAATGGATAGAAACAAAACTCTAGTTCCATAGGTAGAGATTAAATCTCTAAGATCCGACGGTTGAGATTAAATCTCTAGATCCGACGGTTGAGATTAAATCCCTAGAACCAATGGTAGAGATTAAAAGTAGGCTTATCCCTAACTCTATAAAAGGAGCTTGAGGGGTTGGCGTGGAGTAATGATAAAGAGAGGCTAAGGTTTTGAAGTTGGTGGCAAAGCTAGGGTTAGGGTTTTGGAGGCTTGGGCGGCACCAAATAAGGAAGGTAATTCCTTTCTTCTTCTTCCTTCAAGGTGGTTGGAATCCATCTTGTTTTCCCAGCTTTTTCCAGCCATTGTCCAGCATCCAAACCTCTTTTCTCCTTCTCCTTGAGTGGTGGAAACAAGACTTAGAGGTTTCCCTTGGTGTCTTGGTTGGTTTCCATCATCATCTCCTTCTCCTTGTTGGCCGGCGGCAAGGATTTTCTTTGTTCCTTGTTGGTTGGCTTTAGGAAGGAAAAGAACCTTGTTTCTATTCTTCCTCTTGCTTTGTAAGAGCAAGGAAGATTTTCAATCTTGGAGCTTCGACTTTTGGTAGATCGGCACCCACACGACGTCCGAAAGGAGGAAGGTCATACATTAGAAGATCGAGAGGTATATCTATTCTCTATTCTCTTTTGTTACTTGCTTGTTTTTGTTTTTCAACTATGAGCATGATATAAATCTGTATATGGCTAAATAATACTTGGATCTCGATCATAAATACAAAATCCAATGATCCGTACATCATCTATTCCACGGCTACTCGTAGAATAGAGGATGGTCGCTTGAACAACGAGTTTGTTCAAGTGACCTCTCTAAACGAATAGCACGACGATGACTTAGTTGTTTGGGCAATCCCTTGTGTCTAGGATTAAATTTTTTAATCTGGGGACATCGATGGGATCGCCATGAACAAACGACCGAGGTGAAGTGGGAAGCGAAGTTTCCCCTCACGGACTCGATAAGAAAAACCCTTCACTCCATAGAGATATGATCAAAAGGGGTTGGAAACGGCTCAACAGGAGTAGGATAGAAGACAAAGGTGGCGTCAGATAGTCGACACTCCAAGAACTCCTGTAGGATCGCAGGAGTGAACTCTAAATCGTGTTTTGCAATGCGAGTAGAGTATGTCGGACTATCGCCAACCCTTTTAAGATTTGAGTAGAACTCCTTAAGTAGGTCAATGTTAATTGGATGCATGAAGAAGACTAAATTCACTAGCTGGTAATGCATGATAATCTAAATAACATCTTCGCAGTAAGATCAAAAAAAATGTCTCATCTAAGTATCTTACAGGCGTGGGTTGGTATGATCGGGAGGGAGCTTGGGATCCTTCACCAGGCTCTGTCCAATGTGGTTGTCTATGTTGGTGCAATCGGCCCAGGACTCGAGTTTGACTCGAACTATATTCTGATGTTAGACAAAACGTATGACATGGGATTGTCATGGGAAGTCCAACATGGGTTGGCCATGTAAATCCAAGTGTGTAGCCTTAGTGGTGAAAAGTCCAAGCATGGGGCTTGGTGTTGGGAAAGTCCAACATGGATTGGCCACGAAAGTCCAAGTGTATAGCCTTGGCAGTGAAAGTCCAAGCATGGGACTTGACATGGAAAATCCAAGCATGAGGCTTGGTGTGGGAAGTCTTGAAGACTTGGCAACTTCACTAGGCTCGGGGTCCTTGAGTCGGTGAAAGATGACATTGCAAAGCTGTAAAATATCAGAAAATAATAATAATAATAATAATAATAGTAAAGCATGGTTAGGGATTTAGTTAAACCAAACCTAGGCTTAATGGTATGATTTTAATCGGATCTAGGTTTAAGTCCTATTGAGTTTTAAACTCAACCCGATAGTAAAATTAAAAACCCAACCCGTATCTCCTTTATTTATTTATTTTTCTTCCGTTCGACCATTTCTTCACTTCCGGCCTTTCCCTTCCTCGTGGATTTTCCTGATCGCGATTTCCTTCTCCTTTCGTCACACGATCCTCTTCTTTCCCCGATCCCTAATTTTCGATGGCACTGGTCGCCAAACCGGCAGAGTTCCCTCTCAGTTCTTCGTGCGCCACCCTCCTCACCTCATGCCCATCCCCGATCATTCATGGCCCCGGGCAGAGCAACCTACGTGCCAGCCGCCCCTGCTTGTCACGTGCACAGGATCAATGGTCACCGCCCCTGCGCACGCGGCCGACGACCACCAACCTTAGCCATCGCCGTGGATCACCACCGCGAGCACTCTGCCTCATCGCCTCTCCTCTTCACCTCGAGCGCCGCCGAAGCGGTGGCCAGCTCCGACGAATGATGGCAACAACTACATCTGATCGTTACTATCCTCACTGTTCGATCTCACCGCTGTGCCACTCCCTTCTGAGATCTCAGCGACCCCTCGCGTGGGAAGATCAACGACGTTGCTGCCGCGGCAGTGAGCTGATGACAAAGGTGTCACGATTTGTCTACTGTAGGTTTCAATTGTTGATTTTTTTTCTTAGATCTAGCTGTTGGGTTTCTTGTTTAGCTTGGATTGGTGATTGGACAGTGTTTGGAGCTTGGATTTCTCCGGTGAATAGAGGATTAGGGAAGAGGCAACACCGGTGATTTCAGGTGTTGGTAAGTCCCGATCCATTTTCCCCTTACCTGCTATATGTTTAGTGTGGTTTTGATTGCCAGTGTGATTGGGATTCGATGGAGTGTTCTGATTGTTTTGGGGTTGCTGTGTCATATTGTTGTAGGAAGAAGGGCCAGTAGTAGATCCAGTGAACAAAACTCTATAGGTGATGGGATTGGCCGTTGAAGTCCAATTTATGTATAACTCTTTTCTTCTTTTTCTATCTGGTCCTGTTTATTGGATTGTAAATCTGTGATGTTGGGAGAATGGCAGTGGAGATGTGTATGAAATTGATTCGAGTGTAATAAATAATGATTTGTGGTTGGTAAGATGTGTGCATGGGATGTTTCTGATTGTTGTTGTTAAGAGGATGGGGATGTCAATCAAACAACTCGATGGATAGGATATGCTCAAATGGCTGCACAGTTGTGTGTAGTTTGTTAGTGAAAGCCCTAGAGTCAATCATGTGATGATTGTTGTATGGACTTGTTGTTTCATATTCCTATTTATAAAGGCATGGTTATTATACTTACTTGTATTGTTGCCAAATAACTAAGTATAATAACGTCCTTGAGTAGAAGGTTCTTATCTATATCAATCGATTGGTTGAATCGATAATGAGATGATATAGAGAACACTACTCTTAATCATTCCTAGTCAAGTATTAACCTTCAGGGATAATGTTAATGCGAAGAGACTAGCATGTAGGTCAACTAGATGACTTGATCTCACAAGTCATGAATATGAGATATCAAGTTAACACATGGGTATGCATTGAAGAATGTATACCGAATGACCCACCATGAGAAAGTATCATAGATCGTTATATGAGTGTCATATACTTTCTCATGTGACTATTAGTATGACTATTAGTTCTTGGACCTGAAGTCACCATGGTTCCCTACATAAGGAGTTGCATACTTTGGCTTCGTCAAATGTCACCCGTAAATGGGTGAACTATAAAGGCAATTACTGGGTATGTAACAAATTATGCGGAGGGATGTGAGTGATGTAGATGGGATCTATCCCTCCTATATGACGGAAGTGACATCGTTATTCTTGATAGAGTGAGACCACTAAGTGCATAGTCATGCCCAAATGAGTCAATATGAGACATTGAGCTAATTTGATTAGAGTGAGTCTACTTGAAGTTCAAGATATAGATTGTACCGAGGATGACACGGTCTATGCCTCAATTGGTCAATCTAGATGTCAAGAATAGAGGGAAATTATCACATATTGTGAGAGTCACAATTAGTAGTCACAAAGGTGATGTTGGATCTCAACATTCTTGTAACTTGGGTAGCAATGATGTGTTGCTAGATACCGCTCATTGCTTATGTTCCTAAATCGGTTTAGGAGCATTACCAACGTTACAAGAACCTATAGGGTCACACACAAAGGGCAATTCGATGGAGATTAGGTTCATATGATGAACCATGAGGATTAGGTTCATGGGATGAACCAAATTGGATTAAGAGTAATCCAAATTAGACTAATTGAGTTGGACTCAATTTGATTCAAGTGTTGAATGAGTCTAATTTAGATTTGATTCATCGATTCAATTTAAACTAATGAATTGAGATTCATTAAATCAAATTGACTTGAATCAAATGGTTGGATTTGATCAACTATGGGAGATAAGAGGTCAAGTTTGACTTGACTTGATAGGGAAGATGAATGGTCAATTTTGACTTTACCAATTGCCATGTCATGGTGACTTGGCATGGAGCCGGCCAATGATGATGCTCCACATCATCATGGACACATCATAGGGTGACACCTCATGAGGTAGACCAAGAGCCATTGGCTCTTGGAGTTACATGCATGCATGTAACCCCCTTATAGTGGGTTATGAAAGTGTGAAGTTAAGTTGTGTAACTTTATCTTCTTCCTCCTCTCTTCCCTCAAGCTCTCTCTTCCTCATCTTGCCATGAGCCTCTAAGGGGTGCAAGCACACTCTAGGTTGCTTTTCTCCACCTATTGCTTGTGTGGATACCAATAGAGGAGTGTACACTTGACACTCTCGAGTTCCAGCAATCTGTTTGGACGAGCGGGATAAGCGAAGGGCGCCGCATCAAGGGTAAACTCTTAACATGTAGATCTAGAGTAGATATAAAGTTTTTGAACACTTACATATAGTTTTATTTACCTTTGCACGGATCCGTGGCCGACTTCCGGGGTTTTCGCAATGCAAAAAGCGTTTTTTGCGGCTCGAATAGTCCAACAGTGGTATCAAAGCCACATGCGAAGCATGTATGTGTTTTAGTTTTGTAGTTTTTGTATTAGATATAAAAATTACAGATCTATAAGTTTCTGTAAATTTCCTATTTTTATATAATTTTTGGGTATTTTTCTCGAAGAGTCGAAGCAACAAGTGTTGGGACACTTGTAGGCTTCAACCATCGAGAAAAACTCTCCGGAACAGCGAATTCTCGCTTTAGGTTTTTGGGACAGCGACTTAAATCACTGTAAGATCAAGATGGGACAGTCTCAAAGTTCATTTTGTGAGTAGGGGCACTGCCCCTAACCCGAAAGAGGCATTGTCCCGCGATCCGCCCGGAAATCGCTTAGCGGGACCGTTACGGAGATGTGACTCATAAAATTGAAAAGTAAAATAGAAAAAATTATAGAAATTTATGTAAAATACATAATTTAGAATTATGTATAATATTGTGATGGTCATGGCCCAAGAACCCCAATGTGATTGGATAAATATGTTGCAATTCATAATACGGCTTGCGCGCAGTTTTTGTGGTTGTGCATGTTGTATAGGGTATGCGACCTGCGCATCGTGCCTCTTCTTTTAAAATTACAGTTGTAAATAGTTTTAGACTCAAATGTAACTCGAGTTTTATATTTGTAATGTACAAAAATAGAGCGGTGGAAGGTCCACTAGCAGACGGAGTTACGAGGAGGGAGCCGACGACACATGGCGGTCAAAGGAGGCGCTTGGAGAAACCGCTAACCCTAGGTTGACCGTCCGATCCTCTCATTGGCTTGAGAAGATCGTAGGGCGGACCAAGCTTGTCCCTCCGCACCCTACCAATATATATATATATTTTATTTTTTTTCTTATATGTATGTGATGCATGCTAGTAAATTTTGCTTGTATGTATATGATGCATGCTAGGATATTTTGCTTGTATGTATATGATGCATGCTAGTATAATTTTTTGTATGTATGTGATGCATGCTAGTGTAAGGTAATAAAGGCCTTAATGCGTATATGATACACATTCACGATTATATTAGATCTTAATCGAATCAACTCAAAAATGGCTACCAAGTTTTGATACCCATCACTACCTTGATCATTTGTTGTTGTTGAATCTGCCAAAGCAGAGCAACGCATATTATCTTGGTAGGGTGCGGAGGGACAATCTTGGTCCTGCCTATCACGGCTTGGGTGAGAATAAGCTCAATTAGATTGAGTAAAACTAGTTAACTCAATTGGATTGAGTAAAACTATAGGCATATTCCAACCGTTGCAAAGGTAGGATAAGGTTACATTTACACTAAATCTTGGGCGATTTAGCCAAAGCTAACTCAAGGTCTTTTGTAAATGTGGATCTTGATCCTATAAACAAGAGTTGCATAAAGATGTAATTGGTAATCTATTACCTACCGATCATACTAAGTCTTGGGTGATTTAGCCAAAGCTAACTCAAGGCATAGTATGATGTGGATCTTGTCCCGCGAGAATTATAACTAGTTTGTATGAATCTAGTAATGTGGTTTGACCACATCCATGACTCGATTATACAAAAGTCCTATAATTCAGTGGGAGCATCATTTGATTAAAGGCCTAATTAAATGATAAATGAAATATGATATTAATTTTCTGCATTATATATGTTGTAGATTACCATGTCGACAAACATGAACACTCTCTCCCTGTGTTCTGTCCTTGAGAAGGACAAGCTCAATGGAGCTAATTTCCTGGAATGGTATAGGAATCTGAGAATCGTTCTCACTCAAGAAAAAAAATTGTACATCCTGGAGCAGCCCATTCCGGAGGCACCTCCTACCACTGCCTCGCAAACTAACCGAGATGCTTACAAGAAGCATCAAGATGATGCATTAGATGTGTCATGCCTCATGCTTGCGACCATGAACTCTGAGCTTTATAAGGAACACAAGTTCATGAATTCTTTTGATATGGTTGAACATCTTCGTCAACTGTATCAAGGACAAGCAAGGCATGAGAGATATGAGATGTCTAAGGCACTGTTTCAGTCCAAGATGCAAGATGGGACTCCTGTAGGTCCATATGTACTCAAGATGATTGAGTACATAGAGAACCTACAGAGGTTGGGATTCCCACTTGGCCAAGAGCTAGCCACTGACTTGATCTTACAATCTTTGCCACAAAGCTACAATTAATTTGTCATGAATTACAACATGAATGAAATTGATAAGCCACTGCTTGAGATGCTTAGCATGTTGAGAACTGTTGAGCTTAACCTTAAGAAGGAAAAACCTGACTCCATTTTGATGGTGCAAAACAAGAAAGGCAAGGGCAAGCCTAAAGGTAAGGAAAAGTCCCAAGCCAAGGGCAAAGGCAAGGCACTTAAACCGAAAGGAGGGGTGGCCAAGGAAGGGACTTGCTTCCATTGTAAGGAAGCTGGACATTGGAAGCATAATTGCAAAGCATACCTGGAAGATCTTAAGAAGAAGAGAAGTGAGTGTGGGACTTTCCGAGCCACAAAAACCGCTTTTTGCGTTGCGGAAACCTCAGAAGCCCGGCCATGGATCCGTACGAAGATATAAAAAATAAAAACAACATGCATGTGTTATGGAAAAACCTAGATCTACCATAGATCTATATGATGAGAGCATTACCCTCGTAGTGACGCCCTTCGCTTATCCCGCTAGTCCAAATGCTTTGTCAAAACTCAAGAGTGTCAAGTGTACACTCCTCTACAAGTATCCACACGGACAAATGGTGGAGAAAAATAACCTAGAGTGTGCTAGCACTCCTTGGAAGTTTCGGCCAAAAGAGGATGAGGGAGAGAGCTTGAGGAAGAGCAAGGAAGAAGAAGATGGAGTTACTCACCAAATAACTTCACACCATGAAGAAAAGTGGCCGACCACTTATTTGGGTGGGGGTTACATGCATGCATGTAACTCCAAGAGTCAATGGCTCTTGGTCTCCCTCATGAGGTGGCACCCCATGATAAGTCCATGATGATGTGGAACATCATCATTGGCCAGCCCCCATGCCAAGTCACCATGACATGGCAATTGGTCAAGTCAAAATTGACCATTCATCTTCCCTCTCAAGTCAAGTCAAACTTAACCTATTATCTCCCATGGTTGATCAAATTTAACCACTTGATTCAAGTCAATTTGATTTAATGAATCTCTATTCATTAATTTAAATTGACTCAATGAATCAAATATAAATTAGACCCATTCAACACTTGAATCAAATTGAGTCTAACTCAATTAGTCTAATTTGGATTATTCTTAATCTAATTTGGTTCATCCCATGAATCTAATCCTCATGGTTCATCATATGAACCTAATCTCCATCTAATTTCCCTTTGTTTGTGACCCTATAGGTTCTTGTAATGTTGGTAATGCTCCTAAACCGATTTAGGAACATAAGCAATGAGAGATATCTAGCAACACATCATTGTTACCCAAGTTATAAGAATGTTGAGATCCAACATCACCTTTGTGACTACTAATTGTGACTCTCACAATATGTGACAATGTCCCTCTATCCTTGACATCTAGATTGACCAATTGAGGCATAGATCGTGTCATCCTCGGTACAATCTATATCTTGAACTCCAAGTAGACTCACTCTAATAAAATGAGCTCAATATCTCATATTGACTCATTTGGACATGGTCATGCACTTCGTGGTCTCACTCTATCAAGAATAACGATGTCACTCTCGTCATATAGGAGGGATAGATCCCATCTACATCACTCACATCCCTCCTCATAATTTGTTATATATGTTAGTAATATATGAGAGATGTCCTAAGGCAATCGCCTTATGTATGAACCATTTATATGATAAATGAAGATTCACTATTTGAGTATACATGTTTTATGTATTTGATTGGATCTTAAACTCATTTACTGAATATCCACGATACGATTCACAGCATGAGAGAATTTGTGATTGGATCACAACTAGTGAGTATCTCTACATGTGTAATTGTGATGTATCGGAATTATCCCTAGTCGATGAATTGATGGATTTGGACACCATCAATTCTGTTGAGACTAGCATGAGGTATACTCCTTGGTGTATCCAAGCAGCTGATTCTCACTGGCTGGAGACATAGTGATGTCCGGAGTTAATCGTGGATGCTAGTTATGGTAACTAGTTCATTGGAGTGACCAGCCGTAAGACTTCATATGGTTCTCTGCATATATAGATATGTCAATGAAGTTCTTACCGTGGCTTAAGTGCGATGTTCCTTTGACTTGCGGTATTCAAGTCATCTTGATCATGGAGACTTATGCTTTGACATCTTAAGCAAACATCTCCAAGGAGATGTGGACCCGGTATGATTGGGTATAAGTCGAAATAATCGAAGGTGTTTGAATAGCCTATAAAGGATTCACCACTCCTTGCGAGGAGATGTATACCCATGGCCTCTCGTCGGATTGTTACTAAAGTCTTTGGCCAAAGCATTACATGTTTAGAGTAAGGTACTCTTCGATACATGTGGAGTAACTAGAATCCGTGGGACGAGAAATGATACTTGGGCTAGGTGTGACGTAGTCAGCCTAGTGGGGACTGACACAATAGACCATGTCCTGAACCAAGTGGGTATTAGATGTGTGTATGGAATGGGGCACGTTTCATTCGAGCTACTGAAGGGTTTCAGAAATAGTTCTGGATCAACCGTTGATCTTTTCGGTTAATTGGAGATCATGATGTACTACTAGGTGCCACTCATGATCGTTCTATAATTAATGGTTAATTATAGACGGCCAACATAAACCGAGAACCTATTTGGTCACACGCACAACGAGTGTAATCCAAAGGATTTAAAACAAGCTTGAGAATGGGATTCTCAGACCGAGAGAAACTATGTTTGGTTAGACCAAACATAAAGCGAGCATGAAATTGTTTCAGTCGCAATGGAAGCGTGGATGGGTCGTGTCTTATGAAGACATAATGGATGGACCAAAATGGTTTGGTTCTAATCCAATGGATGAGAATAAACCAAAGGGTTTGGTTTATATTAAACGAATGAACCAAAGGTTGGTTTGGTTCGTTTTAACTTAAAATAAACCATCATGGTTTGGTTTATTTTAACTTATCTTAATGGAGCGGGTTAACGGGCCTAATGGTTATGATCCAATAACCATTAAGAGAATTAGTTCTCTATAAAAGAGGGCTTAATGGATAATTAAGCCCTAAACCAAACCCTAGCCCTTGGTGTTGCCGCCCACCCCTTGAAGGAGTTTTCGGCGCCAACCCTAGTGTGCCGCCCAGCCCCTTGTGCCACCTTCCAACTTGTTGCCGGCGACCAAGCTTCATCCGGTGAACCTCCGGCGACCCTCCGGTGATCTCCTCTAGGTTCGGTGATAAGGTGAGCTTCCATCTCTCCTTGGCCGGCCTCTATTCCTCCACCAAAAGCTGTCCAGTTTTTCTGGACAGCTTGTTTCTTTGTTGTCGGAGCGTCGTTTGGATGACGGTTAGTGCTCCGATAGCGCCTAACTTACCGGGGATTTGATCTCCGGTAATTCTCTGAGGTGGAGGACGAAGGATTCATCAATTGGTTGACGAATACCTCTCCGGAGAAGCGAGTTTTGAGAACTCATTTTAGGATCCGAATTTGGATTCGGATCGTGATCATCTCTCGATCACGTCGTCTTCAACACGAGGCTAGTAACCCGTACGAAGACGAAGCTCGTGACTTAGCGAAGTCATCCCGAGGAGCTCGGCGTGGATACGGATAGAGACGATTCTTACGAGGATCGTTCCGGTTGATGTCGTTCCCGCTACACGTCATTCGAAAGGTATAACGTAGATAATTTCTTTTATTACAAATTTTAATTTACGGTTATGTCTACACTTGTTGTAATATGCATGCGTGTGTTGTGTGTATTGTAATAAATATAGATTTATTAATTTTAATTGCTTCCGTTGTGCTCATGTTTACGAAACATGATCGAACACACACACGCCGCGGTGCCGGAAACCCAAACAGTGGTATCAGAGCCCAGGTTGTGTTTCGACATAATCGTAAAATGGTTTTGCGATAGTCATAATGTATTTCTGGAAATTTTCTAAATTTTGGAAATTTAAAAGTATTTATAAAAATTTTTCAATTTTGGAAAGTCTAGAAGTATTTATGGAAATCTTCCACTTTTGGAAAGTTGGAAGTATTTATGGAAATTGATATTTTCCATAAATAAGATATTTGATTAGATTCTGGAAATTTGTTTCCTAATTTAATCATGATTTGATTTGGGAAATCAAATCTTAAAATATTTTAATTTCCATAAGTAGTTTTAATGATTTAGGAAATTGGTTTCCTAAATAGATTTTCCTTAATCAAATAATTCCATGAATAAAATATGTGATTAGATTTGGAAATTTGTTTCCTAATTTAATTATGATTTGATTCGGAGAATCAAATCTTAAACATATTTTATTTCCATAAATAGTTATGACATATAAAGGAAATTATATACATGACATAATTGTATGCCATGTAATGTAATTGCATTAGATGCATAACATTATGTCATGCGTGATGTAGATGTATGTCATGTATGCCATGTAGATAATAGTTATTTGCATGCAAAGAGGATGAGACATAAAACCCTTAATCAATATTAAAGCCTACACCTTCCATTAATATGGTTAGAACCCAGTTACATTTCTTGTTTGGGTTGTTGGACTCTCTCCAAGCCCGGCTCGAACTGAATATGTTCAAACCATGGAATAGTTTAATACTAATATGGTAAGAGTCGAGGTCAATCGTTAGCTTTGGTTGTTGGACTCTCTCCAAGCTGGGCTAATTGGTTGAATGCGCTCTAACCATATTAAAACTATTTCTCGATTAATGGGTTGGCTTTAACCTGGAGCATCGGCTTGTAGGACTCTCTCCAAGGTCGATGTAAAGGGAGGTGAAGTTGGGTGCTATGCATATGATGCATACTTGTTAATGTGTTAACAACCCGATGTATGTGTGAACATTCAATTAGTTGATATAACAATGTGATAGTTGCATATACGCGATATGCAATCGGTATAGATGATACCTACCGTCGTAGTTATGAATGGCTTGTTGGACTCTCTCCAAGGTTGTTCATAACTATGATGGATATCGACCCATTCGGAGATGGACCTACAATCTCCAAGTGATTTTGGGGTTTTGAAATTGAAAAATGAATGGGATTTATAAATGTATATTGATGCATTTTAAAATCATTTTCTCATATATGCTCGTTTTGTATTTCTAGGTCAATAAATTGATCATAGCGTCTTTGAATTTGCGCACTATTTTGGATTGAACAAGTAGCCTAACTTCTGGGTGGCTTAGAAACACGAGAATTGTTCTCAAGGCGGAAAAGCTTGCATATGTCCTTGAAGAGCCTCTTCTGGTCTAAGGGCGATGCAACTCGGACAAATGTTGGTCTATCGAAGCATGTGGCGGTCTGGTGGCGAGTTGCATCATGCTAGCGGCGATGGTACAGTGCGAAGCGGCGACATGAGCATATGGATGCTAACACTATGGTCTTCCATCTTCATGAGTTGTTCGATGAGCAAGCGAGATCCGAAAGGTTCGAGGTCTCTAGGCTCCTCTTCACCACGAAGATGCAAGAAGGTTAAATGCAGTAATGCAGTTTGTGCTAAAGATGAGCAGGTACATCGAGCGCTAGCTACCCTCGGTTTTGTGATGGATCATGAGTTAAGTATTGACTTAGTGCGCATTATTTGCCCAAGAGTTTCTCATGATTTGTGATGAACTATCGGATGAACAAATTGGAATCCACCATTCCCGAGCTCCTCAATATGCTGAAGACTGTGGAGCCTTCTGTAAAGCATGAGGAGAAGGCGGTTCTGTTAGTTGATTCCTCAAAGAAAGGTTCTAAGAGGAAGGCAAAAGAACAGAAGAAAGGAAAGAACAAAAAGGCAAAGAAGGCGGAACCAGCGCAAAAGGGCACTTGCCATCATTGTGGCAAGGAAGGCCACTGGCGAAGAAACTGCAAGATTTATCTTGAGTCCATGAAGAAGAAGAAGGCATCCGATGCCCCATCCTCTTCAGGTATCTTAGTTATTGATTGTCATTCTATTTCCTTAGACACTTGGGTATTGGATACTGGGTGTAGCTCACATATATGTAATGACATACAGGGGCTAAGGAATAGAAGACTTGTCGGAGGAGTCAAATTTGCGAGTTGGCAATGGAGCAAAGGTTGCTGCGGTCGCCATCGGAACTTATTTGCTGAAGCTCCCTAGTGGACTAGTCTTGGAACTGGACAATTGCTATTATGTTCCTTCTCTAATAAAGAACATTGTTTCTATTTCCTTCTTAAATAGAAATGGTTTCCATTTGACGTTTAGTAACAATTGTTGTTATATAACTTTGAATGGCGTACTTTATGGAACTGGAACTTTGAGTAATGGCATTTATACGTTGGACGTATCCAGTGACATTTTCAATATCGAAGCGAGCAACACGCGTGCTCGAAAGGATAATCACATAGACTCCTATATGTGGCATTGTCGTCTTGGCCATATAAGCAAGAAACGCATGTCCGAATTACACCGATGTGGAATTCTGGAATCGTTTGAATTGGATTCATACGATACATGCGAATCATGCTTAAAAGGCAAGATGACTAAGTTACATTTTACTGGAAAAGGTGAACGAGTGGGAGAGTTACTAGGTCTAGTACATACTGATGTATGTGGACCTATGTCAACTCAAGCCTTAGGAGGCTATAGCTACTTCATTACCTTCACCGATGATCACTCACGGTTTGGGTATGTGTTCTTGATGAAACACAAGTCTGAAGCCTTTGAAAGGTTCAAAGAATTCAGAAATGAAGTAGAGAAACAACATGACAAAAGTATTAAAATACTTCGATCGGATCGAGGTGGTGAATACTTAAGTCAAGAGTTTCTTGATTATCTAAGAGACAATGGCATATTGTCTCAATGGACTCCGCCCTATACACCACAGCATAATGGTGTATCTGAGAGGCGTAACCGGACCTTGTTGGACATGGTCAGGTCAATGATGAATCATGCGACTCTTCCCAAGTCCTTTTGGGGTTATGCACTTCAGACAGCTGTTTACTTGTTAAACAGAATGCCTACCAAGGTAGTCTCAACTACTCCATATGAGATATGGAATGGTAAGAAACCTCATGTATCTTACTTGAAGATATGGGGTTGTCCTGCTTATGTGAAGTGGGTATATCGGACAAATTGGATGCTAAGTCGATAAATGTCTATTTATTGGATACCCTAAGGAAACAAGGGTTACCAATTCTATCATCTGTGGAACAAAAGGTGTTTGTTTCAAGGCATCTTTGTGTTTCTAGAAAGAGTTTCTCTTGCAAGAAAGCAGTGGGAGTGTCGTCGAGCTTGAGGAGGCCTCGAGAGACTCAAATAGACATTGATGAGATACGGTGAAGCTGACTCATAGTGATGAGCAATCATTTGGACCTATTGTAACACCACATCTTCGTAGATCTGGTAGAACACGCAATATTCCTGAGAGATATGGATTTCTCGTAAGTGAATCGAACGACGTGTTACTCATTGATGATGAGGAGCCTACCAGTTATGAAGAAGTGCTGACAAGTTGAGAAAGGGATAAGTGGCTTGGTGCCATGAAGTCGGAAATGGATTCCATGTCACGAAAACCAAGTTTGGAACTTGGTTGACCCACTGAAGGCATAAAGCCTATAGGGTGCAAGTGGGTTTTCAAGAAGAAAACCGACATGGATGGTAATGTGATTACTTATAAGGCTAGATTGGTGGCGAAAGGATATCGTCAAAAACAAGGTGTTGATTATGACGAAACCTATTCGCCTGTAGCTATGCTTAAATCCATTCGGATGCTCCTGGCCATAGCGGCTCATTATGATTATGAGATATGGCGGATGGATGTGAAAACATCTTTCCTTAATGGAAACACAGCTCGAGGGCGTGTATATGATACGGACTGAGGTTTCACATCGGTTGATAAAACCAAGGTATGCAAATTGCGGCGATCCATTTATGGATTGAAGCAAGCATCCGAGGCTGGAATATCCGTTTGATGAGGCGATCAAAAGTTTGATTTCTCACAAAATCGGATGAACCTTGTGTGTACAAGAAGGTTAGTGGGAGTGCTGATCGTGTTCCTAGTATTGTATGTCGATGACATATTACTTATAGGAAGCGATGTGTCAATCTTCTGATCGATTAAGGTTTGGTTATCCAAGACATTCTCCATGAAAGACACAGGAGAAGCAACCTACATCCTTGGGATTAAGATCTATAGAGATAGATCGAAATGGTTGCTTGGTCTTTCACATCTACATATATAGGCCAGAGTGCTAAAGAGGTTTAGCATGTCGGAATCCAAGAAAGGTTATCGCCCATCGGGCATGGGGTACACCTTTCGAAGTCTATGTCCGCGCGAAGGCGAGAGGATTTGCATGAGTAAGATTCCTATGCATCATGATAGGATCTATCATGTATGCTATGTTATGTCACGAGGCCCGATGTATAAATGCGCTCACGAGTGTCACGCGGATACCAATCCGATCGAGAATGGATCATTGGCGGTATTAAGGCGATCCTTAAGTACTTGAGAAGAACTAAGGATGTGTTCCTAATATATGGAGAAGGGACATGGTGATCTGCGGGTATCACGGATGCGGCTTCGAGACGGACAAGGATGATTCAGTCTCGATGCGGATCGTGTTCACCTTGAATGGGCGCGATGAGTTGGAAAAGTTCCAAACAAGAGGCATGGCGGATTCTACCCGAGGCGAGAATATATTGCGGCCGGAAGAAGCAAAAGGCGGTTTGGATCAAGTTCGTTCATGAACTTGGTGTGATTCCGGCCATTGTTGAAGCAATACCGGTCTCTGCGACAACAATGGGGCAATTGCACGGCGAAAGAACCAAGGTCTCATCAGCGATCCAAACATGTGCCGCGCTATCATCTTATCGGAGAGATCATCATCGGTAGGAGCGAAATACAAATCGAGAAAATTCCCCTTTGAAAGGAACTTAGCGGATCCCTTGACTAAGGCATTACCTCAAAAGTTTGAGGTCATGTTAGCTTATGGTATTGGATACCGTAGCGATTGGCATTAGGCCAAGTGAGTCTGTTAGTAATATATGAGAGATGTCCTAAGGCAATGCCTTATGTATGAACCATTTATATGATAAATGAAGATTCACTATTTGAGTATACATGTTTTATGTATTTGATTGGATCTTAAACTCATTTCTTGAATGTCACGATCGATTCACGGCATGAGAGAATTTGTGATTGGATCACAACTAGTAGTATCTCTACATGTGTAATTGTGATGTATCGAATTATCCTAGTCGATGAATTGATGGATTTGGACACCATCGATTACGAGACTTACGAGGTATACTCCTTGGTGTATCAAGCGGTGATTCTCAGCTTTGGCTGGAGACATAGTGATGTCGGAGTTAATCGTGGATGCTAGTTATGGTAACTAGTTCATTGGAGTGACCGGTAGTAAGACTTCATATGGTTCTCTGCATATATAGATATGTCAATGAAGTTCTTACTGTGGCTTAAGTGCGATGTTCCTTTGACTTGCGGTATTCAAGTCATCTTGATCATGGAGACTTATGCTTTGACATCTTAAGCAAACATCTCTAAGGAGATGTGGACCAGGGATGATTGGGTATAAGTCGAAATGATCGAAGGTGTTTGAATAGCCTATAAAGGATTCACCACTCCTTGCGAGGAGATGTATACCCATGGCCTCTCGTCGGATTGTTACTAAAGTCTTTGGCCAAAGCATTACATGTTTAGAGTAAGGTACTCTTAGATACATGTGGAGTAACTAGAATCCGTAGGACGAGGAAATGATACTTGGGCTAGGTGTGACGTAGTCAGCCTAGTGGGGACTGACACAATAGACCATGTCCTGAACCAAGTGGGTATAAGATGAGTGAAGGGAATGAGGCACGATTCATTCGAGCTACTGAAGGGTTTCAGAAATAGTTCTGGATCAACCGTTGATCTTTTCGGTTAATTGGGGATCATGATGTACTACTAGGTGCCACTCATGATCGTTCTATAATTAATGTTTAATTATAGACGGCCAACATAAACCGAGAACCTATATGGTCACACGCACAACGAGCGTAATCCAAAGGATTTAAAACGAGCTTGAGAATGGGATTCTCGGCCGAGAAACTATGTTTGGTTGGACCAAACATAAAGCGAGCTTGAAATTGTTTCAGTCGCAATGGAAGCGTGGATGGGCCGTGTCTTATGAAGACATAATGGATGGACCAAAATGGTTTGGTTCTAATCCAATGGATGAGAATAAACCAAAGTGTTTGGTTTATATTAAACGAATGAACCAAAGGTTGGATCGGTTCGTTTTAACTTAAAATAAACCATCATGGTTTGGTTTATTTTAACTTATCTTAATGGAGCGGGTTAACGGGCTTTATGGATATGATCCATTAACCATTAAGAGAATTAGTTCTCTATAAAAGAGGGCTTAATGGATAATTAAGCCCTAATCCAATCCCTAGCCCTTGGTGTTGCCGCCCACCCCGTGCAGTAGTTTTCGGCGCCAACCCTAGTGTCCGCCCGACCCCTTGTGCCGCCTTCCAACTTGTTACCGGCGACCAAGCTTCATCCGGTGAACCTCCGGCGACCCTCCGGTGATCTCCTCTAGGTTCGGTGATAAGGTGAGCTTCCATCTCTCCTTGGCCGGCCTCTATTCCTCCACCAAAAGCTGTCCAGTTTTTCTGGACAGCTTGTTTCTTTGTTGTCGGAGCGTCGTTTGGATGACGGTTAGTGCTCCGATAGCGCCTAACTTACCGGGGATTTGATCTCCGGTAATCCTCTGAGGTGGAGGACGAAGTATTCGTCAATTGGTTGACGAATACCTCTCCGGAGAAGCGAGTTTTGAGAACTCGTTTTAGGATCCGAATTTGGATTCGGATCGTGATCATCTCTCGATCACGTCGTCTTCAACACGAGGCTAGTAACCCATACTAAGACGAAGCTCGTGACTTAGCGAAGTCATCCCGAGGAGCTCAGCGTGGATACGGATAGAGACGATTCTTACGAGGATCGTTCCGGTTGATGCTGTTCCCGCTACACGTCATACGAAAGGTATAACGTAGATAATTTCTTTTATTGCAAATTTTAATTTACGGTTATGTCTACACTTGTTGTAATATGCATGCGTGTGTTGTGTGTGTTGTAATAAATATAGATTTATTAATTTTAATTGCTTCCGCTGTGCTCATGTTTACGAAACATGATCGAACACACACACGCCGCGGTGCTGGAAACCCAAACAATATATCCAGTAATCACCTTTATAGTCCACCCATTTGCGAGTGACGTTTGACATGTTGGGATGTATACTAAAAAGTCTATCTTTTGTATGAACTGTAGGGATTTTTTTATGCAAAATAGCATATGCGCAATGGAAAAATAGGATCCCTTCCAAGTGATCCTTGCGAAAGAAAACCTCGTACAAAAAAATAAATTTCTCAAAACCTATCTTATAGGAGAATATTACCTTTGTTGCGTGCCCTTTTTAATCCCGCTTCTCCTTGGGTTTGTTGGATCTTTTAGCACGTTCAAATGTCTGTGCCTCTATATGTATCCACACGAGCAAGCTCTTGTCTCACAAAAGAAACTAGAAGAGCTCTCCTTTACTTCTTGCTAGAGAAGTCCCTAAAGGAGAGGAAGGTAGGGAAAAAGAGAAAGGAAGAAGAAGACCACTCTTCTTGCTAGCCTACACTCACAAAAGCCACACAACCAAAGCCTCTCACCACCAAGCTCTCTCCAAGCCTCAAGCTTCCACCAATTTGGCCGGCCACCCCATGGAGTGTTTTATAGGATTGAAAAAACCTTTCACCTCCTATCACATTCAATGCAATCAATTGCATTGAAAAATAATCACCGGCCACATGTGGAGAAATTCCAAAGGTCAAAACCCTTTGACTCCTTCCACCTCATCAAGCTTAGGTGGCATGCTTATGTGGCATGCTTATGTGGCATGCTTAGGTGGCATTCATGCATGTTGAATTAATCTTATTAATTCAATAAGCTTATGTTATCATATTGAATTAATCTCATTAAATCAATAAGGTAACATATTGAATTAATCTTATTAAATCAATTAAGCTTAGGCTATCATGATAACATATTTATTTAATCTTATTAAATTAATAAGCTTAGCATATTGAATTAATCTCATTAAATCAATAAGCTAAAATTCTCATTAAGCTTAAAGTCCAAAAACCATTTTGTACTTAAGCTTATTCCCAAATTATTCTAGTCAAACTAGAATGCACTAATTCTTCTAATCATCATGCTCTTTGTGTGTGACCCTATAGGCTCTCATAACGTTGGCAGTAGATCTAAACTCTTTTAGATACACAAACAATGAGCGGCATCTAGCAATACATCATTGCTACCCAAGTTACAAAATAAGTCAAGATCCGACTAACCTTTCCGTGACTACTATAATGTATGACCGTGTCCTTCTATCCTTGATATCAGATTGATCAATGAGGCATAGACCGTGTCATCCTCGATCAATCTATGTGTTTCTTGATCCCTGAGTAAACTAACTCAAACAAATGAGCTCAATATCTCATATTGACTCATTAGAGCATGGCCATGCGTTTTAGTAGTTCTACTCAATCAAGGGGCCCACAGATATCACTCCCGTCATATGGGAGGGATAGATCTCATCTACATCACTCACATCCCTCCGCATAATTTGTTATATACCCAGTAATCGCCTTTATGGTCCACCCTGTTACAGGTGACGTTTGATGATACCAAAGTACATAACTCCTTATGTAGGGAACCGTAGTGACTTCAGGTTTGAGGACTATTCATACCAATAGTCACATGAGAAAGTTTATGACACTCATATGACGATCCATGAAACTTTCTCATGGCGGGTCAGTTCAGTATATATTCTCTAATATATACCCATGTGTCAACTTGATATCATATATCCATGACTTGTGAGATCAAAACATCAATTGACCTACATGCTAGTCTTTATGTATTAATATTGCCCTTGCATATTAATACTTGACTAGGAATATTTAGGAAAGTGTTCTCTACATCCTCTCATAATCAATTCTGTCAATTGATGTGATGTAGATAAGAACTTACTTTTCTAGGGCATTATTATATTTAATTTAGCTGGCACAAGCAAGACGTAAATATAATAACCAATCCTTTGCCTTTATAGAATATGATACAAAATGTTCCCTATTCAACCATCACATGATTGGTTCTAGGGCTATAACTAACAATCTCCCACTAGCACTAGTACCAATCACTATAATATCTGATACCTAGTGACCTAGTGTGACCATCATGCTTCCTCTGTGCCAAAGCCTTGGTCAATGGATCTGCGATGTTAGCTTCTGTCGGTACTCTGCATATCCTCACATCTCCTCTATCGATGATCTCTCGAATGAGATGGAAGCGTCGCAGTATGTGTTTGGTCCGATGATGTGATCGAGGTTCCTTAGCCTGTGCAATAGCCCCATTGTTGTCACAATAGAGGTCTATTGGATGCGATACTAGGAACTACCCCAAGTTCAGCGATGAACTTGCGGAGCCAAACAACCTCCTTTCTTTGCATCGGATCGCAATATACAAACCTGTTGTAGAATCGACAAGCTGTGTCTGCTTGAACTCTTCCGACTCACGGCTCCACCATTCGGGCAAAACACGTACCGATTGCGATCTATAGTCATCCTTATGCATTTGGAAGCTTGCATCACTGTAACCCTTCTGATTAGCTCCTCATTGCCTCGAATATCGAAATATTCTTTCGTTCTTCGTAAGTATTTAAGAATATTTTTTGCTATCCGATGACTTTCACTGGATCAGTAGTATCTACTCGTCATGCTCAAAGCATACGAGGCGTCGCAGTACAAAGCATGGCGTACATGATAGACCCTATAGCGGATGCATAAGGGATCTTATCCATGCGATCTCTCTCCTCCTTAGAAGAGGACATTGAGTCTTGAAAGACTCACACCATGTGATAAAGCGAAATCCTTTCTTGGAATTTTGCATAGCAAAGCGATCTAGCACTTTATCGATGTATGTACTCGACTTAGGCCAAGTAATCTTTTAGATCTATCTCTATAGATCTTGATGCCTAGAATATAGGCGACTTCACCTAAGTCTTTCATCGAGAAACAATTCCTAACCACATCTTCACGGTGGGTGAGGAATATCATTTCCGATGAAGTATGTCATCTACATACAAGATAAGAAATACAACTGTGCTCCCACTATTTCTCTTGTAGACACAAGGTTCATCTTCATTCTTGATGAAACCAAACTCCTTGATTGCATCATCGAATCGAAGATTCCAGCTTCGAGAGGCTTGCTTTAGTCCATAAATGGACCTTTGCAGTTTGCATACCTTTCCAGGATGCTTTGGATCTTCAAAACCCTCAGGTTGTGTCATGTACACATCCTCGAGTAGCTTTCCATTCAGAAAAGCAATTTTGACATCCATCTGCCAGATCTCATAATCGTGGTAGGTTGCAATAGCAAGTATGATCCGAATGGATTTAAGCATCACAACTGGTGAAAAGGTTTCATCATAGTCAATACCATGAATTTGTTTGAATCCTTTAGCCACCAATCTACCTTTATAGGTATGCTTATTACCATCCATGTCAGTCTTTACTTTAAAGACCCACTTACACCCAATGGGTTTTACCCCTTCAGGTGGATCAACCAAAGTCCGTACTTGGTTAGTGTACATGGATTCCATTTCGGATCTCATGGCCTCTAGCCATTTCTCAGAATCTGGGCTCATCATAGCTTCTTGATAGGATGTAGGCTCGTCAAGATTGACAAGCAATACATCACCGTTGTCAGTCAAGAGAAAAGAATATCTCTCGGGTTGACGATGGATCCTATCAGATCTACGAAGAGGTTGGTCTACTTGAACAGGTGTTTGCTCCACAACTCTTTGGGCAACAATTTCCTCATCCACAACACTTTGTGGTACCTGTTCATTTTCCATCGAAGCCTTAGTGTTATCTTCATCTTGAATTTCTTCAAGATGAATTTTACTCCCACTTAGTTTTTTTAGAAATAAATTCTCTTTCTAGAAAGATAGCATTTCTGGCAACAAACACCTTGCCAAGTGTGGGATTGTAAAAGTAATATCCCTTAGTTTCCTTGGGATATCCTACAAAATAACACTTATCTGATTTGGGTCCTAGTTTATCTGAGACTTGACGTCTAACATAAGCTTCACAACCCCAAATCTTTATAAAAGACATTTTGGGACTCTTCCCAGTCCATAACGTATATGGTGTCTTTTCTACATCTTTTTGATGGGACGCGATTAAGTGTGAAAGCGGCTGTCTCTAGAGCTAAACCCCAAAAGGAAGTAGGTAGATCAGTTTGGCTCATCATTGATCGTACCATATCTAATAGAGTACGATTTCTCCTCTCAGATACACCATTCCATTGTGGTGTTCCAGGTGGAGTGAGTTGGGATATTATCCCACACTCAGCCAGGTGATCACGAAACTCTTGACTAAGGTATTCACCACCTCGATCTGATCAAAGTAGCTTAATACGCTTACCAAGTTGGTTTTGTACTTCATTCTTGAATTCTTTGAACTTTTCAAAGGATTCTGACTTATGTCTCATCAAATATAAGTAGCCAAATCTACTCATATCATTAGTGAAAGTAATAAAGTACTTATAGCCTCCTCTGGCTTCAACATTGAAAGGGCCACATACATCAGTATGTATGATTCCTAACAAGTTCGTCGCTCTCTCGCCATGTCCACTAAATGGAGTTTTAGTCATCTTTCCTAAAAGACAAGATTCGCATACCTCATATGATTCAAAATCAAATGAGTCCAATAATCCATCTTTATGGAGTTGGGATATGCGTTTTTCATTTATGTGACCTAGGCGACACTGCCAGAGATATGTTTGGTTCAAATTATTCGATTTGAATCATTTGGTATTTACGTTATAAATTGGGTTTTCTAAATCTAGAACATAGAGACCATTCATAAGTGGTGCATTACAATAGAACATTTCATTCAAATAAATGGAACAACATTTGTCCTTTATTATAAAAGAAAAGTTTTTCTTGTCTAAACAAGATACAAAATTATGTTCTTCGTTAATGCAGGTACATAAAGGCACTCCTCTAGTTCTAAGATAAGCCCAGTGGGCAAAGATAAAGAATATGTTCCTACAGCTACAGCAGCAACTTTTGCGCCATTGCTTACTCGTAGGTCCACTTCGCCCTTTGCCATTAGTCTACTATTTCTCAGTCCCTGCACATTAGTACAAATGTGAGATGCACATCCGGTATCTAATACCCATGTAGAAGAAATAGATAGATTAACTTCTATAACGTGTATACACAGGCGAAGTCCCTTCTTTTCTTCTTTCTTTACTTCCTCAAGGTAGACTTTGCGATTCCGCTTCCGGTGTCGATCTCACCGCAATGGAGCAGTCCCTTCGCTTAGGTACTTTACCTTTACCCTTTGAAGTGGATGAATTGGCCTTGCCTTTGGCTTGGGTCTTACCCTTGCCTTTGCGCTTACCTTTGCCCTTCTTGACCATTAGTACGTTACTAACTTTCTTCTTGAGATTTGGTTCGTGATTCTTAACATCTTTGAGAATCTCGAGCAAAACTTATCAATTTCATTCATGTTATAATTCATGCGAATTGATTATATGCTTAGAAATGATTGCGAGGATAACATCGGTTGCCAATTCTTGGCTCGATGGAAAACCTAGTCTTTCAAGGTTCTCAACGTACCCTATCATTTTAAGTACGTGAGTTCCTACAGGTGTTCCTTCTTGCATCTTGCATGCAAAAAGAGCCTTAGACACTTCAAAATGCTCGTGCCTAGCTTGTCCTTGAGATAGTTGTTTCAAATGCTCAACCATACCATAGGCATCCATGTTCTCATGTTGCTTCTGAAGCTCAGAGTTCATGGTGGCAAGCATAAGACATGACACATCTAATGCGTCATCTTGATGCTTCTTATAAGCATCCTTTTGGCCTGAGTGGCGCGAGGCGGGTGTTTCAGGGATAGACTGCTCTAGGACATACAGTTTACATTTTTGCTTGAGGATAATCCTCAAGTTCCTATACCAGTCTAGAAAGTTAGCTCCATTGAGCTTGTCTTTCTCAAGGACAGATCACAAGTTAAGGGGGGGTGTCGTGTTAGATGACATGGTGATCTACAACATTAAAATGCAAAATTAAGTATCATACCTAAGTCATTTAATTAGGCCTTTAATTAAATGAGGCTCCCACTAAATTCTCATAGCTTTGATATGAGCTAATCATTGATGTAGGAAAACACATTTTGCTTACATCATTAGCTTCTATTTAGTTATAAATTTATATGGGATAAAGATCCACATCATACTTCGTCTTGAGTTAGCTTTGGCTAATCGCCCAAGACGTAGTATGATTAGGTAGGCAATCTTTTGCCAATTACATCTGATGTAACTCTTTAATAGCTTTGGTTAAGTTTAGATTAGTTTAGTGCTTATTCCTAAACCAACTTCCGGTAGTGGCGAAACGCGAGGCCTTCTTTGATATCAGAGCAACGACCACTTTCTAAGACAAAGCTGATGTTCGGAAATCACACAAAACTAATTTTTTAAAACTTATGTTCAAAGCTAATATATGCCTCTACTTTCTTAATTAATTAAAAAAAACTTAATTAAGTCTTAACCAAGTTTGATAGCGGGACATCACGATTGTCCACTCGCACTCTTCCAAGATAAAATGCATTGCTTTGCTTTGGCAAACCCAACAACAAATGATCGAGGAAGTAGTGAGTACCAAACTTTGGTAGGCATATCGTTTTTGACTTATTAAGAAATAAACTTAAACATGCATCACATACATATTAGCATACATCACATATAAGCTAAATTAACATGCATCACATACATATTAAACTAAGCGTGTCATGGTTATGGCCCTTATTCTACAATCATCTCAAGCCAATGAAAAGATTGATTGGTCAACCTAGGGATAGCATCTTCTCCCAAGTGCTTCCTTTTGGTTGTCTTGTGTTGTTGACTTCCTCCTTGTAACATCATCTTCCAATGGACCCTCCATCTTTATTTTGTATATTACAAAAGGAGAAATACTCGAGTTACATTCGAGTCTAAAACTATTTTTACAACAAGAATTTTAGGAGAAAGGCACGACACAGTGTATTAAAATTACAACACACAATCACAAAGTTTTTGGTACTAGGCCATAACCATGCACCATGTCAATTTTAACTTTTAATAGACTTCTGTTATTTTATTATGTTTGAAAAATTGCTAATGCAATTATCAACTCATAATAAAATTTATCCTACTTCTTTATCATATATAAAATAGAAAACCTATTTTTATCGATCTTTCATAAGTGGCTCAGATACCCTTTGTAGGGATTTTTATGCAAAAATAGCATATGCGCAATGGAAAAATAGGATCCCTTCAAGTGATCCTTGCGAAGAAAACCTCGTACAAAATAAATTTCTCAAAACCTATCTTATAGGAGAATATTACCTTTGTTGCCCTTTTAATCCCTTCTCCTTGGGTTTGTTGGATCTTTTAGCACGTTCAAATGTCCGTGCCTCTATATGTATCCACACGAGCAAGCTCTTGTCTCACAAAAGAAACTAGAAGAGCTCTCCTTTACTTCTTGCTAGAGAAGTCCCTAAAGGAGAGGAAGGTAGGGAAAAAGAGAAAGGAAGAAGAAGACCACTCTTCTTGCTAGCCTACACTCACAAAAGCCACACAACCAAAGCCTCTCACCACCAAGCTCTCTCCAAGCCTCAAGCTTCCGCCAATTTGGCCGGCCACCCCATGGAGTGTTTTATAGGATTGAAAAAACCTTTCACCTCCTATCACATTCAATGCAATCAATTGCATTAAAAAATAATACACTCCTTGTTTGGCCGGCCACATGTGGAGAAATTTCAAAGGTCAAAACCCTTTGACTCCTTCCACCTCATCAAGCTTAGGTGGCATGCTTATGTGGCATGCTTAGGTGGCATGCTTATGTCGCATTCATGCATGTTGAATTAATCTTATTAATTCAATAAGCTTAAGCTATCATATTGAATTAATCTCATTAAATCAATAAGGTAACATATTGAATTAATCTTATTAAATCAATTAAGCTTAGGCTATCATGATAACATATTTATTTAATCTTATTAAATTAATAAGCTTAGCATATTGAATTAATCTCATTAAATCAATAAGCTAAAATTCTCATTAAGCTTAAAGTCCAAAAACCATTTTGTACTTAAGCTTATTCCCAAATTATTCTAGTCAAACTAGAATGCACTAATTCTTCTAATCATCATGCTCTTTGTGTGTGACCCTATAGGCTCTCATAACGTTGGCAGTGGATCTAAACTCTTTTAGATACACAAGCAATGAGCGGCATCTAGCAATACATCATTGCTACCCAAGTTAAGAAATAAGTCAAGATCCGACTAACCTTTCCGTGACTACTATAATGTATGATCGTGTCCTTCTATCCTTGATATCAGATTGACCAATGAGGCATAGACCGTGTCATCCTCGATCAATCTATGTGTTTCTTGATCCCTGAGTAAACTAACTCAAACAAATGAGCTCAATATCTCATATTGACTCATTCGAGCATGGCCATGCGTTTTAGTAGTTCTACTCAATCAAGGGGCCCACAGATATCACTCCCGTCATATGTGAGGGATAGATCCCATCTACATCACTCACATCCCTCCGCATAATTTGTTATATACCCAGTAATCGCCTTTATGGTCCACCCTATTACGGGTGAATTTTTGATGATACCAAAGTACATAATTCCTTATGTAGGGAACCGTAGTGACTTCAGGTTTGAGGACTCTTCATACCAATAGTCACATGAGAAAGTTTATGACACTCATATGACGATCCATGAAACTTTCTCATGGCGAGTCAGTTCAGTATATATTCTCTAATATATACTCATGTGTCAACTTGATATCATATATCCATGACTTGTGAGATCAAGTCATCAATTGACCTACATGCTAGTCTTTATGTATTAATATTGCCCTTGCATATTAATACTTGACTAGGAATATTTAGGAAAGTGTTCTCTACAGCCTCTCATAATCAATTCTGCCAATTGATGTGCTGTAGATAAGAACCTACTTTTCTAGGGCATTATTATATTTAATTTAGCTGGCACAAGCAAGACGTAAATATAATAACCAATCCTTTGCCTTTATAGAATATGATACAAAATGTTCCCTATTCAACCATCACATGATTGGTTCTAGGGCTATAACTAACATGAACATCTTTATTTTGAAATAAGAATCACATGATCATTGTTTGCATATTTTAATCGTTATGCATATTGTCTAATACATTACATTGTATATAACATGGTGTGTGGTGTCACACGGAAGATCATGTTATCGGCTCCTTGTAAAGTATAAGTAAAGGCTCACAACCAAGATGGCTTTGGACAAACCATTGGAATGGTTGTAGTGTGATTTGGTATTGGTTTGTCTTGACCATAGAATCACACTACTACACTTTGTGTGTATTGAGCAGGACCGACTTAGAGGTGATTTGATTTATTGCTGACTACATAATCGAATCGGACCTCAGATATTATATTGTACATACTCTTAATCCCAATATAATAACGGGCACATATACTTAGTATTCATTTCTTTGATTTATCAATGGGCGAGATTTATAGATTAAATCGATAGGCTCCGTAAGTTGAGAAATGATATTATTTATATGGTGTGTCGTTGATTATAGGAGGAAACCGTGTCCTATATATTAGGATGATGATGTCCCCTTGAGGAGCTCATAAGGTTCATCATGTAAACCCTGCAGGTGGACTTGGTCCGGCATGATGAAAAGGTTGAGTGGTACTACTCATGGAGTTAGATGTTGATTAATTAATGGTCAGTAAATTAATTAATCGATGGACATTCGAGATCTTAAACACGGGGAGAAAATGTACATATAATATATGGAGCCCATATTAACCTATGGGGGTTGGTGAGGTAGATCAATGATAATCCTTTAGTGGATTGGATTATCATTAATGGATCGGACTTTATGTGGGCTTGATCCATTGGATTTCCAAGATCCAACTCCTCCTCATGGTCCCTATTGTAGCCTATTAATACCTCATGAAGCCTAGATCCAATGGATAGAAACAAAACTCTAGATCCAAAGGTAGAGATCAAATCTCTAGATCCGACGGTTGAGATTAAATCTCTAGATTCGACGGTTGAGATTAAATCCCTAGAACCAATGATGGAGAATAAAACAAGGCTTATCCCTAACTCTATAAAAGGAGAGCAAGGGGTGGGCGGCAAGAAGAATCCAATTAGAGATAGGATTAGGGTTTTGGGCGGCAAGAAGCTTGGATTAGGGTTTGGGCTTGGCAGCACCAAATAAGGAAAGTCTTTCCTTGTCTTCTTCTTCTCCATTGGTGGCCGGCACCCATACCAGCCTTTCCAGCACTTAGTCGGCATCCAAAGTAGCTCTTCTCCTTTTCCTTGGCTGGTGGATCCAAGGCTTAGGGTCCTCCCTTGAAGCTGTTGGCCGGCAACCATCTTTTTCTCCCTTCTCCTTGTTGGTCGGCGGCAAGCAAGTTGCTTGTTGCTTGTTGGTTGGCTAAAGGAAGGAGAAGGGTCTTGTTTCTATTCTTCCTCTTGCTCGGAACCAGCAAGGAAGGAAGATTGGTGATCTAGGATCTTCGACTTTTGGTAGATCGTCGCGCACACGACGTCCGAAAGGAGGAAGGTCATACAATAGAAGATCGAGAGGTATATCGATTCTCTATTTTCATTTGTTACATGTTTATACTTGTTTTTCAATTATATGCATGATATATATTCTATTTTGTGGCTAAATATACTTGGACCCCGAACATAAACACAAAAGTCATCTATTCCGCGGCTATTCGTAGAATAGAGGTTGGTCGCTTGAACAATAAGTTTGTTCAAGTGACTACTCTAATCGAATAGCACGATGATGACAAGGTTGCTTGGGAAATCCCTCTTGTCAAGGATAAATTTTTTTATCTAGGGACGTAGAAGGGATCGCCATGAACAAGCGACCGAGTTAAAGTGGGAAGCGAAGTTTCCCCTCCCTTCAACAATTGGTATCAGAGCCACGATTTCCAATTTTGTGTGTTTAGGATTTGGTTATTTTTATGCACTTTTCATATATTATATGTGCCGAATAATAGTAGGATATGCGTAGGTTAACTCTTTGGTTGCAGGCATAGGATCCAACTATTATGGTCATATGTGTGTATGTGATTGTATGTGTGTAAATGTTTATTTTGTTGAATCCTCGGGGTTGACGAGGCTAGTATTTAATTTTTTATAAATTAGATACGACATTGTTTAGCCACTCTTTTTATTTTAGTTTACTTTCGATCTAGATTTCATGTACACTCCCTCGTGGAGTATAGGATCGATGGATGTAAATTAAAATAGATTTTAGTCTCGGCTTGGATCTCCGGATGGCTCGTACATGGCGTAGGAGGAGCGGACGAGATGGCGATACGATGGGAGACATATTGAAGACAAAAGCCATAATAGTTGGAAAATATTTATTTTTCATATTTATTGCTTATTGTTTGATATGCATGTCGTAGGCTAGAAAATTCCTCAATTTTAAATTACTAAGTGGGAGAGGGAAATTTTTATAAATTCCCACGACCTCCATTACGATTTAACAAGTGATGCAAATAAACTTGCGCGTCGGCTCTGAGTGCCTTCCTCTCCATCGGATGAGTTTGTTTGCGGATCACAAGGTCAAATATGGTTATAGGAAATTATTAAGGAGTGTGTGTACTTCCCCATCGGAAGGCACATAACCCGAGATAATTACCTTGGTATCGAGTAATGGTGAACACTTAGATACAAATATAAGTATCCTCCCCATCGGAGTCACTGCTTTTATTTGTAGGGCCAAAGAGGAACCAACTATTAATTTTACTTGTCAAAAGATTAGGTTGACAAGATAGTAAAATTAATGGGTAAAACCTCCTCTTACAAATGTAGAATTCGTATACGTCAACACTATCGTGGCATACGATATTCTCGGTGTTTTGAGGTGTTGGTTGATTTTAAAATATTATTGTTTGAGGAATCAATAATTTTTTTGAAATCTAATGTTTTGATCTATGTGATTCTTAGGTTTTCTTTCAAAATGACTTTCAACCCGCTTGTTGTGATACTGAAAGAGAATAAACTTACTGGACCCAACTATGTTGATTGGAAGAGGAATCTAGACATTATCTTGACTGCTGAGGAATACAAATATGTACTCCTCGAAGAGTGCCCTCCTAAGCCTGCAGATGATTCTGGGGAAAAGGAGAAAGAGAGTTATAAGAAGTGGATAAAGGCCGATGAGATGGCGCGGTGTTACACTTTGGCATCTATGTCAAATGTACTGCAACATCAGCATCAAGCCATGCCCACTGCTTATGACATGATGCTCAATCTCAAAGAGCTTTTCGGACACCAGAATCGGGCTGCTAGGCAGGAATCCATGAGGAACTTAATGACGACCTCCATGATCGAGGGAACACCCGTGAGGGATCATGTTCTAAAGATGATGGCTCATTTGAATGAGTTTGAAGTCCTTGGAGTTGAGATCGATGGGAAAACCCAGGTCGATATCATTCTCCAGTCTCTACCTAGGAGTTTTGAGCAGTTTCGCCTGAACTACAACATTAACAAGAGGTTGTATTCATTGGCGGAGCTTCTGACAGAACTCCAGGTGGCAGAGAGACTATTTCATCAGAGTGCTCAGGCGCATGCCATGGTGACCCAAAAGGTTTCTACTTCTAAGCTGAAAGGCAAGAAGAAGAAGAAACAAACTGCGACAAAGGCGGTGGGAGGAACTCAGGGAGGAGTGAAGAAGTCGAAAGGCAAGTGCTTCACTTGTAAGCGGACTGGACACTTGAAGAAGGACTGCCCCAACCGCAAGCAGAACAAAGGTATATCTTTTGGTTTAGTCGTTGAAACATGTTTAGCGGTGTTATCTACTGGCACCTGGTATGTAGATACTGGAGCCACTGATCATGTTTGCAATACTTTGCAGGGGTTCCAGGAAACTAGACGACTGGCTGAGGGGGAGATTATCGTGTACTTGGGCGATGCCACGAAGGTGGCGGCTGTTGCAGTGGGAGATGTTCATTTATCTTTTGAGAAAAATAAAGTTTTGGTTCTTAAGAATTGCCTTTATGTACCTTTATTTAGAAAGAATTTAATTTTGGTTTCTAAATTATTTATGGATGGATATTCTATTTCTTTTAATGACAGAGTTGTTATAAAAAGGAATAGAGACATTATCTATTCGGGTGCATTGATAGGAAATTTATATACACTTTAACCAAAAGCTCCCATGATGCAAATTGAAGTTAATAACTCATCTTCTAATTCCAATAAGAGAAAAGAACCTTCGAAGATGAACCAAACATATCTTTGGCATCTAAGACTTGGTCATATTAACCTAAGCAGAATTCAAAGGTTGATAGCTGATGGACCTCTGGGTTCATTAGTGGTGGAAGATTTCCCAACCTATGAATCTTGCATGGAGGGTAAAATGACCAAGAGGCCTTTTAAGGCCAAGGGGTATAGAGCCAAAGATGTGTTAGAATTTGTTCATTCTGATTTGTGTGGTCCTATGTCTATCCAGGCTAGAGGTGGTTTTGAGTATTTCGTCTCTTTTATAGATGATTATTCGAGATATGGATACATTTACTTGATGCGTCGCAAGTCTGAATGCTTTGACAAGTTCAAAGAATTCAAGGATGATGTGGAGAAACATCAAGGTAAAAGTATCAAGACACTACGATCTGATCGTGGTGGTGAGTAGCTCTTGGGAGAGTTTAGGAATTACTTATCAGAGGCTGGGATTCAATCCCAATTGTCTGCACCTGGCACACCCCAGTAGAATGGTGTAGCAGAGCGAAGGAATAGGACTCTTATAGAGATGGTTAGATCAATGATGAGTTATTCTGAGTTGCCAGATTTGTTCTGGGGATATGCTCTAGATACGGTAGTGTACATTCTGAACTTGGTTCCATCTAAATCAGTGCCTTCTACTCTCACAGAATTATGGACTGGGCGAAAGCCTAGTCTAAGACATATTCGGATATGGGGAGTCCAAAGACATGCCAAGGCGGATGTTGGTAAGTTGGAACCTCGATGTAATGCATGTTCGTTGGCTATCCTAGAGGAACGAAAGGTGGTTTGTTTTATAGTCTTAGAGATCAGAGGGTGATCGTTAGCATGAACGCCAGATTTATAGAGGAAGACTATGTGATGAACCACAAGCCCATGAGTAAGATTGTTCTGGAGGAAATAAAAGGGGAAGTCACTTCTTCAGTACCACCGGTACAAGAGGATATACCATAAGTCACTGCACCGCGTGTCACAAAGGATACACAGGTGATACCTCATCGTAGTGGGAGGGTTGTGAGACAGCCTGATAGATTCATGTTCTTGGGAGAATCTTCTGATTTGGTCCCTGGCGAACATGAACCTGATCCCTGGATGTATGATGAGGCAATCCAAGATAAAGATGCAGCATCTTGGCAAAGTGCAATGAATACTGAGATTGAATCTATGGATTCAAATCAGGTCTGGGAGCTAGTGGAACCACCCGATGGTGTAAAAATATTGGATGCAAGTGGATCTACAAAATAAAGAGAGGAATAGACAGGAAGGTTGAGACCTTCAAAGCGAGGCTTGTTGCGAAGGGGTATACTCAAAAAGAGGGTATCGATTATGAGGAGACCTTTTCGCCGATGGCCATGCTTAAGTCTATCCGGATTCTCTTATGCATTGTAGCTCATATGGATTATGAGGTGTGGCAGATGGATGTCAAGACAGCTTTCCTTAATGGAAGTATTGAGGAAAACATCTATATGAAGCAACCAGAGGGATTCATTGCGAAAGGCAAAGAGCATCTTGTATGTAAGCTTAATCGGTCCATTTATGGATTGAAGCAAGCTTCGAGGTCTTGGAACATCCGCTTTGATGAGGTAATCCAGTATTATGGATTTATTCAAAGTCCGGATGAGTCTTGTGTATACAAGAGATGTGACGGAAACGTAGTGGTATTTCTTGTACTATACGTAGATGACATTTTGTTGATTGGCAACAATATCAAGGTGTTATCGGACGTAAGGATATGGTTGTCCAAACAGTTTGTTATGAAGGACTTGGGAGAGGTGGGACACATCCTTGGGATCAAGGTTATAAGGGAGCGCAGGAAAAGGATGTTGTGCTTATCCCAAGCTTCATACATAGACACGATTATGGATCGTTTTAGCATGCAGAACTCCAAGAAGGGTTTTCTACCTTTCAGGCATGGAGTTCCTTTATCTAAGAAGATGTGTCCCAGAACATCTGAGGAGATAGAGGAGATGAAGGCGGTTCCTTATGCTTCGGCAGTATGAAGCCTCATGTATGCAATGCTATGTACGAGACCAGATATCTGCTTTACCGTGGGCATGGTCAGCAGATATCAGAGTAATTCAGGGTAGGGACATTGGACTGCGATAAAGCATATATTGAAGTACCTGAGAAGGACTAGGGATTATATGCTGGTTTACCAGGCAGACCAATTACTCCCTGTGGGTTACATGGATTTCGACTTCCAATCAGATAGGGATAACAGTAAGTCTACCTCAGGTTTTGTATTTACTTTGGGAGGTGGTGTCATTGTATGGAGGAGTGTCAAGCAGAAATGCGTGGCGGACTCCACCATGGAAGCTGAGTATGTGGTAGCCTCTGAGGCGGCCAAAGAAGTTGTGTGGCTCTGGAACTTCCTGATGGACTTGGATGTGATTCCTGATTTGCCCAGAACTATCATAATTTATTGTGATAATAGTGGTGCAGTTGCAAACTCGAAGGAACTACGAGCCCATAAAGCAAGTAAACACATAGAGCGCAAGTACCACCTGATACGAGAAATCGTAAAGAGAGGAGAAGTTGTTGTGGCCAAGATTGCATCGGAGGATAACCTGGCAGATCCTTTCACTAAGGCCCTTCTGGCAAGAGATTTTGATAGGCATGTGGAGGGAATGGGGATTAGATGTATGTCAGTTTGAGGACAACATAGTCTTTTAGTATAAGTGGGAGATTGTTGTGATGTATACTTAAAAGTCTATCTTTTGTATGAACATCTTTATTTTGAAATAAGAATCACATGATCATTGTTTGCATATTTTTATGGTTATGCATATTGTCTAATACATTACATTGTAGATAACATGGTGTGTGGTGTCACACAGGAGATCATGTTATCGGCTCCTTGTCAAGTATAAGTAAAGGCGCACAACCGAGATGGCTTTGGACAAACCATTAGAATGGTTGTAGTGTGATTTGGTATTGGTTTGGTAATGGACAAGAGATTTGGCAAGGGGTGGGCGGCAAGAAGAATCCAATTAGAGATAAGATTAGGGTTTTGGGTGGCAAGAAGCTTGGATTAGGGTTTGGGCTTGGTGGCACCAAATAAGGAAAGTCTTTCCTTGTCTTCTTCTTCTCCATTGGTGGTCGGCGCCCATACCAGCCTTTCCAGCACTTGGCCGGTGTCCAAAGTATCTCTTTTCCTTCTCCTTGGCGGGTGGATCCAAGGCTTAGGGTCCTCCCTTGAAGCTCTTGGTCGGCAACCATCTTTTTCTCCCTTCTCCTTGTTGGCCGGCGGCAAGCAAGTTGCTTGTTGCTTGTTGGTTGGCTAAAGGAAGGAGAAGGGTCTTGTTTTTATTCTTCCTCTTGCTCAGAATGAGCAAGGAAGGAAGATTGGTGATCTAGGAGCTTTGACTTTTGGTATATCGTCGCCCACACGATGTCCGAAAGGAGGAAGGTCATACAATAGAAGATCGAGAGGTATATCGATTCTCTATTTTCATTTGTTACATGTTTATACTGGTTTTTCAATTATATGCATGATATATATTCTATTTTGTGGCTAAATATACTTGGACCTCGAACATAAACACAAAATCCGGCGATCCGTACATCGTCTATTCCGTGGCTATTCATAGAATAGAGGTTGGTCACTTGAACAACAAGTTTGTTCAAGTGACTACTCTAATCGAATATCACGACAATGACAAGGTTGCTTGGGCAATCCCTCTTGTCAAAGATAAATTTTTTTATCCGGGGACGTAGAAGGGATCACCATGAACAGGCGACCGAGTTGAAGTGGGAAGTGAAGTTTCCCCTCCCTTCAACATGACAAAGCCAAAGTATGCAACTCCTTATGTAGAGAACCATGGTGACTTCGGGTCCAAGGACTAATAGTCACATGAGAAAGTATATGACACTCATATAACGATCCATGATACTTTCTCATGGTGGGTCATTCAGTATACATTCTCTAATACATACCCATGTGTCAACTTGATATCTCATATCCATGACTTGTGAGATCAAGTCATCAAGTTGACCTACATGCTAGTCTCTACGCATTAACATTTTCCCTGAATGTTAATACTTGACTAGGAATGATTAAGAGTAGTGTTCTCTATATCATCTCATTATCGATTCAACCAATCGATTGATATAGGTAAGAACCTTCTACTCAAGGACGTTATTATACTTTGTTTATTTGGCACCAATACAAGTAAATATAATAACCATGCATTTATAAATAGGAATATGATATAATAAAGTCCATACAACAATCATCACATGATTGGCTTTAGGGCTTTCACTAACAGTGAGACTTCTACTTCAGGTATTAATGTTATAGAAGTCAATCTATCTATTTCTTCATCATGGGTATTAGATACCAGATGTGCATCTCACATTTGTACCAATTTGTAGGCGCTGAGAAATAGCAGGGCATTGACGAAGGGCGAGGTGGACATACGAGTAGGCAATGGAGCAAGGGTTGCTGCTGTTGCTGTAGGAACTTATATTCTATCTCTGTCCTCTGGGCTTGTACTAGAACTAGATGAATGTTGTTATGTGTCTGCTTTGACTAAGAACATAATTTCAATTTCTTGTTTGGACAAGAAAGGCTTTTCATTTATAATAAAGAACAAATGTTGTTCAGTTTATTTAAATGATATGTTCTATTGTAGTGCACCTCTAATGAATAGACTCTACATTCTAGACTTAGAGAGTCTCATCTATAACATAAGTACCAAAAGGTTCAAGTCAAATTAGTTGAACCAAACCTATCTCTGGCATTGTCGCTTAGGTCACATAAATGAGAGTCGCTTATCCCAGCTCCATAAGGATGGGCTGCTAGACTCATTTGATTTTGAATCATATGAGACATGCGAGTCTTGCCTTCTAAGCAAGATGACCAAGACTCCCTTTAGTGGACACAGCGAAAGAGAAACAGACTTGTTAGGACTTATACATAGTGATGTATGTGGCTCTTTCAATGTTGCTGCTAGAGGTGGTTATAGGTACTTCATTACATTTACTGATGACTTCAATGGATATGGTTATGTGTATCTGATGACACATAAATCAGAATCTTTTAAAAAGTTCAAAGAATTCAAGAATGAAGTACAAAACCAGGTTGGAAAGAGTATTAAGACACTTCGATCAGATCGAGGTGGTGAATACCTTAGCCATGAGTTTCGTGAAATCTAGATGAGTGTGAGATTCTATCCCAACTTACTCCTCCTGGAACACCATAGTGGAATGGTGTATCCGAAAGGAGGAATCGTACCCTATTAAATATGGTACGATCTATAATGAGTCACACAGATCTTCCTATATCCTTTTGGGGATATGCTCTAGACACAGCAGCCTTCACACTTAATCGTGTACCATCCAAGGTTGTGATAAAGACACCATATACGATATGGACAGAGAGAAATCCCAAGATGTCTTTCATGAGGATTTGGGGTTGTGAGGCTTATGTTCGACGTCAAGTCTCACACAAACTGGGACTCAAATTCGATAAGTGTTATTTTGTTGGATATCCCAAGGAAACGAAGGGATATTACTTCTACATTCCCAATCAGCATAAAGTGTTTGTAGCAAAGAATGGGGTATTTCTAGAAAGAAATTTTGTTTCTAGAAAAACTAGTGGGAGTACGTTCGATCTTGAAGAAATTCAAGATAAGGACCATAGCACTGAGGCCTTGATGGAGGTTGAATAGGAACCACAAAGTGTTGTGGGTGATGAGATTGTTGCAC
The DNA here is from genome assembly GCA_025175895.1 of Wurfbainia villosa. Lineage (NCBI taxonomy): Eukaryota > Viridiplantae > Streptophyta > Magnoliopsida > Zingiberales > Zingiberaceae > Wurfbainia > Wurfbainia villosa. The sequence goes on from CM046009.1 coordinate 5,892,411, forward strand.
AAAGAGTTGTGGAACAACAACCTATTCAGGTAGACCTATCTCTTTGTAGGTCTGATAGGGTACGTCATCAACCTGAGGGATACTCATTTCTCTTGTCTGACCAAGATGACATTATGCTCATTGAGAATGAGCCTACCTCCTATCAGGAAGCTGTGATGAGCCCAGATTCTGAGAAATTGCTAGAGGTCATGAGATCCGAGATGGAATCCATGTACACCAACCAAGTATGGACTTTGCTTGATCCAACTGAAGGCGTCAAACCCATTGGGTGTAAGTAGGTCTTTAAGAGAAAGACTGACATGGATGGACTTACGCATACCTATAAGGGTAGATTGGTGGCTAAAGGTTTCAAACAAATTCATGGTATTGACTATAATGAAACCTTTTCTCCAGTGGCGATGTTTAAGTCCATTCGGATCATTCTTGCTATTGCAGCATACCACGATTATGAGATCTGGCAGATGGATGTCAAAACCATATTTTTGAATGGAAACTTGCTCGAGGATGTGTACATGACACAGCCTGAGGGTTTTGTAGATCCACAGCATACTGAGAAAGTATGCAAGCTACAAAGGTCCATTTATGGGTTAAAGCAAGCTTCTCGGAGCTAGAATATTCGATTTGATGATGCGATCAAACAGTTTGGTTTCATCAAGAATGAAGATGAACCTTGTGTCTATAAGAGGGTTAATATAAACACAGTTGTCTTCCTTGTATTGTATGTGGATGACATACTACTCATTGGGAATGACATCCCTTCGCTACAGTCTGTGAAGACTTGGCTGGGGGCGTGCTTCTCAATGAAGGACTTAGGTGAAGTAGCCTGCATTCTAGGCATCAAGATCTATAGAGATATATCTAAGAGGTTGCTTGGCCTAAGTCAGAGTACATATATTGACACAGTATTACTACAGTTTGGCTTTTAGAATTCCAAGAAGGGACTTCTGCCCAATGTCATATGGTGTGAGTCTTTCGAAGACTCAAAGTCCCTCTTCTAGAGAGGAGAGAGAGCGCATGGATAATATCCCTTATGCATCTGCCATAGAATCTATCATGTACGTCATGCTATGTACTGGTCCTGATGTCTCGTATGTTTTGAGCATGAAGACTAGATACCAGTCAGATCCAGGTGAGCGTCACTGGATAGCAGTCAAAAATATTCTTAAGTACTTGAGAAGGACTAAAGAATATTTCTTGATATTTGGAGGCGATGAGGAGCTACCTGTAAAGGGTTACAGCGATGCCAGCTTTCAAACTGACCAGGATGATTATAGATCGCAGTCAGGGTTCGTATTTTGCTTGAATGGTGGCGCTGTGAGATGGAAGAGTTCAAAGCATGACACAGTTGCTGATTCTACAACAGAGATCGAGTATATTGCTGCATCAGAGGCAGCAAAGGAGGCAGTTTGGATCCGCAAGTTCATTACTGAGCTTGGGGTGGTTCCTAGAATAGCAGATCCCATAGAGCTCTATTGTGACAACAATGGAGCGATTACGTAGGCTAAGGAACCTCACTCACAGCAGCGGACCAAACATATACTACGGTGCTTCCATATCATTTGAGAGATTATTGATAGAGGAGATGTGAAGATTTGCAGAGTACCCACAGAGGCTAACATCGCAGATCCCTTGACCAAGGCTTTGGCACAGAAAAAACATGATGGTCACACTAGGTCATTGGGTATTAGATACTACAGTGATTGGTGCTAGTGCTAGTGGGAGATTGTTAGTGAAAGCCCTAGAGTCAATCATATGATGCTTGTTGTATGGACTTGTTGTATCATATTCCTATTTATAAAGGCATGGTTATTATACTTACTTGTATTGGTGCCAAATAACTAAGTATAATAACGTCCTTGAGTAGAAGGTTCTTATCTATATCAATTGATTGGTTGAATCGATAATGAGATGACATAGAGAACACTACTCTTAATCATTCCTAGTCAAGTATTAACCTTCAGGGACAATGTTAATGCTAAGAGACTAGCATGTAGGTCAACTCAATGACTTGATCTCACAAGTCATGGATATAAGATATCAAGTTGACACATGGGTATGCATTGAAGAATGTATACTGAATGACCCGCCATGAGAAAGTACCATGGATCATTATATGAGTGTCATATACTTTCTCATGTGACTATTAGTCCTTGGACCTGAAGTCACCATGGTTCCCTACATAAGGAGTTGCATACTTTGGCTTCATCAAACGTCACTCGTAAATGGGTGGACTATAAAGGCGATTAGTGGATATGTAACAAATTATGCGGAGGGATGTGAGTGATGTAGATGGGATCTATCTCTCCTATATGATGGGAGTGACATAGTTATTCTTGATAGAGTGAGACCACTAAGTGCATGGCCATGCTCAAATGAGTCAATATGAGATATTGAGCTCATTTGATTAGAGTGAGTCTACTTGGAGTTCAAGATATAGATTGTACCGAGGATGACATGGTCTATGCCTCAATTGGTCAATCTAGATGTCAAGAATAGAGGGACATTATCACATATTGTGAGAGTCACAATTAGTAGTCACAAAGGTGATGTTAGATCTCAACATTCTTGTAACTTGGGTAGCAATGATGTGTTGCTAGATACCGCTCATTGTTTATGTTCCTAAATCAGTTTAGGAGCATTGCCAACGTTACAATAACCTATAGGGTCACACACAAAGGGCAATTAGATAGAGATTAGGTTCATATGATGAATCATGGGGATTAGGTTCATGGGATGAACCAAATTGGATTAAGAGTAATCCAAATTAGACTAATTGAGTTGGACTCAAGTTGATTCAAGTGTTGAATGAGTCTAATTTAGATTTGATTCATCGAGTCAATTTAAACTAATGAATTGAGATTCATTAAATCAAATTGACTTGAATCAAATGGTTGGATTTGATCGACCATGGGAGATAAGAGGTCAAGTTTGACTTGACTTGAGAGGGAAGATGAATGGTCAATTTTGACTTGACCAATTGTCATATCATGGTGACTTGGCATGGGGCCGGCCAATGATGATGCTCCACATCATCATGGACACATCATGGGGTGCCACCTCATGAGGGAGACCAAGAGCCATTGGCTCTTGGAGTTGCATGCATGCATGTAACCCCCTTATAGTGGGTTATGAAAGTGTGAAGTTAAGTTGTGTAACTTTATCTTCTTCCTCCTCTCTTCCCTCAAGCTCTCTCTTCCTCATCTTGCCGTGAGCCTCTAAGGGGTGCTAGCACACTCTAGGTTGCTTTGCTCCACCTAATGCTTGTGTGGATACCAATAGAGGAGTGTACACTTGACACTCTCAAGTTCCAGTAATCAGTTTGGACGAGCGGGATAAGCGAAGGGTATTGCATCAAGGGTAAACTCTTAACATGTAGATCTAGAGTAGATCTAAAGTTTTTAAACATATACATGTAGTTTTATTTACCTTCGCACGGATCCGTGGCCGACTTCTAGGGTTTTCGCAATGCAAAAAGCGGTTTTTGCGGCTTCAATAGTCCAACATAGTTGACACAGCGAAGAGTAAGCTGTGTGTTTCCTTGACTCGGTTAGGTCTAGAGGTTCCTCGATGTAGAGCTGTTGGTAGCAGGTGATTTGGATATTGAGATAAGCTTGGATTGTTTCTGAGTGTTGATGTTGTGTTATGGAGAGTTTGGTTGGGTGTATCAGCCGAGGATGAATGTAGATATGAGATTACGAGAGGTGTGTGCTCGAGTTCCTAACTCGTAGATGAGGAAAGGATGGGAATATAGGAATGACGTAGTAATTAAGTTGTGTATTTGTCGGATACTTGTACTTAATCATAGTTTGCTATTATGTGTAGGTTTAGAATACGAAGCCAGTCCAGGCCATGAGGATTAGTTCGAGCTTCGTATCAGGTGGGTAATTTCCTACCCTGGTCAGGTAGATGTAATTGCATTCAGATTTAGACATAGATATGAGCATGTTATATGTTGATATTATCTTGACCCTGCTCTTATTTATTCGTATGCTTGATACTTGTCATTGGCTATATATGCTCAAATGTTGATATCACATTTTCCTTTATCATAATTGAGGAGGTACAGATGTGATGTAAGTAGATCTATAAATGTTTAGTAGGGTGTAGATGTTGGAGTACGGATGAGAACCTGATTTGTAAATTGGGTAAAAGTTCATCCGTGGGTAGGTAATGTCCTAAATGTAGGATTTACTTCAATACTCGTATGTTGCATACTTATTGTCAATCATGTGTTGTGTAATGGTTAAGTGAAGGGTGATTAGTGTGTCGCTACGGACCGATGGTCCCAGCTTGATATGATTATTTGAGTACGACTCTCTATCGGATAGAGTGTTATGATCAGTTGAGTATGACTCTCTACAGGATAGAGAGTGCATTGATCAGATTGGTACAACTCTTTGTATAATAGAGAGTCTGTGGTAGATGTTTGTATGTGTGATAGTACTTTCATTTCATTTGCATGCATACTGATGACATAGTCTCCCTTGGGGTTGAGAGAGTCGTCAGTCATCCTGTCTCCCAAGTTACTCCCAGAGGAGTAATTGGTGTGAGAGCAGAGCATTTGTTATGCCACACTCTACCACTATAGACGGGTGATAGTTGGAGTTGTGTGCAGTTGTCCTGGGTGCGTGGCACTCGACTACTCATAGGTAGTGTCAGTCGGAGTGGCCAGCAGCAGGGACCCCCATTGTGTAACGAGCTCTTTACGCTCATATGCTACTTGATCATACTGCCCACTCGGTCACTCTAGAGCAGTGGTTGGTGTTGAGTTGGGACAGTTGTCTTGTCGTGCCACCTAGGCCACACTAGGGTTGTGGTAGCGAGTAGGGGTGCACAGGCATGACCATGCATGCTGCATTGTCGTATCTTATGGTGCTTTGTATATTACCATATATATATATATATATATATATATATATATATGCATGTATGGATGGTTGCGATTAATATATATATATAGATGTAGTCTATATATTTATGTTTATTGTGATGTTACACTTGATTGTACTATGCTTGCTGCATTTGGTTGTACATCATCTTCATACATGCTACTCAAATCTGTTATACGGTTGTGTCAGATATCTGTATACTTGTTGGACAGACCATTAGATACCTTTGACCTGTATCATGAGTATATTGTGAGATAGTATTATTCTTCCTATTTTATATTGAATATATGCTCATGTTGGATCATAGTAGCATAGCAGACTTTCAGGTATGTCTACATTATACGTTGTTTATTTGGTTAGACAGTATATGCATGTATTTATATATCGTGCTGGTATACCTATTGTACCTCTAGGTTGTGCTGTTGAATTACATATGATATTTGATATATACATATTTTTCCTCTTACCTGCTGAGTTATACTCACCACCATGGACCCTGAGTTTTTCTGTTGCCCAGGTAACACGTAGAAGCCTTCGTGACGGCTTGGAGCACAGATGGCTGACAACATCTCATCTCACCTCCGAGACTCCTGGGGTTATTTTGGGTTTTTCGTACATTGTGTTATGTATTTGGAGTTTTTCGTGGTGTACTGTGTCATGGACTTGTCATGTGATGTACCACATGTGGATTCGGATTTTGTCGATGTTCCATTATGTTGTGATGTGTCAGTCATATCGGTATGCACTGTATGTAATTGTGATGTGGTTGTTTTATGTTTCCGCTGTGTATTTGTTGTATTTACTTTTATATGTTTATGTTTATTGTGGGCCCAAGGGCCTTATATTAACAGAATATGTTGCCACATACAGGGGAGATATCATCCGTTTGATTTTCGGCTCGGCATACTCTCGGGGCGTGACAACTTTAGTGATATCAGAGCCCTAGGTTCTGCGATGCCATACAATGATTTTATTTTTGAGTATTGGATTCTCGGGGGTCGATTTGTTTCGGTTTTAGGTTTTCTGAGATGAGATGGATAGTGACATGAGCTCCAAGCAGCATGAGGTAAGAATTCCTGATAACTTATGGTTTAGTGGATATTTATCTAAACTTGATCAATAGGTGTATACAGTCAGAGGTATGACACCTGTGCAGACTCGTAGTAGGGATCGTCTACCGAGGCGACCAACCGGAGTTACCTTTAGTGTTTATACTCCCGGTTTTGTTGACTATGCATTTAGTGTATATAAATAAGAATAACTTGTAGTGTGTTGGTTATTGTTTGTAACCGTGGTATGAGTTGACCACGGGAACGACCTATTGGGTCTGTGAGTCTTGAACCTGTGTTGAAAAGGTGATTTACCTTTGAGAGCCGACTGATACCAAGTCAGAAAATAGGGGTCAAGTCATCACATTTCTTGTGGAAATCAGAGACTACAGTCTTAGAGATTTTCACTAATTATGCTAGTCAGATCATTACCTGTTGGGTAATGGACTAGGTGTGTATACTTTTATTGCTACGGCAAACGGAGGGTTAGTATAGGGTGTTTCATAGGGATTTTATCCCTAAGTTGTTCATACTGGGTTGTATAACTTTGAAAGTACTTTTGAGTACTTAACTCGTGTTATACAAAGGAAGTAGAGTTAGTTGCATACCATTATCGGGATCAAAATGGTACTTAGAGGAAGATGCAAAAAATAATCTTCGGGGAATAATATATCACTTGATCATGGTTTAGTGATGTTGAAAGAGAGTACTTCCCCGCGTCACTTTTAGTTACACATTGTAGGGAATTCTTGAGCTTCAAGTAGGGTGATCGTTGATAACGGAAATACCATGCAGAGTCGTTAGACTTGCAAAGTTTACGCTCACTTAGTAGCTCAAGAATACAAATAAGTGTCTTAAGCCACCCATGATTATTGGCTTACTTTTGGAGTAAGATCACTGGATCTTCTATCAGATCTTGCCGGAAGATGTTGGATTGAGTCAGGAGTTTAGAAATGACTTCGTACAAGTGTTTAAGAGTTGGAGATCGATAAGAAGATATTGTAGGTCAACTTATTAGAGTCAGAAGTCTCCGACTGTTGGATAAATTAAAAGGAGCAAGATCGGAGTCATAGGCCTTGAGCTATTTTCCGATTATAGAAGACCAACCGCAGATCATCAGGATGTTCTCGTGCACATCTGCAAAATCAAAAGAAAGATTTCGGGTTATGTATGTGCAGTGCGGATCACGAAGACACGCAAAGTCAGGTTATCTGTTGGATCAATTCATCTGTTGCTATTGTAAGCAACCAGTACATTTGAGGAGGTATACTTTGAAGACTCAGTTGAAGACTATCAATGGTGTTCTGGGAGGATGATGCACCGTCTCGATAGTAGAGATCAGCATAGAAGATTGGGTTATCTCATCAGCAGCAACCTACTACCTCAAGCGTGATTGGAGTTCCGTGATACTTCCCTTCAAGGAAAGTGATTTACGCAGAAGTATCAGCAGAAGACATCATAGAAGACTCATGCAAACAACAACAAAAGTTACCCCCATATGTGGATTGGCTTTGTACAGAGGAGAGACTATATGACGATGGTCGTATCTATTCTGTATTCTATAGTTGCAGCTTGTAGGATTAAGTGATGGGATCAGATGATCTAGAAAAAATCCCCGGAACATTCATCGCAGAAATGCGACCGCTTTGTTGTGGACTGTTGGATCTGATCTTTTTTTCTTCGGGGAAAGGCCGAGACCTATGTGGAGCCTTTGGATCAGATCAACAGATTATTGGTCATTTAGGGTATTACTTTAGTTTACCCTCTGGGTTAATATATTGAGAGATACTTGTAGTTTATAGGTATCTTTGTCTAGAACATTCTTAGCTCTTATCAGAAGGGTTTCTATACATCGACTTGTGGGTCGGTGGTATCTCTACTATCAGGTGAGATTTTGACCAGCAATTAAGAAGTCAACGGATGCCCTTAGACTTTGATAGATATACCTTTACTGTAGACGTATCCTTACGGATGGTCAAATTATTGAGATTATGGTATGATTATGTCTCAGATGTGCATATAATCTGAGAGCATTTGGATGTAATTTTGGATGAACTCCTAGGCTTGCCGTTACATACACAAGTGGAGTAGGCGATCGAAACGATTGCGGAAATAGTTCTGTTATCAAAGATCACATACCGGGTGATAGTGTTGTTAGTATCAGTGTTGCTAAACACTATAGAAATTGGAAGAACGTGAGTTGCAATTATAGGAGATGTTGGAAGGGATATTTATCTATCCCAGTATTCCTCCTTGAGAAGATCCAGAACTCTTTGTTGAAGGAGAGATGGACCTTTGAGATTATGCATCAATTATCGATGATGGAATGCGATAGTTGTTGAGAATGAATATTCTTCATTGTGAATAGATGATCTGTTTAGATCAGCTAAGGATACCTGTGTATACTCTAGGGTTGGTTTATGACTGGAGCATTGATATTGTAGTGACATGGTGTGATACAATTATCATTGTCGTTGTGATGATTGATATATCATCAGCTTAGAATAAATAGGATGCAGGTGTATGGACGATGACATTTCACACTTAGTATGAATTTATGAGCTATTGTTAATGATATTAGACGTATTTAATGATTTAGTTGTCCATGGATTTGAGAAATCGTGTATTTGGGACACGATTGGATCAGTTTGTGGTTGTTGGAGTTGCATAACTTGGCCACTGATGATTGGGGTAGTTGGAGTTGCACACTCGACCACCGTAGATGGTGGTTTCCTTGTATGATTTGGTTAATACTATGAATGTGGATAGGATACTTTTAGCGTTACTATACCACAGATTTGTTTAACCAAAAGGGTGATGGAATTCACTTGGTCGGAAGCTGATGAAACTAGGTTTCAGAGCCTAGACAAGGGTTGACTTGTACATCAATGTTAGCTAATCCTTCCGGTGTAGGTGGAAGGGTATTGTATGCAAATGCATCGCTTCAAGAATCGGAGCGATCCTGATGTAGTTGAATGAGACGTATTTTAAGCTTACAATAGTTGATGAACTATGAGACAAGCTGTCATACACATGACGTGGACTTAGTGGATGTTATCTTGATTTGTAGTTGTATGGAGCAGAAGTGCTCATGGAGTTTTGACTAGCTACTGGGTAGCTACTATAGAGTTGCTGGAATGCGAACAGTTGCAACAAGGGAGATTGGTTGCTATAGTCTTCCATACGCTTACAGAGTGTGGGGTGGAGTGGATTTTGGACGGTAGATGGACTTCTCTTATGAGAAGATAATTTTCCATCTCTAATATGGATATGTGTTCTGGACATGCATCCACTTAAGAAAGAGTTTCTACCGGAGGCACCTTATTTGAGATTTGCTATACATCCTAGTGGTACTGTGATGTACCAAGATTTGAAACATTTACACTGGTAGGAGCGATATAAAGAGTGATATTGCAGACTTCGTTTCACGATGTTTAGTCTGCCAACGGGTAAAGGCTGAACATCAGAAACCCACTGGGTTGCTCCAGGAATTTTGATTCCGGAATGGAAGTGGGAGCATATCACTATGGATTTCGTTACGGAATTGCCCAGGACCCATAAAGGACATGATGCGATTTGGGTGATCAACTAACCAAATCAGCTCACTTTCTGCCTATTCCGAAATGGACTTGTTGGATCGGCTGGCAAAGTTGTACTGCCAAGAGATTATCAGATTTCATGGCGTGCCTTTGGGTATTATATCTGATAGATACCTACGATTTACCTCGCGATTTTGGTAGAGTATGCATCAGACCATGGCCGCAGAGCTTTGATTCAGTACTGCATTTCATCCGCGGTCGAAAAAATAGTTTGAGCGTATCATTCAGACGTTGGAGGATTTATTCAGATCCTGTGTCATGAATTTCAGTGGCAGTTGGGAGGACCATGTTCATTTAGTGGAATCTACCTATAACAACAGCTACCACTCTTCTATTCTGATGGCTCTATTCGAGACCTTATACGGTAGACCCTGTAGATCTCCCGTGTTGTGGGAGGAGGTCTAGGAACGACAGCTATTGGGAGCCACAGAATATCCAACATGATGCGGAGTTGGTGCGCGTCATCGGATGATGGTTATTAGAGGAATAGGGTCGACAGAAGAGTTACGCCGATCAGAGGCAAAGGCCTTTGGAGTTCTCAGTTGGGGAATAGGTATTTCTGTGTGTTTCACCTACGAAAGGGGGTGAAACGATTTGGACTAAAAGGGAAATTAGTTCTATGCTATATTGGCCCATTTGAGATATTGGCATGGATTGGAGGTGTAGCTTACCGGTTGGCTTTACCTCCGACACTGGCAGGTGTTCACAATGTATTTCATGTTTCTATGATGAGGAAATAAGTGTTGTGTTCTGATCATGTTCTGAAAGAGGTACCAATCCCACCTCAGTCTAATGCGACCTATGAGGAGATTCCAGTGCAGAATCTTGGTCGCAAGGAGCATCAGTTGCGGAACAAAACCATCCGACTCATAAAGGTTGGATGACAGCATCATACTGATGAGGAGGCTACGTGGGAGCTGGAAGATACTATCCGAGCTCGATAGCCTCATCTGTTCACTTGAGGAATGTATGTGGTCCAATCGGAAACTTGCTTGAAGTAATTTTTGCATATTAGTATGAAATTTGGAGACCAAATTTTTATTAGTGGGGGAGAATGTAAAATACCAGAAAAAAATAATAATAATAATAATAATAGTAAAGCATGGTTAGGGATTTAGTTAAACCTAACCTAGGCTTAATGGTATGATTTTAATCGGATCTAGGTTTAAGTCCTATTGGGTTTTAAACCCAACCCGATAGTAAAATTAAAAACCCGACCCGTATCTCCTTTATATATTTATTTTTCTTCCATTCGGCCATTTCTTCACTTCCAGCCTTTCCCTTCCCCATGCATTTTTTTGATCGCGATTTCCTTCTCCTTTTGTTGTGCGATCTTCTTCTTTCCCCAATCCCTAATTTCTGATGGCTCTAGCTGCCGAATCGGCAGAGTTCCCTCTCGGTTCTAGAGTTCCCTCTCGGTTCTTCGCGCGCCGCCCTCCTCACCTCGCGCCCATCCTCGATAGTTCATGGCCCCGGGCAGAGCAGCCCGCGTGCTAGCCACCCCTGCTCGTCACGTGCACAGGATCAATGGTCGTCGCCCCTGCGCACGCGGCCGGTGACCACCAACCTTAGCCGTTGCCATGGATCACCACCGCGAACACTCTGCCTCGTCGCCTCTCCTCTTCACCTTGAGCGTCGCTAAAGCGGTGGCTAGCTTCGATGAACGACGGCAGCAACCACACCTGATCGTCGCTAGCCTCACTGCTCGATCTCACCATTGTGCCACTCCCTTCCGAGATCTCAGCGATCCCTCGCGTGGGCAGATCAACGACGCTGCTGCCGCGACAATGAGCTGACAACAAAGGTGCCACAATTTGTTTGCTGTAGGTTTCAATTGTTGATTTTTTTTTCTTAGATCTAGTTGTTGGGTTTCTTGTTTAGCTTGGATCGGTGATTGGACAATGTTTGGAGCTTGAATTTCTCCAGTGAACTGAGGATTAGGGAAGAGGCAACACCGGTGATTTCAGGTGTTGGTAAGTCTCGATCCATTTTCCCCTTACCTACTATATGTTTAGTGTGGTTTTGATTTCCAGTGTGATTGGGATTCGATGGAGTGTTCTGATTGTTTTGGGGTTGCTGTGTCGGATTGTTGTAGGAAGAAGGGGCAGCAGTAGATCCAGTGAACAGAACTCTATAGGTGATGGGATTGGCTGTTGAAGTCCAATTTAGGTATAACTCTGTTCTTCTTTTTCTTTCTGGTCCTGTTTATTGGATTTCAAATCTTTGATGTTGGGAGAATGGCAATGGAGATGTGTATGAGGTTGATTCGAGTGTAATAGATAATGATTTGTGGTTGGCAAGATGTGTGCATGGGATGTTTCTTATTGTTGTTGTTAAGAGGATGAGGATGTCGATCAAACAACTTGATGGACAGGATATGCTCAAATGGTTGCATAGTTGTGTGTAGTTGACACAGCGAAGAGTAAGCTGTGTGTTTCCTTGACTCGGTCAGATCTAGAGTTTCCTCGATGTAGAGCTATTGGTAGCAGGTTGATTTGGATATTGAGGTAAGCTTGGATTGTTTATGAGTGTTGATGTTGTGTTATGGAGAGTTTGGTTGGGTGTATCAGCCGAGGATGAATGTAGATATGAGGTTACAAGAGGTGTGTGCTCGAGTTCCTAACTCGTAGACGAGGAAAGGATGTGAACATATGAATGACATAGTAATTAAGTTGTATATTTGTCGGATACTTGTACTTAATCATAGTTTGCTATTATGTGCAGGTTTGGGATAGGAAGCCAATCCACAGCCGTGAGGATTAGTTCGAGCTTCATATCAGGTGGGTAATTTCCTATCCTGGTCAAGTAGATGTAATTGCATTCAGATTTAGACATAGATATGAGCATGTTATATGTTTATATTATCTTGACTCTGCTCTTATTTATCTGTATACTTGATACTTGTCGTTGGCTATATATGCTCAAATGTTGATATCACATTTTCCTTTATCATGATTGAGGATGTACAGATGTGATGTAAGTAGATCTATAAATGTTTAGTAGGGTGTAGATGTTGGAGTACGGATGATAACCTGATTTGTAAATTGGGTAAAAGTTCATCCATGGGTAGGTAATGCCCTAAATGTAGGATTTACTACAATACCCGTATGTTGCATACTTATTGCCAACCATGTGTTGTGTAATGGTTAAGTGAAGGGTGATCAGTGTGTCGCTACGGACCGGTGGTCCCAGCTTGATATGATTAGTTGAGTATGACTCTCTATCGGATAGAGAGTGTTATGATCAGCTGACTACGACTCTCTATAGGATAGAGAGTGCGTTGATCAGATTGATATGACTTTTTGTATAATAGAGAGCCTATGGTAGATGGTTGTATGTGTGACAGTACTTTCATGTCATTTGCATGCATACTGACGACATAGTCTCCCTTGGGGTTGAGAGAGTCATCAGTCATCCTGTCTCCCAGGTTACTCCCAGAGGAGTAACTGGTGTGAGATAAGAGCATTTGTTGTGCCGCACTCTACCACTATAGACGGTGGTAGTTGGAGTTGCGTGCAATTGTCCTGGGTGCGTGGCACTCGACCACTCATAGGTAGTGTCAATCGGAGTGGCCAGCAGCAGGGACCCACGTTGTGTAGCGAGCTCTTTACGCTCATATGCTACTTGATTATACTGCCCACTCAGCCACTCTAGAGCAGTGGTTGGTGTTGAGTTGGGACAGTTATCATGTCGTGCCACCTAGGCCACACTAGGGTCGTGGTAGCAAGTAGGGGTGCGCAAGCATGACCATGCATGCTACATTGTCGTATCTTATGGCGCTTTGCATATTACAATATATATACATATATGCATGTATATATATATATGGATGGTTGCGATTAATATATATATATAGATGCAGTCTATATATATATGCTTATTGTGATGTTACACTTGATTGTATTATGCTTGCTGCATTTGGTTGTACATCATCTTCATACATGCTACTCACATCTGTTATACGGTTGTGTCAGATACCTGTATACTTGTTGGACAGACCATTAGATACCTTTGACCTGTATCATGAGTATATTGTGAGATAGTATTATTCTTCCTATTTTATATTGGATATATGCTCAGGCTGGATCAGAGTAGCGTAGCAGACTTTCAGGTATATCTGCATTATATGTTGTTTATTTGGTTAGACGGTATATGCATGTATTTATATACCATGTTGGTATACCTATTGTACCTCTAGGTTGTGCTGTTGAATTACATGTGATATTTGATATATACATGTTTTTCCTATTACCTGCTGAGTTATACTCACTACCATGGACCCTGGGATTTTCTGTCGCCTAGGTAACACGTAGAAGTCTTCGTGACAGCTTGGAGCACAGCTGGCTGACAACATCTCATCTCACTTCCGAGACTCCTGGGGTTGTTTTGGGTTTTCCGTACGTTGTGTTATGTATTTGGAGTTTTTCGTGGTGTACTGTGTCGTGGACTTGTCATGTGATGTACACACATGTGGATTCGGATTTTGTCGATGTTTCGTTATGTTGTGATGTGTCAGTCATACCGGTATGCACTGTATGTAGTTGTGATGTGGTTTTTCTTATATTTCCGCTATGTATTTGTTGTATTTACTTTTATATGTTTATGTTTTTTGTGGGACCAAGGGCCTTGTATTAACAGGATGTGTTGCCACATACAGGGGAGATGTCGTCCGTTTGATTTTCGGCTCGGCATACTCTTGGGGTGTGACAAAAGTCGTGCGCTTGGTGCATCCGAGGGACAGTCGGACGGGGAGCGAATGGAGTGAGGCCCAAGGGAAGCAGACTTCGAGGGCAAAAGACACAAAGGATGGCATTGCGAAGCCATGCGCTTGGTGCATCCGAGGGACATAGGCCGAGGGAAGAGAGCTTCGATGATGAACTCCATGAGAGGATGAGGTGGACTTGGCCAAGTGACTAAGACTGAGTGTCGGATGCTCAAATGTGGTGTTTGAGGGTTTACTCGATGGTTGAATGCTCAAACAACTTGGTGTTTGAGGTTTTACCCGACATCAGTCGACTGGTATAGGTATCAATCGACTGCTCTAGGTCGATTGGACTCGACCGGTGTTCGATTGACCAGGTTTTGGTCGAACAGTCGACTGCCGAGGGAAGGCAATCGACTGTCGACACCATCAGTCGACTTATGAGGGATATCAGTCGACTGAACGGGGTAAATTTGGGCATAGAATGGATTTCAGTCGAGTGATCGTGGCGAGCACTCGACTGATGGGATCATCAGTCGACTGATGGGCATGATCAGTCGACTGATGATGGATTCATTGGAACTTATCCAGCATGGATCAAGTCGTTGTGAGACAACGGCTACATGACCAGTCGACTAATGGTCACGATCAGTTGATTGATGGGCGGAAAATCAGCTCGATACAGGTTATAAATGGTGCTCGAGATGGAGGATTTTGCAAGAGATTTTGGGGCGATTTTAGAGGGGAATTGCTGCTGCATTCCAGTCCTTCAAGAGCAATCCAAAGCAAGCAACAAGCAAGAGTTCAAATCCATTATTATAAAGTTTTCTTTACGTATTTCATTGTTGTATTTGTATTTTCTTGTATTACATTGTTGTAATTGCTTGTACGAGATTTCTCCACCTTCAACGTGTTGTCAAGAAGGAGTTGTTGTTAGTGTCATGCGCATAACACGAGCTCGTTGAGCTCACCCCGTGGAGTAGGAACCCTAAGGTTCCGAACCATGTATATCGTGTGTATTTGTGTATGCTGGTCTTTTGTATTCACATTACTATTATTTTCGCTGTGCATTAACGAGTATTGTAGATGAGCACGTGACGAACGATCAACTTCCATAGTACATGCGAATTGGGGCTATTCACCCCCCTCTAGCCAGCCATTGATCCTCCAACAAGTGGTATCAGAGCCAAGACCGCTCTTAAAGGTTTGACCATCACGAGAGCATCGCTTGAGGGTGAAGAAGAAGACACTCTGATTCTAACAAGTGGTATCAAAGCAAGGAGCTTGTTGAGGACTAATCGTCAACACAAGCACGACAAGATAGCCAGCTCCAACATCCATCCACCGAAATTTGATGGAGACTTTTCTTGGTGGAAGAAAAGGATGGAGGTATACTTTGAAATCGATTTTGATTTAACGCTAATTCTAGAAAATGGTTTCGAAATGCCTAGGGATGAAGAAAATAGGCAAATTGAGAAGACAAAATGGAACAAGGACCAAATCAAGAACTTCAAGACAAATCTCAAGGTAATCAAATTGCTAAGTGATTTGATTCCTAACAATATTTGGTCTAGGCTAGGTAATTATAGGGATGCTAAGGACCTATAAGACAAGGTGGTCAAATTTCATGAAGAGCCCACAATGGTCAATGAGAATGAGGCCGAGGAAGAATGTCCATCAACATCCGAATCCGAGGATGTTGAAGAATCGTCATCTACATTCGAAGATGTGGATGACTTGGTAGAAACCTCCACCTCTAGCATTGAGGGGGAGGAGAGGTCTTCCATCCTGGAACAAGATCAAGACGAAGCATCCACATCCGGGAGAAGTGAAGATCAAGAGGCTTCCACCTCCCTAGGTAACTCATGCATTATAATTAAAAATAAAAGTCACATAATATGCTTTGAGTGTAGGGAGCAAGGACACTATAAAAGTAAGTGTCCCAAGAAGGTGAAGAAGGCTCAACCGGTACCAAAGGTGAAAGATGCCGGTGTCCCCACAATTAAAAGCAAGGAGCACATTGTGTGCTTCAAATGCAATCAATGGGGGCATTATAGAAGCCAATGCCCTAGGGGGAAGAAGATGTTGGTGCAACAATGCCCCAAACATTCATATGTTTTGATGTTTGGATAATCATCTAAGTTGGGTGACAATTTGTGATCTAATTGTGACAATGTTCAATTGACAGGGAAATCCAAGTATGAAGACTTTGTAAAGGCAAAGTCCAAGTATGATCTTGGCAAAGAGAAGTCCAAGGTAAAGGTTTGATGCCATAAGACCAAGCATATTGTCTTGGCGGCATTAAGTCCAAACAGACCTTAGCAAAGGAAGTCCAAAGGCAAGTCTTGGCAACGTAAGTCCAAGCATGTAGACTTGGCGGCGTAAATTCCAAGCACGATTTGGTAAAGGAAAACCCAAGACATGACAAAACCGAAGGAAGCTCTTGAAAGCAAGCGCAAAGGATGAACAAGTCACGGACTCGGAGGGATCCTGGAGCCGCAAGGCTTAAGGAAGAGCTAGAAGGTTGAGTCTAGGTCTAGGGGGTGAAATCAAGTATGAATTACTCATACTTGATGAGTATCGATCGTCGATCGATGTATCGATCGGCGACCGGTCAAGTGCTCGATTAGTCGGGATGAAACCACGACGATCGATCGCTACTTTGGCGATGTGATCGATCGATGTTGCGATCAGTCGACTGCCAACAGTGGCAGTCAACTAATCAAGTTAAACACGGGCACAGAATGGAGTCTCACTCGACTGCTGCCTGTGATCACTCGACTGATCACTCCATCAGTCGACTGATGGAGGGATCAGTCGACTGATGAGAGTGTCGTTGGAGGAAATGACTCTGAATCCCGCAAATCTGGCTATTCAGAAGTCGTTAACTGCATCGGCAGTCGACTGATGTTGTGTATCAGTCGACTGATGGTGCTCCAATGGGAAAATCAGCCTTCTCTCTATAAAAAGAGGGTTGATGGAGGTTTTTGGGGTTAATGCTTATTCTCTGATAATACTCTCAAGCCTCCACAATTTTTCAAAGCTTTCTAGTGATTCTAAATCTCCTTCTCCTCTCTAAGCTTCATCTACATCTTTTGTAAGAAGAGGAGAAGTGTTGTAAAGGAAAGCTTCATAGTGGTATTGATTAGGGTTGATCCACCTCAAGGATCACCGTGGAGTAGGAGCGCTATCTCCGAACCACGTAAAAGAATCGTGTTAGCATTGTTTTTCATTTGTATTATTATTATTTTTGTTGTGCTTCCGCTAATATTTTTGTAGAGACGAAAAACAAGCTATTCACCCCCCCCCTCTAGCTTCAAATCGATCACCAACAAGTGGTATCAGAGCCCGGATCACATCGGAAGATCTAACAATCAACCGGAGCAAAAATGGCTTTCCAAGAGGGGTATAGCACGGAGAGGCATCCGTTCTTCGACGGCAATTACTTCGACTATTGGAAAGGTAGGATGGAGTATTATTTAATGAATGATATTGAAAATTGGTTTAGTGTTGTAGATGGTTTCGAGAAGCCGGTCGATGAACACGGAGCACCCATACCGATGAAGGATTGGACGAGAGACATGGCCAAGAAGGCTCAAGCCAATGTCAAGGCAACAACCACACTTCAATGTGGTTTGTCAAAAGAGCAACTAAGCAAGGTGGGGCCTTTTGAATCGGCGAAGGAGCTTTGGGAGAAGTTGATAGAGCTCAACGAAGGATCAAAGGAAACAAGAAGGGCCAAGAGAGATCTCCTAATTGGCCAACTTCAAAGCTTCTCCATGAAGACCAATGAGACCGTGAGCCAAATGCACGGTCGCTTCAAAGTAGTCAACGGACTACATGTAATATGTGAGAAGGTCGACAACCGAGACCTCGTAAGGTATGTGCTCTAAGCCTTCCCTAGAATAACCCTATGGGCCTCAATGGTAGATGCCTATAAGGTCTCTAGGGATCTCTCATTGGTTAAGTTAGATGAGTTATTTTGTAAATTTCAATTACATGAACAAGCTAACACTTCATCCAAAGAGAAGGGTATAGATCTTTTTGTAGGAAAGAAGAACAAAAAGAAGGAGGAGAAGAAAGAAGTGTTCTCCTCATCCGAATCCGAGGAAGACTTGTCGAGTAGTGAAGATGAGCTATCGGCAAGCGAGGTGGCTCATTATGTCAAGAAGTTTGGTGGGAAGTCAAGGAAACTCACCAAGAAAGATGTGAGGAGGATGTTCCAATCCTCAAGAGGTAAATCTTCAAATAGTTCAAACTCTACACCTAACGTAACTTGTTTTGGTTGCAACAAGAAAGGGCATATAAAGCCAAATTGCCTGGAACTAAAGAAGAAGGAAGAGAAGGAAAAGAAAAAGAAGGAAAAGAAGGAGAAGAAGAAGAAGGAGGCAATGGTGGCACAAACATGGGACACCCTAAGCATGGAGGATTCTTCCGACGATAAAGAAGTATGTCACGCCACCCGGAATCTAGCCCTCATGGCATTGGAGGAAGAAGCCGGGAGCTCGAGTGAAGAGTCCTCATCTTCTTCTTCAAGCGACGAATCATCATCAAGTGATGATGATGAGGTAAACAACTCCCCTAGGGTAGATTTACTTTACAAGACAATTGCATGTCTTCAAAATGCATTGAATAGATTGAAAACTAGGATTAAGGACCTAAAAATAGAAATTAAATCACTTAAGAGTTTAGAACCGTCTTGTGGTAAATTATCTTGTGATGATGATGCATGTACCCTTAGGGATGAAAATGATGAATTAAGAAAAGAAATAGGTAACTTAAGAGCATGCTTAGAAAAATTTACTAATGGTTCTAAATACCTAGACATGATAATCAAGGATCAAAGGGCTATTTACAACAAGGCCGGACTAGGATATAGGCCTAAGGAAAAGGAGGTAGCATTTACATCCCTTGTTAGTAGAAAATCCATAATTAAAAGCAAGGGTAGAAAGGCTTGGATCCCTAAGAAATTTCTAATTGATGCTAGTGGTCCTAAGATTTGGGTACCTAAGGATTGTATTTTTCATGTGATATAGGTAGAAGAACCAATCTTGTGGATCGTTGATAGTGGGTGCTCAAAACACATGACCGGTGATGAGAGAAAATTCTCCACTATCAACCACACTAGCAAGGGAAAGGTATCTTTTGGTAATAGCGGAAAACTTAAGATTCTAGGAAAGGGAACAATTGAGGTATCCCCCAACCTTGCCATTCATAAAGTGTTATTAGTTAAAAATATGAAATTTAATTTACTTAGTATAAGCCAACTATGTGATGCAAACTTTGATGTCAAATTTGACTCCTCAAAATATTTTATAAGACATAAAACTCTAAATGATTGCATGTTAGTAGGTTTTAGGAAATCAAATATATATTATGTTGATTTATCCTATGCTACTAATGCTTCTACTAAGTGTCTTATTGCAAAAGAGGAAGAAAGTTGGCTTTGGCATAGGAGGCTAGGACACATAAACATGAAGAACATAGCCAAAATAGCAAAAATGAAGTTAGTCAAAGGGTTGCCTAAAGTCAAATTTCTCAAGGATAAAATGTGTGATGCATGCCAAGAAGGGAAACAATCAAAAACATCACACAAAGGTAAAAATTTACTTAGTACCGCTTTACCTTTAGAACTTTTACATATGGACTTATTTGATTGTCATAGTACCCCTTCTATGATTGGTAGTAGATATTGCCTAGTAATAGTAGATGATTTCTCTAGGTTTACTTGGGTATTTTTCTTGAAAAATAAAGATGAAACCCTAGGAATAATCATAGGATTTAGCAAAAGAGTAGAAAATGAAAGAAAACTCAAAATCAACCGGATCCGTAGTGATCATGGTGGAGAATTTGAGAATTCTAATTTCTCAACCTTTTGCTTAGAACAAGGGTACAAGCATGAGTTTTCTTGTCCTAGAACACCCCAGCAAAATGGGATTGTGGAAAGGAAAAATCGTGTCCTACAAGAAGCGGCTAGGACAATGCTTAATGCATACTCCTTACCTAGCTACTTGTGGGCGGAAGTGGTTAACACCGCTTGCTATATCCAAAATAGGGTATTAATTCATAGGTTCCTAGGAAAAACACCATTTGAATTGTGGAATGGTACAATTCCAACAATTCATTATTTTAAGGTCTTTGGATGCAAATTCTATATTTTAAATACCAAAGACAATCTAGGTAAGTTTGAGTCCAAAGCAGATGAGGGAATCCTAGTTGGATACTCATCCACTAGTGTAGGGTATAGAGTTTACAATAAAAGGACTCAAAAGATTGAGGAATCTTCAAATGTCCAATTTGATGAAACTTCCAATACATGCCCTAGGAAATCCCCTATTGATGATGATATTAATAATGAAAATCAAGAAATTACCCAACAATTTCAAGATTTAACCTTAGGGGGTAATGATCAAGGGGGAGGATTGAATCAAGGGGGAGTAAGAGGTGATTCCGATGATGAGCAAAGGATTGAGATTAATTATGATCAAACTCAAATTAATACACCTCCTAGAACCATAAGAGTTCATCAAAATCACCCTTTAGATCAAATTGTGGGTGAATTATCTCAAGGTGTTAGGACTAGGTCATTTCATAGGGATCCCACTAGTCATATAGCTCTAATTTCTCAAATTGAGCCCAAAACAATCAAAGATGCATTACTTGATCCGGATTGGATCTTAGCAATGCAAGATGAATTGGCTCAATTTGAAAGGAGTCAAGTATGGGAGTTAGTTCCTAGACCTAATGAAAACACCATCATTACTACAAGATGGGTCTTTAGGAACAAACTAGATGACCAAGGGAATATTATTAGGAATAAGGCAAGACTAGTTGCAAGGGGCTTTAATCAAGTTGAAGGACTTGACTATGATGAAACATATGCCCCGGTTGCTAGATTAGAGTCTATTATGATACTATTAGGGTATGCCTCCTATATGGGTTTCAAACTTCATCAAATGGATGTCAAATCGGCATTCCTAAATGGGTTTATTAAGGAAGAGGTATATGTAGAACAACCTCCCGGGTTTGAGAATATGGACTATCCAAACCATGTATACAAGCTTAGGAAAGCTTTGTATGGTTTGAAACAAGCTCCCCGGGCTTGGTATGAAAGATTATCATCTTTCTTAATCTCTAAGGACTTTAAGAGGAGTAGTGTAGATCAAACTCTATTTATAAAGTCAACATTAACGGACATCTTTGTAGCCCAAGCATATGTTGATGACATTATCTTTGGGTCAACAAATGATGAACTTCTCCAAGACTTTATTAAGAATATGGAAAAAGAGTTTGAAATGAGTCTAGTTGGGGAATTAAATTTCTTCCTAGGATTGCAAGTCAAACAAACAAGTGAAGGAATTTATATTTACCAAACCAAATATGCTAAGGAAATGATTAAGAAATTTGGTTTGGAAAATGCTAAGGTAGTTTGAACTCCAATGGCAACAAATACAAAAATAGATAGTGATAATGAAGGCAAACAAATTGATCTTACACTCTATAGGAGCATGATTGGTAGCCTTTTGTACTTAACCGCTAGTAAACCCGACATATTATTTGTGGTTGGTATGTGTGCTAGGTATCAATCATGTGCAAAAGAATCTCATTTAGTTGTCGTTAAGAGAATCTTAAGATATATTAAAGGCACACTAAATGTAGGACTATGGTACCCTAGGACTAGGTCTTTTGATTTGATTGGGTACACCGATTCCGATTATGACGGTTGCAAATTGGATCGGAAGAGTACTAGTGGTGGATGCTAATTCCTTGGGTCCTCCCTAGTTAGTTGGAGTTGTAGGAAGCAACCTTGTGTTGCCCTATCCACCACCGAGGCCGAGTATGTGGCTATGGGTGGTTGTGTAGCTCAATTACTATGGATGAAACATACCTTAGAGGATTATGAGCTATCTTACTCCAACATGAAAGTATTTTGTGATAATGTGAGCACCATAAACTTGACCAAAAATTCGGTGCATCACTCTAGGACCAATACATTGAAGTGAAACATCACTTCATTAGAGGTCACGTGGCTAAGGGGGATATTGAGCTTAATTACATTGAATCCAAGTCCAACCTAGCCGACATATTTACCAAGGCTCTCCCCGAGGTAGAATTTTCATCACTTAGGAGAGAACTTGGAATGTGCTTGGTTGAGTAAAGGTGTAGGTTTGCATGATCCTATAGAAATACTAGGATTTATACCTTTAAGCATCTCACAAAATACCTAAGAAACCATGATTTTTGTATTGAGCCACTTAGACAACATGTGAGATGTTAGGAAGATGCACTTGGTTCATCATGCTTGTTATGATGCATTACTATGGACCAAAGTGTCATCTAGAGACATTAATCCTTCATTGGACCAATCATTGGGAAGGCTTATACACAATTAATGTGCATATAGCTCCAAGAACATGATTTGAAATGTCAAATAAAACATATTTTAAACTATGTTTATCACATTTTGAAAAACAGTTTTCAAGTGAAACACAAAAGTGATACAAAGTTTGCAAAAACATTAGAACTTTTGTTGGTTTTCAAGTTTGTATCAATCTTGAAATCTTGAAAACATATATTTTTCAAAATATTTTTCCTTGATAAAGTATGATTTCAGAAATGTGTACACAAAATTTCGTGAGTTTTCGAGGTTTCTGGAATTTCTAACACATGATTTCAAAGGTACAATGATGATCGGGTCGAAACCAATGATCGTGATACACTGTGTTCTTTGATAAATAGCTCCATTTTCTGATATTTAGTGTATCTTGGATTTCCTAAAACTTTAGCATAATAATATTGAGTATAAACAAACGTTTAGGACTGTTTAATGCAGTGTTTTAGGGGGAGTTTTATAAGATATATCTTTTTCATTCTCAAATTTACATTGTTGGTGCAAAGTTAGGATTTAAACCTTCAAATTGTTTGATAGGCTTTTGCTCCACATGTCTTTTACTCATCATGAACTATATCTTGGATTAAGGGGGAGCTAAATGTCAATTCTATACCTTAGTTCAAGATTATAACACATTCGATTCTATTATGAAATATATGATTTTGTCTTTCTTCTCTTTTTGATGTATGTAAAAGGGGGAGAAGAAATGTTTAAGTTAGAATTGGATATATGATTATGTACGTATCTTTAAAAGACCTAACTTAAATGATTGTCAAACATCAAAAAGGGGGAGATTGTTGGTGCAACAATGCCCCAAGCATTCATATGTTTTGATGTTTGGATAATCATCTAAGTTAGGCGACAATTTGTGATCTAATTGTGACAATGTTCAAGTGACAAGGAAATTCAAGTATGAAGACTTTGTAAAGGCAAAGTCCAAGTATGATCTTGGCAAAGAGAAGTCCAAGGTAAAGGTTTGACGGCATAAGACCAAGCATGTTGTCTTGGCGGCATTAAGTCCAAATGGACCTTGGCAAAGGAAGTCCAAAGGCAAGTATTGGCAGCGTAAGTCCAAGCATGTAGACTTGGCGGCGTAAAGTCCAAGCACGATTTGGCAAAGGGAAACCCAAGACATGACAAAACCGAAGGAAGCTCTTGAAAGCAAAGCGTAAAGGATGAACAAGTCACGGACTCGGAGGGATCCTAGAGCCGCAAGGCTTAAGGAAGAGCTAGAAGGTTGAGTCTAGGTCTAGGGGGTGAAATCAAGTATGAATTACTCATACTTGATGAGTATCAGTCGACTGATACGATGTATCGATCAATGTCAGTGCTCGAGTCGGATGAAACCACGGCGATCGATCATTACTTTAGCGATGTGATCGGCGCCAGCGATGGCGATCAACTAATCAAGTTAAACACGGGCACAGAATGGAGTCTCACTCGACTGCCTCCTGTGATCACTCGACTGATCACTCCATCAGTCGACTGATGGAGGGATCAGTCGACTGATGAGAGTGTCGTTGGAGGAAACGACTCTGAATCTCGTAAATCCAACTATTCAGAAGTCGTTAACCGCGTCGGCAGTCGACTGATGTTGTGCATCAGTCTACTGATGGTGCTCCAATGGGAAAATCAGCTTTCTCTCTATAAAAAGAGGGTTGATGGAGGTTTTTGAGGTTAATGTTTATTCTCTGATAATACTCTCAAGCCTCCATAATTTTTCAAAGCTTTCTGATGATTCTAAATCTCCTTCTCCTCTCTAAGCTTCATCTACATCTTTTGTAAGAAGAGGAGAAGTGTTGTAAAGGAAAGCTTCATAGTGGTATTGATTAGGGTTGATCCACCTCAAGGATCACCGTGGAGTAGGAGCGCTATCTCCGAACCACGTAAAGGAATCGTGTTAGCATTGTTTTTCATTTGTATTATTATTATTTTTGTTGTGCTTCCGCTAATATTTTTGTAGAGACGAAAAACAAACTATTCACCCCCCCCCCTCTAGCTTCAAATCGATCACCAACAGAAGAAAGGGCAAGAAGGGGAATCTCATGTAGGGGGAGCTTCCAAAGTTAACCCTAAGGTAAATTTAATTAATGCACCTTCAATTTCTAGAACTAAGAAGCATGCTAAAAATTATTTTAGTTCACTTGCTATTATTAATGAAAAGCATGCTAGTAGGAATAGATATTTTTGCCTAGGTGCCAAGCATGTTGATTTACCTAAGGACAAACCTAGACACCATAACTCTAGACTAATTCTACCTAGGGAGTCCATTAGGAGAGTATAAGAAAACTTAGGCATAAACCCTAAGAAGGATAGAAACATACCTAAGAAGAAAAATAATTCCTGAAAATCTAATGAAAAATCAAAATTGGGAAGGTTAGAGGTGGAAAACTAAGCCTTGAAGTCAAGGTTTGAGAAACTTGAGAAAACCCTAGCAAGAATCACAAATTCAATTAAAGGGTCAAATGTTCAAAATTTAAGGCCTAGGAAATAAGAAATGTCCAAGGGCAAGAAAGGTTTGGGTCACAAACCTATGTCCTACCATAATGTTCCATTCAATTATGGAACTATTTCTAGGTCTAGGAAAACCAAGGTTAATAGGGAAGTTATCCCTAAGATTAACCATGGTGTTTGTTTAGTGGCTAAGGACTCAAGAAAACCTAAGAAAGCCGCTAATAATGTCAAAGGGGGAGTTACCTCTAGAGTTGACCTAGGAAAGACCCAAATGACTAAGGCTTCAAAGCTAAAAAGGGTCATTAGGAAGGTATCTAGGGAAGTTATCCCTAGTGAATACTTTGTTAATCCAAGGAGCTCCAATAGATATTGGGTTCCTAGGAGCGTGATCGATTCACGCTAGATGGGTTAGGGTGTGTCAACCCTAAGTGGATGGGTAGTTAACCTAACCACGATGAGTTGACACTTTAGGATGTGCCAATGTGCTTTGAGAAGTTGAAAAATGATTAAATTGGCACAAGTAAGTCTTAGAAGTCATGGTGTGCCATTTTAGGTTTTTGGCACACTAGGGGGATAGTTGACATTAAGGGAAAATGAGTTTAATCCTAGAAATGGCAATTTAGGCTTAACAATTAAGTATTTTCTACCTTAGCACTTTTAATTGTCATTCTTTGTTTTCCTTGTCATGACATGACATCATATTTACTTTTATCATGTAAAATGTCATGATCATATTTAGGGTTATTTATAAATGTCATGTATGTTTAGTTTTTATATTATCACATGTCATGACATCATGATTATATGGCACATGCTTTTATTCTTGTATAAATTATGCCATAATCATCATTCATGTATAAATAAAATGAATTTAAGGACTAAGGCATGATTTGAAGTCCTATGCATAAGGGAATCAAATAATGTTGCCTAGAAAAATACATGAGACCCTAAATGAACAAAGCTCACATCTCACTAGAACTTGACTTGTATGTGTTTCACATATCTACATACAAGTGAGATGTTTAGGAAAATGAAATTAAAGGTTTTAAAATCATTTCAAAATAATTTTGAAAAATCTTGGTGAAGTCTATCTTTTGATAGTAATCACCATTGAATGAGGTGATACAAAGAGAGCTCAATATTGAAGCTTTTCTCAACTTTTGAACTTTGTGTCAATCTCTCTATTTTGTGAGTAAAATAATTTTCTAATATGTTTCACCCATAATGATTGTTATAAGTAATATACATATGAATTTTCATGATTTTTCAACCTATGTATATTTACTTATGATTTTCGGAATTTCAATTCTGAAAAATTGTATTTTGCAGTTATCAGTCGACTGTCATGGATGGCAGTCGATTGATGAGGGTGGCAGTCGACTAGTAGCTAAAGGAGTCGATTGTCCATGCTGATTTCGAGTAAACATGTTTGTTAGGCCCATGTTCAGCTATGTTTTGGTTCCCTAACCACTCCTAACTCTAGGACATGCTTTGGAGAGCATTAGAAAGGGTGGAAATCCATTGGATATGGTTTAGGAGAAGCGTTTAAGGTGAGCATCAATTTTAAGGTGTATGAAAGTTCAATGTTGAACTTATGCCTTAATTTTAATTGTTTAGTGTTCTTATTGGCTTAGGGATTCTCCAAGGACATTGTTTGTGCAATAGTCAAGGGGAAGCAAGCCTTTAGGGGGAGGTATCCATCATGGGAAGATGGATGTGTATTTTTCTTCATGGGAGGAAAATTGGGAGATTGCCTCTCTTAAGTGATATGGGACTTATCACTAGAAAGATTGAAGGCATGTGTTTTTCTCCAAGGGAGAGATTGTAAGATCTCATTGGAATATGAGACATTCATACCCTTGGGGAGGACCATTTTGATGTATGTCAAAAAGGGGGAGAAGTTACCAATTGGGATAGTTGGAATTCTCATTGGGATGTGAGAATTGCCAATTGGGGATAATTGGTAGACTTGAGTTTGAGGTTTTGTCAAACATCAAAAAGGAGGAGATTGTTGGTGCAATCGTCCCAGGACTCGAGTTTGACTCGAACTATATTTTGATGTTAGATAAAACGTATGATATGGGAATGTCATGCGAAGTCCAACATGGATTGGCCACGTAAATCCAAGTGTGTAGCCTTGGTGGTGAAAAGTCTAAGCATGGGGCTTGGTGTTGGGAAAGTCCAACATGGGCTGGCAACGTAAGTCCAAGTGTGTAGCCTTGACGGTGAAAGTCCAAGCATAGGGCTTGGCATGGAAAATCCAAGCATGAGGCTTGGTGTGGGAAGTCTTGAGGACTTGGCAAGTTCACTAGGCTCGGGGTCCTTGAGTCGGTGAAGGATGGCATTGCGAAGTCGTGCACTTTGTGCATCCGAGGGATCGTCGAACGGGGAGCGAATGGAATGAGGCCCAAGGGAAGCAGACTTCGAGGGAAAGAGACACGAAGGATGGCATTGCGAAGTCGTGCACTTGGTACATTCGAGAGACGTAGGCCGAGGGAAGAGAGCTTCAGTGGGGAACTGATAATTACCATTTTATTGTGTTATTTTGGTCCTTAAAATCACTGTTTTTATCCTTTCGAGTGATTATTTATCTATTATTATCATGTTTTATGAGTTGGATTTATTTTTGGACCTTATTGTAAATTCTCCTTAATTTTGGAATTATATGCAAATTTTACATCTTAATTGTAGGAGATCGAGATGAGCCACAGGATTAGACTCAAATTGGATCAAATATGACTTCATCTAAGGGAATAAAGGACATTTTGAGCTGGAGGAATATGAGCCCTTCATCAAGATCATAAACAATGTAATCAAAGGGCCCAGATCTGTTTAATCCTGATCATCCGATGAGATCTGATTGATCTGAGCCATCTATTTAAATATGGTAAGATCCGATCCATACATAAAGATCCACACGTCTCAACCTTCCATCCAGATCAAGTTGTTCGCGATCGACATTTCAAATTGATTAGATCCATCCATTCAAAGTCGAAGAATTCTCAGTCGTTGGATGCACAGCACTTGAATGGATTAATCAAATTCATTTAGCCCTAGGTTTAATGGGCGGCTGGGATTTGATGGGCTATGATCGATCTGCGCAGGAAAATTCCCTTTAAAACCAACATTTTCTCACTTCATCCCTTCCATCGCTCAGCACAGGATCGCTCTTCCTCCATCATGCAACGCCGGTCGTTTTTCCCCTTCCACGCGCGAGCACCGCCGGCCATCAACTCCCTCCGCTAAGGCCGACGGTGGTTTCCTCCATCATGCCTCGACATCCGATTTCCCCCTTCGATCGCGCGACAGAGGAGCGGATCCGCACTTTCACGTGCCGATCGCCCACCGCCAGCCCTGTTCCACAGTTCCGAGCTCTGTCGTCGCTGATCACCGGAGTGGGGATTCCCCTCCAGTTTCATCTTAGCCCAGTCGCTTCTCCACCGCTAGCCATCCGCTCCACCTCCGATCGGAGGTGGAATCCACTACCGGCAATCCACTCTTCATCTGACCAGCTCCACCATTCCACAGCTCCACCATTCCAGCAACTCCGATCGGTCCAGCCATCAAGCAGTCGTAGCTCCGGCCTTCATCCATCTTCAAGCTTCTGTTCAGCATCCGTTCGGACAGAAAAATTTCTCGTTGATTGTTCTTTACTCTTAGTTAGTGGAATGTATATAATCAATTTTATCTTCTATGTCTAATTTGTACGTACTTAGTTTAATTTGTTTCATGCCTTGTTGATGTTCGATAAAATACTTCTTAGAGTAATTAGGTCATAGTTAGTTAAGTTAGATTTAGTTTCATGCTTTACTTTAATTGCTCTCTTTTAATCATGTTCATTCAGTAGATTTCCGTGGTGCATAGCTTATTTCATTAGGTTGTTAGTTAAATCTTTTCTTTCCTTGAGCCTTAAAAGTCGCGTCCACCTTGCCTCCACCCACTATCCTCTACGAATTCGAGGAGGAACTGCTTCATCGAGAGTTTTCGGCGACGTCCTCCATCTCCACAACATCCACCTTCTCCTTCGGATTCGAGGAGTCCACCCTGACGACATTTCTTCGAGCTCAATCGGATCTGTGAGAGTTCGGAGCATCCATCAAACTACTGGATTCAAGAGTTTGCACCATCCCACATCCACTGTCGCTTGCGAAGTCTCGATCGAGCTTTGTCGAACTTAGCCAGAGGAACTTGTTCATTCACCGAGCCTATCTTGGGTTGATCAGATTATTTCCTCTTACAGTTTTTGTTGATTTACTTCCTGCATTGTTTGAATTAGTTGTTGCATGTTAGTTTAGGATTTTAATTACCTTGCAGTCGTAGGTTAGAGCTCAAAAAACCCAAACCCTCACTCTTCAATAGAAAACCCAAAGCAATAATTAGTGATCCTAAGTTTACTATTTTGTCGATTATACTTGTTGGGAAACGATCCGGGTCATCCACTATGCTATATTAGTGTAGTTAGGGGGTTCGGTAATTAATTTGAAATGGTACCTGATGTGAGCAAAATATATAGGGTTTTAGGAGTAGTTTTCGCTCACATCTCATTATATTTTTATGTTAGTTTCGTGCAAATGTCACTCTATTTTGCATGCATTTCCTATTTTCTGGTTCGGAGGTCTACTCTTTGTACTTTTATGTGCAAGATAGCATTTCGAGGGAAAAAGGCGCACTTTCGAAGCAAAAGAAGGACATTTTATAGCTAGATGCAGAATGGGACACGGCCAGGGCGTGTGGCTACACACGGCCGTGTCCAATGGGCGAGATCATCCACCCCAGGGCTGCACACAGCCTAGCCATGTGTTTCCCCACGGCTGTGTGGCGGCCCGCTAGATTTGCGCGACTAGGGTTTTTCTGGATTTTGCAGTGGTCCGAGGTGATGTCTATAAAAGGATGGCTCCGCCCAAACCCTAGGAGGGAGGCATGATGGCTAGGACGGTATGTCGAAGCCCTAAAAAGCTTCAGAAACTCGCAATGGGGAGGAGGAATGCCGCCGGAGGTCCACACCTTGCATTTCGACGCCGGAAAGAAGACCATGAAAGCATTGTAATCCTTTGTTCCTGCGTTTTATTCCTTATGTATTCGAACATAAACTTGCTTTGTGATTCTTCCTTCATATACATGGAGTAGTACTTTCGATTTTAGGATTAGAGAGTAGCTTGTGTGCACATTAAAATGTTGGTTTATGTTAAATTCTGTCTTTGAGTTTGATTTGACAATTGGTAGTTGTTTTTACTATATCTATGCGTGTTTGGTTTTCTATCTGCTGTGCTTAGGCGATACGAGGTGTGACAGCCCTCGTATTTAAGATTTAGGAGATTTTATACAAGGAACCTAGGGGTAAACCTGATCTCCTGTAACTGTGGGTAGAAGGGTGCAGTGGAATCGGAAATGGTTCATCGTAGGGATTGATTTGGCATCCTCGTACCGTCTATCCCATCCTTTTAGGCGGAGATAGCTCCCGGTAGATGCGGCAGCTCATCGGGAGAGTGTATGATGTCCCTTCCACAAAACCATAGATAAACATCTAGACAACACCAATTGACAGCATTGTTTTGTGATACACAAGCGAAACCAAAGTCCTAGAATCACCTTTGAAGACCTCGGCACACTCCCTTCCTCCTCTGTGTGACACCGTATAGAGTAAAGTTCACCGACAGCCCTCACCAATCGAAACCTCTTAGAGTTACGTCCGAACAATTACAACCATTGAATATATTGATATTCAAATCCCAGTCCCTGTGGGATCGATAATCTTCATTACTTGATGACATCTGTGCACTTGCGGGCGTTGAGCGCGAGCACGCGCTTTGAGTCTTTGACAGTCTCCGTTGCGAGATTTGAGGTCGCGTTCGTGCGCATCAATTTTTTGGCGCCATTGTCAGGGACTGATCAATTCGATATCGAATCAGGAAGTGGATAATTAGATCGGACTTAGGATAGATTTATTTTTCTTATTTTATTTTATTTTATTTTAGTTTAGTTTTGTTTATTCAGTTTCTCTTTCCTTATTTATAATTTCCTGCATATAACGATGCATGCTTTTACTCATGATTATGATCAAGTTATTGCTGTGAGTTTTGGTAACATTTATTGTGAGCATTGTGATGAAACATGGCATACCATAAACGATTGTCCTTTTATATTCGAACCTTCACAATTTGAACAAGAGGATGTCACCTACAATTACAACCAGTGGCCAAAAGATGATTCCTATTCATATAGTTATGACCCTGGGTACTTAAACCCTCAATATTGCCCGCCTAAATCTCGACTTGAGTAGATGATAGAAGATTTCATTCGAACAGAACAAGCGGCGAACACTGAATTTCAATGCCGGCATTCGTAGACAAAGACTCAATATTATTTCCCAAGTGAGAAT
The DNA here is from genome assembly GCA_025175895.1 of Wurfbainia villosa. Lineage (NCBI taxonomy): Eukaryota > Viridiplantae > Streptophyta > Magnoliopsida > Zingiberales > Zingiberaceae > Wurfbainia > Wurfbainia villosa. The sequence goes on from CM046009.1 coordinate 5,923,875, forward strand.
GAGTGTTATGAATCGCCATGCGAATTTTATCCAGAACCAAGTCTCCATCTAGAAGCCTTGCTAGACAATTTTACTAAGGAATGCGAGGAGCATAGCCAACAATTTGTGGAGATTATGGAATGAGATCTAGCAAGAGAAGAAACCAAATGACTAGGAGGTGACTTTGATGACTGGATCACACCTAATAGGGTGGAGACTCACTTTGAGCGAATGGATGAGGAGGACGTAGATGACATTGGAAGTAAAGAAGGACAATCTATTCAATCACCACTTGGAGAAGAACATGAGGATTATATAATTGATACTTTAATCGAGGAGAGCATTGCTTCAATCCAAACACCTCCTAACCTCAAGGATCTAGAAGAGCCTACCATAACCCTCACTAAAACTTTAGCTACCAATAACGAAACCCATTTAGTGATTTGTAATGATAAAATTTCATTCGACATAATAGAATCTGCTAACCAATCTTTTGTTGAGGATATTTGTGGTGAGTTATATTATTTACAACATTTGGACAAAATAGAATATTATGATCAAACTCCTAATGATTACTTGAGGCTAAGCATGTTCAATCTTGAACCAAGGAAGGTAGCTAATAAATACCTTGCCCCTCCACGAGCAAGATTTAAGGGATATGGTGATAAGTGACCCCAAGGGAGGAGGCATAAGGTGAGCAAATATCTTGCTCCCCCACGAGCAAGATTCAAACGCCTCAAATGAAACGTAGGAATAATGTCGAGCTAAACAACCTTAAACAAAGCGCTTCTTGGGAGGCAACCCAAGTTTAGTTTTAGATTTCCCCTTGATTGTATTGCATTCATTTGTTAGATTTTAGTTTTGATATCCATCTCATTTAGAGTTAGGACTAGAAAAGAACTTTGCTAGGTAAAAATGAAATCCATATTAGCCTACACGGTGAAGTGTATGAGAAAATTCGGACTGTTGTGCATAAATGGGCGAAAAATGGGGACACACGGTCTGGCCATGAGTTTTCCCATGGTCGTGCCCGACCGACCCGAGGCGCACACGGCCTGGCTGTGTGTTTTCACACGGCCGTGTCGCGCGAGGTTAAAAGGGGCGAGCCATGTGTTTTTCACCCCATTGCGTCGTGTGCTTCGAAAGCTCTTGCCCTAGCCGTGTGGTTTCGTCTTCCCCACCATCTAGAAGCACTTTTAAACTCTAAGGAAGCCAAAAGAAGCAAGGATGAGGAGGACCAAGCATGTAGTGTTAGGACCCTTGGAATGGCTAGAGGGGGGTGATTAGCCTTTCTTTCTTTCTACAAAAATGTTAGTGGAAGCAATACAAATATAAGCACAAACAAAAACAAGAAACAAAGCTAACACCCAATGTAACGTGGTTCGGAGATGACGCTCCTACTCCACGGCAATCCGTAAGGTGGATTAGCCCTAATCAATCTTCACTAGAACCTCCTTTGGATGAACCAAGGTGGAGAAACCTTATCTTACAATGCACTCCTCTTCTTTACAATGATGGAAGATTAGGATTAGAGAAGAGGAGGTTTTGGATTGCTAAAAACACTTGGAAAGCTTGGTGAGCACGTAGGTGTAGTTTGGAGCAAGAGCACTAACTTCACCAAGCTCCCCATGGCCCCTTTTTATAGAAGAGGGGCTGTTTTTCCCGTTGGCCCGATCGATCGTGATGCTTACCATCACGATCGCCCGGCCAACGGCTTCTGAAACGCGATCTCCGCGGAGATTCGTAGCCGCAATCTCCAACGGCCAGGTGATCAGTCGACTGATCCCTCCATCAGTCGACTGATGGGGTGATCAGTCGAGTGATCAAGGCAGCAGTCGAGTGAGACTGCATTCTGTGGCGATATTCCCCTTGATCAGTCGATGCCCTTGAGCGATCGGTGATCACGATATCGATCGATTGCTGCTCAGCAATCGGTGATGGTTAGGGTTTCACCCTGACTCAGTCGAACGCCTGACCAGTCGACTGATACTCATCAAGTATGAGTAATTCATACTTGATTTTATACCCTAGACCTAGACTCAACCTTCTAGCTCCTCAATAAGCCTTGCGCCTTCAGGATCCCTCCGAGTCCGCGACTTGTTCATCCTTTGCGCTTTGCTTCCAAGAGCTTCCTTCGGTTTTGTCATGTCTTGGGTTGCCAAATGCTTGGACTTTACGCCGCCAAGACTACAAGCTTGGACTTATGCTGCCAAGACTTTACTTTGGACTTCCTTTGTCAAGGTTCACTTGGACTTTACGCTGCCAAGACTACAAGCTTGGTCTTACGCTGCCAAGTCCATCCCTTGTACTTCCTTTGCCAAGATCATACTTGGACTTCCTTTGCCAAGATCATACTTGGACTTCCCTGTCACTTAAATATTTTCGCAATTAGATCACAAGATATTGCCTAACTTAGATGATTATCCAAACATCAAAACATATATAAATGCTTGGAGCATTGTTGCACCAACAATCTCCCCCTTTTTGATGTTTGGCAATCATTTGAGTTAGGTCTTTAAATACACACATAATCAAATTTTCAATATGAATTATAACTTAAACACTCCTTCTCCCCCTTTGACATACATCAAAAAGAGAAGGATTCAAACATGAAGGAAATAATGTGTTAGATCTTGGACTAAGGTACAATATTGAAATTAAGCTCCCCCTTAATCCAAGATATGCTTTATAATGTGTAAACAATAGTTGAAGCAAAGCATACCAAAAATTCAAAAATTAAGTCCTAACTTTGCACCAACAATGGTTTTGGGGATGAAAAAGATATAATTTATGAAAACTCCCCCTAAAACACTGCATTAGTCAGTCCTAAATCTTGTTTATACGCAATATTATCATACTATAGTGTTAGGACATCAAAGATACACCAAATATCATAAAATGAAGTTTATTATCAGAAAACACAGTGTATCAGTCGACTGGTTTCTGAACCAGTCGACTGCTAGGCCTGAAACCGAAATTTCAGCCTTTTCATCCCAATTTCAGAAATGCGGTAGAAATTCCAGAATTCTCGAAAAATCACGAAATTTTGCGTACACATTTCTGAATTCATACTTTATCAAGGAAAAATAATTTGAAAAATATATGTTTTCCAGATTACAAGATTGATACAAACTTGGAACCTATCAAAAGTTCTAAAGATTTTGCAAACTTTGTATCACTTTTGTGTTCCAATTGAAAACTGTTTGTCAAAATATGATGAACATAGTTTAAAATATATATTATTTGGAATTTCCAACCATGTTCTTTGAGCTATGTATTCATTACTTGAATACAAGCCTTCCCAATGATTGGTCCATAAGGTATTCATGTCTCTAGGTGTAGTGTTGGCTCATAGTAATGCATCATAACAAGCATGATGAGTCAAGTACACCTTCCCTATCATCTCACATGTTTCTAAGTATTTCAATACAAAAATCAAGGTTTCTTAAGGCTTTTGTGAGATGCATCAAGGTATTAAAGAAGCTATATAAGTATAGGATCATGCAAATCTAGAATTTTACTCTACAAAGCACATACAAAGCTCTCTCCTTAATGATGAAAATTCAACTTCAGGAAGAGCTTTGGTGAAGATATCGGCAAGGTTGGACTTAGATTCTACATAATTGAGTTCAATGTCCCCTCTTGCCACATGATCTCTTATGAAGTGATATTTCACTTCAATGTGCTTGGTTCGAGAGTGATGTACCAGATTTTTGGTCAAGTTGATGGTACTCACATTATCACAATAAACTTTAATGTTAGAGTAGTGTAGCTCATAGTCCACAAGAGTATGTCTCATCCAAAGTAATTGAGCTACACAACCACCCATAGCCACATATTCGGCTTCGGTGGTTGATAAAGCAACACAATGTTGCTTCCTACTACTCCAACTAACTAGGGAGGACCCAAGAAATTGGCATCCACCACTAGTACTCTTCCTATCTAATTTGCACCCGACATAATCGGAATCGGTATATCCAAGCAATTCAAATGACCTAGTCCTAGGATACCAAAGTCCTACATTTAGGGTGCCTTTAATATACCTTAATATTCTTTTGACGGCTACCAAATGTGATTCTTTGGCACAAGATTGGTATCTTGCACACATACCTACCGCAAATAAAATGTCGGGTCTACTAGCGGTTAGGTATAGTAAGCTACCAATCATACTCCTATAAAGTTTAAGATCAATTGATTTACCTTCATGATCACTATCTATCCTAGTGCTAGTGGCCATAGGAGTGGTTACAATTTTGGCATTTTCTAAACCAAATTTCTTGATCATTTCATTTGCATATTTGGTTTGATAAATATGAATACCCTCATTGGTTTGTTTGACTTGTAAACCTAGGAAAAAGGTAAGCTCTCCAACCAAACTCATTTCAAATTCATTTTCCATATTTTTTATAAAGTCTTGAAGAAGATCATCATTTGTTGACCCAAAAATGATATCATCAACATATACTTCGGCTATGAATATATCTTTTAACGTTGACTTTATAAACAAAGTTTGATCTACTTGGCCTCTTCTAAAATCCTTAGAAATTAAGAAGGATGACAATCTTTCATACCATGCCCGGGGAGCTTGTTTTAACCCATATAATGCTTTCCTAAGCTTACATACATGATTTGGATAATCTATGTTCTCAAATCCGGGTGGTTGATCTACATATACTTCCTCCTTAATAAAATCATTTAAGAATACCGATTTAACATCCATTTGGTAAAGTTTAAATCCCATGTAGGAAGCATACCCTAAGAGAATCCTAATAGATTCTAACCTTGCAACCGGGGCATAAGTCTCATCATAGTCAAGCCCCTCAACTTGATTGAATCCCCTAGCAACCAACCTAGCCTTATTTCTAGTGATATTTCCTTGATCATCTAGCTTATTCCTAAAGACCCATCTTGTAGTAATTATGGTGCTATCATTGGGTCTAGGTACTAATTCCCACACTTGACTTCTCTCAAATTGAGCCAATTCATCTTGCATTGCCAAAATCCAATCCGGATCATATAATGCATCATTGATCGATTTGGGCTCAATTTGTGAGATAAGAGCAACTTGACTAGTAGGATGTCTATGAAATGACCTAGTTCTTACTCCTTGAGATAGATCTCCTACTACTTGGTCAAGTGGATGATCTTGATGAATTCTTAGGTTTCTAGAAGGGGTTTCAATTTGATCATTGTTATCTTCCACCCTTCTTTCATCATCGGAGTCTCCTCTTCCTCCCCCTTGATCATTACCCCTAATGGTCAAATTTTGAAGTTTTTGGGTAATGTCTTGATTATTGTCATTAATATCCTTATCAATGGAGGACTTTCTAGGGTAGGTACTAGTAGTTTCATCAAATTGAACATTTGAAGACTCCTCAATCCCCTTGGTTCTCTTATTGTAGACTCTATACCCTCTACTTGTGGATGAGTATCCAACTAGGATTCCCTCATCCGCTTTTGATTCAAATTTTCCTAAGTTATCTTTGGTGTTTAGAATATAAACTTTACATCCAAAAACTTTGAAATAATGAATTGTGGGTATAGTCCCATTCCATAATTCAAATGGTGTTTTTCCTAAAAACCTATGGATTTGAACCCTATTTTGGATATAGCAAGCGGTATTAACCGCTTCCGCCCACAAGTAGTTAGGTAGAGAATATGCATTAAGCATGGTCCTAGCCGCCTCTTGTAGGGCACGATTTCTCCTTTCCACCACCCCATTTTGTTGGGGTGTTCTAGGACAAGAGAACTCATGCTTGTACCCTTGCTCTAAACAAAATTGTGAAAATTTTAGGTTTTCAAATTCACCACCATGATCACTACGGATCCGGTTGATTTTGAGACTCTTTTCATTTTCAACCCTTTTACTAAATCCTATGATTATTTCTAAGGTATCATCCTTATGTTTCATAAAATAGACCCAAGTATACCTAGAAAAATCATCCACTATAACCAAACAATATTTATTACCATTTAAAGATGGAGTACTATGGCAATCAAATAAGTCAAGATGCAATAATTCTAATGGTAAAGAGGTATTGGTTAGGGTTTTACCTTTGTGTGATGCCTTTGTTTGTTTTCCTTCTTGGCATGCATCACACAATTTGTTCTTGACATACTTGATCTTTGGTAGCCCTTTGACCAACTCCATCTTGGCTACCTTGGCTATGTTTTTCATGTTGATATGCCCCAATCTTCAATGCCATAGCCAACTTTCCTCTTCTTTTGCAACAAAACACTTAGTAGAAATGTTAGAAGCATATGAAAGATCAACATAATAGATATTTGATTTCCTATATCCAACTAACATGCAATCATTTAATTCCTTGTGTCTAATCATGCATTTAGAGGATTCAAAGGAGACATGATAGTTTGCATCACAAAGTTGACTAACACTTAATAAATTAAATTTCATATTTTCAACTAGCAAGACTTTGTGAATAACAATTTTGGGGAATACCTCAATTGTTCCTCTACCTAATATCTTGAGTTTTCCACTATTCCCAAAGGACACCGCTCCCTTCTTCACATATTTAATTGTGGAGAACTTGCTCACATCCCCGATCATATGTGTTGAGCAACCGCTATCCACACTCGCTCTCCTACCTAAATCACATGAAAAACACAAGCTTTTGGTACCCAAACATTTGGACCGGTAACATTAAGTAAAAACTTTTTAGGTACCCAAGCTTTCTTAACCTTACCCTTAATAGTTGCTTTCCTATTTATTAATGAAATATAAGCAACTTCTTTTTCTTTTGGCTTATATCCTAAACCGGCCTTGTTATAAACCGCTCTTTGCCTACTAAGAATCATATCAAGACACTTTGAGCCATTTGAAAATTTTTCTAAACATACTTTCAATTCACTAACCTCATCCTTAAGTTTGTCATTTTCTTCCTTAAGCATGCAAGAGTCAATATGTGAAAGCTTTTCATCCCTAATGGCCTTTAGTTCTACCTTCATGCTCTTAACCTTAGATTTTGACTTATCTAGAGCTTCTTTCAGATAGGCAATTGATTTATAAAGAAGCTTAATCTTGGGAGAATTCATTACCTCATCGTCACTAGATGACGATTCATCACTTGAAGAGTCTTCTTGGCTTGATGTGCCGGAATCATCTTCTAATGCCATGAGTGCCACATGGCGTGTAATGTGGCAAAGCTCATCATCGGAGGAAGAGTCTTCAACGCTTGGTGTGTCCCATGTGGTTTGAGCCACCATAGCCTCCTTCTTCTTCTTCTCCTTTTTGTCCTTCTTTTTCTTTTCTTTTTCCTCCTTCTTCTTTAGCTCCGGGCAATTCGGCTTTATGTGTCCCTTCTTGTTGCAAGCATGACAAATCACATTATTACTAAAACTTGAATTACCACTAAATTTACCTTTTGAGGAATGAGACCCCTTCCTTGCTTCTCTATTCTTGAACTCTTTTGACCTTCTATAAAGCTTCTTGACAAAATTTGTCATTTCACTAGATGAGTCTTCATCACTACTTGACTCATTCTCGGACTCGGATGATGATGATGCTTCTTTTCTTTCCTTCTTCTTCTTTTCTTTCTTCTCAACAAATAGAGCTAAACTCTTTTCCTTAGAGGACATGTTAGTTTGCTCATGTAATTCGAACTCACAAAATAATTCATCAATTTTAATTTGCGAAAGATCCCTAGTTACCTTAATGGCATCAACTATAGAAGTCCATAAAGAATTTCTAGGAAATGCTTGTAAAATATACCTTACCAAATCCCGGTTGTCAACTCGCTCACCTATGATATGGAGTCCGTTCACAATTTCCTTGAACCTTCCATGCATTTGACTTACGGTTTCATGCATCTTCATTTGGAAGGCTTGAAGTTGTCCAACTAATAGGTCCTTCTTGGCCCTCTTTGATTCCTTGGAACCTTCATTTAGCTCAATGAGCTTTTCCCATAGCTCCTTAGCGGATTCAAAAGGCCCCACCTTGTTGAGTTGCTCCATTGTGACGCCGCATTGGATGGTGAGGACGGCCTTTGCATTTGATTCAAATTTCTTGTTTATTTCTCTTGTCCAATCCTTGCTTGGAATAGGATGTCCATGTTCATCCACCGGTTCTTCGAAGCCATCTACAATACTATGCCAAATTTCAATATTACTCATAAGATAGTACTTCATCCTACCTTTCCAATACGCAAAATGGCTCCCATTGAAGAGCGGTGGCTTAGCGGTGGCTTGATCCGATGCCTCAGAGCGACGAACAAGGAGAGTCGACGCCCCTCAAGCTCCGGAGGAGGGTAACGCCCTACCCACTCTTCTTTTTCACAACAATGAACATAGAGATAGATATAATATGCTTTCTACTCATAAACTCACTGCTACTAGGTACTTAGATGAAGATTTGCTAGAGTCTTTAGGGTTGTTGGGTGATATTCAAGCCCTATTTGCAAAGGTGGGGTGGGAAGAGATGATGGGAATAAGGCACCCAACCTACCCTAGGATAGTTCTAGAGTTTTTGAGTTCCTTAGAGGCGGAAATTTTAACGGATAGAAAGCGAAGAGGGTAGGATAACTTTTAGGATTTTTACATTGAGCACAAATGGACCCTTCACCAATGGAATTCATGTTTTGGCTTGCCAAGTGGGGGAGAGAGAAGAATCCCTATTGGGTTTAACTCTCGAATAGTTTGGACTGAGTTTACGGGGGAGCACGCTTATGACCCATCTAGGGCCAAAGCGTCGCGCCTCTAAAACCCCATTTTTCGATACCTCCACTGCATCATGGCCAGTACTATATTTGGTCATGAGGAGAGTGACGGTGTAGTTAGAGCTAGTGAGTTGCTTTGCCTCTGGGACATGCTACAAGAAAGGAGTAGCATTAATGTAGGGTCCCACTTCATCAGACACTTAGTGAAGATGGGCAAAACAGCATGAAGAGAGATTAATGTGGGAGGCCTACTTACCCACATTTGCCATAGGATGGGGTACGATTACACTGCATTAGAGAATATAGAGGGGAACCCTAGGATCAACCTAGGAGTGTGCATGGCCATGAAAATGATTATGAGAGAAGGAGACTCCTTATGCTTTGTAAGGAAAAATCTGACGACCCTTATGCTCCCCGACCCGGATCATACCACCATCGCTATACGCGCCAACTAGTGTTTGGACTTGATAGTGGAGTCCCCTCCACATGAGGGACCATCTACATCGGCGCCCATCTCTCCACCTTTATATCACTCTCCCTCTAGTTCACACATGCATAGGAGTCCACCTAGTCCACGCCGACATGAGTCTGCATCTGCACCACCACCTTTTTCTACTTTTGAGCAGGATGCAGGTATGTCGGCCTATGATTTCTCAGAGTTCCGATCATGCCTCGACGATATATACATCGAGCAGCAGATGCAGAGGCAGCGATGGGAGGAGCAGAGCGCCTACACGCAGGCGGAGTTCCAGGGTTTCCGGGAGCACTTCCAGCGGGCTGAGGAGTTCTACGACGAGGCCCGCATATACTTCCAGGAGGAGGTTGTTCGTCGCCAAGATGAAGTTGCCTACTGCAGAAAGATACAACAACACATGCATGCCCAGTAGGCGCAGTGGGCTAGGGAGGAAGAGCACCGAGCAGCCGCTGCATCCACCAGCTCCCAGATCGACCACATGTACATGTGGCATCAGCGGCTCAGCAGCAGGTTCTCCTAGGATCCAGAGATGCCGAGGCTCCCAAACTTTCCACCTCGTCCACCATACTAGAGGTATATTTTCATTTAATTTTAGGGGGCCCCAAAGTCTATTTTGTTTTGTTTCCTAGCGGTAGTTTCTTTTATGGTGTTTTCATTCATTTATTCATGCATGGGTTGTTGAGTTTCTTTCAGTACTTAGTTTTTGTTATCTGTAAAGCTGCCTCAATAGTATTTTTAAAAGTCTTCTTCATGAGTTGTTTCCATGAGTAGTGTAACTTCATTTATCTCATGGTATTTTATTTTATTTGCTCTAATGAATGTTCTAGACTTACACTGGTCAGCTTCTATTTTTACACCTACACATGTCGAACACTCTGAAAGAGAAAATCTAGTACATACCTAGTTATGATTCATCTCAGTAGTCCAGTACTTTGGAATCCATAGGTGACTCTAGGTTTAGCATTTTAGTTACTGGAGATGCTCGGATTGTGTAAGCCCATTTGGAAAAATTAAAATCCTAGTGAGTAAAAAAAAGAAAAGAAAAAAAAAGAAAAAGAAGAAAAAAATTAGAAAGGAAAGAAGGAAAAGAGACTATGAGGGATAAAAAAACAATTGTCGTGGGTGGAAATGGTTAGGTGCCCCTTTGAGACCGAGTTAGGTTACTAGGGAAACACCTGCTAATTTTTCTCAGTACCGAGCACGCCTTTGAGACTTTATGCTAGATCTAGGGAACGACCCTCGCTTTGGGCAAGTAAGTGCCTAAGAGTCGGAGACCTTAGGAGAGCTATAGGATGACGATTTAACTTACCATGGAACGAGTATCCCCTAAGAAGATTCGCTTAGCACGTGCACGAGAAGCAAACTTAGTGAATTTCGTAGAACATATCTATTTTACTTTGAATGAAAATACCACTTGATAAATTTAGTTAGCATGCTAAGTATGGAACAATATCTTTTTAAAATTTCATGGCACTGAGGTTTGCTTGAGGACAAGCAAAGATTTAAGTCTGGGGGAAGTGATGTGAGTAAAACATATAGGGTTTTAGGAGTAGTTTTCGCTCATATCTCTTTACATTTTTAAGTTAGTTTTATGCATATGTCACTCTATTTTGCATGCATTTCCTATTTTTTGGTTCGGAGGTCTGCTCTTTGTACTTTTGTGTGCAGGATAGCATTTCAGGGGAAAAAGGCCCGCTTTCGAAGCAAAAGGACATTTTGCAGCTAGACGCAGAATGGGACACGACCATGGCATGTGGCTATATAAGGATGGCTCTGCCCAAACCCTAGGGGGGAGGCACGATGGCTAGGACGGCACGTCGAAGCCCTAAAAAGCTTCGGGAACTCGTAACGGGGAGGAGGAATACCGCCGGAGGTCCACGCCTTGCATTTCGACGCCGGAGAGATGACCACGAAAGCATTGTAATCATTTGTTCCTGCATTTTATTTCTTATGTATTCGAACATAAACATGCTTTGTGATTCTTCCTTCATATACATGGAGTAGTACTTTCGATTCTAGGATTAGGGAGTAGCTTGTGTGCACATTACAATGTTGGTTCATGTTAAATTCTGCCTTTGAGTTTGATTTGACAATTGGTAGTTGTTTTTACTATATCTATGCATGTTTGGTTTTCTATCTGTTGTGCTTAGGCGATACGAGATATGACAACCCTCGTATTTAAGATTTAGGGGATTTTATACAAGGAACCTAGGGGTAAACCTAATCTCCTGTAACTATGGGTAGAAGGATGCGGTGGAGTCGGAAACGGTTCATCGTAGGGATTGATTTGGCATCCTCGTACCATCTATCCCATCCTTTTAGGCGGAGATAGCTCCCAGTAGATGCGGCGGCTCATCGGGAAAGTGTATGATGTCCCTTTCATAAAACCATAGATAAACGTCTAGACAACACCAATTGACAATATTGTTTTATGATACACAAGCGAAACCGAAGTCCTAGAATCACCTTTGAAGACCTCGGCACACTCCCTTCCTCCTCCGTGTGACACCATATAGAGTAAAGTCCACCGACATCCCTCACCAATCGAAACCTCTAAGAGTTACGTCCGAACAATTACAACCACTGAATATATTGATATTCGAATCCCAGCCCCTGTGGGATCGATAATCTTTATTACTTGACGACATCCATGCACTTGCGGGCATTGAGCGCGAGCGCGTGCTTTGAGTTTTCGACGGTCTCCATCGTGAGATTTGAGGTCGCGTTCATGCGCATCAGTACCATGACAAATACCCGTTTATCAAATTTTGGCGCCGTTGTCGAGGAGTGTAATGATGCTTAGTAGATTTAGGATTGTTTGTCAATTTTTCTAAAAAAAATCAAAACTCAAAAACTTTTGTTTAGGGCTTCAGTCTTTTATTCTGTTATATTTTGTTTGCTTCCTATATCTTTTGATTTTGTTTGCCAGTGTTTCAGGATAAATACAGGAAATTTCTTTGATCATTGATCCCTATTATCAGAGATTATTAGGAGGCTTTCATCAGGCTGATGATTCAGGGATTAACAGAACTGTCAGGGAACTCACTGCACCAGATGTTACTTGTCAATCTTTTTTCATTCAGTTTCCTGAATTAAATGTGGATGTTGGACTCTTTGAAATTGTACATTTGCCTCCGAAATTCCATGGTTATGCTAGCGAAGATCCAATTAGGCACTTGCAAGAATTTTATATGGTATGCTCAGCAATGAAGCCACAAGGTATATCACTGGAGGACATTATGCTCAGAGTATTTCTATTCTCTTTATCAGACAGGGCAAAGGATTGGATCTATTATCTTCCTCTTGACTCTATTACATGTTGGAGTGAAATGAAGAAAGCCTTTTTGGAAAAGTTTTTCCCTACATCCAAGACTAAGGAAATTTGGAAGAGCATTTGTGGTATTGAGCAAATGATAGGAGAGACTCTATATGAGTATTGGGAGAGATTCAAAATATTGTTTGCTAGTTGCCCCCATCACCAAATTAGCGATCACATACTCATCCTTCACTTCTATGATGGATTATTTCCTATGGACAGGTGTATGCTTGATGTAGCTAGTGGAGGGGCCCTAGTCAACAAGACTCCTTCTCAGGCTAGAGAAATTATGGAGGTCGTGGCTGCGAATTCACAACATTCTTATCAGCCTCCACCAGCATTTCAGAGGTTGGCTCCTGAGTTGCAGAATATCCCAATGCTTAATAGCCCACAGCAGTCCCAACATATGCAAGCACAAAGATTTATTCAGCCTTCATCAGAGACCATTTCTATGGATATCGATGCGCTAGAGGAGATGGATTTGTGGAGTATGTGATAGCCAAGTTTATGATCCTGCTACTCTACAGGACTCCGATATTTCTATGTGCTACAGTAGTGAAGTTGTGGATGATGTGGATGTTATTGTTGATAAGAGTGCAGATATTATTGTAGATGATACTGTTACTCCTGATATTGTTAATGTTGCACATGATATTTTAGATGTAGCAGATATTGTTACTTATATTGAGGTTGATGATGTTGTAAAGGAGACAGTGTCTGCAAAATTGTTATGTTCAGATGTGCAACTACCTGATAAGCCTGACCAGAATTGCTCTGAAGATATCAAGATGATTTCTATAGGAGTGATGGATAGCTGAAGAGCCCCAGACTGGGCACTCCTATTAAAGCCTAAGCCTCCCATATTTCTGCTGAACAAGGTCCCAACACTAAATATAGCAATCAGCTTCCAGACTAGTTGCTTCAAATAAATCGTCTTCGGCCACCTGAGATAGTCTTTGAGAAGACGATAGTGAAAGGAGTGGAATTCATCTTATCTCTTATTGTTCTACTTTTGGGTTGGATTTTACACTGGAATTATTCTCATCCACCTAGAAGAACCTTCACGAAGATGATGATGGAGGGAGCTATATAAACTTTACGACATAGACCACATGAAGAAGACGCTCACTTCCACTCGATCCACTCCACTCCCAGCCTGGCTACTACTCTTGAACCGCCTCCAACCGCTAGGACCCCAGGGGAGTTCATTCCTTTTCTCATCTTCTTTTCTTTTCCTTTGTATATACATTTCTTTTATTTGTTTTTATTTTAGTTATTATGTTTTGGTTGTTGAGTTTTTGTTTTGTCAATTTTTTATATAAATTTCCTATGCATTCCTTTATATCTTCTTAGAAGTCATGAAAGCTAGTTAAATTTGATTGTCGAGTTTCGGGGATTTATTGACTTGAATGGATTATTTGATTGCATGTGGTTACTACTTGGTGATGGATTCTGTGTTGATAGACTGAGTTGATTATTTTTGTTTACCTAGTGAGGATTGAGCCTATTTTTATTGCTTGTGTGTGGTGCACTTGTGGTTATTGTAACTCTAGAACTTGCTTTGATTCTTTTGAGACCACACAACAATAGGTTTGCATGATTATCATGAAGGTAATCACATTTGTTTTCCTTCACTTCTTTTATTGTCACATGCTTATTGAATAACATTCTAGTCGTTCATCATTTCTATTTTTCTTTCCTTCCATTACTTTCTTGTCCATTTCTAGTTTTGGGATGTGGAATACTTGGATGTTTCAAGATGAGTGTTTTGCCCAGGATGGATAAAAATTTAAGTGTGGGGGAGAGAGTAGCTCAGGAGAATTTAGTGTTAGCATAGGCAAGTCGTGCTTGATCACCATGAGCTAGCCATGTTCTTTATCTTTTTAGCTGAGCTTGATGTTTTCTTTCTTGGAGCATAGGGAAGTGCACTACATGTTGAAAAAAAAGTTTGAAAAAAAAAGAAAAAAAACTGAAAAAAAAATAATAAATTGGGTGCCCATGAAATAAAAAAAAAATATTATGAAAATTTTGACATGTGGTGCCATTCATTTTTATTTGTGTGATAGTATTTTTGTTAATGACATCCCTTGTTGCAGTTATTGAGAGATTTATTGTATATCATGAGTAGTTTTGTATTGAAGAATGTGATAAGGGTTGTTTACATGTTTATTGGGTTGGAAGAAAAATTTTAGGGCAATACTTTCTTGTACTCATCTATATAGCATTCCAGTATTTCCATATCTTTTACTTGCATTTCTTTAGCTATTTCATTTCGTATCTTTCTTTCCTTTCACACATACCATTATTTGCTTTTATTCATATTTCCCTTACATTCTTAATAAGTCTTCAGTGATTGTGCATTCTTATGTGTATATAGTGGTGAAGGTAGAAGAAAAGCAAGCATATAGTAGTTCATAAACCATGAGTGGCTTGAGTGAACTCCACTATTACATGCTTATGAGAGCGAGAGAAACCACTACTTACCTTGTGAGACTTAGTCATTCTCAGTCTATTCATAATGGATTGAAGTTACCTTATTTATTAACCTATGTAAGATTTGAATCCATAATTGCTTGAGTCTTTGAGATTTGACAATCCTATGTAACTTTCTTTCACGATCTTCTATGTATGCTTGGAAATTGCTAGGGAAATACACTTTCAGTTTACTTTTAGTTTTCCTTACCTGCTTGAGACGTGCAAGAATAAGTGTGGGAGAATTGATAATTACCATTTTGTTGTGTTATTTTGGTCCTTAATATCACTGTTTTTATCCTCTCGAGTGATTATTTATCGATTATTATCATGTTTTATGAGTTGGATTTATTTTTAGACCTTATTGTAAATTATCCATAATTTTGGACTTGTATGTAAATTTTACATTTTAATTGTAGGAGATCGAGATGAGCCACTGGATTAGACTCAAATTGGATCAAATATGGCTTCATCTAAGGGCATAAAGGACATTTTGAGCTAGAGGAATCTAAGCCCTTCATCAAGATCAGAAGCAATGTAATCAAAGAGCCCAGATCTGTTTAATCCTGACCGTCCGATGAGATCTGATTGATCTGAGCCATCTATTTAAATTTGGTGAGATCCGATCCATACATAAAGATCCACACGTCTCAACCTTCCATCCAGATCAAGTTGAACACGATCGACATTTCAGATTGATCAGATCCATCCATCCAGAGTCGGAGAATTCTCAGCCTTTGGATGTACATCACTTGAATGGATTAATCAAATTCATTTATCCCTAGGTTTAATGGACGGCTGGGATTTGATGGGCTATGATCGGACGGCGCAGGAAAATTCCCTTTAAAACCAACATTTTCTCACTTCATCCCTTCCATCGCGCAGCACAGGATCACTCTTCCTCCATCGCGCGACGTCGGTCGTTTTTCCCCTTCCACGCACGAGCACCACCGGCCATCCACTCCCTCCACCAAGGCCGGTGGTGGTCTCCTCCATCACGCCTCGACAGCCAATTTCCCCCTTCGATCGTGCGACAGAGGAGCGGATCCGCCCTTTCACGCGTCGATCGCCCGTCGCCATCTCCGCCAGCTCTGTTCCACAGTTCCGAGCTCTATCGCTGCCGATCACCGGAGTGGGGATTTCCCTCCGGTTTCATCTCAGCCCAGCCGCTTCTCCACCGCCGGCCTTCCGCTCCACCTCCGATTGGAGGTGGAATCCACTACCGGCAGTCCACTCTTCATCCGACCAGCTCCACCATTCCACAGCTCCACCATTCTAGCAGCTCTGATCGGTCAGCCACCATTTCCAGCCATCAAGCAGTCATAGCTCCGGCCTTCATCCATCTTCCAGCTTCTGTTCAGCATCCGTTTGGATAGGAAAATTTTGTTGATTGTTCTTTACTCTTGGTTAGTGGAATGTTTGTAATCAATTTTACCTTCTATGTCTAATTTGTACGTACTTAGTTTAATTTGTTTCATGCCTTGTTGATGTTCGATAAAATGCTTCTTAGAGTAATTAGATCATAGTTAGTTAAGTTAGATTTAGTTTCATGCTTTACTTTAATTGCTCTCTTTTAATCATGTTCATTCAGTAGATTTCCTTGATGCATAGCTTATTTCATTAGGTTGTTAGTTAAATCTTTTCTTTCATTGAGCCTTAGAAGTCGCGCCCACCTTGCCTCCACCCACTATCCTCCATGGATTCGAGGAGGAATCGCTTCATTGAGAGATTTCGGCGACGTCCTCCATCTCCACAACATCCACCTTCTCCTTCGGATTTGAGGAGGAGTCCGCCCCGACGACACTTCTTCGAGCTCAACCGGATCCGCGAGAGTTCGGAGCATCCATCAAACTACTGGATTCAAGAGTTTGCAACATTACACATCCACTGCCATTAGCGGAGTCTCGATCGAGCTTCGTCGGACTTAGCCAAAGGAACTTTTTCATTCACCGGGCCTATCTTGGGTTGATCAGATTATTTCCTCTTACAGTTTTTGTTGATTTACTTCCTGCATTGTTTGATTTAGTTGTTGCATGTTAGTTTAGGATTTTAATTACCTTGCAGTCGTAGGTTAGAGCTCAAAAAACCCAAACTCCCACTCTTCAATAGAAAACCCGAAGTAATAATTAGAAATCCTAAGTTTACTATTCTATCAATTACACTCATTGGGAAACGATCCGGGTCATCCACTATGCTATATTAGTGTAGTTAGGGAGTTCAGTAATTAATTTGAAATGGTACCACAACGACAAAATACCTGTTCATCAGGAACTCCATGAGAGGATGAGGTGGACTTGGCCAAGTGGCCAAGACTGAGTGGCGGATGCTCAAACGTGATGTTTGAGGGTTTACCCGATGGTCGGATGCTCAAACAACTTGGTATTTGAGGTTTTACCCAATATCAGTCGACTGGTATAGGTACCAGTCGACTGCTCTAGGTTGATTGGACTCTATCGGTGTTCGATTAACCAGGTTCTGGCCGAACAGTCAACTACCGAGGGAGGGCAGTCGACTGCTGACACCATCAGTCGATTGATGAGGGATATCAGTCGACTGATGGAGTGAATTGGGGTACATAATGGTTTCTAGTCGAGTGATCACGGCGAGCACTTGACTGATGGGATCATCAGTCGATCGATGGGATCATCACGATGAGCATGATCACCGACCGATGATGGATCCGCTGAACTTATCCGGATCAAGTCGCGCAGAGACAACGGCCAGGACTACCGACTGATGGTCACGATCAGTCGATTGATAGGTGCAAAATCAGCTCGATGCAAGTTATAAATGGAGCTCGAGATGGAGAATTTTGTAACGGATTTTGGGGCGATTTTGGAGGGGAATTGCTGCTACATTCCAATCCTTCAAGAGCAATCCAAAGCAAGCAACAAACAAGAGTTCAAATCCATTGTTGTAAAGTTTTCTTTACGTATTTCATTGTTGTATTTGTATTTTCTTGTATTACATTGTTGTAATTGCTTGTATGAGGTTTCTCCACCTATGACGTGTTGTCGAGAAGGAGTTGTTGTTAGTGTCGTGCGCATAACATGAGCTCGTTGAGCTCACCCCGTGGAGTAGGAACCCTAAGGTTCCGAACCACGTATATCATGTGTATTTGTGTATGCTTGTCTTTTGTATTCGCATTACTATTATTTCCGCTGTGCATTAACGAGTATTGTAGATGAGCACGTGACGAACGATCGACTTCCACCGTACACACGAATTGGGGCTATTCACCCCCCTCTAGCCAGCCACCGATCCTCCAACAGTCTATATGAATGCAATGATGAATGCAATGAAATAGCACAAAAACATGGTTAAACCAAGGTATTGCATACGTAAAATGATTAGGGTTTGGTTAGAGAAGTTACTTAGGTGTCATTTGATTAGAAGCTGTGTAAGCCGACTAGAACAAGTAAAAACTAGAGAAATACTGGTGAGAAGATCGTTGGAACCCTAGCTTGCGTGAAAGATGGAGATAGGACACCCATTAGCATGGGAGATAGGCAGAAATAGGGTAAAATGAGCTAGTTTTGAAGGACTGAGGCTTACCTAAGGTTGGAATCATCGAAAGCACTCAAATGAGAAAGGACGAAGGCATCGGGAGCGCTGGGAGGAAGATAAACCATGTGAAGAAGCCGAACTGCTAGAGTTCGGTCTTATAAAATCACAACAAGCAGTCAACTGATGAGCCAAAGCAATCGACTGCTCGCGGTTCTACAACCGGTTTACAACACCAGCAGTCGATTGCTAGGGTTCGACAATCGACTCTTGAACTCTCAATGCCAAGCTACGAGTGCAGCCAATCAATGGGGGTCATCGATCGCTAGACCTTCAGATATCATGCTATAGTGTATTCACCAATCCGCCGATCAAGTAGTCGATTGATATCTGATTATCTGTTTGGAATTTATGTGAATTTGATTTCTTCACTTAATTTTGTTCCATTTAGTGTGTTTATTGCATGTGTATCGATTAGTCCAGTATTATGCTTATATTTGAGTATTTGTTAATGTGTTTTGATATTTTTTGTCCTATTTCCACAAGCATTAATATCCAAGAATTTTATTTCTAGCATCTCACCCTTTCTAAATGTTTGAGATACACAATCAAGGTGAACCCTTTATTTTGTGAGATGCAATACACTATAAACATACCTTCCATGCAAACATATGATAAGGCATATGAAGCATGGCAAGCATATGACATACCAAGATATATAATACCTAAGTGTTAAGCCCAAATACCTTTTCTAAATTTAAAACAATTTACCTTGATAGATCAATCTTCCAAGTGTGCCAAAAACCGAAAATGACACATCATGACCTCTAAACCTAATTGTGCCACTTTTGATCAATTTTCCATGCTTCTCAAATTCTATTGGCACATCCTAAAATCCTTTAGAATAAAGTTTCAATGTCATTTCCAATCACATAACTTTGAAAATGCCTTAAATTGCCTACTTTACTATGGTTAGGTTAACTACTCATCCACTTAGCATTGACACACCCTAACCCATTTAGCATGATAGAATCACACTCCTAGGAACTCAAAATCTATTTGAGCTCCTTGTGTTTACAAGGTACTCACTAGGGATATCTTCCCTTAGTACCTTTCTAATGACCCTTTTTGGCTTGGAAGCCTTGGTCAATTGTGTCTTATCATGGTTAACCTTAGGGATTGCCTCCCTAGTAACCTTTTTAGTGGTCGTTCTAGGATTCATGGAAACCTTGGCCACTAGACACCTACCATGGTTATCCTTAGGGATGACCTCTCTAGTAATCTTATTTTTCTTAGACCTAGATATGGTTCCATAATCAAATGGAACACTATGGTAGGTCTCCTTGGGCTTAGGTTTGTGACCCAAACATTTCTTGCCCCTAGGTGGACCTTGCCTCCTAGACCCTAAATATTGTTCATTTGACCCTTGCATTTGATTTTGCAAACTTGTAAGGGTCTTTTCTAATTTTTTCAAGTTTTGATCTCAAAACTTGATTCTCTAACTCTAATTTCCTTATTTTTGAATTTTCATTTTGTCTTTGGGCATAGTTCTTCCTTTTAGGCATATACCTACCCTCCTTAGGGTTAATGCATAAATGGTGTTCTACCTTTCTAATTGTTTCCCTAGGTAAAATTGTTTTAGGGACATTGTTTCTAGATTTGTCCTTAGCCCTAGTATTGCATGATTTAGCATCTAGACAATAAAATCTATTATTTCTTTCATGCTTTTGATCGTGAGTAATAGCAATAGCATTAAAATTGTTAGTAGCATGCTTTTGACTATTAATTGAAGAGAAAGCATATTTAAAAGTTACCTTAGGGTTTGCCTTAGCTCCCCCTATATTTGAGACTCCTTTTTTGCCCTTGGCTTGCTTCCTCACCCTAGGGCATTGGCTTCTATAGTGGCCCTTTTGATGACATTTGAAGCACACCATGTGCACTTGCTCTTAATGGTTGGGGTTCCGACATCCTTTGACTTTTGATTGACTTTTGGTGTCGGCACTTTCTCCTTGGCCAATTTTGGGCATTTGCTCTTGTAATGCCCTTTCTCCCTACACTCAAAGCAAATTATGTGATCCTTATTTTTATGAATTGCATTTGAGTTACCTAGAGTGGTGGTGGAAGTCAGAGTTGGTTCTTCATCTCTCCCGGAAGTAGACGTTTCTTCTTGTACTTGCTCTGGGATAGAAGATCTCTCCTTCAATTCTTGTTCTGGTGCTGAAGCTCTATCCTCCCCCTCGATCCTTGAAGTGGAGGCTTCTTCAACTTCCTCTTCTTTGGATGTTGACAACCTTTAAACCTCCGATTTCTCAAGCTCTTGTGAGGATGATGATGATTCTTCCTCTTCTGAGTATTCTTGAGCTTGAGATGAGGAGCACTCCTCCTTGGATTCCTCCTCCATTTCTTCCTTATCTTCTTGGACCGGTTGAGGTTTCTTATGAAATCTTGCCAATTTGCTCTATAGCTCCTTTGCATCCATGTAATCCCCTAGCTTGCACACAATATCATTAGGTATCAAATTTTCTAAAAAATTTGTTACCTTAACCTCAGTCTTGAATTTTTAGCATTGCTCTTGGGTCTACTTCTTTAATTTGAGGGCATTTCCCTTCTTATCCCTAGGGGTACGAAACCTTCTATTAAGATGAACCAATCTTCGATATTCATCATAAGGAAAATTTCTATACTCTCCTTCCATTCGTCAAAGCCCCCAATTCCAAAGAATCCATATGATGGTGGAGTGTTGATGACACGACCTAGTCTAAGTCTTGGCTCCTTCATCTATTCCCTCTAGTGCTTTTGCTCCTTCGGTTGTTAAGCCGGTGAAGAGCAACCCAATCTGATACCACTTATAGGATTGTTGGTGACGTGCTAGAGGGGGGTTGAATAGCATTTCTTGTTCGTTTGATGGGAATTGATCATGCTTGTCTACAATTAGATTAGTACGCAGTGGAAATAGAAAGTACAATACGAATACAAGAATGAATACACAATAATACAATCAACACAAGAGGCACACGATGTAACGTGGTTCAGAACCCTAGTTCCTACTCCACGGGGTGAGCTCAATATCGAGCTCTAGTGATGTACACCACCACTAATTAAAAGCACTCCTTCTTGGTGATACACCAGAGGTGGAGAAACCTCGTACAAGTGTATTACAACAATAATGAAAAAGATGCAAGCAAATACAAAGTAAACACATTAAATTATGTAAAGAGCACTTTACAAATGTGAGCTTTGATTGCTTTGCTTGTTGGTTGATTGGGCTGCACTTGAAGACCCTGACTTGCACCATCAAATCGCCCTAAGAACCATTGCCAAAAATCTCCCCTTCGAGCTCCCTTTCAAGCTACAACTTGAGCTGATTTTTACCTAGCAGTCGACTGCTCCTGTAGCCGTTATCTCACAACGACTCGATCAACACTGGAAAAACTCCAATGGATAGCCCATCAGTCAACTGCCAAACTCTAGTGTTAGGGCAATCAACCCATGTGATATGGTTTTGATGTGTGTGGCAAAGGGTTTAAGTTAGGATGATTGGATTTGATATGTGCGTTGGAATCTTGCAGGACTTAGTAATTCGCACATGGAGCATTGGCGAGTTTCACCTCTCATAACTCGGTCCTTGAGTCGGTGAAGGATAGCTTTGCAGAAGCCGTGCGCTTGGGGCATCCGAGGGACCGCTAGACGAGGAGCATTGAAGTGAAGCCGGAGGAAGTAGACTTCAGGGCAAGACGCGAAGGAGGGCGCTGCAGAGTCGTGCGCTTGGCGCATCCGAGGGACGTGGCGAAACGAAGACAACTTCAAAGGCGAGGGACTCCAAAGGATGAGAGTGAGCGAATATAACCCAGGACGAGGTAGTGCGCTTAGGTGAAACTTGGCCAATTGGCTAAGTGTCAGATGGGATTTCCCGACATCAGTCGACTGCCATGTCATGGTAGTCAACTGCTCTAAGTCGAATGGGTTCGATTGGTGTGCCGTCATGAACTGCGCCGACTACCGATCGCTTAAGGGAAGTAGTCGATCGATCACACTATCCACGCATGTACGAAGCTTAGTCGCCACTCAATCGAAGTCGACATCCCGATCGATCATTCGATCGTTGGAGAAAGCGTACCGCAATCCCGCGAATCCGCCGGTCGGTTATCGAGTTGGAGTTACATCACGATCGTGATAGTGTCCAACGGGGAGATTTGCTTCCTCTCTATTAAAAGAGAGGGTGGGGGCTTTTAGATGGTTAATGTTCATGCTTTAAACATCCTACTATGTGCCCCACAAAGCTCAAACTCCTTCTTCTAGTTTTCTTTCACATCTATTGTAAAAGAAGGAGTGATCTCATTGGTGTAAAGGTTTACCTCCACCTTGCTTGGGCTAAAGGGAGAGACCAATAGTGGATTGGTTTCGGAGTGATTCATCGGAGACGAATCGAACCGTGGATTAGCGACGAGGTCGTGAACCACGTTATATTGTGTGTTAGCATTGATTTTGTTTTTGCTTATCGTTATTGCTTGTTTAGTTTTGTTTCCGTTGCGCTAATTATATTTGTAGACAAGCAATTCTGTTCATACGATGAAAGAGGGCTATTCACCCCCCTTTAACCGGCCACCATCGTTCCTACAAGTGGTATCAGAGCCAAGGTAGCTTGTCGAGGACTAATCGCCGCAATAAGCACAATCAAGGATGACCAGCTCCAACATTCACCCACCAAAGTTTGAAGGAGAATTTTCTTGGTGGAAGAAGAAAATGGAGGTATTTTTCAAAACCGATTTTGAAATTTTATTAATAATGGAAAATGGTTTCGAGATACCTAGGGATGAAAATGGGGAGCAAATAGAGAAGACAAGATGGATAAAAAGGCAAAGGGAGGAGTACTTGGCGAACTCAAAGGCCAAGCATCACTTGTACAACGTACTCCCCTGACAAGAAGTAAATCGGATAGGGGAATGTGCAAGCGCCAAGGAAATGTGGGAGAAACTCATAGAACTCCATGAAGGCACTTCCAAGGCTAAGCTTGCGAGAAGAGATCTCCTTCGCCCCCAATTAAGCAACATCAAACTCGAAAAGGGAGAGAAGGTAAATTCTTTACATTCTAGGTTTAAAGAAATTTTAATTGGACTAACAAGTGTAGGAGAAAAACTTTCAAACCGGGATATGGTAATGAAGGCTATAGATGTCTTTCCCCGGTCATCGAAATGGAGCTCAATGGTAGACTCCTTCTACATATCAAAGAACCTAGAATTTAGCACCTTGGAGGAGTTCTTCTCAACAATGGAGCTACACAAAACAAGGCTTGAAGGGATAAGTGAAGAACCAAGCATCAAGCCATCAAGAGGAGTAGCCTTGGTAGCCAACAAGGGGAAGAAGAAGAAGATAGAGACTCCCTCCTCATCTGATGAAGCATCCTCATCATCTTCCATGAATAGCAATGAAGATGCTTATATGGTAAGGAAGGTAAGGTGTGCCTTAAGAAATTTAAAATTTAACAAATCTTATGATAGGAGAAGGCATAAGAGGAAGATAATATGCTATAATTGCCAACAAGAGGGACATATAAGAGATGATTATCCCCTCTTGAACAAGAGCAAAGAAGAAAGGAGGAGAAAAGAAGAAAAGAAAAAGGGGAGCAAGAAAAAGGAAGAATAAAAGAAGGCCAAGGAAAAGGGGAAGGCCAAAGCACTCAAGGCAAGGACATGCGATGATCCTTCCTCGTCATCATCATCGGAGGAAGAGAATGCTTGTGTCACAAACCTTGCCTTGATGGAATTTGATGATCTAGACACCTCCTCCTCCGAGCAAGAAAAATCAAGCACAAGTGAGGAGAGCTCTAGTGAAGGGGGAGGCTCATCATCATCCTCATCCGAATCCTAAGAAGAAGACATGGAAACTATGATAACGAATCTAACTCCTAAGAAAATAGTTTCCATGATTTCTAGCTTAATTAGGGACTTATTTAGGGCAAAAAAGAAAAATAAGAGCATGCTAGATCAAATTAAGGCCCTAAAAAATAAATTAGAACAAGTATGTTTAAATGTTAATGATGATGATGCATGCTCACATGATAACTATATGTCTTTTGATGTTAATGATACATGCATTGAGATAAATAGGATGTTAAGGGAAAAGGTAGACCATTTGACCAAAGCCCTAGAAAAATTCACAATAGGCTCAAATACCTTGAACATGATAATAGGGAGCCAAAGGGCTGTAGGGATTTTCTATGCAAAATAGCATATGCGCAACAGAAAAATAGGATCCCTTCCAAGTGATCCTTGCGAAAGAAAACCTCGTACAAAAATAAATTTCTCTAAAAGGAAAAAACCTATCTTATAGGAGAATATTACCTTTGTTGCGTGCCCTTTTTAATCCCACTTCTCCTTGGGTTTGTTGGATCTTTTAAGAGCTCTCCTTTACTTCTTGCTAGAGAAGTCCCTAAAGGAGAGGAAGGTAGGGAAAAAGAGAAAGAAAGAAGAAGACCACTCTTCTTGCTAGCCTACACTCACAAAAGCCACACAACCAAAGCCTCTCACCACCAAACTCTCTCCAAGCCTCAAGCTTCCACCAAGTTGGCCGGCCACCCCATGGAGTGTTTTATAAGATTGAAAAAACCTTTCACCTCCTATCACATTCAATGCAATCAATTGCATTGAAAAATAATTACACTCCTTGTTTGGCCGGCCACATGTGGAGAAATTCCAAAGGTCAAAACCCTTTGTCTCCTTCCACCTCATCAAGCTTAGGTGGCATGCTTATGTGGCATGCTTAGGTGGCATGCTTATGTGGCATTCATGCATGTTGAATTAATCTTATTAATTCAATAAGCTTATGTTATCATATTGAATTAATCTCATTAAATCAATAAGGTAACATATTGAATTAATCTTATTAAATCAATTAAGCTTAGGCTATCATGATAACATATTTATTTAATCTTATTAAATTAATAAGCTTAGCATATTGAATTAATCTCATTAAATCAACAAGCTAAAATTCTCATTAAGCTTAAAGTCCAAAAACCATTTTGTACTTAAGCTTATTCCCAAATTATTCTAGTCAAACTAGAATGCACTAATTCTTCTAATCATCATACTCTTTGTGTGTGACCCTATAGGCTCTCATAACGTTGGCAGTGGATCTAAACTCTTTTAGATACACAAGCAATGAGCGGCATCTAGCAATACATCATTGCTACCCAAGTTACGAAATAAGTCAAGATCCGACTAACCTTTTCGTGACTACTATAATGTATGACCGTGTCCTTCTATCCTTGATATCAGTTGACCCGATGAGGCATGTATCGTGTCATCCTCGATCAATCTATGTGTTTCTTGATCCCTGAGTAAACTAACTCAAACAAATGAGCTCAATATCTCATATTGACTCATTCGAGCATGGTCATGCGTTTTAGTAGTTCTACTCAATCAAGGGGCCCACAGATATCACTCCCGTCATATGGGAGGGATAGATCCCATCTACATCACTCACATCCCTCCGCATAATTTTTTATATACCCAGTAATCGCCTTTATGGTCCACCCTGTTACGGGTGACATTTGACGATACCAAAGTACATAACTCCTTATGTAGGGAACCGTAGTGACTTCAGGTTTGAGGACTATTCATACCAATAGTCACATGAGAAAGTTTATGACACTCATATGACGATCCATGAAACTTTCTCATGGCGGGTCAGTTCAGTGTATATTCTCTAATATATACCCATGTGTCAACTTGATATCATATATCCATGACTTGTGAGATCAAGTCATCAATTGACCTACATGCTAGTCTTTATGTATTAATATTGCCCTTGCATATTAATACTTGACTAGGAATATTTAGGAAAGTGTTCTCTACAACCTCTCATAATCAATTCTGCCAATTGATGTGTTGTAGATAAGAACCTACTTTTCTAGGGCATTATTATATTTAATTTAGCTGGCACAAGCAAGACGTAAATATAATAACCAATCCTTTGCCTTTATAGAATATGATACAAAATGTTCCCTATTCAACCATCACATGATTGGTTCTAGGGCTATAACTAACAAGGGCAAGCTTCAATAGAAAAGGCCTAGGATATAAGGGAAAGACAAATGAAAAGGTCTATAAATGTTTGATTGCTAGGGATCAAGCCAAGAACAAGATAATTGCTATAAAATGGATCCCTAAGGAATATTTAGTGAACCCCATAGCAAATAACTTGTATTGGGTTCCTAAATCCATCCTTAAGGTTTAGGAAAACCCTAGGATAGTCAACCATATGGAATTTACTTATATCATATTATTTTGTTGACTTAGGATGATCGAGACTTAATTTTTGAAATAGTGTTGGGTGATGATAATGCACTCATAAATAGTTTAAATCATGCTTTAGATGATACTTGACTTATTATCATGTTTTTATACCTAATGCATGATTACAAATTGATTGATACATTTGTTTCATGATCATAATGTAAAATCAATGCATATATGTTTTTATGATCATGTGGTATGTTAGAGTAATACTTAGCCATGGGTAGAATTGCATAAATTTGAAGGTTAAATATATAAATACTTTTAGGAACATCTCACACTCACCATAAGGATAACTTTGATTGAAAACAGAGCATGGGTGAGATGATAGGATGATACAAATGGTCCACTAATGCCTATGACATTTAGATAGTCATTTAAAGTATCAAAATAACAATAATAGACCAATCATGGGGAAGGCTTATGTTTAATTCATAGACATATTGCCCAGAGATCATGGTTGGATATTTCATATGTTTTCAAAATAATTTCTTACTTTAAAATCTGTGTTTTCATGTTTTGAAACAATCTAAGGCAAAACTAGGTGTTAAAATTGATACAAACTTGATCAAAAACTAGTTATTTTTAAAACTTTTGGATTTTTAGAAAATCTTTGAAAATATAAGTAATTTTCATGAAAAATCATTTTTCACTGATAAAGAACCTTAAAATAAATATGTTTTCAAAATTTCATAATTTTCTAAATTTTTTTGAATTTCTAATGCATTTTTGAATTTCGTCTAGAAAATCAGAAAACCATAAACTTGTGTGTCAGTCGACTAATAGTCTAAACCAGTCGACTTGTTAGTGAAAGCCCTAGAGCCAATCATGTGATGATTTTTGTATGGATTTTATTGTATCATATTCCTATTTATAAAGGCATGGTTATTATATTTACTTGTATTGGTTCCAAATAACTAAATATAATAATGTCCTTGAGTAGTAGGTTCTTATCTATATCAATCGATTGGTTGAATCGATAATGAAATGATATAGAGAACACTACTCTTAATCATTCCTAGTCAAGTATTAACATTCAGGGACAATGTTAATGCATAGATACTAGCATGTGGGTCAACTCGATGACTTGATCTCACAAGTCATAGATATGAGATATCAAGTTGACACATGGATATGCATTAGAGAATGTATACTGAATGACCCGCCATCAGAAAGTATCATGGATCATTATATGAGTGTCATATACTTTCTCATGTGAATATTAGTATGACTATTAGTCCTTGGACTGAAGTCACCATGGTTCCCTACATAAGGAGTTGCATATTTTGGCTTTGTCAAACGTCACCCGTAAATGGGTGAACTATAAAGGCGATTACTGGGTATGTAATAAATTATGCGGAGGGATGTGAGTGATGTAGATGAGATATATCCCTCCTATATGACAGGAGTGACGTCGTTATTCTTGATAGAGTGAGACCACGAATTGCATGGCCATGCCCAAATAAGTCAATATGAGATATTGAGCTCATTTGATTAGAGTGAGTCTACTTGGAGTTCAAGATATAGATTGTACCAAAGATGACACGGTCTATGCCTCAATTGGTCAATCTAGATGTCAAGGATAGAGAGACATTGTCACATATTGTGAGAGTCACAATTACTAGTCACAAAAGTGATGTTGGAGCTCAACATTCTTGTAACTTGGATAGCAATGATGTGTTGCTAGATACCGCTCATTGCTTATGTTCCTAAATCGGTTTAGGAGCATTGTCAACGTTACAAGAACCTATAGGGTCACACACAAAGGGCAATTAGATGGAGATTAGGTTCATATGATGAACCATGAGGATTATGTTCATGGATGAACCAAATTGGATTAAGAGTAATCCAAATTAGACTAACTGAGTTAGACTCAATTTGATTCAAGTGTTGAATGAGTCTAATTTAGATTTGATTCATCAAATCAATTTAAATTAATGAATAGAGATTCATTAAATCAAATTGACTTGAATCAAGTGGTTAGATTTGATCAACCATGGGAGATAAGAGGTCAAGTTTGACTTGACTTGAGAGGGAAGATGAATGATCAATTTTGACTTAACCAATTGCCATGTCAGGGTGACATGGCATGTGGGCCGGCCAATGATGGTGTTCCATATCATCATGGACTTATCATGTGGTGCCACCTCATGAGGGAGACCAAGAGTCATTGGCTCTTGGAGTTACATGCATGCATGTAACCCCCCACCCATTGAAGTGGACGACCACTTTTTCCATTTGATGGAATTCATTTGGTGAGTAACTCCATCTTCTTCTTCCTTGGATCTTCTTCCTCTCAAGCTCTCTACCAATCCTCTACTTTGGCCGAAACTTCCAAGGGGTGCTAGCACACTCTAGGTTGTTTTTCTCCACCATTTGTCCATGTGGATACTAATAGAGGAGTGTATACTTGACACTCCTGAGTTCTGGCAAAGCATTTGGACGAGCGGGATAAGCGAAGGGCGTCACTACGAGGGTAATGCTCTCATCTTGTAGATCTAAGGTAGATCTAGGGTATTTAAACACATACATATTTTATTTTTTATATCTTCGCACGGATCCATGGCCGAGTTTCCGAGGTTTTCGTAACGTAAAAAGAGGTTTTTGCGACTCGGAAAATCCAACAGTGATATCAGAGTCATGTGCGAAGCATGTATGCGTTTCATATTTGTAGTTTTTGTATTAGATATAAAAAATTATAGATTTTTAAGTTTCTGTAAATTTCCTATTTTTATAGAATTTTTGGGTATTTTTCTTGAAGAGTCGAAGCAACAAGTGTTGGGACACTTGTAGGCTTCAACCGTCGAGAAAAACTCTCCCAAACGGCGAGTTCTCGCTTTAGATTTTTGGGACAGTGACTTAAGTCGCTGTAAGATCTAGTAGGAACACTCACAAAGTTTATTTTTGCGAGTAGAGGCACTGCCCCTATCCCCGAAAGGGGCCTTGTCCCGCGATCGCGCCCGGAAACCGCTTAGCGGGACCGTTACGGAGAGGTGACTCATAAAATTGAAAAAAAAATAGGAAAAATTATAGAAATTTTCTGTAAAATACATAATTTAGTATTATGTATAATTCTGTGATGGTCATGGCCCAAGAACCCCAATATGATTGGATGATAATGTGTTGTAATTCATAATACGACCTGCATGTCGTTTTTATGGTTGTGCATGTTGTATAGGGTATGCGACCTGTGCGTCGTGCCTCTTCTTTTAAAATTCTAGTTGTAAATAGTTTTAGACTCGAATGTAACTCGAGTTTCATATTTGTAATGTACAAAATGGAGCGGTGGAAAGTCCACTTGTAGACGAAGTTACGAGAAGGGTGCCGACGACACATGGCGGTCAAAGGAGGCGCTTGGAGAAGCTGCTAACCCTAGGTTGATAGGTTGACCGTCCGATCTTCTCATTGGCTTGAGAAGATCGTAGTAGGGCCATGACCACATCACAATTATATATATATATATATATATATATATATATATATATATATTTATATATATATATATATATATATATATATATATATATATATATATATATATATATATATATATATATTTGTTTTTGCTTGTATGTATGTGATGCATGCTAGTAGAATAATGCTTGTATGTATATGATGCATGCTAGGATATTTTTCTTGTATGTATATGATGCATGCTAGAATAATACTTGTATGTATGTGATGCATACTAGTATAGGATAATAAAGGTCTTGATGCGTATATGATACACATTCACGATTAGATTAGATCTTAATCGAATCAACTTGAAAATGTCTACCAAGTCCTTGATACCCATCACTACCTCGATCATTTGTAGTTGTTGAATCTGCCAAAGCAGAGCAAAACATATTATCTTGGTAGGGTGCGGAGGGACAATCTTGGTCCCGCCTATCACGGCTTGGGTTAGAGTAAGCTCAATTAGATTGAGTAAAACTAGTTAACTCAATTGGATCGAGTAGAACTATAGGTATATTCCAACCGTTGGAAAGATAGGATAAAATCGCATTTACACTAAATCTTGGGCGATTTAGTCAAAGCTAACTCAAGGTCTTTTGTAAATGTGGGTCTTGATCCTATAAACAAGAGTTGTATAGAGATGTAATCGGTAATGTGTTACCCACCAATCATACTAAGTCTTGGGCGATTTAGCCAAAGCTAACTCAAGGCTTAGTATGATGTGGATCTTGTCCCACAAAAAATTATAGCATGTTTGTATGAATCTAGTAATGTGGTTTGACCACATCCATAACTCGATTCTACAAAATTCTTATAATTCAGTGGGAGCATCATTTGATTAAAGGCCTTATTAAATGATAAAAGGAATATGATATTCTGCATTGTGTATGTTGTAGATTACTATGTCGACAAACACGAACACTCTCTCCCTGCGTTCTGTCCTTGAGAAGGACAAGCTCAATGGAGCAAATTTCTGATGCAGAGAACACGAGTATTCTCACCTAAGAAAGGAAATTGTACGTCCTGGAGTAGCCCATTCCGGAGGCACCTCCTGCCACTGCCTCGCGAACTGACAAAGATGCTTACAAGAAGCATCAAGATGATGCATTAGATGTGTCATGTCTCATGCTCGCAACCATGAACTCTGAGCTTCAGAAGCAACACGAGTTCATGAATGCTTATGATATGGTTGAACATCTTCGTCAACTATATCAAGGACAAGCAAGGCACGAGAGATATGAAGTCTCTATGGCATTGTTTCAGCCCAAAATGCAAGATGGGACTCCCGTAGGTCCATATTGTTGGGTTTCCGGCACCGCGGCGTGTGTGTGTTCGATCATGTTTCGTAAACATGAGCACAGCGGAAGCAATAAAAATAATAAATACTCCTATTTATTACAACACACAACACACGCATGCTATTACAACAAGTGTAGACATAACCGTAAATTAAAATTGCAATAAAAGAAATTTAAACTACGTTATACCTTCCGTATGACGTGTAGCGGGAACGGCATCAACCGGAACGATTCTCGTAAGAATCGTCTCTATCCGTATCCACGCCGAGCTCCTCGGGATGACTTCGCCAAGCCACGAGCTTCGTCTTCGTACGGGTTACTAGCCTCGTGTTGAAGACGACGTGATCGAGAGATGATCACGGTCCGAATCCAAATTCGGACCTAAAACAAGTCCTCAAGACTTGCTTCTCCGGAGAGGTATTCGTCAACCGATTGACGAATCCTTCGTCCTCCACCTCAGAGGATTACCGGAGATCAAATCCCCGTTATGTTAGCCGCTGTCGGAGCACTAACCGTCGTCCAAACGACGCTCCGACGAGAGGAGAAGAAGCTGTCCAGAAAACTGGACAGCTTGGTGGAGGAGATAGGCCGGCTAAAGAAGAGATGGAGGCTCACCTTTACACCGAACCCAAGGAGATCACGGAGGGTCGCGGAGGTTCACCGACGGCGAAACTTGGGCCGACAAGGAGATGGCAGCAGCTCAATCAAGTTGCGGCGGCCCTTGTTGTTGGCGCCAACAACAAGGAGGATGGGTTAGCCACTAATTGGATTAGGTTTAGGGTTAGGGTTTAATCCCTATTTTATAGAGAACTAATTCTCTTAGTGGTTAATGGATCATATCCATAAAGCCCGTTAACCCGCTCCATTAAGATAAGTTAAAATAAACCAAACCATGATGGTTTATTTTAAGTTAAAACGAACCGAACCAACTTTTGGTTCATTCGTTTAAAATAACCCAAACCCTTTGGTTTATTCTCATCCATTGGATTAGAACCAAACCATTTTGGTCCATCCATTATGTCTTCATAAGACACGGCCCATCCACGCTTCCATTGCGACTGAAACAATTTCATGCTCGCTTTATGTTTGGTCGACCAAACATAGTTTCTCTCGATGCGAGAATCCCATTCTCAAGCTCGTTTAAATCCTTTGGATTACACTCGTTGTCGTGTGACCAAATAGGTTCTCGGTTTATGTTGGCCGTCTATAATTAACCATTAATTATAGAGCGATCATGAGTGGCACCTAGTAGTACATCATGATCCCCAATTAGCGAAAAGATCAGCGGTTGATCGAACTATTTACGAAACCCTTGATAGCTTGAATGAATCGTGCCCCATTCCCTTCACTCATCTTATACCCACTTGGTTCAGGACATGGTCTATTGTGTCAGTCCCCACTAGGCTGACTACGTCACACCTAGCCCAAGTATCATTTCCTCGTCCTACGGATTCTAGTTACTCCACATGTATCGAAGAGTACCTTACTCTAAACATGTATTGCTTTGGCCAAAGACTTTAGTAACAATCCGACGAGAGGCCATGGGTATACATCTCCTGCAAGGAGTGGTGAATCCTTTATAGGCTATTCAAACACCTTCGATCACTTCGACTTATACCCAATCATCCCGGGTCCACATCTCCTTAGAGATGTTTGCTTAAGATGTCAAAGCATAAGTCTCCATGATCAAGATGACTTGAATACCGCAAGTCAAAGGAATATCGCACTTAAGCTACGAGAACTTCATTGACATATCTATATATGCGAGAACCATATGAAGTCTTACGGTGGTCACTCGATGAACTAGTTACCATAACTAGCATCCACGATTAACTCGGACATCACTATGTCTCGGCCGGTGAGAATCATTTGCTTGGATACACCAAGGAGTATACCTCGTGCTAGTCTCGGCGAAATTGATGGTGTCCAAATCCATCAATTCATCGACTAGGGATAATTCGATACATCACAATTACACATGTAGAGATACTCACTAGTTGTGATCCAATCACAAATTCTCTCATCTTTGTGAATCGTATCGTGGACATTGATAAATGAGTTTAAGATCAATCAAATACATAAAATATGTATACTCAAATAGTGAATCTTCATTTATCATATAAATGGTTCATACATAAGCGATTGCCTTAGGACATCTCATATATTACTAACAGACTCACTTGGCCTAATGCCAATCGCTACGTATCAAATACCATAGTCTCTAACATGACCCTCAAACTTACTTTGAGGTAATGCTTTAGTCAAGGATCGCTAAGTTCCTTTCGGTGGAATTTTCTCGATTTGTATTTCGTTCCTACTTATGATCTCTCGATAAGATGATAGCGCGAAGCACATGTTTGGATCATTGATGAGACCACATCAAGTTGAGAGATGAACTTATTGATCCAAACCGCTTCTTTGCTTGCCCAAGGCTGCAATGTATTACGCCTTAGTGGCGAGAATCCGCTATAGTGTCAAGCTTGGAACCTTTCCAACTTATTGCCTCCATTCTAGGTGAATACATACCCGACTAAGACATGGAATCATCCTTATGCATGCGAATCAACATCCGTATACCCACGTATCACCATGTACCCTTCTCCGTATATTAGGAACACATCCTTAGTTCTTCTCAAGTACTTAAGGATCGTCTTAAGCCAATGATCCATTCTGGATCGGATTGAGTATCTGCTCGTGACACTCGGGCGTACGATACATCGGGCCTCGTGCATAACATAGCATACATGATAGATCCTATTGCGGATGCATAGGGAATCTTACTCATGCAAATCCTCTCGTCTTCTGTGCGCAGACACATAGACTTCGAAAGGTGTACCCCATGCCTGATGGGCCGATAACCGGTCTTGGATTCCGACATGCTAAACCTCTTTGCTTTTCGGTCTATATATGTACTGCGAAAGACCAAGCAACCGTTTCGATCTATCTCTATAGATCTTAATCCCAAGGATGTAGGTTGCTTCTCCCAGGTCTTTCATGGAGAATGTCTTGGATAACCAAACCTTAACTGACTGTAAGATTGACACATCGTTTCCTATAAGTAATATGTCATCGACATACAATACTAGGAACACGACTGCACTCCCACTAACCTTCTTGTACACACAAGGTTCGTCTGGATTTTGTGAGAAATCAAACTTTTTGATCGTCTCATCAAAACGGATATTCCAGCTCCTGGATGCTTGCTTCAATCCATAAATGGATCGTCGCAACTTGCATACCTTGGTTTTATCAACCGATGTGAAACCCTCAGGCTGTATCATATACACGTCCTCGAGCAAGTTTCCATTAAGGAAAGCTGTTTTCACATCCATCTGCCATATCTCATAATCATAATGAGCTGCTATGGCCAGGAGCATCCGAATGGATTTAAGCATAGCTACAGGCGAATAGGTTTCGTCATAATCAACACCTTGCTTTTGACGATATCCTTTCGCCACCAGTCTAGCCTTATAGGTAATCACATTACCATCCATGTCGGTTTTCTTCTTGAAAACCCACTTGCACCCTATAGGCTTTATGCCTTCAGGTGGGTCAACCAAGTTCCAAACTTGGTTTTCATACATGGAATCCATTTCCGACTTCATGGCACCAAGCCACTTATCCCTTTCTGAACTTGTCAGCACTTCTTCATAACTGGTAGGCTCCTCATCATCAATGAGTAACACGTCGTTCGATTCACTTACAAGAAATCCATATCTCTCAGGAATATTGCGTGTTCTACCGGATCTACGAAGATGTGGTGTTACCATAGTCCGTACCGATTGCTCATCACTATGAGTTGTCGTTGTGCTTCACCAGGTATCTCATCAATGTCTATTTGAGTCTCTCGAGCCTCCTCAAGCTCGACGACACTCCCACTGTTTTCTTGCAAGAGAAACTCTTTCTCTAGAAACACAGCATGCCTTGAAACAAACACCTTTTGTTCCACGGGATGATAGAATTGGTAACCCCTTGTTTCCTTAGGGTATCCAATAAATAGACATTTATCAGACTTAGCATCCAGTTTGTCTGATACAGTCCGCTTCACATAAGCAGGACAACCCCATATCTTCAAGTGAGATACATGAGGTTTCTTACCATTCCATATCTCATATGGAGTAGTTGAGACTACCTTGGTAGGCATTCTGTTTAACAAGTAAACAATATGCGAAGTGCATAACCCCAAAAGGACTTGGGAAGAGTTGCATGATTCATCATTGACTGACCATGTCCAACAAGGTCGATTCGCCTCTCGGATACACCATTATCTTTGTGGTGTATAGGCGAGTCCATTGAGACAATATACCATTGTCTCTTAGATAATCAAGAAACTCTTGACTTAAGTATTCACCACCTCGATCCGATCAGTATTTTAATACTTTTGTCATGTTGTTTCTCTACTTCATTTCTGAATTCTTTGAACTTTTCAAAGGCTTGGACTTGTGTTTCATCAAGAACACATACCCAAACCGTGAGTGATCATCGGTGAAGGTAATGAAGTAGCTATAGCCTCCTAATGCTTGAGTTGACATAGGTCCACATACATCGGTATGTACTAGACCTAGTAACTCTCCCACTCGTTCACCTTTTCGGTAAAGGTAACTTAGTCATCTTGCCTTTCAAGCATGATTCATGTATCGTATGAATCCAATTCAAGCGATTCCGAATTCCACATCGGTGTAATTGAACATGCGTTTCTTGCTTATATGGCCAAAACGACAATGCCACATATAAGTCTATGTGATTATCCTTTCGAGCACGCGTGTTGATAAACGCCGATATTGAAAATGTCACCGATACGTCCAGCGTATAAATGCCATTACTCAAAGTTCGGTTCCATAAAGTCGCCATTCAAAGTTATATAACAACAATTGTTACTAAGCGTTAAATGAAACCATTTCTATTTAAGCGAGGAAATAGAAACAATGTTCTTTATTAGAGAAGGAACATAATAGCAATTGTCGATTCAAGACTAGTCCACTAGGAGCTTGACAAATAAGTTCGATGGCGCGTGGCAACCTTTGCTCCATTGCCAACTCGCATAAATTTGACTCCCCTCGACAAGTCTTCTTCTATTCCTTAGCCCATGTCATTACATATATGTGAGCTACACCCAGATCCAATACCCAAGTGTCTAAGGAAATAGAATGACAATCAATAACGAAGATACGAAGAGGATGGGGCATCGGATGCCTTCTTCTTCTTCATGGACTCAAGATAAATCTTGCAGTTTCTTCGCGGTGGCCTTCCTTGCCACGATGATGGCAAGTGCCCTTTTCTTGAGTTCCGCCTTCTTTGCCCTTTTCTTTCCTTTCTTACATTCTTTTGCCTTCCTCTTAGAACCTTTCTTTGAGGAATCAACTATGAGAACCGCCTTCTCCTCATGCTTCACGAGAAGGCTCCACGGTCTTGACATATTGAGGAGCTCGGGAATGGTGGATTCAATTTGTTCATCGATAGTTCATCACAAATTGCGAAACTCTTGGGCAAACAATGCAGAATTAAGTCAATACTTAACTCATGATCCATCACAAACCGAGGGTAGCTAGCCGCTCGATGTACCCATTCATCTTTAGCACAAACAGTACTCTGACAGAACCTTCTTGCATCTTCGTGGTGAAGAGGAGCCTAGAGACATCGAACCTTTAGGATCTCGCTTGCTCATCTAACAACTCATGAAGATGGAAGACCATATTGTTAGAATCCATATGCTCATCTTCGCGGCTCGGTACCATCGCCGCTAGCATGATGCAACTCGCCCGTCGAGAATCGCCACATGCTTACGATAGACCAACATTTGATGCAGGTTGCATCGTCCTTAGGGCCCGATCGAAGAGGCACTTCAAGGACATATGCTAGCTTTTCCGCCTTGAGAACAATTCTCAGGTTTCTAAGCCAGTCCAGGAAGTTAGGCCCAGTCAGTTTGTTCGAATCCAAAATAGTGCGCAAATTCAAAGACATCATGATCAATATATTAACTTAGAAATACAAAACGAGCATATATGAGAAAGATGATTTTAAAAATGCATCAATATACATTTATAAATCCCATTCATTTTTCGAATTCAAAAACCCCAAAATCACTTTGGGAGATCGTAGGTCCATCTCCGAATGGGCTGATATCCATCATAGATAAGAACAACCTTGGAGTGAGTCCAACAAGCCATTCTTAGCTATGATGGTGGGTATCAAGTATACCGATTACATATCATGTATATGTAACTATCACAATGTGCTATCAACTAATTGAATGTTTACACATACATTGGGTTGTTAACACATTAACAAGTATGCGTCATATGCATAGCACCCAACTTCACCTCTCTTCACATCGACCTTGGAGTGAGTCCAACAAATCGATGCTCCAAGTTAAAGCCGACCCATTAATCGCGAAATAGTTTTAATATGGTTAGAGCGCATTCAACCAATTAGCCAGGCTTGGAGTAAGTCCAACAACCCAAACTAACGATTGACCTCTGACTCTTACCATATTAGAGTTAAACTATTCCAATGATTTGAACATGTTGGGTTGAGTAGGGCTTGGAGTGAGTCCAACAACCCAAACAAGAAAGCGGAACTGCAGTTCTAACCATATTAATGGAAGGTGTAGGCTTTAATATTGAGTTAGGGTTTTATGTCTCATCCTCTTTGCATGCAAATAACTATTATCTACATGGCATGGCATACATGGCATACATCTACATGTCACGACACGCATGGCATAATGTTATGCATCTAATGCAATTACATGGCATACAATTATGTCATGTACATAATTTCCTTATTTGTCATAACTATTTATGGAAAAAAAATATGTTTAAGATTTGATTCTTCAAATCAAATCATAATTAAATTAGGAAACAAATTTCCAAATTTAATCACATATTTTATTCATGGAATTATTTGATTAAGGAAAATCTATTTAGGAAACCAATTTCCTAAATCTTTAAAACTACTTATGGAAATAAAATATTTTAAGATTTGATTTCCCAAATCAAATCATGATTAAATTAGGAAACAAATTTCCAAAATCTAATCAAATATTTTATTTATGGAAAATATAAATTTCCATAAATACTTCCAACTTTCCAAAAGTGGAAGATTTCCATAAATACTTCTAGACTTTCCAAAATTGAAAAATTTCCATAAATACTTCTAAATTTCCAAAATTTAGAAAACTTCCAGAAATACATTATGACTATCGCAAAACCATTTTTTATGATTATGTCGAAACACAACCTGGGCTCTGATACCACTGTTGGGTTTCCGGCACCGCGGCGTGTGTGTGTTCGATCATGTTTCGTAAACATGAGCACAGCGGAAGCAATAAAAATAATAAAGACTCCTATTTATTACAACACACACAACACACGCATGCTATTACAACAAGTGTAGACATAACCGTAAATTAAAATTGCAATAAAAGGAAATTAAACTACGTTATACCTTCCGTATGACGTGTAGCGGAACGGCATCAGCGGAGCGATTCTCGTAGAATCGTCTCTATCCGTATCCACGCCGAGCTCCTCGGGATGACTTCGCCAAGCCACGAGCCGTCTTCGTGCGGGTTACTAGCCTCGTGTTGAAGACGCGGCGTGATCGAGAGATGATCACGGTCCGAATCCAAATTCGGACCTAAAACAAGTCCTCAAGACTTGCTTCTCGGAGAGGTATTCGTCAACCGATTGGCAGAATCGCCGTCCTCCACCTCAGAGGATTACCGGAGATCAAATCCCCGGTATGTTAGCCGCTGTCGGAGCACTAACCGTCGTCCAAACGACGCTCCGACGAGAGGAGAAGAAGCTGTCCAAAAAACTGGACAGCTTGGTGGAGGAGATAGGCGCCGGCTAAAGAAGAGATGGAGGCTCACCTTTACACCGAACCCAAGGAGATCACCGGAGGGTCGCCGGAGGTTCACCGACCGAAACTTGACGCCAGCGACAAGGAGATGGCAGCAGCTCAATCAAGTTGGCGGCGGCCCTTGTTGTTGACGCCTTGACAACAAGGAGGATGGGTTGGGCGGCCACTAATTGGATTAGGTTTAGGGTTAGGGTTTAATCCCTATTTTATAGAGAACTAATTCTCTTAGTGGTTAATGGATCATATCCATAAAGCCCGTTAACCCGCTCCATTAAGATAAGTTAAAATAAACCAAACCATGATGGTTTATTTTAAGTTAAAACGAACCGAACCAACCTTTGGTTCATTCGTTTAAAATAAACCAAACCCTTTGGTTTATTCTCATCCATTGGATTAGAACCAAACCATTTTGGTCCATCCATTATGTCTTCATAAGACACGGCCCATCCACGCTTCCATTGCATTGAAACAATTTCATGCTCGCTTTATGTTTGGTCCAACCAAACATAGTTTCTCTCGGTCTGAGAATCCCATTCTCAAGCTCGTTTTAAATCCTTTGGATTACACTCGTTGTGCGTGTGACCAAATAGGTTCTCGGTTTATGTTGGCTGTCTATAATTAACCATTAATTATAGAACGATCATGAGTGGCACCTAGTAGTACATCATGATCCCCAATTAACCGAAAAGATCAACAGTTGATCCAGAACTATTTCTGAAACCCTTCAGCAGCTCGAATGAATCGTGCCCCATTCCCTTCACTCATCTTATACCCACTTGGTTCAGGACATGGTCTATAGTGTCGGTCCCCACTAGGCTGACTACGTCACACCTAGCCCAAGTATCATTTCCTCGTCCTACGGATTCTAGTTACTCCACACGTATCGAAGAGTACCTTACTCTAAACATGTAATGCTTTGGCAAAGACTTTAGTAACAATCCGACGAGAGGCCATGGGTATACATCTCTCGCAAGTGGTGAATCCTTTATAGGCTATTCAAACACCTTCGATCACTTCGACTTATACCCAATCATCCCGGGTCCACATCTCCTTAGAGATGTTTGCTTAAGATGTCAAAGCATAAGTCTCCATGATCAAGATGACTTGAATACCGCAAGTCAAAGGAATATCGCACTTAAGCTACAGTAAGAACTTCATTGACATATCTATATATGCAGAGAACCATATGAAGTCTTACGGCTGGTCACTCCAATGAACTAGTTACCATAACTAGCATCCACGATTAACTCCGGACATCACTATGTCTCCGGCCCGGTGAGAATCGGTGCTTGGTTACACCAAGGAGTATACCTCGTGCTAGTCTCGGCGAATTGATGGTGTCCAAATCCATCAATTCATTGACTAGGATAATTCGATACATCACAATTACACATGTAGAGATACTCACTAGTTGTGATCCAATCACAAATTCTCTCATCTTTGTGAATCGCATCATGGACATTCAGTAAATGAGTTTAAGATCCAATCAAATACATTAAACATGTATACTCAAATAGTGAATCTTCATTTATCATATAAATGGTTCATACATAAGGCGATTGCCTAGGACATCTCTCATATATTACTATGAGACTCACTTGGCAGCTAAATGCTGATAAACTCTGACCCATCGATATCGTATGTAGAAAACCCTCTGAGAGATTGGGATTCCCACTTGGCCAGAAGCTGGCCTTGCCTTGATCTTGCATCTTTGCCACAAGCTGATCGATTTGTCATGAATTACAACATGAATGAAATTGATAAGCCCTTTACTGAGATGCTCGACATGTTGAGAACTCTGAGCTCAACCTTAAGAGGAAAATCGACTCCATTTTGATGGTGCAAGAAGAAAGGCAAGGGCAAGCCTAAAGGTAAGGGAATGTCCCAAGCCAAGGGCAAGGAAAGGCTGAAACCCAAAGGAGGGGTGGAAGAAGGGCTTGCTTCCCTTTGAGGAATTTGAACCTTTGGGCGTAGCTGAAGCTTACCTGAAGATCTTAAGAAGAAGAGAAGTGAGACTTCTACTTGGGTATAAATGTTATAGAAGTCAATCTATCTATTTCTTCATCATGGGTATTAGATCTGGGATGTGCATCTCACATTTGTACCAATGTCTGGTCTTTGAGAAATAGCGAGTATTGATAAAGGGTGAGTGGACCTATGAGTAGGCAATGGAGCAAGGGTTGTTCTTGTTCTTTGTAGGAACTTATGATCTATCTCTACGCCCTCTAGCCTTGTACTAGAAATTAGATGAATGTTGTTATGTATGCCTTTAACTAAGAACATAATTTGGTTTCTTGTTTGGACAAGAAAGGATTTACATTTATAATAAAGAACAAATGTTGTTCGGTTTATTTAAATGATATGTTCTATTGTAGTGCACCTCTAATGAGCGGACTCTACTTTCTAGACTTAGAGAGCCCCATCTATAACATAAGTACCAAAGGTTCAAGTCAAATGAGTTAGAACGAAACCTATCTCTGGCATTGTCGCTTAGGTCACATAAATGAGAGTAAACTTATCTCTGCTCCATAAGGATGGGTTCTTTGGACTCATTTGATTTTGAATCATATGAGACATGTGAGTCTTGCCTTTTAGGAAAGATGACCAAGACTCCTTTAGTGGACACGCGAAGAAGCAGCGGACTTGTTAGGACTTATACATAGTGATGTATGTGGCCCTTTGATATTCTTTGCTAGAGGTGGTTGTACTTCATTACATTTCTTGATGACTTAGATATGGTTATGTGTATCTAATGACACATAAATCAGAATCCTTTGAAAAGTTCAAAGAATTCAAGAATGAAGTACAAAACCCGACTTGGCAGAGTATTAAGATACTTGATCGGATCGAGATGGTGAATACCTTAGCCATGAGTTTCATGACTATCTGGCTAAGTGTGGGATTCTATCCCAACTCACTCCTCTGGAATACCACGCGGTGGAATGGTGTATCGAAAGGAGGAATCATACCTATTAGATATGAGTACGATCTATGATGAGTCACAGATCTTCCTATATCCTTTTGGGGATATGCTCTGAACACAATGACCTTCACCCTTAGCAGTGTACCATCGAGGTGTGATAAAGACACCATATCACGATATGGGCGAGGAGAAATCCCAAGATGTCTTTCATGAGGATTTGGGGTTGTGAGGCTTACGTTCGGTCAAGTCTCGGACAAGCGGGACCCCAAATCCGATAAGTGCTATTTTGTTGGATATCCCAAGGAGACTAAGGGATATTACTTCTACATTCTCAGTTACCACAAAGTGTTTGTGGTAAAGACTGGGGTTTTTCTAGAAAGGGATTTTGTTTCTAGAAAAACTAATTGGAGTACGTTCGATCTTGAAGAAATTCAAGATAAGGACCATAGCACTGAGACATTGATGGAGGTTGAACAGGAACCACAAAGTGTTGTGGATAATGAGATTATTGCATAAAGAGTTGTGGAACAACCACCTGTTCAAGTAGACCTACCTCTTCACAGGTCTGATAGGGTACATCGTCAGCTTGAGAGATACTCATTTCTCTTGTCTGGCCATGATGTCGTTATGCTAATTGAGAATGAACCTACCTCCTATCAGAAAGCTGTGATGAGCCCAGACTCTGAGAAATGGCTAGAGGCCATGAGATTCGAGATGGAATCCATGTACACCAACCAAGTATGAACTTTGGTTGATCCACCTGAAAGGGTCAAACCCATTGGGTGTAAGTGGGT
Source organism: Wurfbainia villosa (assembly GCA_025175895.1). Classification (NCBI taxonomy): domain Eukaryota; kingdom Viridiplantae; phylum Streptophyta; class Magnoliopsida; order Zingiberales; family Zingiberaceae; genus Wurfbainia; species Wurfbainia villosa. Next base: position 5,966,918 of record CM046009.1, read on the forward strand.
CTTTAAAAGAAAGACTGACATGGATGGACTTACGCATACCTATAAGGGCCGATTGGTAGCTAAAGGTTTCAAGCAAATTCATAGTATTGACTATGATGAAACCTTTTCTCCAGTGGCGATGTTTAAGTCCATTCGGATCATGCTTGCTATTGCAGCATACCACGATTATGAGATCTGGCAGATGGATGTCAAAATCGCATTTCTGAATGGAAACTTACTCGAGGATGTGTACATGACTCAACCTGAGGGTTTTGTAGATCCACAGCATATTGGGAAAGTATGCAAGCTGCAAAGGTCCATTTATGGGCTAAAGCAAGCTTCTCGGAGTTAGAATCTTCGATTCGATGATGCGATCGAATAGTTTGGTTTCATCAAGAATGAAGATGAACTCTGTGTCTACAAGAGGGTTAATGGAAACACAGTTGTCTTCCTTGTATTGTATGTGGATGACATACTACTCATTGGGAATGACATCCCTTCGCTACAGTCTGTGAAGACTTGGCTGGGGATGTGCTTCTCAATGAAGGACTTAGGTGAAGCAGCCTGTATTCTAGGCATCAAGATCTATAGAGATAGATCTAAGAGATTGCTTGGCCTAAGTCAAAGTACATACTTTGACACGGTATTACTATGGTTTGTCATGCAAAATTCCAAGAAGAAACTTCTGTCGATGTCACATGGTGTGAGTCTTTCGAAGACTCAAAGTCCCTCTTCTAGAGAGGAAAGAGATCGTATGGATAAGATCCCTTACGCATTTGCTATAGGATCTATCATGTACGCCATGTTGTGTACTCGTCCTGATGTCTCGTATGTTTTGAGCATGACAAGTAGATACCAATCAGATCCAGGTGAGCGTCACTGGATAGCAGTCAAGAATATTCTTAAGTACTTGAGAAGGACTAAAGAATATTTCTTGATATTTGGAGGCGATGAGGAACTAGTTGTAAAGGATTACAGCGATGACAGCTTCCAAACTGACCAGGATGATTATAGATCATAGTCAGGGTTCGTGTTTTGCTTGAATGGTGGCGCTGTGAGCTGGAAGAGTTCGAAGTAGGACACAGTTGCTGATTCTACAACAGAGGTCGAGTATATTGTTGCATCAGAGGCAGCAAAGGAGCCAGTTTGGATCCGCAAGTTGATTACTGAGCTTGGGGTGGTTCCTAACATAGTAGATCCTATAGAGCTCTATTGTGACAACAATGGAGTGATTGCACAGGCTAAGGAACCTCGCTCACACCAGCGGACCAAACACATACTACGGCGCTTCCATCTCATTCGAGAGATTATCGATAGAGGAGATGTGAAGATTTGCAGAGTACCCACAGAGGCTAACATCGCAGATCCCTTGACCAAGGCTTTGGCACAGAAAAAGCATGATGGTCACACAAGGTCATTGGGTATTAGATACTACGGTGATTGGCACTAGTGCTAGTAGGAGATTGTTAGTGAAAGCCCTAGAGTCAATCATGTGATGATTGTTGTATGGACTTTATTGTATCATATTCCTATTTATAAAGGCATGGTTATTATATTTACTTGTATTGGTGTCAAATAAACTAAGTATAATAACGTCCTTGAGTAGAAGGTTCTTATCTATATCAATCGATTGGTTGAATCGATAATGAGATGATATAGAGAACACTACTCTTAATCATTCCTAGTCAAGTATTAACATTCAGGGACAATATTAAGGCGTAGAGACTAGCATGTAAGTCAACTCGATGACTTGATCTCACAAGTTATGGATATGAGATATCAAGTTGACACATGGGTATGCATTAGAGAATGTATGTTGAATGACCCGCCATCAGAAAGTATCATGGATCGTTATATGAGTGTCATATACTTTCTCATGTGACTATTAGTATGACTATTAGTCCTTGGACTGAAGTCACCATGATTCCCTACATAAGGAGCTGCATACTTTGGCTTCGTCAAACGTCACCCGTAAATTGGTGGACCATAAAGGCGATTACTGGGCATGTAATAAATTATGCGGAGCGATGTGAGTGATGTAGATGGGATCTATCCCTCCTATATGACGGGAGTGACATTGTTATTCTTGATAGAGTGAGACCGCGAAGTGCATAGTCATGCCCAAATGAGTCAATATGAGATATTAAGCTTATTTGATTAGAGTGAGTCTACTTGGAGTTCAAGATATAGATTGTACCGAGGATAACATGGTCTATGCCTCAATTGGTCAATCTAGATGTCAAGGATAGAGAGACATTGTCACATATTGTGAGAGTCACAATTACTAGTCACAAAGGTGATGTTGGAGCTCAACATTCTTGTAACTTGGGTAGCAATGATGTGTTGCTAGATACCGCTCATTGCTTATGTTCCTAAATCGGTTTAGGAGCATTGTCAACGTTACAAGAGCCTATAGGGTCACACACAAAGGGCAATTAGATGGAGATTAGGTTCATATGATGAACCATGAGGATTAGGTTCATGGGATGAACCAAATTAAATTAAGAGTAATCTAAATTAGACTAATTGAGTTAGACTCAATTTGATTCAAGTGTTGAATGAGTCTAATTTAGATTTGATTCATTGAGTCAATTTAAATTAATGAATAGAGATTCATTAAATCAAATTGACTTGAATCAAGTGGTTAGATTTGATTAACCATGGGAGATAAGAGGTCAAGTTTGACTTGACTTGAGAGGGAAGATGAATGGTCAATTTTGACTTGACCAATTGTCTTGTCATGGTGACATGGCATGTGGGCCGGCCAATGATAGTGTTCTACATCATCATGGACTTATCATGTGGTGCCACCTCATGAGGGAGACCAAGAGCAATTGGCTCTTGGAGTTATATGCATGCATGTAACCCCCCACCCATTAAAGTGGCCGACCACTTTTTCCATTTGATGGAATTCATTTGGTGAGTAATTCCATCTTCTTCTTCCTTGGATCTTCTACCTCTCAATCTCTCTACCAATCCTCTACTTTGGACAAAACTTCCAAGGGGTGCTAGCACACTTTAGGTTGTTTTTCTCCACCATTTGTCCGTGTGGATACCAATAGAGGAGTGTGCACTTGACACTCTTAAGTTCTGGCAAAGCATTTGGACGAGCGGGATAAGCGAAGGGCGTCGCTACGAGGGTAATGCTCTCATCTTGTAGATCTAAGGTAAATCTAGGGTATTTAAACACATACATGTTTTATTTTTTATATATTCGCACGGATCCGTGGCCGGGCTTCCGAGGTTTCTACAACGTAAAAAGCGGTTTTTGCGACTCGGAAAGTCCGACACGACTTATGTACTGTGCACGAGCACAATAATCTGATTTTATCAGGTTTTGTTTGGTTTTTGGTATTTTATTCCTCCTTAGAGTTGATACCTTGGATTATAAACATTTAGATAATGTTTTTGATGGTGTCAAAGGAGGAGAATTGATAGGTTTAAGTTAATCATGCTAAAAGGGAAAATTTAGCAAGTCTTAAGGGGGAGTTGCATGTTGGGAGTTGTTATACTCATGTTTTTACTTACATGCTTTCCTTGCTTATGTTTTTTGTTATTTGTTTACCTAACTTAAACGGATTGTCATACATCAAAAATGGGGAGATTGTTAGAGCAATCAACCCATGTGATATGGTTTTGATGTGTGTGGCAAAGGGTTTAAGTTAGGATGATTGAATTTGATATGTGAGTTGGAGTCTTGCAAGACTTAGTAATTCGCACATGGAGCATTGGCGAGTTTCACCTCTCATAACTTGGTCCTTGAGTCGGTGAAGGATAGCTTTGTGGAAGCCGTGTGTTTGGGGCATCCGAGGGACCGCCGGACGAGGAGCATTGGAGTGAAGTCGGAGGAAGCACTTCAGGGTGAGACGCGAAGAATGGCACTGCAGAGCCGTGTGCTTGGCGCATCCGAGGGAGTGGTCGGACGAAGACAACTTCAAAGGCGAGGGACACCAAGGGATGAGAGTGAGCGAATGTAACCCAAGACGGGGTAGTGCGCTTAGATGAAACTTGGCCAATTGGCTAAGTGTCGGATGGGATTTCCCGATATCGGATCATTTGTCATGTCATGGCGATTGGATCGCTCAATCAAATGGATTTGGTGGTGTTTGGCATAGAATCAAGTCGACTAGTCATTTGTAAGGAAGCGATCGATCGCCGTGCGCACGCGACGAAGCTAGTCATCATTCGACTGGAAGTCGACATCAGTCAACTGATGATATCATCAGTCGACTGATCATCCAACTGTTGGAGAAAGTGGTCGTGGATCCCGCGAATCCGACTTGGTCAGAAGCCGTTGGAGTCGACATCAGTCAACTGATGAAAGCATCAGTCGACTGATAGTGTCCAACGGGAAGATTTATTTCCTCTCTATAAAAAGAGAGGGTGGAGGCTTTTAGATGGTTAATGTTCATGCTCTAAACATCCTACTAAGTGCCCCATAAAGCTCAAACTCCTTCTTCTAGTTTTCTTTCACATCTATTGTAAAAGAAGGAGTGATCTCATTGGTGTAAAGGTTTACCTCCACCTTGCTTGGGCTAAAGGGAGAGACTAATAGTGGATTGGTTTCGGAGTGATTCACTGGAGATGAATCGGACCATGGATTAGCGGCAAGGCCGTGAACCACGTTATATCATGTGTTAGCATTGATTTTGTTGTTGCTTATCGTTATTGCTTGTTTAGCTTTATTTCCGTTGCGCTAATTATATTTGTAGACAAGCAATTCCGTTCATACGACGAAAGAGGGCTATTCACCCCCCTCTAGCCAGCCACCATCGTTCCTACACCTAGCAGTCAACTACTAGAACTTCTATGCCAAATAGGCAGTCAACTGCTCAGTCAACTGTGCTCGTGTCCACTTAGATTAGTCGACTATTATACCCTAGCAGTCGATTGATGAACCATAGAACAACAGTCGAGCATTAGTCGACTCCTGCCAGTCGATTGATCGTAACCCTAGTCAATTGCTCAGTGTCGACTAGGTTGCCAAGTGTCAAAACACTCGACTAGTCTATTGGTTCATAACCTCAGTTGACTGATACATCTCAAACATGAGGTTTTAACCCAAGTATGAAGCTCTTATACTTGCTAGACCACCCTTAGCCTAGACCTAAGCCTTCTAGCCACCTCCATCAGCCTCACACCTATCGGATCCCTCCAAGTTATCCATGACTTATTCATCCATACATTAGCCTTTAGGTGCTTCCATCGGCTATTGCAATACTAACAGTGCTTTACACTGCCAAGGTACATTTGAACTTACGCTACCAAGATATACGCTTGGACTTTATGCCACCAAGCATTGGACTTATGCTGTTAAGACACTAGCTTGGACTTTACATCACCAATATCACACCCTTGGACTTTCCCAAATGCCAAGACTCATGCTTGGACTTTCTAAATGTCAAGACCCATGCTTGGACTTTCCGTGCCAAGTACCCATGACTTGGACTTTCCTTGCCAAGTACCCATGACTTGGACTTTCCATTGTCAAGTACCCATGACTTGGACTTTCCTTGCCAAGTATCCATGACTTGGACTTTCCATTGTCAAGTACTCATGACTTGGACTTTCCATTGTCAAGTACTCATGACTTGGACTTTCCTTGCCAAGTACCCATGACTTGGACTTTCCATTGTTAAGTATCCATAACTTGGACTTTCCATCATATGGTCAATCCCATGTCAACCATATAGTTAACTCATTGTCAAACATCAAAATATTACTAGAGTTAAACTTGAGTTCGGTCAATCATGACCTAGGTTGATTGCGCCAACATGATTAACTGATGCCCCTACACCAATAATCTCTCCATTTTTGATCTATGGTAAACCAATTCAAAGTTAAAGAAATAAAAGTATAAAAGCATTTAAAAATTATTTTTCAAAACTCCCCTTTAATTTTCTTAACTTTTCTCTCTCCCCCTTTGACATATATCAAAAAGAATAAAAAATTAAGTTCTTTTAAATTCTGCACCAACAATGTTTATCGCAGATTAAGATGTTACCTTCCAACCTTTAACATTGTTAAAAAAAATTAATAAAGAAGTTCAAAACTTAAGGTTAGCATTAATATTTTTCAAGGAAGTAAAGACATGTTTAAATTTATAAGATATTAAGGGCTCATGTCTATTAGATTTTATGTCAAACTAGAGGTAGCAAGAGATATTAAGTTTGTCTAACTTAAGTCTTCTCTCCCCCTTGGCATAATTTTTTTTAAATAACACACAAAATTTTCAAAGTAAAATATATTTTAAAACCTCTACAAATACTAGTCTTCTAATTACAACCTCCCCCTTAATCTAACACCCTTATTAACCACAAGGAAGGCTTATCTAGAGGGTTTCAGTCAAGCAAAATTTCTCCCTTTGTCTGACAAACTCTTAGAATATCCTTGTTGGCCACAAGGAAGGTTTACCTAAGTGTCTAGAGGGTCTGGGTGGCTAAAGTTGACCTAAGGATCCAGAAGTTCAGTATTGGTCAACTAATCATCATTTAAAAAAACATAGTTTTCAAATACTAAGTATAACTACACAACAATCATGACAAACAATAAAATTAGTTTTAAGAATATATTTATATGTAAATTTTGAAATCGTTTTCAAAACTATTTTCAATTTATTGTCCTTAACATCTCACCAATTCTACATGATCAACAAGTTATCCTTATGTTAGTGAAAGCCCTAGAGTCAATCATGTGATGATTGTTGTATGAACTTTATTGTATCATATTCCTATTTATAAAGGCATGGTTATTATATTTACTTGTATTGGTTCCAAATAACTAAATATAATAATGTCCTTGAGTAGTAGGTTCTTATCTATATCAATCGATTGGTTGAATTGATAATGAGATGATATAGAGAACACTACTCTTAATTATTCCTAGTCAAGTATTAACATTCAGGGACAATGTTAATGCATAAAGACTAGCATGTAGGTGAACACGATGACTTGATCTCACAAGTCATGGATATGAGATATCAAGTTGACACATGGGTATGCATTGGAGAATGTATGCTGAATGACTAGCCATGAGAAAGTATCATGGATCGTTATATGAGTGTCATATACTTTCTCATGTGGCTATTAGTATGACTATTAGTCCTTAGACCTAAAGTCACCATAGTTCCCTACATAAGGAGTTGCATAATTTGACTTCGTCAAACGTCACCCGTAAATGGGTGGACTATAAAGGCGATTACTGGGTATGTGACAAATTATGCGGAGGGATGTGAGTGATGTAGATGAGATCTATCCCTCCTATATGACGGGAGAGACATCGTTATTCTTGATAGAGTGAGACCACGAAGTGCATGGTCATGCCCAAATGAGTCAATATGAGATATTGAGCTCATTTGATTAGAGTGAGTCTACTTGGAGTTCAAAATATAGATTGTACCGATGATGACACGGTCTATGCCTCAATTGGTCAATCTAGATGTCAAGAATAGAGGGACATTGTCACATATTGTGAGAGTCACAATTAGTAGTCACAAAGGTAATGTTGGAGCTCAACATTCTTGTAACTTGGGTAGCAATGATGTGTTGCTAGATACCGCTCTTTGCTTATATTCCTAAATCGATTTAGGGACATTGCCAACGTTACAAGAACCTATAGGGTCACACACAAAGGGAAATTAGATGGAGATTAGGTTCATATGATGAACCATGAGGATTAGGTTCATGTGATGAACCAAATTGGATTAAGAGTAATTAGACTAATTGAGTTACACTCAAGTTGATTCAAGTGTTGAATGAGTCTAATTTAGATTTGATTCATTTAGTCAATTTAAATTAATGAATAGAGATTCATTAAATCAAATTGACTTGAATCAAGTGGTTGGATTTGATCAACCATGGGAGATAAGAGGTCAAGTTTGACTTGACTTGAGAGGGAAGATGAAAGGTCAAGTTTGACTTGACCAAATGTCATGTCATAATGATGACTTGGCATGGCCGGCCAATGATGATGCTCTATATCATCATTGACTTATCATGTGGTGCCACCTCATGAGGGAGACCAAGAGCCATTGGCTCTTGGAGTTACATGCATGTATGTAACCCCCCAAGTCATGAAGTGGCCGGCCACTCCATTTGATGGGTGTAATTGATTTTGGTGAGTTACTAGAACTTCATCTTCTTCCTTGGATCATTCACTCAAGCTCCCCTCTCCTCCTTGGCCGAAACTTCTAAGGGTGCTAGCACACTCTAGGTTTCTTTTCTCCACCTATTGCTCGTGTGGATACCAATAGAGGAGTGTTCACTTGACACTCTTGAGTTCCGGCGAAATGTTTGGACGAGCAGGATAAGCGAAGGGCGTCGCTACGAGGGTAATACTCTCAATTTCTAGATCTAAGGTAGATCTAGGTTTACTTAGCACATACATATTTTTATTTTAATATATCTTCGCACAGATCCGTGGCCGGACTTCCGGGGTTTCCGCAACGCAAAAAACAGTTTTTGCGGCTCGGAAAGTCCAACACCTTATAGGTGTTGTGAGATGAATTTAATTTTACTTAGTTAACTTTAATGTCTTAGAAATTAATTAACCTTGAGTTAGATTCGGATTTAACCTTTAGTTAGTTAAGTAAACATTTCAAAAGAGAGCTTTCAGGTCATGGCGAGGCACAGAGCTGAAGCCTTCTTTGATCGGAATAATGATCACTTTCTTAGACAAAGCTAACTTAGAAAATTACACACTTAATTTACTTAGGATCAAGTCCTAGTCCAACTAGTTTAGGATGTTGTGAGGTAGCTTCAGTTAGTTCCACTTAGTTAAATGCACCAAGCTAGATACTCCTTATCCAATCCGAATACACTTGCCTTCATTTCCCTAACATACTATCATCTCACCGCATCCTGATATTATGTTGTCAAGATTAATTAATCATTTCATATCTAACCGTTCTATGAGAGTTAATTTAAGGCTAGTATGTATGACATGACATAATTAAGCATGACAATTAATTAAACATGATATGTATGATGAATGAGCATGTCATATTCAATCAATTCAAAGAAGTTGTTGATTTCTTAGGTAGACTTTTATTTGTTCCATAGTTATAAGGTACTCTATGATCATTAGGTTTACAAATTTTAAGGTCATGATTTTTTATTAACTTAGACTTGTGACCCAAGTCTATATATTTATTAGTTGAATTTTTAAAAGTTGAAGGTTTAATTACTAAATTATTAATTTGTGTATAATTAAATGGTACTCTATTATAATTAATTTTATTGGTTTGATTATCTAATTTTTTATTTTTAATTAAGTTAGATTTCAAATTATTTAAAATTAATTTAATAGGATTATTAGAATTTTTCAAGATAAGATTATTAGAATTTTTAAAGTAGAATTATTAGAATTTTTCAAGATAAGATTATTAGAATTTTCAAAGTATAATTATTATAATTTTCCAAGATAAGATTATTAGAATTTTTCAAAGTAGAATTATTAGAATTTTTCAAAGTAGAATTATTAGAATTTTTTAAAGTAAAATTATTAGAATTTTTCAAAATAAGATTATTAGAATTTTTTAAAGTAAAATTATTAGAATTTTAGAATTTTTTAAGATAAGATTATTAGAATTTTCAAAGTGTAATTATTAGAATTTTTTAGATTAAATTTGGAATTTTTTAAATTTAATTTCGAATTTTTTTTATGGTTGAATTTTTCAAAACAGAATTTTTTTAATTTGAAATTATCTTGATTAATTAAATCTAGTATTTGATAATTCTGTACTAAATTTTGATTATTCTAATCTAGGCTTTGATTATTCTGATTAAGTCCTAGGTTGATTTTATTCTTGATTTGATCTAGACCTATGTTGATTAAACTAAAAATTTGATTAAGCTCTTAATTAATTTTATTAAATATTAGATTAATGTGATCATTTTCTTCAATAATATTATTATTATTTAAAATAATTAAAGCTGGATTAATTAATTTTTTATTAGTTGAATTGTTAATTGTATTAATTAATTGACAATAATCAACTAATTGCTAGCTTTCATACACATTTTATCTAAATTATTAAGTATTTTAAAGCTTAAAATCTAAAAATTATTAATTTTACTAATCTTTTTTTTTCTCCTGGCACTGATTCTTGTAATGACTAAATCTTCTGCACCCGAAGCACTTGATGTACTCCTTGTTCCTCCGGAATTCTGGCATTGGTACCTCTTTTGCCACTGGTTGCAGCATTCAAGTCTTACGAGTATGACATTTATTTTTATAGTGTCCTCTCTCCCTGCACTTGAAACAAGTAATATGCAATTTAAATTTTAAATTTAATTTACCTTGTGAGTTCTGATCCGAACTCTCCCCCTGAATTCTTGATTTATCTATTTTCCTACAATGTTAGTTACAAAGAAAATCTCCCAAGACTTGATCTTGGATTAGTAGTATGGGAGATAATTAAAATCAAATAAACAAAAAGAAAAGAAAACAATGCTCGATCGATGGCTGCACCGAATCTGAGCGTCTTCGCTCTGATACCAAATGTAGGATCGAGAAACGCTAGAGGGGGAGGTGAATAGTTTATTTTAAAAACTTTTTCTTTTCTTTTAAAAACAAAGTTAAACACAGCAGAAACAAAAGAAACAAAATACACAATGAATTTTTACTTGGTTCACAGCCAACCGGCTACTAATCCAAGGTTCTACAATCCTCAATCGCTTCCGAAGGGCAAAGCATTAAAAGTCTCTTCCTCGTTGGAGGTAAGAGATAACCGATTACAAAATATGTAGAGGAAGAGGTAACAAACCTATCTCTCCTCTTAGCAAGTAATGAATAAGAATTAAACAAAGTATCGACAGTGAATTATAGAGGGTGCACGGTCGAAGTAGCATTGCAGCACGAAGAATCACAGTCGGAGAGCAGGAGCACTTAGGAGTTTATTGATAGATCTAGGGTTTGTGTCCTCCCATCCTTTTATAGATTGGTGTCTTGGAATAAGTCCATATCTAGATCTAAATCTCGTGTATCTTATCTTGAGGTAACAACTTATCTTATCATGAGGTGGCAACATTGAATGATAACTCTTTGACCTTGTGTTTTGAGATATTCGTCGACATCAGTCGACTGATCATATTGACAGTCAGTTGTCTCCAATCAACTGTTGAAATCTCCAATCAATTGCTACACTTGAGAATCCAGCCTGACACCTACAATACAAGGTTGACACAAGAGATGCATAATGACATGCAGTATGACAGTCCTTTGACTGTCCGATCTCGACTTCGACATTCCTTTGGAAGCCTTGGTTGGATCGACGCCTAAGATTGTCCTCTTACCGAGGACGCGTCCTTACCATCGCTCAACGCCCGAAGCTTACCTTTGGTCCTTCTAACTTATCGCTCAACTTCTGATTACTTGACCACCGAGGTTTCTTGACTTCCCGAGGTTCTCCTGGCGTCTTTTGACCTAGTCAACCGACCACTGAGATTTCTCATCCCATCGAGATTCTCCAAGTGCCAATTCATATAATCACCGAGGTTTCTCGACTTCCCGAGATTCTCCTGGCGTCGTCAATCTTAACAAAGCCTAATACATTACTTGCACACTCAACATATATAATATATGAAATGACAAAATAACTTAACTTTGAATATTTATTATTATCAAAATTAAGATTCAATTAATTAGTGCCCCTACACTAACAGTATGATCCGGTGCAAATTGTGCTTCCCCGTGACAAAAATGTTTCTTGGAATTTAGCTGCCAAAAAAAATTCCATGAGAAATTGATTTACTAGCCGAAGAAAATTTGAAACCTTTTATTCAGGGACTTTAAATTGATGACTTGATTGGATGGCAGATGTCCCCGGGCATGGTATTGTGATAAAATTAAAATTGGATTATTCAAGTCACTATCATTCGAACTCCAGTTATAGTTTTTGTCAATGGGAGGAGAATTTTGGATGTTTAAAAATTGAGGTGGAGTCACGTACACTTTCTGAATTTGATTGGTGAGGAACTGGATGCATACTTTCTGAATTAATCGGAGCAACCATTAATGAAATTAATATCCTCCCTCTAAACGAGAAGTCGTCTCTGGATACATAAATTATAAAAAAAGATGAATGATCAAACTTTCTCCAGTGATATGGCGGTGTCGGGATCATCTCAGTACAAGTTAGCTTATGGTCTGAGAAATGAAATACTTGCGTAGTCAAAAATGTCAAATCGTATTAAGGGTATAGATCATCAAATCAAATAAGATACTCAGGCGAATAAACACTCGGACCACTTAATATTTAGATATTGAGAAAGGTGCTCCAGTTGTCAGATATCAAGAAAGCTAGATAGAAGTGTTCCGGAGTCACTAAGTAGCGATCATCGCTATGCTATGGAAGGAGCTAAGACCTAATGAAGTTTGGAGAAATACCAGCACCAATATGGAATCAAGCACGAAGGCTAATTCTACTAAGGGAAATCATTGTCTAAGATATCAACAAAGTTAAAGGAGCAAGAAACACTAAAAATAGATGATTCTCACTTTAAACACAAAAGAGCAATTGTAGAGATTAGCTATTGGAAAACAAATAAAATTTAGTTAACAAAGGAAGGATTCACAAAGGGAAAACAAATATTCTTTTTGTTAAGAAATACGTTTTAATAGAAAAAGTATTTTTGAATAGGTTTTTTTTCTAAAATAAAATAAACAAAGGAAGCATAAAATAAGCATGATAAAAATTTATTATATATATATATATATATATATATATATATATATATATATATATATATATATATATATATATATATATATATATATAATATTCTTTTTGTTAAGAAATACTTTTTAATAGAAAAAGTATTTTTGAATAGTTTTTTTTTCTAAAATAAAATAAACAAAGGAAAGATAAAAATAAGCATGTATATATATATATATATAATCATATGTTTAAATTATTAATATTCATAAACAAAAATTATTTTCTCTTCGTCCGCAAAACAAAGTTTTTTGAATCGTATTCTTAATAAAAAAATTTATTAAATTTATAAAAAAAACAAATTGATTATAACAATGCAAAATTTATCTGGTTCTTTGAGAACTTTGTTCTTAATTAAAGTACTTTTTCCATTAATGACTCAGTCGAGTACCAGCTCGCTTCTGATGCGTCGCGCCAACCATCGACGGTAGAGGGGTATGATCTTGAGTAAGATATAATGTCGCTTTGCGTCGAAGTGAAGGTCCGGTCAAACCCGACGACCTTAACCGGACCGTGATCGATGGTCCGGGTTAACTGAATCAACGGTTTGACGACCGGACGGACCGGACCGCCTATTAGGCGGTCCGATCCCGGTTTTTTAAAAAATCGAACCGGAAAACAAAAAAATTGGTATTTAAAAGCGTGTCGCTCTGCAGGCAAGATGCAAAAATCGGACACGGGCTTTGGACCGAGCACAGGCGTGTCGACCCGGACTTGACCCGGACCCGGACCCGGATCGGAACCGGCGGTTCCATGACCCGGACCGTAACCGGCCACGAGCGGGCCGGTTAAGGGTCGGTATTTTGTCAACCCGGACTCGACGGTTTCGACCCGGATCCGGATCGAACCCGGACCGTGGCCAGGTCTAGTTCGCCGCTTACCGTTCTCACAGCGGTGACTGGACTCGGCGTGCGAGCAGCCAACCACTGTTTCCCTTCGGTGGCTTTTTCTTGACTGCCCCGTCGCGTACTCCAAGCTCGGGAGCGATCGGGTCACTGACCGTGGTTGCTGCGTTCGCGGGGCTCTGGAATCCATCAGCGAGCGGCGGCGGCAGGAATGGCGGGCGGCGGCGGCAGCGATAAGATCGACTACGTCTTCAAGGTGGTGCTGATCGGCGACTCTGCGGTGGGGAAGTCGCAGATCCTGGCACGATTCGCGCGCAACGAGTTCAGCCTCGACTCCAAGGCCACCATCGGGGTGGAGTTCCAGACGAGGACGCTCGTCATCCAGCACAAGAGCGTCAAGGCACAGATCTGGGACACCGCTGGCCAAGAAAGGTATTTACCCCCCAAATCCTACAGGTTCTTTCGGTTCAAAGTCCTAGTTGTTTTAAGATCTAAGTTGTTGGTTGTGTATTCGCATGGTGCTGCTGCCTTTGGGCCCTTAATTTTTGGTTTGCGTATTTCAAACCGAACGAACTTTTATTCGAAAATGTTGTTCTACCATATGGGATCTAATTCGGTAGCAGATGCGCCTTTGTTATCATTTACGGTTAGATCGAAAGCCGATGTAGTGTGAATTTGATGTTTACCTGGTATCATGTGACGTTTTAAGGTAATGTTACGGGGTAATGCCTGTTTTATGATTGGTAATTATCAACTCTTCATGTTTCTAATTCATTTAGAGTGAATTTATATTGAATATGACATTTGATCACTGCAGTTTCCCTTGCAAAGTGGTTTTAGAAAAGAGAGCGGACTCATTTTTCTACTTCATTTTACATCTTGCTTGCACGAGCACGTATTTTCTACTGGGGAAATGGGGGAATTAGTAGAGTCTTCATTTGTCAAGTGTGTTAATGGCATGCTCGACTCTTCCATGTTCAGTTTCTGCTAGGCCTGGGTCATGAGAAACTTAATAAATATATCAAAAAATATATACAAAAATCAAAATAAACATTTAAAACTGGAAAAAAATTTAAATTGTCTGGATCTGAATTCAGCCTTCAACCTACTACAGGTTGCCTAAGTACCTTAGAAAGATCATGACCTTTGTAGTTTTCTTTCTCGCATATTTATTCCATTTAAGTATGGGCTTGGATGATCCGGTTGTTCTTGTATTATCTTCTTGTTAAGTCTGATGCTTAATGTCGACTTCCCTGCCATGTCTTATACTTTGAGCAGATGCATATTTCTTCTTCTAGTCGATCCTTCAAGAAGATGAATATATTTCTAAGTTCTCCTGGTTCATTCAACTTCTTTCATCAACAGTCAATTACCTGCATTGAAATAAAACTCCAACACCACTGTATTTTTGATAATCTAGGTGTCCAGGCTTCTCTCGACTAATTTGGAGGTGACTCCAACACTACTGTAGATACAAGAACAATTAGTATCATGTGTTGCAGCTAGAACGGGGTAAAGTGTAGTCTAATTTTTCTACTAGCCTAACATATCTAAGTCTCAATGTATAATCTCACTTGATTTACTTGTTGCACCAAAATTTAAATAAAAGATTAATTGACTTTATAATATAAATCAATATTTGGGTCTACACTTGATTGATTTGGATGGGCACAAATCTACAACCTATGTATTGTTGAGGGAGTACAAACCTCCCAAGAAGTTGAGGACGTTGTGCGTATCTTGGACCTACTTGACTATTGCATAGTTCTTGTGGTGTAAGGTCTACATTTTATTTACAAAAAAAATCCTGTGAAGAAATCATCTTCTCTACATTACTTTTTTGTCTTCATAACCTTTAAACACACTCTAGTTGTGTTTCCTAGGCTTCAAAATATTTCACTGGTGAGAAATTCTCAGCCCTAGTTATCATCATGTAAAACTATATTAAGAGCATCCAAAAATTGGCACTTGAGCATGATATGTTGACAAACATGACAAAAATATGTATTCCTTAGTTTGGTCCATGGAATAAAATAAATATTTCATTCCCATATTTGGCAGGAATTATGTAAGTAATACAAGAAAAATCACCACAAACTAAAAGATCCCCACAACTAAAAACTTTCTTTGGGCAAGATCAATTATGACATTAACAAATAAGTATTCTATAAATTCATCAAGGGAATAAAGGACAATTTTGTTGGAATTGGTATTCTAGAAACCAACCACAAAAAAATGACTATTCTGTTAGAATTGATCGATGAAGTTATCGCTTCAAATTAAATATGATGTAAATTCTACAGAACATCCTTGGAGTATGTATGATTGTTCAATAACTACTTTTTGTGATGCTTTTTTGTTGCAATGACATTCATTCTCATGGCGCTGCATGTTCTCCTTAGCCTTTGATGAAGCAATTCAGATTATCATGTCATATGCACTTTGATGTGGTTTGAATGTTTTTATGAGATGCTTTTAATGACTCGAACGTCACACACATCAAATATTTTTGAAATATAACTGAAAATAGATTTTGTCGATCTAACAGCTTTTTAGTTTTCAATGAATTTGGTTGTAGTTGATCTGCAACTTCATTGAATTTGTGTTTATCATCTAGCTCAGAATCCAACAAGTTAACATATAAGTGGACACAGGTATAGAGCTGTCACCAGTGCCTACTACCGTGGGGCAGTTGGAGCCTTGCTGGTTTACGACATTACTAAGCGTCAAAGCTTTGACCATATTCCCCGATGGCTCGAGGAGCTTCGGAGCCATGCCGACAGGAACATAGTCATCATGTTAGTGGGCAACAAGACTGACCTCGAGGACCAGAGATCCATAACCACAGAAGATGCCCGGGAGTTTGCTCAGAAGGAGAATCTCTTCTTTCTCGAAACATCAGCGCTAGAAGCTACAAACATCGAGAGTGCCTTCCAGACTGTGTTGACTGAGATATTCAACATCGTCAACAAGAAGAGCCTGACTTCTGATCCTCAAAGCAACAACAATGCGCCAACATTGCCAGGAAAGAAAATAATCATCCCTGGCCCTGCGCAGGAGATTCCGAAGAGCAGGACCTGTTGTACAACATCCTAACTTGTGTGTTCATCTTCGCAGTAGCTGTTCTTCATGACGGAGTAGTCGGCTAATCGTCTTACCCTCAAAAGTAGTAGCTGTATGTTTTGAATGGCGACGTCTTGGTGGAATTGGAAAGAATGAGTTGGTGAACATGGAAGACGTGATTCCGGTGTATGGTTTTATTATATTTGGTTGATGCGAAACACTTATGGGATGTGTTTGATTTCAGTTATCATGCAATAATTATGTGATTATCAAGTAATCTCATAATCAAAATTATAAGAAATAAAATATAATTTATGTTATTTAGTTCAATTTTAAATAATGTCATAAAAATTTATTTATTTGAATATTTTAATTTATAATTCAGTTTAATATTTTATTATATTATTTTTGGATGGTATTAATTGTATGTTCACTCATGTAAAATTTTTTTGAAAATTTTGAATAATTGATTGTATTATTTTTTATTAATTTCAGAATCAATAAAAATTTTAAATTTTCAAGATAATTATATTTTGATAGACATTCTCCATTACTAATGCTTCTCTTGATGGAAAATTTACGAATTTAAATATGTATACAAGAAATTAAATAGTTACAATGATATATGAACAAATTTAGTTTTATCAAATTTTTACTGCAATAATAAAACATAAATGAATGATGACACAAATAAAAGAGATTTGATTGCAGGGGAGTGACTATCGTTTCTCATCTTTAAGATCAATCTGGAGTTCCTGTAAAAGCGGGGAAGTCTTCTGTAGGGTTCTAGGGTGACTACGTTGTTGGTGTAAGTATGCTCCAAGTATTAATCTTTTTATGTTTGAATAATCATTTATAGTTATACAATGTTTGTGATCTAATATTGATATTGAGTGACAGGAATAAACAAAGTCCAAGTGTGAAAACTTGGCAAGGAAAGTCCAAAGGGTGAAGACTTGGCAAGAAAAGTCTAAGAATGAGGACTTAGCGACGTAAGTCCAAATGTATAGTCTTAGCGGAGTAAGTCCAAATGGATCTTGGCAAGGAAGTCCAAGGATGAGTTTTTGGCAGCATAAAATCCAATTGTGTAGTTTTGGCGGCATAAGTCCAAATGAACTTTGTCAAAGAATGACGAAATCGAAGAAAACTTTCGAAGGCAAGTGTAAGGATGAAGGAGTAGCGGACTTAGAGGGATTTTGAGGGTGCGAGGCTGATGGAGAAGCTTGAAGATGTTACTCTAGGCTTAGGATTAGGTTTCAAGTATGCGAGACTCATACTTGAGGTGTGCCAGTCGACTAGCTCTTGGACCAGTTGACTAGTCTTGGGTGTTCGACACTCAAGGGGTCCAGAATGTTAGGGCAATTAACCCAAGCATGATCTTGATTTTGATATGTGTGGCAAAAGGTTTAAGTTAGGATGTTATATGTTTTGATGTGTGTGTTCAAGTTGTGCAGGATTTGATGAATCACACATGGTTTACTTGATGAAGTATTGGCAAGTTCATTGTCTCATGGCTCGGGTCCTTGTGTCGGTGAAGGATGGAACGGGGAGAAGTCGTGAGCTTGGTGCATTCGAGGGACCGCCGGACAAGGAGTAAAATGGAGTGAAGCTAAAGGAAGCAGACTTCAGAACAAGACGCAAAGGATGACACAGGAGAAGCCGCAAGCTTAGTGCATTTGAGTGATGTAGGTCGGAGGAAGAGAGATCCGGTGAGAGACTTCATAGGAGATGAGAGTTGAGCGATTGTAACTCGGGACGGGGTAGCTCAAGTTAAGTGAATTTGGCCAAATGGCTAAGATCAAGTGTCGGATGCTCAAACATGGTGTTTAAGATTTTACCCGACGGTCGGATGCTCAAATAACTTGTCGTTTGAGGTTTTACCCGACAATATTCGATGATATAGATATCAGTCGACTGGTCCAAGTCGACTGTTGTTTGACTAGTGTTCGGATAGGGTTTGTGGCATATCAGTCAACTGTCAAATCAACTAGTCCACCATCAGTCGACTGCCAAGGAATGATAGTCGACTGCTATAAGTGGACGTAGGCGCAGAACCTCCCGTAGCAGACTGATCAGTTGGCTACGAAGGCATCAGTCGTGGCAGTCGATTGCCCAGTGTGTCGTTGGATGGTGATGACCACAAGTCAAGCTTGGTCAGAAGTCGTTGGAAGTGGTTCGTTACAGAGGCAGTCGACTGCTGGCATGTAGCAGTCGGCTGTTGCATGCCCAACGGGAAGAAAGTCCTCTTTTTCTATAAAAAGAGGGCTTGAGAGCCTTGGAGAGGTTAATGCTTCCACTCCACCGAGCACAATCAAGGCTATTCAACCTCCCTTTTAGCCGAGGCACGGATCTCCAATATAGAAGACTAGAGCAATCGACTAGGGATATGACCTAGTCGACTGACAAATAGTTGACTGATGGTCTACCGTTGAACTGTGCTCTAGCAGTCAACTGGTGGTTTGCACCAGTCGACTGGAATTAAGTAGACAGGGCACAAAAAGTTTTGTAGTCGATTGTTGGCTTGGTTAGTCGACTACTGGTATGAGCAGTCAACTGACCAAGTGGTCGTTGGGTCGTGACGATCGCGATCAGGATTCATCAGAAGTTGTTGGATGCGGTCAACAGTGTCACCAGTCGATTGCTAGTATGCAGCAGTGGATTGGCGAAGCCCTCAATGAACAGAAATTGACAGACACCCATTTCTCTATAAAAGAGAAGGCTTAGAGCTTTGAGGAGGTTAATGTTCTCACGCAAAATTCTTGCTCTCTAATCTCCCAAGCATTCTCCCAAGTCTTTAAGCTTCTAATCTCTTCTTCTCAAGCTTACTTCCTCCATCATTATAAGAAGAAGAGATCATCTTGTAAAGAAGACTTCTTCACCTTGATGTGCTCATCAAAAGGAGATTTTAGTGAAGGCTTGAAAGGAGTGATCCATCTTAGGGATCGCCGTGGAATAGGAGTTTCATCTCTAAATCACGTTACATCTTTTGAGTTAGCGTTGTTATTATTGTTATTTCTGTCGGTGCAGGGGCACCAAATAATCGAACCTTAGTTTTGATAATGGAAAAAGTTCAAAGTTAAGTCATATTGTCATCTTATGTGTTGTGATAATTGTGCAGGAATTGAGTAGCCTTAGTGAAGATTGAAAACATCAAGAGAATCAGATGTTAAGCAACAAGTAAGTGGGCCAAGATAAGCTCCGTGTGAGGAGTGGTGGTAAGGATGCATTCTCAGTAAGGGGACAACCCTAAGCTTCCATCCGACTAAGGCTTCTGGAAGTATGACCGAAGTCGAGATCGGACAGTCACAGACTGTCACTATTAATAATAATTCTATACTGTGCTAAACTTGTAATGCAGGTCCAAGTACATTTCGAGTGATTCTAAGTTCAATCGAGTCATTGCGTCGACTAGAGTTGCTACTTCCTTTCATGTGAGCCAAATGAAAAGAGTAGTCGACTGGGATGGACCCACAGTCGAGTGGTCCAGTCGATTGTCGTTCTGATGTGTGCGAACTAGCCAAAATGCCAAGTCATAATTTGGATCGGTCAAAGATGCTACCTCGAGATAAGATCCACTCAAATAGGATATGGATCTAAACCTTATCAAAGTTATTGGTATATAAAAGAAGACTCGAGCAAAAGCTTCAAAAGAATTAATATACATCATCTTCTAAGTTCTACCTTGCTCAAAGTTCCCATTATACGACCGGGGAAGTGCCAGAAGGAGTGTGAGACGCTTAGGGCTTCCAGATTGATAATCGTGCTCTTGCTACGACGTTGACCACGTGCTTTAACCTTTTATCTTAATTTGGTATTTTTTTATATTGTTTCTTTTTTGTGCTTAAATATAAAGGATCGGTAAGGCTATTATCGATTCCTATCTTTTGTAAAAGAAACATGTCTCTTATCTCCAACGAGGAAGAGACTTCTTAGTGATTGACAATCGATAGCGATCTAGGATTGCTAGGCCTTGGATTAACAACCTTTTGATTGTAAACTAAGTAAAATCAAGTTGAGTTCTTTGTCTTCTATTTTGTGCATCTTCCATTGCGATTAACTCTAATTTACAAAAGAAAAGAAAGTTTTGAAATACCAATTCACCCTCCCCTCCCTCTAGCGTATCTCAATCCTACAATTGGTATTAGAGCAGGGGCGCTTAGATTCGGTGCAACCACTGGTTGAGAATTTTTTCTATCTTTTTTATTTTTTTTGTTTATTTGATTTTAATTATTTTTTCCGCACTGCTAATCTAAGACCAAGTCTTGGGACACCTTTTTTTTTTTGTGTAACTAACATTGTAGGAAAATGGATAAATCTATCATATCAAAGATTCAAGAGGAGAGTTTAGATCAAGATTCACAAGGTAACAAATAAAATTTAAATTTAAATTTCATATCATATGTTTCAAGTACAGGGAGAGAGGGAACTCCAAAAATAAATATCTTACTCGTAAAACTCGAATAGCACAACTAGCGGCAATGAAAGAACCAATGCTAGGAGTCCGGAGGAACAAGGATCACATCATGTGATTCAGGTGCAGAAGGTTCGGTCACTACAAAAATTGGTACCCGGAGAGAAAGAAAAGGTCCACATAATTAGGAGATGCAACTAAGGTTAGTAAAAATAAAATGTTGGATCAAAGCGGATCGCTAGAGGGTAAAACTTTTTTTCGAGTTCGTATCAAAAACCGAGTAGATAATTAATTGCAGCGGAAATGTAAATGTAAAGTAAAAAGAGACAAAGGAGTTTTACTTGGTTCGTAGCCTTTGGCTACTACTCCAAGGCCCTAGCGGTCCTCGATCACGTACGGAGGGCAAAAACACTAAAAAACTCCTCCCCGTTAGAGGTAGGAGTTTAATCGATACAAGTAAAGCACAAAGCTTGAGGTAGAGGGACACTCCCCCTCTCCTCGTTACGATAAAAGCTCCGAAAATGAAAGTACTAAACTGAAATAAAACTCTAACCGACATAATAAAATGAAAACAAATAAACCTAGACGTCGGAGAATAAGCACTTCATTGTCGGAGAAGTTGTAGCTTTGCGGAGGCTTTTGGAAGCTTAGAATTATTGAATAAACCCTAGGATTGACCCTCCTTTTATAGCCTTTGAGCCCCTTTTCGAGAGGAACCCTAGCCAATCAAAATTGAGCACCAATCTCCTTGAAATGGGGTGATAAGCCTTGACTTCTTGAAGCTGATCATTGACCATCAGTCGACTGATGGCCATCATCAGTCGACTGATGGCAGCATTAGTCGAATCTTCGATCTCGAGCGATCGCATTTGATGGCAATCGAGTCCTCCAAGTCGGTTGCGTGATACTAGCTGCAAGGCAAAGTTAGCTCAAAGAAAACATTATTTCGACGGCCTTCGACCGTCCGATCTCGACCTAGACCATCGATGGGATGTCTTTGGTCGGATCTACGCTTAAGACCATCCCGTAAGGAGGATCGACCTCACTTACGCTCGCACACGAGCTTACCTCGATACTTACCATGTCGCTTTGCTTTGACCTTCCACTCGATTCCTTCGATTCCTCCGGTCACTCGAGTCGCTCGACCACCCGGCTTCTTCCGGTGTCGCTTCTAGCCTTCACCCAGCTTTAGCAATCTGATCTTACGCACACTCGATTCCGACATGAGCTTAACTTTGTATTGTTTGCTATAATCAAACTCAAATTCGACTTAGGTGCCTAATGCACCAACAATCTCCCCTTTTGATTTATGGCAAACCCACATACAAAGTTAAGTAAATAGCAAGCATGAAGAATAATGTGCATTAGAAACAAACAAAAATAAAGAAGATTAAGTTGGAGTAGTAAGGATTTTCTTCAAGTACTCCCTTGAGGAAACCTCCCCTCGAGGGTGAGTCTTGAAGAAAGACCTTAATCCTCCCCTTGAGGGTTGCTTTAAGTAATTACTTAAAGTTGGCCTTAGTAAAACGTTTAAGTTAAGAGTTCTTCTTAACTTGGCCCTTTCTCCCCCTTAAGTAAAACATTAAAAATAAGTAAAACGTTGATGGCACAAATAAGTTTAAGTTAAGAATTCTCTTAACTTGACCTTTAATAAGTTTTCAAAACTTAAAGTTAACTTTTGGTTTAAATATAAAGTAAGAGTTAAACCAAAAAAATTTAAAAATTTGACCCCTTAACTTTGACCTTTTTCTCCCCCTTTTGCCATATATCGAAAAGAGTGAGGGTGTATGTGGAAAACAAAAATAAGTGTTAAATTTAAAGTCCAAGCATGTTCCACATTATTTTGAAAATAATATATTGAAAATAAGTTCATCTATAAAATGTTCGACTCATATCTGGCTTGATTGATATAAAAGATCAACCAGTCCTGGTCAGAGTCGGTTGGTATGTATGATTATACTCCATGGTTCATGGCGATGCACTAGCTCTACATCTGGAACCAGGAGTAAGGTTCTAACATCTGACGCCCATCTACGTGGCTAAGTACACAAACACATTAGTCCTATGTGTTGTGAGATGTATTGGCTCCTTAAATCTATAGGTGCATGATATCTAAGGAATGTCCTATGCTAGTTCCATGAAAATGAAATTTAAGAAATAGTAGTAAGAAAATATAATCTGTAAGTTCCTATTCTATTACACACATGCCCAATTTTTGTCTTAATAGACTAAATTCGGCTTCGGGTAGGGGTTTAGTAAATAGGTCTTCTAAGTTAGACTTCGATTCGACGTATTCGAGTTGTATGGCTCCGTTAGCCACATGTTCTCGAATGAAATGGTGTTTGACTTCTATATGTTTGGTCATAGAGTGACATATCGGATTCTTAGTAAGATTAATTGAACTAATGTTATCTACGTGAAGTTTAGTATTCGTAAAGTCTAACTTAAAGTCGCGGAGAGTGTGTTTCATCCAAAGAAGTTGAGTGACACACTCACCCATCGCGATGTATTCGACTTCGGTGGTAGATAAGACAACACAGTGTTGCTTCCTACTGCACCAACTCACTAGACTCGAGCCGAGAAGTTGACAATAACCACTCGTGCTCTTTCTATCGAGCTTATTACCGGCATAGTCCGAATCGGAGTAGCCGGTTAGTTCGAACTCGGTAGATCTAGGATACCAAATACCGACATTAAGTGTACCCTTTAGATATCTAAGGATATGCTTGACTAGAGTTAGGTGAGACTCCTTGGCACAGGTTTGAAACCTTGCGCACATACTCACTGCAAATAAGATATCAGGTCGGCTTGCAGTTAAGTAAAGGAGACTCCCTATTATGCTCCTATAGTATTTTAAATCAATTTGGTTTCCAATTACTTCTTCTATATTAACATTAGTTGCCATTGGGGTATTAATAATTTTAGCGTCTTGCATTCCAAAGCGTTTAATTAATTCCCTAGTATATTTGCGTTGATGTAGGTATATTCCATCTTTAGTTTGTTTAATTTGTAATCCTAAGAAGAAACTTAATTCGCCTACTAGATTCATTTCAAATTCACTTTCCATAAGTGAAATAAACTCATTTAGTAGGATTGAGTTGGTGGTTCCGAAAATAATATCATCTACGTAGATTTGGGCTATGAATATGTCTTTACCTAAGGTTTTTACGAAAAGGGTTGGGTCAACTACACCTTGGTTAAAGCCTTTGGACTTAAGATAAATCGAAAGTCTCTCGTACCAAGCTCGCGGAGCTTGTTTAAGTCCATAAAGCGCTTTCTTTAATCTAAGGACATGATCGGGTTTGTCTAAACTTTCGAAACCGGGGGTTGACTAACGTAAACTTCTTCTTTAATGTATCCATTTAAGAATACAGATTTCACATCCATTTGAAACAATTTAAATCCTCGATGTGCTGCATATGCTAATAGCATTCGAATGGACTCTAATCTAGCTACTGGGGCATAGGTCTCATCATAATCTAAACCTTCGACTTGACTAAACCCTTTAGCAACTAGTCTAGCTTTATTTCTAACTACTTCACCTTTATCATCAATTTTATTTCTAAACACCCACCTTGTTCCAATGATTGTTTTATCTTTAGGTGGTGGTACTAATTCCCACACTTCGTTCCTAGTGAATTGAGCCAACTCTTCTTGCATTGCAATAATCCAATCGGGATCAAGAAGAGCTTGGTCAATAGTTTTGGGTTCAATTTTAGAAATCAAAGATATTTGACTAAGGTTTCTATATGAGGCTCTAGTTCGAACTCCTAGACTTGGATCACCTATCACTTGGTCGATAGGATGATTCGTTTGAGTCCTAGTTGGATTTGGGTTTGAGTCTACAACTTGATCCATAGGATGGCTTGTTTGAGTTCTAGTTTGGTTGGAGTCATCTATCACTTGATCAATAGAGTGACTTGGTTGACTTAGGTTAGGATTAACACTAGACCTGATCTCAGGATCAGAGTTAGGTCTAGTATGAATTGGCTCGCTAATTGGGGTTGCCGGGGGTTTTGTAGGTTCGTGTCCTTCATTGAATACTACATTGATAGTTTCCTCGACTCTAAGGGTGTCATGGTTATATACTCTATAAACTCTACTTGTAGTCGAGTATCCTAGAAAGATTCCGGTCATAGTTTTGGATGTAAATTTCCCTAGGTAATCTTTAGTGTTTAGGATATGTACCTTACACCCAAATACCCTAAAATACTTGATGTTAGGTATTTTATCGTGATAAATCTCGTATGAGGTCTTAAGGTGCCTCTTTACCATAAGGATCCTATTCTGGACATAGCATGTCGTACTCACGGCTTCGGCCCAAAACCTATCGGGTAGGTTATACTCATTAAGCATTGTCCTAGCGGCTTCTTGTAGGGTTCTATTTTTGCATTCTACTAGGCCATTTTGTTGTGGAGTTCTAGGGCAAGAGAACTCATGGTGGTATCCATTTAGGTTACAGAATTCTGTAAACCTATGGTTTTCGAATTCACCACCATGATCAGTCCTAAGTCTTTTGATTTTAATGCTTTGTTGATTTTTTATTAACTTAAATAGGTTGATTAATTGACCTAGGGTATCACTTTTGTGTTTGATGAACCTAACCCAAGTAAATCTAGAGTAGTCATCAATAATGACTAAACAGAATTTACTTCCGTTAAGTGACTTAGCTCCGTGTGAATCAAATAGATCCATGTGTAGGAGCTCAAGCACACTTTTGGTTCGTTCTTGACTAGTTAGTTGATGTTGTGTCCTAAATTGTTTACCTTGTTGACAAGCATTACATATTTTATTATGCAAGTTGTTGAGGTTAGGCAAACCTCTGACTAAATCACTCTGACTCATCTTGTGGATGAGTCTTGTGTTAGTGAAAGCCCTAGAGCCAATCATGTGATGATTGTTGTATGGACTTTATTATATCATATTCCTATTTATAAAGGCATGGTTATTATATTTACTTGTATTGGTGCCAAATAACTAAATATAATAATGTCCTTGAGTAGTAGGTTCTTATCTATATCAATCGATTGGTTGAATCGATAATGAGATAATATAGAGAACACTACACTTAATCATTCCTAGTCGAGTATTAACATTCAGGGACAATGTTAATGCGTAGAGACTAGCATGTAGGTCAACAAGATGACTTGATCTCACAAGTCATGGATATGAGATATCAAGTTGACACATGGGTATGCATTGGAGAATGTATACTGAATGACCCGCCATGAGAAAGTATCGTGAATCGTTATATGAGTGTCATATACTTTCTCATGTGACTATTAGTATGACTATTAGTCCTTAGACCTGAAGTCACCATGGTTCCCTACATAAGGAGTTGCATACTTTGGCTTCGTCAAACGTCACCCGTAAATGGGTGGACTATAAAGGCGATTACTGGGTATGTAACAAATTATGCGGAGGGATGTGAGTGATGTAGATGGGATCTATCCCTCCTATATGACGGGAGTGACATCGATATTCTTGATAGAGTGAGACCATGAAGTGCATGGCCATGCCCAAATGAGTCAATATGAGATATTGAGCTCATTTGATTAGAGTGAGTCTACTTGGAGTTCAAGATTTAGATTGTACCGAGGATGACACGGTCTATGCCTCGATTGGTCAATCTAGATGTCAAGGATAGAGGGACATTGTCACATATTGTGAGAGTCACAATTAGTAGTCACAAAGGTGATGTTGGAGCTCAACATTCTTGTAACTTGGGTAGCAATGATGTGTTGCTAGATACCGCTCATTGCTTATGTTCCTAAATCGGTTTAGGGACATTGCCAACGTTACAAGAACCTATAGGGTCACACACATAAGAGCAATTAGATGGAGATTAGGTTCATATGATGAACCATGAGGATTAGGTTCATGGGATGAACCAAATTGGATTAAGAGTAATCCAAATTAGACTATTTGAGTTAGACTCAAGTTGATTCAAGTGTTGAATGAGTCTAATTTATATTTGATTCATCAAATCAATTTAAATTAATGAATAGAGATTCATTAAATTAAATTGACTTGAGTCAAGTGGTTAGATTTGATCAACCATGGGAGATTAGAGGTCAAGTTTGACTTGACTTGAGAGGGAAGATGAAAGGTCAAGTTTGACTTGACCAAATGCCATGTCATGATGATGACTTAGCATGGCCGACCAATGATGATGCTCCACATCATCATTGACTTTGTCAGTTGGTGCCACATCATGAGGAAGATCAAGAGGCATGGGAGTTACATGCATGCATGTAACCTCCCATGCCATAATGTGGCCGGCCAACACCATTAGGGGTTATGATGGTGAAATTTATTTTTGTGAGTTATTCCATCTTCATCTTCTTCCTTGGAATTTTTCTCTCAAGCTCTCTACCTCTCCCAACCTCATCTTGCCGAGATCTTCTAGGAGTGCTAGCACACTCAAGTTTGTCTCTTTCTCCACCTATTGCTTGTGTGGATACCATAGAGGAGTGTGCACTTGACACTCTCGAGTTCCGGCGAACTTTTTGGACGAGCGGGATAAGCGAAGGGCATCGCTACGAGGGTAATGTTCTAACCTCTTAGATCTAAGGTATATCTAGGGTTTTTTGTAAGTACATACATGTTTTTATATTTTTATACTTCGCACGGATCCGTGGCCGGGGCTTCCGAGGTTTCCGCAACGCAAAAAGCGGTTTTTGCGGCTCGGAAAAACCCAACAGTGGTATCAGAGCCACGTGCGAAGCATGTATGTGTTTCGTCTTTGTAATTTTTGTATTAGATATAAAAATTACAGATTTATATGTTTCTGTAAATTTCCTAATTTTATAGAATTTTTGGGTGTTTTTCTCTAAGAGTCGAAGCAACAAGTGTTGGGACACTTGTAGGCTTCAACCGTCGAGAAAAACTCTCCGAAACGGCGAGTTCTCGCTTTAGGTTTTTGGGACAGCGACTTAAGTTGCTGTAGGATCGTAGTAGGGAAACTCACAAAGTTAATTTTGCGAGTATGGGCGCTGCCCTATCCTCGAAAGGGGCTTTGTCCCACGATCGCGCCCGGAAACCGCTTAGCGGGACCGTTACGGAGAGGTGACTCATTAATTTGAAAAAAAAAAATAGGAAAAATTATAGAAATTTCTGTAAAAATACATAATTTAGAATTATGTATAATTCTGTGATTTTCATGGACCAATGACCCCAATTTGATTGGATTATGTGTGTTGTAATTCATAATACGACCTGCGTGCCGTTTTGTGGTTGTGCGTGTTGTATAGTGTATGCGACCTGCGCGTAGTACCTCTTCTTTTGATATTCTAGTTGTAATTAGTTTTTAGACTCGAATGTAACTCGAGTTTCATATTTGTAATGTACAAAATGGAGCGGTGGAAAGTCCACTCGAAGACGAGATTACGAGAAGGGTGACGACGACACATGGCGGTCAAAGGAAGCGCTTGGAGAAGCCGCTAGCCTTAGGTTGACCGTCCGATCTTCTCATTGGCTTGAGAAGATCGTAGTAGGGCCATGACTATATCACATTTAATTATATATATATATATATATATATATATATATATATATAAAAAATTGATTTTGCTTGTATGTATGTGATGCATGTTAGTAGAATAATGCATGTATGTATATGATGCATGCTAGGACAATTTTCTTGTATGTATATGATGCATGCTAGAATAATGAATGTATGTATATGATGCATGCTAATAAAGGCCTAAATGCGTATAAGATACACATTACGATTAGATTAGATCATAATCGAATCAACTCGAAAATGCCTACCGAGCCTTGATACCCATCACTACCTCGATCATTTGTTGTTGTTGAATCTGCCAAAGCAGAGCAACGCATATTATCTTGGTAGGGTGCGGAGGGACAATCTTGGTCCCGCCTATCACGCTTGGGTTAGAGTAAGCTCAATTAGATTGAGCAAAACTAGTTAAACTCAATTGGATCGAGTAGAACTATAGGCATATTCCAATCGTTGGAACGATAGGTCAAGATCACATTTACACTAAATCTTGGGCGATTTAGCCAAAGCTAACTCAAGGTCTTTTGTAAATGTGGGTCTTGATCCTATAAACAAGAGTTGCATAGAGATGTAATCGGTAATGTGTTACCCACCGATCATACTAAGTCTTGGGCGATTTAGCCAAAGCTAACTCAAGGCTTAGTATGATGTGGATCTTGTCCCGCAAGAATTATAGCTAGTTTGTATGAATCTAGTAATGTGGTTTGACCACATCCATAACTCGATTCTACAAAAAATTCCTATAATTCAGTGGGAGCATCATTTGATTAAAGGCCTAATTAAATGATAAAAGGAATATGATATTAATTCTCTGCATTGTATGTTGTAGATAACTATGTCGACAAACACGAACACTCTCTCTCTGCGATCTATCCTTGAGAAGGACAAGCTCAATGGAGCAAATTTCCTGGACTGGTACAAGAACTTGAGAATTATTCTCACCCAAGAAAGGAAGTTGTACGTCCTGGAGCAGCCCATTCCAGAGGCACCTCCTGCCACTGCCTCGCGAGTTGACAAAGATGCTTACAAGAAGCATCAAGATGATGCATTAGATATGTCATGTCTTATGCTCGCGACCATGAACTCTGAGCTTTAGAAGCAACACGAGTTCATGAATGCTTATGATATGGTTGGACATCTTCGTCAACTATATCAAGGACAAGCTAGGCATGAGAGATATGAAGTCTCTAAGGCATTATTTGGGTCCAAGATGCAAGAAGGGACTCCCGTAGGTACATATGTACTCAAGATGATTGGGTACGTAGAAAACCTACAAAGGCTGGGATTCCCACTTGGCCAAGAGTTGGCCACTGACCTGATCTTGCAATCTTTGCCACAAGCCTTCAATCAATTTGTCATGAATTATAACATGAATGAAATTGATAAGTCATTTCCTGAAATGCTCAGCATGTTGAGAACTGCTGAGCTTAACCTTAAGAAGGGTAAATCTGACACCATTTTGATGGTGCAGAAGAAGAAAGGCAAGGGCAAGCCTAAAGGTAAGGGAAAGTCCCAAGCCAAGGGCAAAGGCAAAGAACTTAAACCCAAAGGAGGGGTAGCCAAAAAAGGGGCTTGCTTCCACTGCAAGGAAGCAGGACACTGGAAGCGTGAATCGCAAGGCATAAAGAAGAGAAGTGAGACTTCTACTTGTATAAATGTTATAGAAGTCAATCTATCTATTTCTTCATCATGGGTATTAGATCTGGGATGTGCATCTCACATTTGTACCAATATGCACGGTGAGAAATAGCGAGGGCATTAACAAAGGCGAGGTGGACCTACGAGTAGGCAATGGAGCAAGGGTTCTTCTTCTTTGTAGGAACTTATGATCTATCTCGCCCCTCTGGGCTTGTACTAGAATTAGATGAATGTTGTTATGTGCTGCCTTAACTAAGAACATCATTTCATTTCTTGTTTGGACAAGAAAGGTTTTTCATTTATAATAAAGAATAAATGTTGTTCAGTTTATTTAAATGATATGTTCTATTGTAGTGCACCTCTAATGAACGGACTCTACTTTCTAGACTTAGAGAGCCCTATCTATAACATAAGTACCAAGAGGTTCAAGTCAAATGAGTTGAACCAAACCTATCTCTGGCATTGTCGCTTAGGTCACATAAATGAGAGTCGCTTATCTCAGCTCCATAAGGATGGGCTGCTAGACTCATTTGATTTTGAATCATATGAGACATGCGAGTCTTGCCTTTTAGGCAAGATGACCAAGACTCCCTTTAGTGGACATAGCGAAAGAGCAACAGATTTGTTAGGACTTATACATAGTGATGTATGTGATCCTTTCAATGTTGCTGCTAGAGGTGGTTACAGGTACTTCATTACATTTACTGATGACTTCAGTAGATATGGTTATGTGTACCTCATGACACACAAATCAGAATCCTTTGAAAAGTTCAAAGAATTCAAGAATGAAGTACAAAACCAGCTTGGCAAGAGTATTAAGATACTTCGATCAGATCGAGGTGGAGAATACCTTAGCCATGAGTTTCGTGACTATCTAGCTGAGTGTGGGATTCTATCCCAACTCACTCCTCCTGGAACATCACAGTGGAATGGTGTATCCGAAAGGAGGAATCATACCCTATTAGATATGGTACGATCTATGATGAGTCACACAGATCTTCCTATATCTTTTTTGGGGATATGCTCTAGACACATCAACCTTTACCCTTAACCGTGTACCATCTAAGGCTTTCATAAAGACACCATATACGATATGGACAGGGAGAAATCCCAAGATGTCTTTTATGAGGATTTGGGATTGTGAGGCTTACGTTCGACGTCAAGTCTCATACAAACTGGGACCCAAATCTGATAGGTGCTATTTTGTTGGATATCCCAAGGATACAAAGGGATATTACTTCTACATTACCAGTCAGCACAAAGTGTTTGTGGCAAAGACTGGAGTTTTTCTAGAAAGGGATTTTGTTTCTAGAAAAACTAGTGGGAGTACCTTCGATCTTGAAGAAATTCAAGATAAGGACCATAGCACTGAGGCCTTGATGGAGGTTGAACAGGAACCACAAAGTGTTGTGGGTGATGAGGTTATTGCACAAAGAGTTGTGGAACAACCACCTGTTCATGTAAACCTACCTCTTTGCAGATCTGATAGGGTACGTCGTCAGCCTGAGAAATATTCATTTCTCTTGTCTGACCATGATGACGTAATGCTCATTGAGAATGAGCCTACCTCCTATCAGGAAGCTGTGATGAGCCCAGATTCTGAGAAATGGCTAGAGGCCATGAGATCCGAGATGGAATCCATGTACACCAACCAAGTATGGACTTTGGTTGATCCACCTGAAGGGGTCAAACCCATTGGGTGTAAGTGGGTCTTTAGGAGAAAGACTGACATGGATGGACTTACGCATACCTATAAGGGCCGATTGGTGGCTAAAGGTTTCAAGAAAATTCATGGTATTGACTATGATGAAACCTTTTCTCCAGTGGCGATGTTTAAGTCCATTCGGATCTTGCTTGCTATTGCAGCATACCACGATTATGAGATCTGGCAGATGGATGTCAAAACCGCATTTCTGAATGGAAACTTGCTCGAGGATGTGTACATGACACAACCTGAGAGTTTTGTAGATCCCAAAGATATCTTGGGAAGGTATGCAAGCTGCAAAGGTCCATTTATGGGCTAAAGCAAGCTTCTCGGAGCTGGAATCTTCGATTCGATGATGCGATCAAACAGTTTGGTTTCATCAAGAATGAAGATGAACCCTGTGTCTACAAGAGGGTTGATGGGAACACAGTTGTCTTCCTTGTATTGTATGTGGATGACATACTGCTCATTGGGAATGACATCCCTTCGCTCTGATCTGTGAACTTGGCTCGGGACGTGCTTCTCGATGAAAGACTTAGGTGAAGCGGCTTTGTATTCTAGGCATCAAGATCTATAGAGATAGATCTAAGAGATTGCTTGGCCTAAGTCGAGTACATTACATCGACACGGTATTACTTGGTTTGCCATGCAGAATTCCAAGAAAGGACTTTCGCCGATGTCACATGGTGTGAGTCTTTCGAAGACTCAAAGTCCCTCTTCTAGAGAGGAGAGAGACCGCATGGATAAGATCCCTTACGCATCTGCTATAGGATCTATCATGTACGCCATGCTGTGTACTCGTCCTGATGTCTCGTATGCTTTGAGCATGACAAGTAGATACTAGTCAGATCCAGGTGAGCGTCACTGGATAGCAGTCAAGAATATTCTTAAGTACTTGAGAAGGACTAAAGAATATTTCTTGATATTTGGAGGCAATGAGGAGCTAGAGAAGGGTTACAATGATGCGGCTTCAAACTGACCAGGATGATTATAGATCGCAGTCAGGATTCGTGTTTTGCTTGAATGGTGGTCTTGTGTGGAAGAGTTCGCGAGACAGATTCTTGATTCTACAATGTGAAGTCGAGTATATCGCATCTAAGCAAAGGCGTGAGGCAGTTTGGATCCGCAAGTTCATTACTGAGCTTGGGGTGGTTCCTAGCATTGCAGATCCCATAGACCTCTATTGTGACAACAATGGAGCGATTGCACAGGATAAGGAACCTCGCTCACACCAGCGGACCAAACACATACTAAGCGCTTCCATCTCATTTGAGAGATTATCGATAGAGGAGATGTGAAGATTTGCAGAGTACCCACAGAGGCTAACATCGCAGATCCCTTGACCAAGGCTTTGGCACAGAAAAAGCATGATGGTCACACTAGGTCATTGGGTATTAGATACTACGGTGATAGGCACTAGTGCTAGTGGGAGATTGTTAGTGAAAGCCCTAGAGCCAATCATGTGATAATTGTTGTATGGACTTTATTGTATCATATTCCTATTTATAAAGGCATGGTTATTATATTTACTTGTATTGGTGCCAAATAACTAAATATAATAATGTCCTTGAGTAGTAGGTTCTTATCTATATCAATCGATTGGTTGAATCGATAATGAGATAATATAGAGAACACTACACTTAATCATTCCTAGTCGAGTATTAACATTCAGGGACAATGTTAATGCGTAGAGACTAGCATGTAGGTCAACAAGATGACTTGATCTCACAAGTCATGGATATGAGATATCAAGTTGACACATGGGTATGCATTGGAGAATGTATACTGAATGACCCGCCATGAGAAAGTATCGTGGATCGTTATATGAGTGTCATATACTTTCTCATGTGGCTATTAGTATGACTATTAGTCCTTAGACCTGAAGTCACCATGATTCCCTACATAAGGAGTTGCATACTTTGGCCCCGTGTCACAAACGTGGACTATAAAGGCGATTACTGGATATGTAACAAATTATGCGGAGGGATGTGAGTGATGTAGATGAGATCTATCCCTCCTATATGACGGGAGTGACATCGATATTCTTAATAGAGTGAGACCACGAAGTGCATGACCATGCCCAAATGAGTCAATATGAGATATTGAGCTCATTTGATTAGAGTGAGTCTACTTGGAGTTCAAGATTTAGATTGTACCGAGGATGACACGGTCTATGCCTCGATTGGTCAATCTAGATGTCAAGGATAGAGGGACATTGTCACATATTGTGAGAGTCACAATTAGTAGTCACAAAGGTGATGTTGGAGCTCAACATTCTTGTAACTTGGGTAGCAATGATGTGTTGCTAGATACCGCTCATTGCTTATGTTCCTAAATCGGTTTAGAGACATTGCCAACGTTACAAGAACCTATAGGGTCACACACATAAGAGCAATTAGATGGAGATTAGGTTCATATGATGAACCATGAGGATTAGGTTCATGGGATGAACCAAATTGGATTAAGAGTAATCCAAATTAGACTAATTGAGTTAGACTCAAGTTGATTCAAGTGTTGAATGAGTCTAATTTATATTTGATTCATCAAATCAATTTAAATTAATGAATAGAGATTCATTAAATTAAATTGACTTGAGTCAAGTGGTTAGATTTGATCAACCATGGGAGATTAGAGGTCAAGTTTGACTTGACTTGAGAGGGAAGATGAAAGGTCAAGTTTGACTTGACCAAATGCCATGTCATGATGATGACTTGGCATGGCCGGCCAATGATGATGCTCCACATCATCATTGACTTTGTCAATTGGTGCTACATCATGAGGAAGACCAAGAGGCATGGGAGTTACATGCATGCATGTAACCTCCCAAGACATAATGTGGCCGGCCAACACCATTAGGGGTTATGATGGTGAAATTTATTTTTGTGAGTTATTCCAACTTCATCTTCTTCCTTGGAATTTTTCTCTCAAGCTCTCTACCTCTCCCAACCTCATCTTGCCGAGATCTTCTAGGAGTGCTAGCACACTCAAGTTTGTCTCTTTCTCCACCTATTGCTTGTGTGGATACCATAGAGGAGTGTACACTTGACACTCTCGAGTTCCGGCGAACTTTTGGACGAGCGGGATAAGCGAAGGGCATCGCTACGAGGGTAATGTTCTAACCTCTTAGATCTAAGGTAGATCTAGGGTTTTTTGTAAGCACATACATGTTTTTATATTTTTATACTTCGCACGGATCCGTGGCCGGGGCTTCCGAGGTTTCCGCAACGCAAAAATTTGTTTTTGCAGCTCGGAAAAACCCAACATCTTGGGTGTGAGTGATCGAGTCGTCGGTGCCACAACCATGATTCCTCTTGCCGTGTCATAAGACACTTAGTTGAGGAGTTAATTAAGTTGATAGTGTAAATATTGTTATTTCTAGTCCCTTTAAGAATTGTTTTAGAGGTTTCGTTTGTATTAATTACACATTCATTTTCTAGAAATATGACCTTATAGTTATTATCACACAATTGGCTTACACTGAGAAGATTATATTGAAAATTTTCTACTAATAAAACATTTTGAATGACAAAATTTGAGTTAAGCTCAATATCACCTGATCCGATGATTTTGAGCTTGCCGTTATTTCCGAAGGCTACCGATCCTTGTCATTTGAATCGAAGCTTCGAAAACTTGAGTTGATCCCCGGTCATGTGTCGGGAGCAACCACTGTCCAACATCCATTGATCCTACACGCAAGGTAGTTGGATCGGATATTGGATTAAAAAAAAATTGGTTGAAAATTATTAACCTAAATCATCTCACCCATGTCTACATGATCAAACATGTTAATCCTATATGTTCTTGTGAGATGACTTCCAATTTTAGTTGAATTAAATTTAATGACTTAAACACTTGTCAGCCTTGCGTTAGATTCGGATTTGACCTTAGGCTCATCAAGTCACCTTTTCAAGATCATGGCTTCCAGGTCGTGGCGAGGCACAGAGGCCTTCTTTGATCGGAAAAATGACCACTTCCTTAGACAAAGCCATTTTCAAGAAAATAGAGATTTGACTCACCTAAGACCACTTCCTGGTCTAACTAGTCTAGGATCTGGGGTAGCTTGACTAGTTTCGCTCAGTCAGTCTGCCCGAACTAGATACGCCTTATCTAGCCCGAATACACAAGACTTCGCTTTCCTAGCGTACTATCATCTCGCCGCGTCCTGGTACTATGTTATCAAGTATTGACGAGTTATAGTCCTATCTAACCATTCTAAAAATAAAAATCAAACTAAATAAAAACCTAAGCATGCAATTTCTAAGTTAAAATGCAAACAAATTTCATACTAGCTCCCCCTGGACCGTTGAATCGATTTGGTCTCTCCACATAGTGGATTTGGTCCTTGGGAACCTAGTACTGGTTTGATCCTAAGTTTGAAATCAAGGTGGTCTTAGGGACCCATGCTTGGACACGTTTTTTATGTCGACTTACAATTGACATATATGACTTATTGGTCGTGTTTGAGCTAAAACCTAGTCCGGACTTGTTGTACACGACCCTTTGCGATCCAAGTAGGAGGTCAAGTCCTTTGGATCCCAAAGTAAACCTTTCCAACGTATTCCTAAGATCTTCGACTTGACTTTTCAAGAGTGAGTTCTCAACTTCGAGTTTTTCAACCTGAGTTGAGTCCTTCTCTTGAACTCGACTAGTCGAAGAGGTTAGGGAGACCTCGTGTTTGAGGAGTTTAACTTCCTCAACCAGGGTCTCAACCTTGGACTCGGACTTAGCTAACTTTTTATTTAAAAACTTAATTGCACTATAAAGAGTAGTAATAAGAGACCGACTCACCTTGAGTGTATCTTTTGAACCGGATGCGTATCCGTGGCTTATCTTGAATAGTGCTTCGCAGTCCGACTCGTCTTCGGTTTCCGATTCAGGTTCCGATTCCGACTCCGTCTTCGATTCCACCGGTTTAGCCATAAGGACTCGATCGTTGTCTTCTTCCCAAGTAGCGTTGAGTGCCTTTTTATGTTTTGGTGCCTTGCTCTTGAGTTTTGGGCATTCGGACTTAATGTGTCCAAACCTGTTGCATTCATAACATCTTATGTTTGAACTTTTAGGCTTACCTTCGTTGGGTCGAGTGACGGCTCATTTTCGGCCCTTGACTATCCTCTGAACTAGGTTGACTAGTTCGGCTTCCATTCAGTCGACCTCGAATCCGACTCATCCTCTTCTTCCTTGAGGGTGGCTTGCTTGCGGTTTTCTTCCTCGAACCTACAAAAGTGCTATACCCTTCTCGGGTTCCGAGTTAGGCCCTCATGAAGTTGAAATCGAGAAAGAGTTCATCTAACCTAAGTTTAGAAAGATCCTTGGAGACCTTGTAGGCATCGACCATGGATGCCCACAAGGTAGTCCTCGGAAAAGAGTTTAGAACATAACTTATAAGGTCGCGGTTTTCGACCTTTTGCCCGATTGCGTGTAGGTTGTTGACTATGTCTTGGACACGGGCATGGAGTTGCATCGCGGACTCGTGTTCCTACATTTTTAGGTTATATAGTTTATTGAATAGAAGATCACGCTTACATACCTTGGCTTTATCGGTCCCTTCGTGTAGCTCCACTAGTTTTGTCCAAAGGTCCTTTGAGCTTATGAAGGGGCCGACGTGATTTAGCTCTTCCTTGGACAAGCCGCATTGGAGGATTTGTGTTGCCTTGGCATCGGCTTCGACTTGTCATTTTGTCGCAATGGTCCATTGATCATAATCCAAGGAGTCACCCACTTCATTAGTCGGAAGTGTGAAACCCATTTGGATTATGATCCACATCTCGATTTGGGTTTTGAGAAAGCATTCCATTCGACCCTTCCAATAACGGAAGTCATCTCCGTTGTAAAACGGAGGTCGGACGGTGCTAAAACCCTCGAGATGGGCCATTAGAACAAAAGAAACAAGTAGACAAAAAAACTAGCAATGACAAAAACACACAAGAAAGTACCAAGACTCGCGTCTTGGATTAGTAGTGCGGTAGAAAAACTAAGCGAACAAATTAAATTCGAAATAAACAGAAAAAAAGAAAAAAAAAATCTGTGAAAATGCTAGATTGGTGGTTTCACCAAATCTTAGCACCCCCGGCTCTGATACCAATTGTTGGATCGAAGCGGATCGCTAGAGGGGGGGGTGAATAGCGATAAAACTTTTTTTCGAGTTCGTATCAAAAACCGAGTAGATAATTAATTGCAGCGGAAATGTAAATGTAAAGTAAAAAGAGACAAAGGAGTTTTACTTGGTTCGTAGCCTTCGGCTACTACTCCATGGCCCTAGCGGTCCTCGACCACGTACGGAGGGCAAAAATACTAAAGAACTCCTCCCCGTTAGAGGTAGGAGTTTAATCGATACAAGTAAAGCACAAAGCTTGAGGTAGAGGGACACTCCCTCTCTCCTCGTTACGATAAATGCTCCGAAAATGAAAGCACTAAACTGAAATAAAACTCTAACCGACGTAATAAAATGAAAACAAATAAACCTAGACGTCGGAGAAGAAGCACTTCGTTGTCGGAGAAGTTGTAGCTTTGCGGAGGCTTTTGGAAGCTTAGAATTGATGAATAAACCCTAGGATTGGCCCTCCTTTTATAGCCTTCGAGCCCCTTTTCGAGAGGAACCCTAGCCAATCAAAATTGAGCACCAATCTCCTTGAAATGGGGTGATAAGCCTTGACTCGGCCGATCATTGACCATCGATCGATCGATGGCCATCATCGACCGATGGTAGCATCGATGAATCGTCGACCTCGTGCAATGATCGTTTGTGGCAAATGAGTCCTCCAATCGCGATCGATACTAGCTGCAAGGCAAAGTTAGCTCAAAGAAAACATTATTTCGACGGCCTTCGACCGTCCGATCTCGACCTAGACCATCGATGGAATGTCTTTGGTCGGATCTACGCTTAAGACCATCCCCGTAAGGAGGATACGACCTCACTTACGCTCGCACACACGAGCTTACCTCGATACTTACCATGTCGCTTTTGCTTTCGGCCTTCCACTCGATTCCTTCGGCTCCCTCCGAAGTCACTCGAGTGTCGCCCGACCACCCGGCTTCTTCCGGGTGTCGCTAGCCTTCAGCTCCAGCTTTAGCAATCTTCTGCACACTCGATTCAGCTCGTGAGATAACGACATGAGCTTAACTTTGTATCGTTTGCTATAATCAAAACTCAGGTTCAACCTAGGTGCCTACTGCACCAACATAAAAGTTTTGAGAATTTAAGTTTTAAAATACTTGATAATTTAGATAAATTGTGTGTTAAATCTAGTAACATTAGTCATAATAAATCTAGCAAATTAGTTGATTGTTGTTCAAATAATAAGGTCAATTACTTAACATAAATAATAATTCAACTAATAAAAAATTAAATAATTCAGATTTAATTAGTTTAAATAATTAAAAATATTAGTGAAGAAAATGATCAAATTAATCTGACCTTTGATAAGATTAATCGAGAACTTGATCAAATTTTTAGTCTAATCAACATAGATCTTGATCAAATCAAGACTAAACTAACCTAGGACTTGATCATAATAATCAAGCCTAGATAAGAATAATCAAAATCTAGAAAAGAATCATCAAACCCTAAATATGATTGATCAAGATAATTTCGAATTAAAAAATTCTAGTTTGAAAATTTTGAATTTTAAAAATCCAAATTTAAATTTAAAAAATTCTAAATCAAATTTAAAAAATTATAAATCTAATTTAAATCCTAATTTGAAAAATTCAAATCCTATTTATAAAAATTCTTATCCAACTTTGAAAGAGTCTAATTTGAAAAATTCAAAATCTAACTTAATTAAAAATTCAAAATTAGATAACCAAACTAATAAAATTAATTTTAATAGAGTACCATTTGATTATACACAAATTAATAATTTAGTAATTAAACCTTTAATTTTTAAAAATTCAACTAATAAATATATAAGCTTGGGTTATAAGTCTAAGTTAATCAAAAATCAATATCCTAAAATTTATAAACCTAATTATCATAGAGTACTGTTGGTGCAATCGACCCAGGTCACGATTGACCAGGACTCGAGTTTGACTCGAGTGATGTTTTGATGTTTCGACAAAAACATATGATAATGTAATTGTCATGGGAAAGTCCAAGTGGAACACTTGGCATTTGGTAAAGTCCAAGTCTTGAGTACTTGGCATGAAAAGTCCAAGTGGGACACTTGGCATATGAAAAGTCCAAGCATGAGTCTTGACAATGTAAAAGTCCAAGCATGGGTCTTGGCAATGTAAAAGTCCAACATGGGTTGGCAAGGAAAGTCCAAGTGGAACACTTGGCATTTGGGAAAGTCCAAGTCTTGAGTACTTGGCATGAGAAGTCCAAG
Organism: Wurfbainia villosa; assembly: GCA_025175895.1. NCBI lineage: Eukaryota > Viridiplantae > Streptophyta > Magnoliopsida > Zingiberales > Zingiberaceae > Wurfbainia > Wurfbainia villosa. The sequence goes on from CM046009.1 coordinate 6,007,120, forward strand.
CATGGGTCTTGGAAAATGAGAAGTCCAAGCATGGGTCTTGGCAAATGGAAAGTCCAAGCATGGGTCTTGGCATGGAAAGTCCAACATGGGTTGGCAAGGAAAGTCCAAGCATGGTCTTGGCATGGAAAGTCCAACATGGGTTGGCAAGGGAAAGTCCAAGCTTGAGTATTGGCATTTGAGAAGTCCAAGGGCTTGATATTGGCGGCGTAAAGTCCAAGCGGGAGTCTTGGCAGCATAAGTCCAATGGTTGGCGGCGTAAAGTCCAAGTGGAGTCTTGGCGGCGTAAGTCCAATGTGCCTTGGTGAACACCAGATTAGCATGAGCCGAGGGAAGCACACGGAGGCTAAGCGCGATGGATGAACAAGTCATGGATGACTTGGAGGGATCCGAGAGGCGTGAGGCTGATGGAGGTGGCTAGAAGGCTTAGGTCTAGGCTAAGGGTGGTCTAGCAAGTATGGGGGCACCATACTTGGGTTAAAACCTCATCTTTGAGGTTGGCAGTCGACTGGCATTATGGCCGGTTCGACTGCCGTGAGTCGACTTGAGTTCGACCGCTTAAGAGCCGAATCGCCAGTACGATCGCCATCGAGCAGCCGAATCGATGTCTACGGCAATGACGGCCAAAGGGCCATGATCGCTAGTTCACCCCGTTGTCTCACGACAAGCGATGACATCGATCGACCGGGTGACTTATGGCGTCGGTGATGGCGTAAATCCGGCCGACGCGAGGTTATAAAGGCAGCTCGGAAGGAGGGTTGCAACCGATTTTTCTTGGGCCCGTTTGAAGCGATTCCTTTGCTGCTGCAAATCAGGGCTTTCAAGTGCTAGTCCAAGGCAATCAACAAGCAAGCTTCTAAAGAGTTTTTGTAAAGTGTTCTTTACTTCTCTTGTTGTATTTCTTCTTATATTTGCTTGTTGTATTTAGATTATTATTGTAATCTTATTGTAAGAGGTTTCTCCACCTCCGACTTGTGTCGAGAAAGAGGATTTGTGATTAGTGATTGCATTGGCATCGCTAGAGCTCGTTAGAGCTCAATCCGTGGAGTAGGAACCGTTTCGGTTCCGAACCACGTTATATCTCGTGTTGTGCTTGTGTTCGTGATTGTTTGTATTTCGTTATTGCTTTCATTTCTATATTCTGCTGCACTAACGAAATTGTAGACACGATCACGATCGAATTCCATCTTCGTACGGTCACAACGCTATTCACCCCCCCTCTAGCGGCGTCAAATCTCCAACAAGTACTCTATAACTATGGAACAAATAAAATTTATCTAAAAAACTAACTACTTGTTCGAGTTGATTGAATATAACATGTTCATTCATACATTCATATCATGTTTAATTAATTATTAATTATCATGCTTAATTACGTCATGTCATACATATTAGTCTTTAATTAACTATGATAGAATGGTTAGATAGGAAATGATCAATTAATCTTGACAGCATAGTATCAAGACGTGGTGAGATGATAGTACATTAGAAAAACGAAGTCAAGTGTATTCAGATTTGATAAGGAGTATCTAGCTTGGTATACTTAGCTAAGTTGAATTGACTGAAACTACCTCACCACATCCTAAACTAGTTAGATCAGGATTTGACTCTAAGTAAATTAAGTGTATAATTTCTTAAGTTGGCTTTGCCTAAGGAAGTGACCATTATTCCGATCAAAGAAGGCTCCTGTGCCTCTTTACGACTTGGAAGGCTTTTTTTGAAATGTTCTTTAAAGGTTAAATTCGAATCTAACTCGAGGTTAATTAATTTCTAAGGCATTAAATTTAACTACGTAAAATTGAATTCATCTCACAACACCTATAGGATAACTTGGTTGATCATGTAGAATGAGTGAGATGGTAAGGACAAAAAATTGAAAATAATTTTGAAAACGATTTCAAAATTTACATATAAATATTTTTTTAAAACTACTTTTACTATACTCATTGATTGTCATGTTTATTGTTGGTGCAGTGGGCACCTAAGTCGAACTTGAGTTTTGATTATAGTAAACGATACAAAGTTAAGCTCATATCATTATCTCACGAGCTGAATCGAGTGTGTAGAAAAGTGCTAAAGATGAAGCCGCGGTGGTCGGGCGACACTCGAGTGACTTCGGAGGGAGCCGAAGGAATCGAGTGGAAGGCCGAAAGCAAGAACTACAAAGTAAGTATCGAGGTAAGCTCGTGTGTGTGAGCGTAAGTGAGGTCGTATCCTCCTTACGGGGATGGTCTTAAGTGTAGATCTGACCATAGATATCCCATGGATGGTCTAGGTCGAGATCGGATGGTCGACAACCGTTGAAATTATGTTTTTATTAAACTAACTTGTGATTTTAGCAAGCATCAGTCGACTGCTGAGTGTTGCAACTTGACTGGCGCTGCCATCAGTCGACTAATGATGGCCATCAGTCGACTGATGGTCAAGGATCAACTTTGAGGAATCAAGCCTTATCACCTCATTCCATGGAGCTTGGTGCCTAATTTTGATTGGATGAAGACCCATTCGATGAGGGGCTCAAAAGCTATAAACGGAGCGATTCTCTAAGGGTTTTTCATCAATTCTAAAAGCCTCCAAGTGCTTCTGATATGCTAAGACTCTCCGACATCCCTATGACGAAGCGCTGTAGACACGACGACTAGAGCTCAATCTTCTTCATCTACGAGTCATCAGTAAAAGTGTTTTTATAGTTTCAATCTGTACTTAAGTTCATTATCGTGCTTTTATCGTAACGAGAAGAGGGGGAGTGTCCCTCTATCTCGATCCTTTTCGTGGTTTTTGTATTCGATTAACTCCTACCTCCAACGAGGAGGAGTTCGTTAGTGATTTGCCCTCCGTGCGTGGTTAAGGACCACTAGGGCCTTGGAGTAGTAGCTATAGGCTACGAACCAAGTAAAAAAACCCTCTTGTCTTCTTTATTGTTTTATTCTTTCCGCTGCGTAACTCAAGTATCGAAACGAACGAAAGTTTTTATCGCTATTCACCCCCCTCTAGCGATTCGCTCGATCCAACAATTGGTATCAGAGCCGGGGGTGCTAAGATTTGGTGAAACTACCAATCTAGCTTTTCTACAGATTTTTTTTATTTTTATTTCTGTTTATTTCATTTTTTTAAGCTCTTTCATTCGTTGAGTTTTTCTCCCGCACTACTATTCCAAGAAGCGAGTCTTGGTAAATTTCGCTCTTTTGTGTCGTTGCTAGGTTTTCCTTTTTTTTCTCTCTCTTCATTTTCTTGCTCTTTTTGTGTCAATGGCCTATATTGAGGGTTTTAGCACCGTCCGACCTCCGTTTTACAATGGAGATGACTTCCTTTATTCGAAGGATCGGATGGAGTGCTTCCTTAAGACCCAAATCGAGATGTGGATCATAATCTAAACGGGATTCACACTTTCGACTAACAAAGTGGGTGAATCTTTGGATTATGACCAATGGACCAATGCTACAAAAAGACAAGTTGAAGCCGATGCCAAGGCGACTCAAATCCTCCAATGCGGCTTGTCCAAGGAGGAGCTTAATCACATCGGCCCCTTCATTAGCCTTGAAGGATCTGCAGGAGCTAGTGGAGCTACGAAGGGGCCAGGTAAAATGATCTCCTTTTCAATAGGTTGTATAATCTAAAAATGCAGGAACACGAGACGGCGCCACAATTGCATGCTCGGGTTTAAGATATCATTAATAACCTACACGCAATCGGACAAAAGGTCAAAAACTGCGACCTTATCAGGTATGTACTAAACTCATTTCCTAGGACCACCTTATGGGCATTGATAACTACCATTTTATCGTATTATTTTGGTCCTTAATATAACTGTTTTTATCCTCTCGAGTGATTTATTATTGATTATTATCATGTTTTATGAGTTGGATATATTTTTGGACCTCATTGTAAATTCTCCTAAATTTTGGACTTATAAGCGAATTTTATCTTTGTTTGTAGGAGATCGAGATGAGCCATTGGACTAGACACACAGTGGATCAATGGCTTCATCTAGGGTCATAAAGGGCATTTCAAGCTGGCTTAATCTGAGTTCTTTATCGAGATCGGAAGCAATTTAAGCAAGGGACAAGATCTTATCAATCTGGACCGTCCATTGTGATTGGCTTGATCTGAGCCATCTATTCAGATCTGGAGAGATCCAGTCCGTACATTTAGATCTGGACATCTGAGCCCTTCCTCCAGATTCGACCGATCCTTATTATCCCTTCAGATGTGGAAGATCCGTTAATTCAAAGTCCGAAGAATTTGAGCCGTTGGATGCACAGCTCTTAAATGGATTAATCAGGTTAATTTATCCCTAGGTTTAATGGACGGCTGAGATGTGATCTTGCTTGGATCGGACGACCGAAGGAAAGCACCCTTAAAAAGCCGCAGCTTCTCCATCGCGCGGTGGCCGACATTTTCTTCTTCCCGCACGGAAGCCCGACGATAGCTCCTTCACCGCCACCGCCACGCTCTCCCCTTCCCCGCCGGTCGCCGGAGAGGAAAGGGGATTCCCTCCTTCTCCGGTGACCGGTGCCCCTTCATCTCTCTCCACCTTCTTCGCGAATGCAGCTTCTCCAAGCTCCGTCGTCGACTACTTCATCTACCGCCGATCAACCCTATATCACAGCTTCGTTCGTCATTCGTTTCGGCCAGCTTCATTTCTCCCTCCGATAGCCTTGCTCCACACCTCCGATGGCAATTTCCAGCACTGCCACAGCTCCTGCCAGCTTCTTCCCAACCGCCGACAGCTTCTCAATTCCAGCACATTTCTAGCTTCCCCACAGTTCCAATTCCAACGCATTTCCGACAACTTTCCTAGCTCCTATTTTGCAAGCTTCACGATGTGTTAATTGATCTTTGCTTTTGTTCGTTGAATGTTTGTAATCAAATTTATCTTTCATGTTTAGATTTGCACTTAATTAGTTTAATTTGTTTCATGCTTACAAAGTGTTCGGTGGAATATCTCTTAGAGTAATTAGGTTGTAGTTGGTTAGTTTAGATTTAATTTCATGTTATGTTTTACTCTTATGTTATTCTGCATATTTAAATTCATGCACTTTCTTGTTCGAATGCTTAGTTTAGATTTCTTTTAAATTCATCATACTCGTAGTTTAGTTAGATTAGAGCTTAATTTCCTTGCATTGTCTTTCGTTTGGTAGGATTAGCCTTTTAAAACCCAAAACCCCCAATCTTCAATAGAAAACCCAAGCAATAATTAGAAATTCTAAGTTTACTATTCTGTCGATTACGCTCATTGGGAAACGATCCGGGTCATCTACTATGCTATATTAGTGTAGTTTGGGGGTTTGATAATTAATTTGAAACGATACCATGACAAAAACCATGCACATCAAATTTTGGCGCCGTTGCCGGGGAGTGTAATGATGTTTGGTAGACTTAGGATTGTTTGTCCATTTTTCTAAAAAAAAAAAAAAAATTAAAAAATTAAAATTTTTGTTTATGGCTGCATTATTTTATTTCTTGTATATCCATGTATTTGGTCATATCTATTTCCTGTGTCTTTTGATATTGTTTGTTAGTATTGCAGGAAAGAATAGGAAATTTCTTTAAACATGGATCCTTATTATCAGCGATTTGGAGACTTCAACCAGCCTTATTATTCAGACCAAAATGAGCAGCAGAGTGTTTTTCCTATTGAGCCTCAGAGCTACCCACGAGAATATCAGAACATATATGTTCCAACTCTTAGTTCTTATAGTTATGATTGGGGAGATCCTTCAATGCAATATTATCAGCCCCAACGAATTTCAAAGCAGCATGAGTACTTTCAACCTCAACAACAGAATAGGTATGAATCATTTTCAAATACCTATAATTATGGTTGGATGGATCATTCAGGGTTCAAGTATGGAAGCACACAATAGAACATTCCTCAACCTCAATTCAACAATTCAGGGTGGACTGATCATCAGAGCTTTGATAATGGAAATGAGCAACAACAGCATGATCAACCTTTTTCCAGCATATCAGAGTCCAATATATCAAAACTACAATGAAGAAACCCTTGCTCCCAGTCAAGAAAATACACTAGAAAAGTTCTTGCAGCAGCAAATGAGGAATAGTCATCAACAGCAACAAAAAAAGCTACAAAATTTACAAATCCAGCTAGATCAAATTGCTTCATCCACCAGTCAGATACAAGCACAGGATTCCTTTTAGCCTCCATTAAAGACCATTTCTATGGATATTGACATGCATAGGGAGATGGATTATGGAGTGAATGATGGGCATGTCTATGATTCAGCCACTCCACAGGACTCCTACGAATCTTTGTGCTGTGATACTATTGTAGATACTGATGGATGTGAATTTGTAGATGAAGTTACTGCTGTAGCAGATGAAGTGGATGATAATACTAGTGGCTTAGATTTATTTTGTGATGCTATTTATGCCACTAATACTGAGATATCTACAGTGGAAGTAGGGTCAGAAAAATTAGTTGAGGATGATGTTAGTGAGTTGCCAGCTACTCCTATTTGCAGTTTTATTGCAGATGGTGTTGTAGAGGAGAGAGTGCCTACAGAATTTTTATGTTTAACTGTGCAACCACTCGATAAGCCTGATGGAGGAGTGATGGATAGCTGGATTTTTCCCCCAGGCTGGACACTCCCATCACAGCTGAAGACTCCAAGAATTTTGCTGATGAAGGCCCTAATAACATATGCAATAATCCAACCCCAAGGTTGGACACTTTTCCTGAATCGCCTCTGACCACCAGAGATTACATATGATGAGGTGATCATATTGGAGGGAGCAGCATAGTATTATCATGATCACACCATGAAGGCGCTCACCCCCATTCAGTCCATTTCACTCCCGGCATGGATGCTTACACTAAATCTTCTTCAACCACCAGGATGGGATTTCTTTCGAAGCACTCTACTGCCTGAGTGGCTCCTCCTGCTAAATCTTCTTCAACCGCTAGGACCTCAGGGGAGTTTGCTCCATCTCATCTCTTTTCTTTTCCTTTATATATATGTTTCTTTTACTTTATTTTTGTTTTAGTTGTTGAGTTTTGGTTGTTGAGTTTTGGTTTTATCGATTTTTCAAATAAATTTCGTATGCATTCCTTTATATTATCTTAGAAGTCGTGAAATTTAGTTAAATTTGATTGTCGAGTTTTGGGGATTTTTTGTCATGAATGGATTATTTGATTGCATATGGTTACTCTTTGGTGATGGATTCTGTGTTGATAGATTAAGATGATTTTTTTTCATTCTTAGTGAGGATTGTGCATGTTCTTATTGCTTGTGTGTGGTGCACTTGTGGTCATTGTAATTCTAGAACTTGCTTTGATTCTTTCGAGGCTACACAACCATAGGTTTGCATGATTAGTATGAAGACAATCTCACTTGTTTCCCTTTACTTCTTTTATTGTCACATGCTATTCAAATAATTTTCTTATCACACGTCATATCATTTCCATTATTTATTCCATTATCTTTTCTACATTTTTATCATGTCATTTCTCTTCCATTTCTATTTTTGGATGTGGAATATTAAATGTTACATGATGAGCATTTTGCCTGGGACGGACAACAGTTTAAGTGTGGGGGAGAGAGTAGCTCAAGATAATTTAATGTAAGTATAGGCATGTCATGCTTGATCACTATGGACAAGCCGTGTTTTTATTTTTATAGTTGAGCTTGATGTTTTAGAGCATAGGAAAGTGTACTGCATGTAAAAAAAAATGAAAAAAAAATTTGAAGAAAGAAAAAAAAATGAAAGAAAAAAAAAAAAATTGGAAAAAAAAGAACATTTGGTCAAAACAATAAAGGCAATAAAAAAAAATCTTTAACATGTTGTGCAGTTTTATCTGTGATAGTATTTTTGTGATAGACATCCCTTATTACAACTATTGAGAGAGTTATTGTATATCATATCTGGACTTGTATTGTGAATGTGATAGGGGTTGTTTACATGTTTAGTGGATGGTAAAATGCTAGCTTGGATGAAAACTTTTGGGGCACTACTTTCTTGTACTCATTTATGTAGCATTCCAATATTTCCATGTCTCCTTGCATTGCTTTAGCTATTTCATTTCTTATTTTTCTTTCCTTACACACATACCATTATTTGGTTTTTATTCATGTTTCCCTTGTATTCCTAATAAGCCTTCAATAATTATGCATTCTTATGTGTATATAGTGGTGAAGGTAGAAGAAAAGCAAGCATATGGTAGTTCATAAACCATGAGTAGCTTGAGTGAACTCCACTATTACATGCTTATGAGAGCGAGAGAAACCACCACTTACCTTGTGCGGCTTAATCATTCTTAGTCTATTCATGATGGATTGAAGTCACCATGTTTGTTAACCTGTGTAAGATTTGAGTCCATAATTGCTTGAGTCTTTGAGAGTTGACAATCCTAGATAACTTTCTTTCACGATTTTCTATGTATACTTGGGAATTGCTCGGGAAATACACTTTCAGTTTATTTTTAGTTTTCTTTACTTGCTTGGGACGTGCAAGAATAAGTGTGGGGGAATTGATAACTACCATTTTATCGTATTATTTTGGTCCTTAATATCACTATTTTTATCATCTCGAGTGATTTATTATTGATTATCACCATGTTTTATGAGTTTGATATATTTTTGGACCTCATTGTAAATTCTCCTAAATTTTGGACTTATATGCGAATTTTATCTTTGTTTGTAGGAGATCGAGATGAGCCACCGGACTAGAGTCACAGTGGATCAATAGCTTCATCTAGGGTCATAAAGGGCATTTCAAGCTGGCTTAATCTGAGTTCTTTATCGAGATCGGAAGCAATTTAAGCAAGGGACAAGATCTGATCAATCTGGACCATCCATTGTGATTGGCTTGATCTGAGCCATCTATCTAGATATGGAGAGATCTAGTCCGTACATTTAGATCTGGACATCTGAGCCCTTCCTCCAGATTCGACCGATCGTGATTATCCCTTCAGATGTGGAAGATCCGTTCATTCAAAGTCTGAAGAATCTGAGCCATTGGATGCACAACTATTAAATGGATTAATCAGGTTAATTTATCCCTAGGTTTAATGGACGGCTGAGATGTGATCTTGCATGGATCAGACGACCGAAGGAAAGCACCCTTAAAAAGCCGCAGCTTCTCCATCGCGCGGTGGCCGACATTTTCTTCTTCCCGCATGCAAGCCTGACGACAGCTCCTTCACCGCCGCTGCCGCACTCTCCCCTTCCCCACCGGTCACCGGAGAGGAAAGGGGATTCCCTCCTTCTCCGGTGACCGGCGCCCCTTCATCTCCCTCCACCTTCTTCGCAAACGCAGCTTCTCCAAGCTCCGTCGTCGACTACTTCCTCTACCGCCGATCATCCCTATATCACAGCTTCGTTCATCATCCGCTCCGACCAGCTTCATTTATCCCTCCGACAGCCTTCCTCCACACCTCCGACGGTAATTTCCAGCACTGCCACAGCTCCTGCCAGCTTCTTCCCAACTGCCGACAGCTTCTCAATTCCAGCGTATTTCCAGCTTCTCCACAGTTCCAATTCCAGCGCATTTCCGGCAGCTTTCCAAGCTCCTATTTTGCGAGCTTCACGATTTGTTAATTTTAATTGATCTTTGCTTTTGTTCATTGAATGTTTGTAATCAAATTTCCCTTTCATGTTTAGATTTGCACTTAATTAGTTTAATTTTTTTCATGCTTACAAAGTGTTCGGTGAAATATCTCTTAGAGTAATTATGTTGTAGTTGGTTAGTTTAGATTTAATTTCATGTTATGTTTTACTCTTATGTTATTCTGCATATTTAAATTCATGCACTTTCTTGTTTGAATGCTTAGTTTAGGTTTCTTTTAATTTCATCGCACTCGTAGTTTAGTTAGATTAGAGCTTAATTTCCTTGTATTGTTTTTCGTTTGGTAGGATTAGCCTTTTAAAACCCAAAACCCCCAATCTTCAATAGAAAACCCAAGCAATAATTAGAAATCCTAAGTTTACTATTCTGTCGATTACACTCGTTGGGAAACGATCCGGGCCATCCACTATGCTATATTAGTGTAGTTAGGGGGTTCGATAATTAATTTGAAACGATACAACGACAAAAACCGTGCACATTAGGCATCCATGGTCGATGTCTACAAGGTCTCTAAGGATCTTTCAAAACTTAGATTAAATGAATTGTTTTTGGATTTTGAACTCCATGAACAGTCTAACTTGGAACCCGAGAAGGGTATAACACTTTTTGCAGGATTGAAGAAGAAGACCGTGAGCAAGCCACCCCCGAAGGAGGAAGAAGATGAGTCCGATTCGGAGGTCGATCCAAAATTGGAGACCGAACTAGTCAACCTAGTTTGGAGGATGGTCAAGGGCCGAAAGTGAACCGTCACTCGAGCCAACGAAGGCAAGTCTAAAAGTTCTAATGTTAGCTGTTACAAATGCAACAGGTTTGGACATATCAAGTCCGAATGTCCGAAGCTCAAGAGCAAAGCACCGAAACTCAAGAAGGCACTCAACGCTACGTGGGAAGAAGCGTCAGAGGAAGAAGGCGACAATCACATCTTCATGGCTAAACCAGCTGAATCAGAGACGGAGTCTGAACCAGAGCATGAGTCTGAACCCGAAGACGAATCGGACTACGAAGCTTTATTCAAGACAAGCCATGGATCTGCATCCGGTTCAAGAGATACACTTAAGGTAAGTCGATCTCTTATTAGTACTCTTTACAGTGCGATTAAATTCTTAACTAGGAAATTAGCTAAGTCCGAGTCCAAGGTCGAGACCCTGGTTGAGGAGGTTAAACTCTTCAAACACGAGGTCTCCCTAACCTCTTCGACTAGTCAAGTTCGAGAGGAGGACTCAACTCAGGTTGAAAAGCTCGAAGTTGAGAACTCACTCTTGAAAAGTCAAGTCGAAGATCTTAGGAACACGTTGGAAAGGTTTACTTTGGGATCCAAGGGACTTGACCTCCTACTTGGATCGCAAAGGGCCGTGTACAACAAGGGCGGACTAGGGTTTAGCTCAAATACGACCAACAAGTCGTATATGTCGATATAAAAAACGTGTCCAAGCATGGGTTCCTAAGACCGCTTTGATTTCAAACTTAGGATCCAACGATCTTTGGGTTCCCGAGGACGAATCCAGATGTGGAGAGACCGAACCGATTGATGGTCGGGGGAGCGGTCTGAAAACTTGTTTGTGCTTTAACTTAGAAATTGCATGCTTAGGTCTTTTATGTATTTTGATTTTTTCCTTTTAGAATGGTTAGATAGGACTATAACTCGTCAATACTTGGTAACATAGTACTAGGATGTGGCGAGATGATAGTACGCTAGGAAAACAGAGTCTCGTGTATTCGGGCTAGATAAGGCGTATCTAGTTCAGTGCACTTGACCGAGTGGAACTAGCTGAAGCTACCTCGTCGTATCCTAGACTAGTTAGACCAGGAAGTGGTCTTAGGTGAGTTAAGTCTTTATTTTCTTGAAAATGGCTTTGTCTAAGGAAGTGGTCAGTTTTCGTATCAAAGAAGGCCCCTGTGCCTCGCCACAACCTGGAGCCATGATCTTGAAAAGTGACTTGATGAGCTTAAGGTCAAATCTGAATCTAACGCAAGGTTGACAAGTGTTCAAATCATTAAATTTAAATCAAGTAAAATTGAAAGTCATCTCACAAGAACATATAAGGTTAACATGCTTGATCATGTAGACATGGGTGATATGATTTAGGTTTAATAATTTACAACCAACCTTTAGGAATTTCAATATCCGATCCAACTACCTTGTGTGTAGGATCAATGGATGTTGGATAGTAATTGCTCCCGACACATGACCGGGGATCAACTCAAGTTTTTGAAGCTTTGATTCAAACGACAAGGATCGGTAGCCTTCGGAAACAACGACAAGCTCAAAATCATCAGGTCAAGTGATATTGAGCTCAACTCAAACTTTATTATTCAAAATGTCTTATTGGTAGAAAATTTCCAATATAATTTACTTAGTGTAAGCCAATTGTGTGATAATAAATATAAGGTCATATTTCTAGAAAATGAATGCATAATTAATACAAATGAAACCTCTAAAACAATTCTTAAAAGAACCAGAAATAATAATATTTATACTATTAATTTAACTAACTCCTCAACCAAGTGTCTTATGACATGGCAAGAGGAATCTTGGTTGTGACACCGACGACTCGGTCACTCGCACCCAAGACTCATCCACAAGATGAGTCAGAGGTTTTCCTAAACTCAATAACTTGGATAATAAAATATGTAATGCTTGTCAACAAAGTAAACAATCTAGGATACAACATCAACTAACTAATCAAGAACGAACAAAAAGTGTTCTTGAGCTCCTACACATGGATTTATTTGATTCACACGGAGCTAAGTCACTTAATGAGAGTCAATTTTGCTTAGTCATAATTAACGACTATTCTAGATTTACTTGGGTTAGGTTCATCAAACACAAAAGTGATACTCTAGATCAATTAATCAACCTATTTAAACTAATAGAAAATCAACAAAACCTTAAAATCAAAAGACTTAGGAGTAATCATGGTGGTGAATTCGAGAACCACAGGTTTACAGAATTCTATAACCTAAATGGATACCACCATGAGTTCTCATGCCATAGAACCCCACAACAGAATGGCCTAGTAGAACGTAAAAATAGAACCCTACAAGAAGCCGCTAGGATAATGTTAAATGAGTATAACCTACCTGATAGGTTTTGGGCAGAAGCCGTTAGTATGACTTGCTATGTCCAAAATAGGATCCTTATGGTAAAGAGGCACCTTAAGACCTCGTACGAAATTTATCACGATAAAATACCTAACATCAAGTACTTTAGGGTATTTGGATGTAAGGTACATATCTTAAACACTAAGAATAACCTAGGGAAATTCATATCCAAAACTTCTACCGGAATCTTTTTAGGATACTCGACTACGAGTAGAGCCTATAGGGTATATAACCATGATACCCTTAGGGTCGAAGAGACTATTAATGTAGTGTTTGATGAAGGACACGAACCTACAAAACCCCTAGCAACCTCAATTAGCGAGCCGATTCATACCAGACTCAACTCCGATCTTGAGATCGAGTCTTGTATTAATCCTAACCTAAGTCAAACAAATCATCCTATCGACCAAGCGAGAGGTGACTCTAACCCAAGTCAAACTAGTACTCAAACAAATCATCCTATCGACTAAGCGATAGGTGACTCTAACCCAAGTCAAACTAGGACTCAAACGAATCATCCTATCGACCAAGTGATAGGTGATCCAAGCCTAGGAGTTCGAACTAGAGCTTCATACCGAAACCTTAGTCAAATCTCCTTGATTTCCAAAATTGAACCCAAAACCATTGACCAAGCTCTTCTTGATCCCGATTGGATTATTGCAATGCAAGAAGAGCTAGCTCAATTCACTAGGAATGAAGTATGGGAATTAGTACCACCACCTAAAGATAAAACAATCGTTGGAACAAGGTGGGTGTTTCAAAATAAACTTGATGATAAAGGTGAAGTAGTTAGAAATAAAGCTAGATTAGTTGCTAAAGGGTTTAGTCAAGTCGAAGGTTTAGATTACGACGAGACCTATGCCTCAGTAGCTAGACTAGAGTCCATCCGAATGATATTAGCATATGCTGCACATCGAGGATTTAAGTTGTTTCAAATGGATGTAAAGTCAACATTCTTGAATGGATATATTAAGGAAGAGGTTTATGTTAGTCAACCTCCTGATTTCGAAAGTCTAGTTAAACCCGACCATGTCCTTAGATTAAAGAAAGCTCTCTATGGACTCAAACAAGCTCCTCGAGCTTGGTACGAGAGGCTTTCGATTTATCTTAAGTCCAAAGGATTTAACCAAGGCCTAGTCGATCCAACCCTCTTCGTAAAAACCATAGGTAAGGAAATATTTATAGCCCAAATTCGATATCATTTTTGGAACAACCAATTCGATCCTACTAAACGAATTATGGAAAGTGAATTTGAAATGAATTTAGTAGGTGAGTTAAGTTTCTTCTTAGGTCTACAAATTAAACAAACTAAAGATGAAATATACTTACACCAACGCAAATATACTAGGGAATTAATTAAACACTTTGGAATGCAAGATGCTAAAATTATTAATACCCAATGACAACAAATGTGAATATAGGAGAAGATGTAACTAGAAATTCAATTGACTTAAAATACTATAGGAGCATGATAGGGAGTCTCCTTTACTTAACTGCGAGCCGACCTGATATCTTATTTGCAGTAAGTATGTGCGCAATGTTCCAAACCTGTGCCAAGGAATCTCACCTAACTCTAGTTAAACGTATCCTTAGATATCTAAAGGGCACACTTAACGTCGGTATTTGGAACCCTAGATCTACTAAGTTCGAACTAATCGGGTACTCCGACTCAGACTATGTCGGTAGTAAGCTCGATAGAAAGAGTACGAGTGGTTGTTGTCAACTTCTCGGCTCGAGTCTAGTGAGTTGGTGCAGTAGGAAGCAACACTATGTTACCTTATCTACCACCGAAGCTGAATACATCGTGATGGGTGAGTGTGTCACTCAGCTTCTTTGGATGAAGCACACTCTCCGAAATTTTAAGTTAGATTTTACAAACACTAAAATTCATGTAGATAACATTAGCTCAATTAACCTAACTAAAAATCCAATATGTCACTCTAGGACCAAACATATAGAGGTCAAACACCATTTCATTCGAGAACATGTGGCCAATGGAGCCATACAACTCGAATACATCGAATCGAAGTCCAACTTGGCAGATCTATTTACTAAACGCCTACCCGAAGCCGAATTCAGTCTATTAAGACGAAAATTGAGCTTGTGCGTAGTAGAGTAGGAATTTACAAATTATATTTTCTTATTACTATTTTTTACTTTTCATGCTCATGGAACTAGCTTAGGACATACCTTAGATATCATGTACCTATAGATTTAAGGAGCCAATACATCTCACAACACATAGGACTACTGTGTTTGTGTACTTAGCCACGTAGATGGGGGTGAGATGTTAGGACCTTACTTCTGATTCCAGATGTAGAGCTAGTGCATCGCCATGAACCACGGAGTATAATCATATATATTAACCGACTCTGACCAGGACTTGTTGATCTTTTATATCAATCAAGTCAAATGAGAGTTGAACATTATATAGATGAGCTTATTTTTAGTATATTATTTTCAAAATAATATGGAACATGCTTGGACATGGAACTTAAACTTAATACTTATATATTTTTTTTCAAAACCCCCCACTCATTCCGATATATGGCAAAAGGGGGAGAAAAAGGCCAAAGTTAAGGGAATTCTTAACTTAAACTTATTTTTAATACTATGACCAAACGTTAATGTTTACTTAAGAAAGGGGGAGAAGGGGCCAAGTTAAGAAATTTTCTTAACTTAAATTCTTTTTTACTAAGGCCAACTTTAAGTAATTGTTAATTACTTAAACTCTTCCTAAATAGCAAACATCAAGGGGGAGGATTAAGATCTTCTTTCAAGACTCACCCTCGGTCAAGGGGGAGGTTTCCTCAAGGGGGAGTACTTGGAAGAAAGTCTCTACTACTCCTACTTAATCTTTCTTCATGCATATTATTATTCTTCATATTATTTCCTTAACTTTGTATGGGTTTACCATAGATCAAAAAGAGGGAAATTGTTGGTGCAATGGGCACCTAAGTCGAACCTGAGTTTTGATTATAGCAAACGATACAAAGTTAAGCTCATATCGTTATCTCACAAGCTGAATTGAGTGTATAGAAAAGTGCTAAAGCTGGAGCTGAAGGCTGGCAACACTCGGAGGAAGCCGCGGTAGTCGGGCAACACTTGAGTGACTTCGGAGGGAGCCGAAGGAATCGAGTGGAAGGCCGGAAGCAAGAGCAACAAAGTAAGTATCGAGGTAAGCTCGTGTGTGTGAGCGTAAGTGAGATCGTATCCTCCTTATGGGGATGGTCTTAAGCGTAGATCCGACCAAAGACATCCCATGGATGGTCTAGGTCGAGATCGGACGGTCGACGACTGTCGAAATTATGTTTTTATTAAGCTAACTTGTGATTTCAGCAAGCATCAGTTGACTGCCCACAAGAGCCACTCGACTGCGTTAAATCAGTCGACTGCTGAGTGTTGCGACTCAACTAACGCTGCCATCAGTCGACTGATGGTCAAGGATCAACTTCGAGGAGTCAAGCCTTATCACCTCATTCCAAGGAGCTTGGTGCCTAATTTTGATTGTCTAAAGACCCATTCGATGAGGGGCTCAAAAGCTATAAAAGGAGGACTTCTCTAAGGGTTTTTCATCAATTCTAAAAGCCTCCAAGTGCTTCCGATACGCTACGACTCTCCGACATCCCTACGACGAAGCACTGCAGACTCGACGACTAGAGCTCAATCTTCTTCATCTACGAGTCGGCGGTAAAAGTGTTTTTATAGTTTCAATCTGTACTTAAGTTCATTATCGTGCTTTTATCGTAACGAGAAGAAGAGGAGTGTCCGTCTATCTCGATCCTTTTCGTGGTTTTTGTATTCAATTAACTCCTACCTCCAATGAGGAGGAGTTCGTTAGTGATTTGCCCTCCGTGCGTGGTCAAGGACCACTAGGGCCTTGGAGTAGTAGCCGTAGGCTATGAACCAAGTAAAAAAACACTCTTGTCTTCTTTATTCTTTTATTCTTTCCGCTGCGTAACTCAAGTATCGAAACGAACGAAAGTTTTTATTGCTATTCACCCCCCTCTAGCGATCTGCTCGATCCAACATTTATTGTATATAGTTATACTTAGTTTTTGAACATCTATATTTTTCTTAAAATATTTATTAATTGACTAATACGAAGACTTCTAGATCCTCAGGTCAATTTTAGGCCCTCTAGACACTTAGGAGAGTCTTTCTTGTGGTTAACAAGGAAATTCTATAGGTGTGTTAGATTTAGGAGGGGGGGGGGGGGGGGGGTTCTAATAGAAAGATCAGTATTTATAGGAATTTTTAAGGTATATTTGAAAAATCATGATTTAAAATTAACAATACTTTCAAAATGTTCAACTTTATTTCAAGGCCTTCTTTATTAATTAAAAATCATTTCAAAAATCAAAATTCTATAAAAAATATTATAGCAACTTTTGAAAATTAATAAGTCCTTAAAAAAATGTTAAAAGGTTGAAAGGTAAAATTTTAACCTAGGTTAAACATTGTTGGTGCAGGACCCTAAATCACTTTTTTTTAATGCCAAAGGGGGATAGAAAACTTAAGTTAGACAAACTTAATATCTCTAGCTACCTCTAGTTTGACATAACACGTATTAGCCATTTTTTTACACTAGTTTGTTAGACAAATTTAATATCTCTAGCTATCTCTAGTTTGACATAAGTCCTATTAGAAGTTTTATTATATTATTTTTAATATATGTTAAAGGGGGAGAGATGTTAAGTTAATAAATTCACCAATTATTAAGGGGGAGTCTTTCATGATTCATGCATTGTCTTTCATTTTATCAATGCATTTATTTCCTTAACTTTGAATCATATTGCCATAAATCAAAAAGGGAAATATTGTTAGTGCAGGGGCACTAGATAATCGAACATTAGTTTTGATTATGACAAAGGTTCAAAGTTCAGTCATATTGTCATCGTATGTGTTGTGATTGATGTAACTGAGAGGTGTCCTAAGACAATCGTCTTAGAAGTTATTAATAAAATTCACTATTTGAGTATATATTATTTATGTATTTGATTGGATCTTAAACACATGTACTAAAGTCCACAATATGATGTATGACATGAAAGAAATTGTGATTGGATCACAATTAGTGAGTATCTTATCATGTGTAATCATGTAAGTATTGAAACTATCCCTAGTCAATGAATTGATGAGATTGAACATCATCAATTTTGTGAGACTAGCACATGTTAAGCTCCTTGGTTTATTCAAGCATTTGGTACTCACTAAATGGAAGCATAGGGATGCTGAGAATGAATATGTGGATGCTAGTTATGGTAACTAGTTCATTGGAGTGACCTGCTATGAGACTTCATATGATTCTATATGTCGTTGAAGATCTCATTGCATCTTGAGTGTGACCTTCCTTATACTTGAGGTATTCAAGTCACCTTAATCATGGCACCTTATGCTTTGACTTCTTTGCAGCCATCTACATAGTAGGTGTAACTTTGGGATGATTGGGTATGAGCCAAAATGATCGAAGGTGTTTGAATAGCCCACAGAGGATTCACCACTCCTGATAAAAAAGATGTATACCCTAGGCCTCTTGTCAGGATTGTTACTCAGAAGTGTCTGGCCAAAGAAAACATGTTAAGAAGATGTTCTTCTTGGGAACATGTATGAGTAACTTGAATCCATAGGACAAAGAAACTAACTTGGGCTAGGTGTGACATAGTCAGCCTAGTGGGGATGAACGCATAGACCATGTCCTGAACCATGTGGGTATAGGATGAGTGAAAGGAACAAGACACGAACAACTGAAGCTACTAAAGGGTTTAGAAACGTTCTAGAGTCGATCTAGACTTTCCAATCAATTGGGGGTTATGATGTACTGCTAAGTGTCACTCATGATCTATTCATAATTAAAGGGTTAATTATGAATGACCAGTATAACCGGGAACCTATTGGGTCACACGCATTGTGGGTGACCTTTGTAGGATCGTAAGAGCGCTAGAGGGGGGGGGGTGAATAGCGCGCGTCAAATATTTTCGTCGATTCGATAAACACCAAGAGTAAAGCAGCGGAAAATAGAAAGAGACAAGAATGTTTTACTTGGTACATAACCTGATGGTTGCTAATTCAAGGCCCTTGCGATCCTAGATCGCGTACGGAGGACAAATCACTAACTAAGTCTCCTCCTCGTTGGAGGTAGGAGACAACGAATACAAAAGAAAAGACATTGAGGACGAGGTACAAACCCACCTCTCCTCTTTACGGCGAAAGAACAATGATTACAAGAAATAGAAGCTCCGATTATGATTACAAAAGTGAAAATATAACTAACAACTATATCGACGACCAATAGAAGTGGAGGTTGAGGTCATGTCGTCGACGTTGCGGCAACATTTATGCATCGTATCGTTGTCGTAGAGAAGCAACATTACGGGAGCATTTGGAGAGCTTGAATTGATGACCTAAAGGTGTGAAACCCCCCTTCTTTTATAACCCTTGGAATCCCCCCAACATTCAGATCCAGCTAAGGGTCAAAGAACCTCATCTCCCCAAGATAAGTGGAGCTTATCTTGACTTTCCTCGAGGTGGGCAGTTTGAATGACAGTTGACTGATTGCCCTAATCAGTTGACTGATGACACTATCAGTTGACTGCCAATAGCCAGTAGTCGACTGATGGCTAGGTCATTCAACTACAATACAAAGTTATCTCGAAAATAGAACAGTAAAGGTAAATTTGACGACCACTTACCGTCTGACCTCGACCTAGACCTTCTACTGGAAGTCTTAGTCGGATCGCCACCTAAGGACGTCCCCGTACGGAGGACTTGACCTCACCTTTACTCACACTCGAGCTTACCTTTGGTCCTTTGTGACTTGTCACTTAGCTTTTGGCCTTCACCTGGGTTCTTCGACTTCCTTCGAAGTTCTCTCGGTGTTGCTCGACCACCACGATTTCTCGACTCGAGATTCTTTGAGTGTCGTCGACCTTCATCTCAGCTTAGACATTTCTTGCACACTTAGTTCAGCTCATTAGATAACAATATATCCTTAACTTTAGGTCTTTGCCATAATCAAAATCTAGGTTCGATTATTTGGTGCCCCTACACCAACGATCTCTCCCTTTTTAATCTATGGCAAACCGACACAAAGTTAAGGGAAAATTAAAGCATAAAATACATGAAGTAAGTGAAATGATAAAAGCTTTTTCAAAAAGTTCTCCTTAACCCAAGGTGAGTTTCGATAAAGATACTTTAATTTTTAAAATTAAGTTTGTGTTACTTTATGTTACTCCCCCTTAACTTTTGCTCTTCTTCCCCTTTTGCCATAAATCAAAAAAGTGTGGGGGTGTTTATATAAAATAGGGGTTTAAAAATAGCATGTTATAAGCATGTGTCTAGAATTATTTAGATAGATTAGTTCGAGGTATATCCCTCTACACCAACAATTTAATAAGTTTTTGAACCGTAATTTTGATTTTCAAAATACTTATAAGTTTATTTTCAAAAAGAACTTCAAAGGTTTGTAATATAACTCTTAGGGTTAGTTTGCTCTCCCCCTTAGTCAAATATATGAAGTATAAGAGATTTAGGGGGCGCTAAACTTTGGCCTAGAGAGTTGTATACTTAGTATTGGCCAGTCAAAGTTGTAATTATTCGTTAAGTGCAATAGTTGAGAAAATAGGTAACATTTTGAAAAGGTTATGTTTTGTGTATATTATAATTATTCCTTAACATCTCACCCATTCTATGTATCTCAAAAATACGTTCGCCTTATATGTTTTGTGAGATGATTTCAACTTGATTAAAGTTAGTCAACCTTGGGTTAGATTCTGATTTAACCCTTAGTTTGTCAAGTAAACTTTTCAAGAAATTGGCTTCCAAGTCGCGGCGAGGCACAGGGGCATTCTTTGATTGGAACAACGACCACTTCCTTAGACAAAGTCAAATTCAAGAAATTGATTACTTCCTGGTGTAACTAGTTTAGGATACGACGAGGTAGCTTCAGCTAGTTTAACTCAGCCAAGTGCACCAAGCTAGATATGTCTTATCTAGCTCGAATACATGAGACATTATTTCTCTAATGTACTATCATCTCGTCGCGTCCAAATACTATGTTGTCAAAGTTGACTAACTATTTGTCCTATTTAGCTGTTCTAAAAAGTAAAACAAAATAACTAATCATGCAATGATTTTGCTAAGGAAGCGGGTATACTATTTTAGTGTTAGCTCCCCTTGGACCATTGAACCAATATGGTCTATCCACAAAGTGAACTTGATCCTGAGGAAACCAATAATTATTGGTCCTTATATGTGTGTTTAACAAAACCTTTGGGACCCATGCTTGGACTGGTTGATGACTATGATTTACGATAGACATATAAGATTTATTCGTAGTCCTTGAACTAAACCTGAGTCTGGCTTTGTTGTACATGACTCTTTGAGTTCCAAGAAGTTGGTTAAGATTCTTGGATCCCAATGAGAACTTGTCCAACCGAGCCTCGAGCTCTTGGACTTGTCCTCTCAAGAGAAAATTCTCTTCCTCGAGTTGTTTGACTTGAGATGAGTTCCCCTCTTGAGCTTGACTAGTCAAAGAGGTTAGAGTGGTCTCTTGCTTGAGGGTTTCAACCTCCTCAAGCAAGGACTCGACCCTAGACTCAGACTTAGTTAGTTTTCTACTTAACATTTTAATTGCATGGTAAAGATTGCTAATTAATGAATGACTTACCTTAATTTTTTCTTTTTACCCGACTTTGAGTCTCTTCTCGAAGTCGTCCTCGGAGTCGGAGTCGGAGTCAGAGTCGGAGTTGGATTCATATTCAGCTTTGGACTCTGACTTGGACTCTACCGGTCTTTCCATGAATGCTACGCCGATGCCTTCTTCTTCGTCGTCCCAAGTTGCTTGAAAGGCCTTCTTTGATCCCTTTTTCTTTGACTTCATTTTTGATTTGAAGTGCCCCTTCTTCTTGTTCTTCGACATCTCCCTTTATTTTCGGATTATCTTCCATACCATGTTTACTATCTCAGCCTCTTCTTCTGATTCGGACTCAGATTCACCCTCGGGTTCGGATCCTTCTTCTTGCTCGGGAGATGGCTTTCTCTTCTCCTTTCTTCTCTGACTTGCAAGCAAAGCAATACCTCTTTCGGCCCGGATCATGTTAGTTTGTTTGTGAAGTTCAAATTCAGAGAAAAACTCGTCTAACCTAATTTTTGATAGATCCTTAGAAACCTTGTAGGCATCGACCATGGATGCCCACAAGGTGGTCCTAGGGAAGGCATTGAGTGCGTACCTTATTAGGTCCCGATTGTCGACTGTTGGGGGATCGATTGGCCGGCTAGAGGGGGGTGAATAGCCCTCAATCGTTGGATGTCGTATTTTGCTCGTTCTCGTTGCATTGCTTGTCTATGATTGTCGTTAGCGCAGCGGAAACAATAAAACAATAATAATACTAACAACAAATAAGCACACGCAAACACACACGATATACGTGGTTCGGAACCGAATGGTTCCTACTCCACGGGCGAGCTCCTCGAGCTCTAGAGATGCACACGACAATACCCAAACTCCTTCTCGACTACACGTCGGAGGTGGAGAAACCTCTCACAAGAAATTACAACAGTAATATACAAATACAAACAAGAATACAAATACAATACAAAAGAAAACACTTTTCACCGATTGCTTTTGATCACTTGTTTGTTGCTTGCTTTGATTGACTCTTGAAGGACTGGAATGCAGCAGCAATTCCCCTCCAATAGCTCCACAAAAACCATTGGTGAAATCCTCCCTCTTGAGCTCCTTTTATAACCTGCATCAAGCTGATTTCGCGCCCATCAGTCGACTGATCGTGACCATCGATCGGATCGTCCCAGACGTTGTCTCACCGGCGGATCCACGTTGGTTAAGTTCGATGGATCACACATCGGTCGATTGATGGCACCCATCACGGATCGATCATCCATCGATCAGTCTTTGGCGAGCTCGACTCCATTCTGCGCTCAGCAGTGTCATCGATCGCCATCCCTCGATCGGATCGATACATCGCTATCCTCGCAATGATCGATTTCTCCCAATACATCGCCGATCGACGCCTGCATTTCTGGTTCAATAACACTCGTCGAAACCCATATTTACCTAGAGCAGCCGATCGCACTATGCCAATGATCGATGTCGGGCTAAAACTCAAACACAAAGTTGTTTGAGCGTCCGACACTCGCCTTAGCCACTTGGCCAAGTCCACCTTATTCCTCATGGAGTTCCCACCGGCTCTCTTCCTCGCCTACGCCCCTGGATGCGCCAAGCGCACGACTTGCAACGCCATCCTTCGCCTCATGCCCTAGAAGTATGCTTCCTTTGGGCTTCACTCCATTCGCCCCGTCCGGCGGTCCCTGATGCACCAAGCGACGGCCGCACAATGCCATCCTTCACCGACTAAGGACCCGAGCCTAGTGAACTTGCCAAGTTCTCAAGACTTCCCAAATGCACTAAGCGACGGCTTCACAATGCATTTCTCACCAAGCACCAAGCGCACGGCCGCTTATGCTTTGGATTTCCCATGCCAAGCACCAAGCGACGGCCGCAATGCTTGACTTTCCCATGCCAACCCCATGTTGGACTTTCCCATGACAATTATATCATGAGTTTTGTCTATCATCAAAATACTATCAAGGTACCGCCGAGTCAAACTCGAGTCAACCTCGGGCCGATTGCACCAACAATCTCCTTTTGATGATTGACAAAACTACCATCTCAAGTCTACCAATTCTCCCATATTGGCAATTCTCATATCCCAATGAGAATTCCAACGAACCCTAATTGGTAACTTGGTAACTTCTCCCTTTGACATTACATCAAAAAGGTCCTCCCTAAGGGTATGAATGTCTCATATCCCAATGAGATCTTACAATCTCTCCTTGAGGAACACATGCCTACAATCTTTCTAGTGATCCCATATCACTTAAAGAGAGGCAACCCAATTTTCCTCCCATGAGGAAATACACATCCATCTTCCCATGATGGATACCTCCCCTAGAGGCTTGCTCCCTCGACCATTACACCAACAATGTCCTTGGAGAGTCCCTAAGCCAATAGGAACTTTAAACCAAACAAAATTAAGCAAAAGCTCAACAAATGAACCTTATCCACCTTAAAATTGATACTCACCTCAACCCAACTCCTAATCCATATCCAATGGATTTCCACCTCTCTCTAATGCTCTCCAAGCATATCCTAGGGTTAGGAGTGGTTAGGGGACCAAAACAATGAACATGGGCCTAACCAACAAGGTTTACCCGAAATCAGCATTTTCGATCATTGCTAAACGTCGAAACGATCGACACACATCACCGACCGCCTCCCGGCAATGATCGATAATCAGATTATAGCTTTTTTGAATTTCAGAAATGACTTTCCGAAATTTACAAGTAAATATACATAAGTAGATAAATCTTGAAATTTGGTATGTATACTACTTATCACAAAATTATGGGTGAAAAATATTAGAAAATTATTTAACTCATTAAACTAGGAGATTGATATAAAGTTCAAAATTTTAGAAAAGCTTCAATAAAGAGCCCTCTTTGTATCATCTCATTCAATGGTGATAGCTATCAAAAGATAGGCTTCACCAAGGTTTTTTAAAATGTGTTCAAAATGTTTTTCAAACCTTTATTTTCTTTTTCCTAAACATCTCACCAATATCTAGATGTGTAAAACACATACAAGTTAAATTTTTTGAGAGATGTGAGTTTTGTTTTGTTTATGTTCTCATGCATATTTCTAGGCAATATTATTTGATTCCCATCAAATCATGCCATAGTCCTTAATTTCATTTTAATTTATGCATGATATGATTATGGCATAAATATGATTTAGATAAAAACATATGCCAATATCATGATGTCATGGCATGTGAATGAGAACTAAGCATACATGACATCTAAAAATAATTCTAAACATGATCATGACATTTTATAGATAAAAATGAAAATGATGTCATGACATGGTAAGGCAAACAAATCATGGCAAGTAAAATATACTAAGGTATAGAATACCTAAGTGTGAAAATTAATTTGTCATTTTTAGGGATTTAATACATTTTACCTTAATGCCATTATTTCCTTAGTGTGCCAAAAACCCAAAATGGCACACCAATACCTCTAAGACCTAATTGTGCCAATTTAAATCATTTTAAAACTTCTCAAACCATATTGGCACATCCTAATGTGTCAACTCATCATGGCTAGGTTAACTACCCATCCACTTAGGGTTGACACACCCTAACCCATCTAGCATGAATCGATCACGCTTTTAGGAACCCAATACCTATTGGAGCTCCTTGGGTTAACAAGGTATTCCCTAGGGATAACTTCCCTAGATACCTTTCTAATGACCCTTTTAGGTTTTGAAACCATAGTCTTTTGGGTCTTACTTAGGTCAACTCTAGAGGTAACTCCCCTAATGAACTTCTTAGTGACCTTCTTGGTTTTCCTTAGGTCCTTAGCCACTAAGCAAACACCATGGCTAGACTTAGGGATAGCTTCCCTATTAGCCTTGGTTTTTCTAGACCTAGATGTTGTCCCATAATTAAATGGAACATTATGGTAGGACATAGGTTTGTGACCCAAACCCTTCTTGCCCTTAGATATTTCTTGTTTCCTAGGCCTTGACTTTTGTGTATTTGACCCTTGAACCGAATTTTTGATTATTGCTAGGGTCTTCTCCAATTTGTCTAGCCTTGACCTCAAGGCTTGATTTTCCATCTCTAATCTTCCCAATTTTGAATTTTCATTCTTTCTTTGGGAAGGACTCTTTCTAGGCATGTGCCTAGATTTCTTGGGATTAACACCCAAGTTTTCTTCAATTCTCCTAATTGACTCCCTAGGTAAAATAGATCTAGAATTATGAGTCCTAGGTTTGTCCTTAGTTATATGAACATGTTTGGCACCTAAACAATAAACCTTATTATTTCTCCTAGCATGCTTTTCATTGATAATAGCAAGAGAGCTAAAATAATTCTTAGCATGCTTTTTAACTCTAGGAATTAAAGGTGCATTAAGTAAATTTACCTTAGGGTTAGCTTTAGGAGCTCCCCCTATATGAGTTGCACCTTCTTGCCCTTTCTTCCTCCCCCTAGGGCATTGACTTCGGTAGTGTCCCCGTTGGTTGCACTTGAAGCACACAATGTGCTCTTTGCTCTTAATTGAGGAAACACTGGCATCGTTTGACTTTGGGTTGACTTTTGGTGTCGATGCCTTCTTCTTAGCCAATTTAGGGCATTTTCTCTTGTAATGCCCTTTCTCCCTACACTCAAAGCATATTATGTGATTTTTATTTAAAACAATAACACTTGAGTTACCTAGGGAGGTGGTGGAGGCCTCTTCTTGATCTTCACTTCTCCCGGATGTGGATGCTTCTTGTTCTTGCTCCGGGATGGAAGATTGCCTCTCCTCCCCCTCAATGCTAGAGGTGGAGGTCTCCACCAAGTCATCAACATCTTCAAATGTTGTGGGTTCTTCTTCCTCGGCATTTTCTTCTACTTGTGCCGGTTGGGAATTTTCTTGGAAATTTATTATCTTATTCCATAGTTCCCTTGCATCCCTATAATCACCCAATCTAGACCAAATAGTGTTAGGTAACAAATCACTAATCAATTTAATTACCTCGAGATTTGTCTTGAAGTTCTTGATTTGGTCTTGGGTCCACTTTGATTTTTCAATGGGCTTGTTGTGTTTATCCCTAGGCATCTCAAAACCATTTTCTATAATAATCATATAATCAAAATCGGTTTCGAGATATACCTCCATCCGTTTCCTCCACCAAGCAAAATCTCCATCGAATTTCGATGGATGGATGAAGCTGGCCATTTTGTAGTGCTCTCGTGGCGGTTAGTCCTTGAAGAGCGACCTCGGCTCTGATACCACTTGTTGGGGGATCGATTGGCCGGCTAGAGGGGGGTGAATAGCCCTCAATCGTTGGATGTCATATTTTGCTCGTTCTCGTTGCGTTGCTTGTCTACGATTGTCGTTAGCGCAGCGGAAACAATAAAACAATAATAATACTAACAACAAATAAGCACACGCAAACACACACGATATACGTGGTTCGGAACCGAATGGTTCCTACTCCACGGGCGAGCTCCTCGAGCTCTAGAGATGCACACGACAATACTCAAACTCCTTCTCGACTACACGTCGGAGGTGGAGAAACCTCTCACAAGCAATTACAACAGTAATATACAAATACAAATAAGAATACAAATACAATACAAAAGAAAACACTTTTCACCGATTGCTTTTGATCACTTGTTTGTTGCTTGCTTTGATTGGCTATTGAAGGACTGAAATGCAGCAACAATTCCCCTCCAATAGCTCCACAAAAACCATTGGCGAAATCCTCCCTCTTGAGCTCCTTTTATAACCTGCATCAAGCTGATTTTGCGCCCATCAGTCGACTGGTCCCTTAGCCGTTGTCTCACAACGGCCAGATCCACGTTGGTTAAGTTCCAACAGATCACACATCAGTCGACTGATGGCACCCATCAGTCGAATGATCATCCATCAGTCGAGTGCTGGCGAGCTCGACTTCATCGTGCGTGCGGTGTCATCGATCCGACGCCATCCCTCGACGGCCGATTCTCCCAACAGCGATCGCCCTCCTCGGTAGTCGGTGATCATCGAGACTTCGGTTGATGAACGAACCGGTCGAACCCATACGACCTAGAGCAGTCGACTGGCACCTATACCAGTCGACTGATGTCGGCTAAAACCTCAAACACAAAGTTGTTTGAGCGTCCGACACTCAGTCTTAGCCACTTGGCCAAGTCCACCTTATTCCTCATGGAGTTCCCCACCGAAGCTCTCTTCCCTCGGCCTACGTCCCTCGGATGCACCAAGCACACGACTTTGCAACGCCATCCTTCACGTCTCATGCCCTAGAAGTATGCTTCCCTTTGGGCTCACTCCATTCGCTCCCCGTCCGGCGGTCCCTCGGATGCACCAAGCGCACGACTTCGCAATGCCATCCTTCACCGACTCAAGGACCCGAGCCTAGTGAACTTGCCAAGTTCTCAAGACTTCCCAAATGCACCAAGCGCACGACTTCGCAATGCATTTCTCACCAAGCACCAAGCGCACGGCTTCGCTATGCTTTGGATTTCCCATGCCAAGCACCAAGCGCACGGCTTCGCAATGCTTTGGACTTTCCCATGCCAACCCCATGTTGGACTTTCCCATGACAATCCCATGTCATGAGTTTTGTCTATCATCAAAATACTATCAAGGTACTGCTCGAGTCAAACTCGAGTCAACCTGGGCCGATTGCACCAACATCGACGACTTGTCCGATCGAGTGGAAACCATTGACAATGTCCTGGATCCGTGCATGTAGTTGGGTGGCAATCTCATGAACCTGTATTTTTAGATTATATAATTTATTTAACAATAAGTCCCTTTTACATACCTTAGCATCATTGGTTCCTTCGTGAAGCTCGATGAGCTTGTTCCAAAGATCCTTCGTGCTGATAAAGGGGCCGACGCGATTGAGCTCCTCCTTGGACAAGACGCATTGTAACATTTGAGTCATTTTTGCATCGGCTTCGATTTGTCTTTTAGTTGCGTTGGTCCACTTATCGAAGTCCAGGGGCTCGCCTTAATCATTGGTGGGTAGTGCAAAGCCGGTTTGGATGATTATCCAAGTCTTGACTTGTGTTTTTAGAAAATACTCCATTCGACCTTTCCAGTAACGAAAATCATCTCCATTAAAGAACGGAGGTCAGGTGGTGTTGTATCCCTAAATGTGGGCCATTTAAGAAAAGAAATCCTTGCACACAAAAAGATGACAAGCAAAAAAAAAAAGTTACCAAGACTTTCGTCTTGGATTAGTAGTGCGGGAGAAAAGAGAACTTAACGAAAAGCTTAAAACTTACGAATTGAAAAAAAAATGAAAATAAACTTAAAACAAAATTCTAGATTTGTGGTCGCACCAAATCGTAGCGCCCTCGCTCTGATACCAATTATAGGATCGTAAGAACGCTAGGGGGGGTGAATAGCGCACGTTAAATCTTTTCGTCTATTCGTCGATTCGATAAACACCAAGAGTAAAGGAGCGGAAAATAGAAAGAGACAAGAATATTTTACTCGGTTCACAATTTGACGGTTGATAATCCAAGGCCCTTTCGATCCTAGATTGTGTACGGAGGGCAAATCACTAACTAAGTCTCCTCCTTGTTGGAGGTAGGAGATGACGAATACAAAAGAAAAGATAATGAGGATGAGGTACAAACCCACCTCTCCTCTTTATGATGAAAGCACAACGACTACAAGAAATAGAAGCTCCAATTATGATTACAAAAGTGAAAATATAACTAACGACTATACCGATGACTAATAGAAGTGGAGGTTGAGGTCGTGTCGTCAGTGTTGCGGCAACGTTTCAGCATCATATCGTTGTCGTAGAGAAGCGGTATTGCGGGAGTGTTTGGAGAGCTTGCATTGATGACCTAAAGGGGTGATACCCCCTTCTTTTATAGCCTTGGAAGCCCCCCAGCGTTCAGATCCAGCTAAGGGTCAAAGAACGTCATCTCCCCAAGATAAGTGGAGCTTATCTTGACTTTACTCGAGGTGGGTAGTTTGAATGGCAGTCGACTGATTGCCCTAATCAGTGGACTGATGACACCATCAGTCGATTGCGAATAGCTAGTAGTCGATTGATGGCTAGGTCATTCGCTGCAACACAAAGTTTGTGCGAAAACATAATAGTAAAGGTAAATTCGATGACCACTTACCATTTGACCTCAACCTAGACCTTCCACTAAAAGTCTTAGTCGGATTGCTGCCTAAGGACGTCCCTGTACGGAGGACTCAATGTCACACCTCGAGAGTATGCCGTGCCAAAAAGAAAATTGACGACATCTCCCCTATACATGGCAACATATCCTGTTAATACAAGGCCCTTAGGCCCACAACCAGAACATAATAAACATATATATATCAAAACAGAGCGGAAAACATAAAACCATATACCCATAACCACACATACTGACATACAATCGAAAAACCAACATAGGTGCACACCAACTAACATATCCACAGTACCAAACAGTACATAAAACATCATACACAAAATAAAGTCCACAACATAAACTAAAATCCACGGGAGGCTCGGAAAAAGGAGATGGGATGGATCGCTGGCAAAGCTCCAAGCCGTCACGAAGACTTCTACCTGTTACCTGGGCGACAAAAAAACACAAGGTCCGTGGTGGTGAGTATAACTTAGCAAGTAATAGGAAAAATATGTATATATCAAATATCACATGTAATTCAGTAGAAAATTTATAGGTACATTAGGTAAACACCAGCATGATAAACATATACATGCATATACCTTCTAACCAAATGGCCAACATAAAATGCAGACATAACTGAAAGTCTGCTACGCTACACCTATTCAACCTAAGCACATATCCACAATATATGTATATAATAAGAAATCTGGTCTAAACCATACAACATCATAAATACAAGTCAAAGAATACAATAGTCTAACCAACAAGTATATAGGTATTCGACACAACCATATAACAGATGCGGATAGTATGTATGAAGATGATGTACAACCAAATGCAACAAGCATAGTACAATCAAATGCAACATCACAATAAGCATATATATATAGACTGTATATATATATAAAATGCCATAAGTCATGGCAATGCAGCATGCATGGTCTTGCCGGCTCACCTTAAAGCTACCACAACCCCAGTGTGGCCTGGGTGGCTCGACATGACAACTGTCCCAACTCAACACTGACCACTACTCTCGAGTGGCTGAGTGGGCAGTATGATTGAGTAGCATATAAGCATAAAGAGCAAGCTACTCGATGGGGGTCCCTGCTGTTGGCCACTCCGACAGTCACTACCCATGAGTGGTCAAGTGCCACACACGCAGGACAACGACATGCAAATCCAAATACCACCATCTATAGTGGTAGAGTGCGGCACCACAATGCTCTGCCCTTACACTGGTTACTCCTCCTATGAGTAACCGTGGAGGCAGGATAACTGATGACCCTCTCAACCATAAGGGAGACCACAACGTCAGCATGCATGCAAATGACATGAATGCTCTGTCACACAAATAGACATCCACCACAGACTCTCTATTCTATGGAGAGTCATACCAATTTGATCAACACACTCTTTATCCTACAGAGAGTCATACTCAACTAATCATAACAAGCTAGGACTACTGGTCCGTAGCGACACACTAAGCATAATTCACCTGACCATTTACACAATACATGATCGGTAGTAAACATGCATCCTAAGGGAATTAGAATTAACCCTATGTTCAAGACATTACTTAGCCACAGATGACCTTTTGTCCAATTTACAATCAGGTCATCATCTGTACTTCACTATTTGCACCTAACTAAACAATTCTAGGTTTACTTACATCATATCTTTAACTCCTAATCATGATGAAGTGAAATATGATAACAACAATAGAGCATAATAGGCCAAAGATAAAGTATCAAGCACAAGAGTAAAAAAGAGCGGAGTCAAGGTAACATGATCATATAAGATGATTATATATCTAAGTCTGCATGAATTAATAACTACCTGACCAGGGTAGGAAATTACCCACCTGATATAACGCTCGAACTAATGAAATCCTCATGGCCGCGGTCCTGTCTCGTATCCACATCCTGCACAATCAAACATTATGGTTAAGTGCAAGCACACGATAATATACAAATTAACTACTACGTCATTCTTATATTCATATTCTTTAATGAATACGAATTAGAAACCCCTAATTATCCAAGGCCGATTCACTATACCAACCTTCACATTAGACCCTCAACTAGTACAACTTACACCATAGTAAAATCCACCGTCTCTAATTAGCGAAAATGCTAACTTACAACATTCAATTCCATACATAATTTAATAGCACAACCAACTATAGATCAATATACTCCTTTCTTCATAAATCAATCCACCACATCCCTCACAACTCCCAATTTCACCAATTTAGGGATCTAACCATCCTAATTGAAGTCCTCATCGCAATCCCAGCTCCACTCATAGTTATTTTCAGCCATAATCACAACCCCGCTCAATTTACCATTACACCCAATTAGGGATCTAATCACCCAAATTGGAATTCTCCACTCACTCTTCTCACACAGTTGACAAATCTCTAACTCACAACCGATTCACCCCACTGCACAGCCCCCCTTTGAGACCCAAGATCAATACCAACACCACACAGAACACCCATCAGAGCTAGCCAACTCCAATCACAGCCACTACAATGAAAGGAAATTCACCCAGATTAAAGCTGTAAATACCCCTTACCTATCTTAGAACTCCACCAGCAGCCAATCCTTCCCAATCCTCAGTCTGTCGAAAGAATGTCATTGCCCTAATTCATAATCGACTCAGCCAAGGAAACGAACAACAAAATAAATGAAGGAGAGATCAGGCTTACCTATAGTTGGATCCTCCATTGGTGGAACGATCCCCTCTCAATTGTTCAGTCCGTCGAAAAACTAACAGAAATCCCACTGCCCTATTCATCGACAGAAAACCCCTCCTATTCTCTGTTCACCGGTTCTTCCCAAATCAACAGATCAAGTCACACGAGGGAAACCATGGCTAGGAGCTCTATCTTCATCCAAAGTAAAGAGATGATCAAATCTTACCTAGCTATGGCACTGATCGACAACAAAGAACAGAAATCACACGGCTGCCCACAATCGGAAAGTCGCCAAATCCAAGCTTCCAGCCCATCCGGGGAGGCTATCGAGGTCGCCGACTGCCACTTGTAGAGGGGAGGGACGCAAGGAAGAAGAAGACGCGAATAGCAGGTGAGGAGTTTCAGCGACGGAAAAATAAGAAGAGAAGTTGCGGAGAAATGCTTGCGCAGAGTAAAACTGCATTTGAATGATAGAAACCCCGAGCGGTTTGGCATTACTAAGGGGAAAACAGGTCGGGTGGGTTTGTTTAACGGGTTGGGCTTAAAATACTGATTGGGTTCTTACCCTATAAGACCAAGCCTAGCTTTAATTAACTCCTATCAATTAAACCTAGATTAGGTATTAATTAGAGTCCTAATCATGATTTTTTTCACTGTATCTTACATTCTCCTCCACTTAATAAAATTTGGTCCCCAAATTTCGTACTAACATGCGAAAATTAATTCAATCAAGTTTCCAAAATGACCACATACCTCAAGCAAATAGATGAGGGTATCATGCTCAGATAACATCTTCCAGCTCCCACATAGCCTCCTCATTAGTATGATGCTGCCATCCAACCTTTACAAGTCGGATGGTTTTGTTTTGCAACTGTCACTCCTTGCGACCAAGAATCCGCACTGGAATTTCCTCATAAGTCGCATTCGCCTGAAGTGGAATCGGAACCTCTTTCAGAACATGGTCAAAACACATGTATTTCCTCAGCATAGAAACATGGAATACGTTGTGAACACCCGCAAAAGTCAGAGGTAAAGCTAACCGATAAGCTACACCTCCAATTCGCTCCAATATCTCAAATGGACCAATGTAGCGTGGAGCTAATTTTCCTTTCAACCCAAACCTCTTGACTCTTTTGGTGGGTGATAATCATAGGAATACATGGTCCCCGACTGAGAATTCCAGAGGTCTTCGCCTTTGGTCCGCATAACTCTTTTGCCGATCCTGTGACTCAGATAACCATTGTCTGATCACTCACACCAACTCGGCATCATGTTGAATACTCTGTGGCCCCAGCAACTGTCGCTCCCCAACCTCTTCCCACAACACGGGAGATCTACATGGTCTGCCATATAATGCCTCGAAAGGAGCCATCTGAATAGAAGAGTGGTAGCTGTTGTTATAGGCAAATTCCACTAAAGGAATGTGATCCTCCCAACTGCCACCGAAATCCATGACACACGATCTCAATAAGTCCTCCAATGTCTGAATGGTATGTTCGGACTGTCTGTCTATCTACGGATGAAATGCTGTACTGAGTCGAAGCTCTGTGCCCATGGCTTGCTGCAGACTCTGCCAGAATCGTGAAGTAAATCGTGAATCTCTATCAGATATGATACTCAAAGGTACGCCATACAATCTGATAATCTCCCGGAAGTACAATTCCACTAGACGATCCAATGAGTCAGTCCCACGAATAGGAAGGAAGTGAGCTGATTTGGTTAACCGATTAACGATCACCCAAATCGTATCATGTCCTTTACGAGTTCTAGGTAATCCCGTTACGAAGTCCATCGTGATATGCTCCCACTTCCATTCCAGGATCAGAATTTCCTATAACAATCTTGCGGGTTTCTGATGTTCAACCTTCACCTGCTGGCATACTAGACATCAAGCAACAAAGTCCGCAATATCTCTCTTCATACCGTTCCACCAGTATAAGCGCTTCAAATCTCGGTACATCCGAGTACCACCAGGATGTATAGCAAATCTCGAATAGTGTGCTTCCTGTAGCAACTCCTTAATTGGATGCATGTTCGGAACACATAATCGTCCATAGAAATGAAGTACTCCATTCTCGTCACTCGAGAAATCCATATGACGTTCTGAATCTATCGTGCTGCACAAGAACTGCAGATGCTGGTCACTAATTTGTGCTTCCTTGATCCTCTCAGCAATAGCAGACTGGGCAACCATAGATACTAATACTCCCTGGGATGTTTGACCGTGTTCCGACACTCCTAACTCTAAGAACTATCGAACTAGATCAGTAACTGCTGTCAGATGACTGTCCAGAACTCTATGAGACTTCCTGCTTAGCGCATCTGCTACCACATTAGCTTTTTTTGGATGATAATGGATTGTGCTGTCGTAATCCTTCAGATATTTCATTCACCGTCTCTGTCTTAGGTTCAGTTCTTTTTGTGTGAACAGATACTTCAGACTTTTATGGTCTGTGTAGATCTCAAAAGTAATCCCATACAAGTAGTGCCTCCATATATTCAATACAAAAATGATGGCTGCTAACTCCAGATCGTGCACTGGGTAATTTCTCTCGTGATCCTTTAGTTGATGGGAGGCATAAGATACCACATGGTTAGACTAGATCAGAATTGCACCCAACCCTTGGATAGAAGCATCTGTATATAGAACCATCCCATCAACACCAGAAGGAATCACTAAGACTGGTGCAAAAACTAGCCGTCGCTTAAGCTTCTGAAAGCTAGTTTCACTAGCCTTTGACCAGGTGAATTTGACCCCTTTCCGGGTCAGGCGAGTGAGTGGCATAGAAATACTTGAGAATACCTCCACGAATCTCCGATAATACCCGACCAGACCAAGGAAACTATGAACCTTCTGAATTGATTTTGGCTGCTCCCAATTGGTAATCGCCTCAATTTTCTGGGGATCTACAGAAATACCTCTGTTGGACACTACATGTCCAAGAAAACCCACTGAGGATAACCAGAACGCACACTTGCTAAACTTGACATACAATTGCTC
Source organism: Wurfbainia villosa (assembly GCA_025175895.1). Lineage (NCBI taxonomy): Eukaryota > Viridiplantae > Streptophyta > Magnoliopsida > Zingiberales > Zingiberaceae > Wurfbainia > Wurfbainia villosa. The sequence goes on from CM046009.1 coordinate 6,042,230, forward strand.
TAGTTGTAATGTCTCCAACACTATCCGCAGATGTTGTTCATGCTCCTCCTCGGATCGAGAATAAATCAATATATCATCAATGAACACTATCACGAACTAATCTATATACCTCAGGAATACCCGGTTCATCAAGTCCATAAATGTAGCTGGGGCATTCGTGAGATCGAAAGGCATCACTAGGAACTCGTAATGCCCATAATGGGAGCAGAACGCTGTTTTCTGAACATCCACATCTCTTATCCGAAGCTAATGATATCCTGAGGGCAGATCAATTTTAGAATACACACATGTATCCTTAAGATGATCAAACAAATCTTCTATCCTCGACAGTGGATATTTGTTCTTAACTGTGACTGCATTCAATTGTCGATAGTCAATACATAACTGCAATGATCCATCCTTCTTTTTGACAAAGAGTACCAGAGCTCCCCATGGTGAAACACTAGGGCGAATGAATCCATTATCCAGCAACTCCTGCAGTTGAACTTTAAGTTCATTCAGTTCTTTTAGCGCCATCCGATAAGGAGGTTTCGATATTGGTGCGGTTCCTGGAATCACCTCTATCACAAATTCCACTTGTCTAGGAGGTGGCAAGCCTGGAAGTTCCTCGGGAAACACATCCGAATACTATCGGACTACTTGCACATCAGAGAGGGGTGGTAGTCCTTTGTTCTCAACTTTGACTAGAGATAGTAAATAACCTTGACAACCCTGGGCTAATAACTTCTGAGCCTGTATAGCTGATATAATGGATAGCCCATCATCTCTAGTGCCAATAAATTTCCACACAGGTTGATCCGATGGTCGAAAAGTCACTATTCTTGCTCTACAATCCACTGTGGCGTAATAAGTGGCCAACTAGTCCATACCGAGGATGATATCAAATTCCACCATCCTTAACACCTGGAGGTCCACTGTAAGGATATGCCCATCAAAATCTAATGGGCAACCTTTGATTTCTTGGTGGCTAGTTAGCACCTCTCTTGATGGCAAGGATACTGCTAACCCACAAGAATGAACCATTGAGATCATTCCAACTCAACCCAGAAATATTCTAGATACGAATGAATGTGAACTACCGGTATCAATTAAAGTATCAGCATATATAGAATAAACTGAAACCATACCCTGTATGACTGATCCCTCAGTCTGTTGTGCCTTATCTCTGGTGATGGCATAAACTCGTCCAGTCTCCATATTTATTGGCTGCATCCCTGATGAAGTAGTAGTGTGCCTCCACTCCGGCTGAGTCTGACTTTGAGGTACTGGAGACCGAGTCACTAGTGCAGGCATAAGATAACCCTGAGAGTTGGCTGGTAACATCAGCGGTGCAGATACCCCTAAATAGTAGATTACTGGAGATGTATGATACTAGATAGCCGTCGACATCACTGAAGGGGCACCCCCTGTATATGATACAACTGTGCCTGCAAAGGTACTGGCTGCCTCTGACCATAAGACTGCATCCGCGGTGCTGTCCTCTGTTGCCGCTGCTGGTTTGACTTTCTTCCCTTGTTAGAGCTATCAGAAAACTCCATCTATGCTCTCAATGTACACTCTCGACTGGTATGTTTAGGTTGCTTGCAATAGTAGCAAACAAGCTACTCCAAAGGGCACTCTGGAGCTCTATGACTTCCAGATCCGCATCTATAACATCCAGTTCTTTTCTGATTCTTACGATTCTTCTGAGGACCTCCAGACTGTTCAAAAGCTGGGCGCTTCCCTTTTGCGCCCTAGACAATCCCTTTGTAGTACCTCGAGTATTGCCCTTCTAATCCTGCTTCTTCTGCGTCTGATTCCCTGAATTTTGCTTTTGCTTACTCTGGGACATCTGCTTCTCTATATCCTTTTCCTTGGAAATCTGTTGGGAAGTCATTTCAATACAAATGGTCTGATCCAATGCCTTCTTGTAAGAAGCAATAGAAGATCCTGACATCCTGACTCGAATATAAGCAGCTAGGCCCTGTGTGAACTGGAACATCCGATCTGTATCCTATGCTACCAGATGAGGGCAGAACTTTGAAAGTCTGGTAAGCTCTGCATTATATTTCATGATGGAACGGTCACCTTGCTTCAGGCTTAGGAATTCCTGACGACGTGTTGTAGAAAATGCCGAGGGAAAGTATTGCCTCTAGAAAGCATCTCGAAAGACTACCCAAGTAATCCCATGCTCCCCGAGTAGGGTCTTCTGCATTTTCCATCAAGTAACAGTCTAATCTCTAAGGTGGTACGCAGCAAGGCCCACCTTCTCATCGTCCGTACAATCCATGTACTTGAAAGTGTCCTCCAAATTTTCCAGCCAAGCATTGGAAATCCATGGATTGGACTCCCCTCGGAACAAGGTAAATTTATCCTTGGCCGAACGTGCTAATACTAGTATTCGTGCTTTATCATTGAGCCAACTGGACTCCGTAGGTACCGGCCTAGTCGGTGGTATATCCAGATTCTGAGACTCTGTACCACCAATAGGGGATTGCTGAGGTTGTACTTGAGTAGCTGGCTCAGTCATAATAGTATCTTGTCCCACCACTCTAGCTGATCACCTGGATGGACGCCCTCGACTACGAGTTTGCACAGGTGCCATAACTCTGACTGTATTCACCTGTTGAACAAGTCTAGATAAGTATCTAACTAAAGTATAAGTTATCAGGAATTCTTACTTCATGTTGCCCGAAGCTTATGCCGCTGTCAATCCCATCACACAAAAACCAAAACCGAAAAATAAACCAACACCCAAGAATTCAAGACTCAAAAATAAAATCATTGTATGGTATCACAGAACCTTTGGCTATGATACCAATAAAGTTGTCATGCCCCGAGAGTATGCCATGCCAAAAAGAAAACGGACAATATCTCCCCTTACGTGGCAACATATCCTGTTAATACAAGGCCCTTAGGCCTACAACCACAACATAATAAGTATATATATATCAAAATATAGTGGAAAATATAAAACAACATACCCATAACCACACATACTGACATACAATCCAAAAACCAACATAGGTGCACACCAACTGACAAGTCCACAGTACCAAATAGTACATAAAACATCGGACACAAAATAAAGTCCATAACATAAACAAAAATCCATGGGAGGCTCGGAAAAAGGAGATGGGATGGATTGCTAGCGAAGCTCCAAGCCATCACGAAGACTTCTACCTATTACTTGGGCGACAGAAAAACCTAGGGTCCGTGGTGGTGAGTATAACTCAGCAGGTAATAGGAAAACATGTATATATCAAATATCACATGCAATTCAACAGAAAAATCTATAGGTACATTAGGTAAACACCAGCATGATAAACATATACATGCATATACCTTCTAACCAAATGGCCAACGTAAAATGCAGACATACCTGAAAGTCTGCTACGCTACACCTATCCAACCTGAGCACATATCTACAATATATGTATATAACAGGAAATTTGATCTAAACCATACAACATCATAAATACTAGTCAAAGAATGCAATAGTCTAACCAATAAGTATACAGATATCCGACACAACCATATAACAGATGCGGGTAGCACATATGAAGATGATGTACAACCAAATGCAACAAGCATAGTACAATCAAATGCAATATCACAATAAGCATATATATATATATATATATATATATATATATATATATATATATATATATATATATATATACATCCATATATGTATATATATGGCAATATGCAAAAATACCATAAGTCACGACAATGCAGCATGCATGGTCATATCAGCTCACCTTAAAGCTGCCACGACCATAGTTTGGTCTCGGTGACTCGACATGACAACTATCCCAACTCAACACCAATCACTACTCTCGAGTGGCCGAGTGGGCAGTATGATCGAGTAGCATATAAACGTAAAGAGCAAGCTACTCGACGGGGGTCCCTGCTGATGGCCACTTCGACAGTCACTACCCATGAGTGGTCGAGTGCCACACACACAGGACAACGACACACAAATCCAACTACCACCATCTATAGTGGTAGAGTGCGGCACCACAATGCTCTGCCCTCACACCGGTTACTTCTCTTATGAGTAACCGTGGAGGTAAGATGATTGACGACCCTCTCAACCATAAGGGAGACCACATCGTCAGCATGCATGCAAATGACATGAATGCTCTATCACACAAATAGACATCTACCATAGACTCTCTATTCTACAGAGAGTCATACCAATCTGATCAACGCACTCTCTATCCTGTTGAGAGTCGTACTCAACTGATCATAACAAGCTAGGACCACTGGTCCGTAGCGACACACTAAGCACAATTCACCTGACCATTTACACAATACATGATCAGTAGTAAATATGCTACCTAAGGGCATTAGAATTAACCCTACGTTCAAGACATTACATACCCACAGATGACCTTTTGCCCAATTTACAATTAGGTCATCATCCGTGCTTCACTATTTGCACCTAACTAAACAATTCTAGGTTTACTTACATCACATCTGTAACTCCTTATCATGATGAAGTGAAATATGATAATAGTAATAGAGCATAATAGGCTAAAGATAAAGTATCAAGCATAAGAGTAAATAAGAGCGGAGTCAAGGTAACATGATCATATAAGATGATCATATATCTAAATCTGGATGCATTAATAACTACCTGACCAACGTAGGAAATTACCCACCTGATATAATGCTTGAACTAATGAAATCCTCATGGTCGCGGTCCTGCCTTGTATCCACGTCCTGCACAATCAAACATTATGGTTAAGTGCAAGCACACGACAATATACAAATTAACTACTACGTCATTCTTATATTCATATTCTTTAACGAATATGATTTAGAAACCCCTAATTATCTAAGGCCGATTCACTATAACCAACCTTCACATTAGACCCTCAACTAGTACAACTTACACCATAGTAAAACCCACCGTCTCTAATTAGCGAAAATGCTAACTTACAACATTCAATTCCATACACGATTCAATAGCACAACCAACTATAGATCAATATACTCCTTTCTTCATAAATCAATCCACCACACCCCTCACAACTCCCAATTTCACCAATTTAGGGATCTAACCATCCTAATTGAAATCCTCATCGCAATCCTAGCTCCACTCACAGTTATTCCCAGCCATAATCACAACCCTGGTCAACCCACCATTACACCCAATTAGGGATCTAATCACCCTAAATGGAATTCTCCACTCACTCTTCTCACAAAGTCGACAAATCTCTAACTCACAGCCGATTCACCCCACTGCACAACCCCCCTTTGAGACCCAAGATCGATACCAACACCTTACAGAACACCCATCAAACCATTCACAGCTGGCCAACTCCAATCACAGCCACAACAACGAAAGGAAATTCACCCAGATTAAAGCTGTAAATACCCCTTACCTATCTTAGAACTCCACCGGTAGCCAATCCTTTCCAATCCTTAGTCTGCTGAAAGAATGTCATTGCCCTAATTCACAATCGACTCAACCAAGGAAGCGAACAACAAAATAAATGAAAGAGAGATCAGGCTTACCGACAGCTGGAACCTCCACCGACAGAACGATCCCCTCTCAATTGTTCAGTCCACCGGAAAACTAACAGAAATGCCGCTTCCCTATTAACCAGCAGAAAACCCCTCCTATTTTTTGTTCATCGGTTCTTCCCAAATCAATAGATCAGGTCACATGAGGGAAACCACGGCTAGGAGCTCTATCTTCGTCCAAAGTAAAGAGACGATCAAATCTTACCTAGCTCTAGCGGCCATCGGCAACAAAGATCAGAAATTGTACGGTTGCCCACAACCGAAAAGTCACCAAATCCAAGCTTCCAACCCATCCAGGGAGGCTATCGAGGTCGTCGGCTGTCGCTTGCAGAGAGGAGGGATGCGAGGAAGAAGAAGACACGAGTAGAAGGTGAGGAGTTTCGACGACGGGAAAAATAAAAAGAGAAGCTGTGGATAAACGCTTGCGAGGAGTAAAACCGCATGTGAATGACGGAAACACCGAACGGTTTGGCATTACAAAGAAGAAAACGGGTCAGGTGGGTTTGTTTAACGGGCTGGGCTTAAAATGCTGATTGGGTTCTTACCCTATAAGACCAAGCCTAGCTTTAATTACCCCTATCAATTAAACCTAGATTAGGTATTAATTAGAGTCCTAATCATGATTTTTTTTCGCCGTATCTTACACTCGACCTCACCTTTACTCACATTCGAGGTTACCTCTGGTCCTTTGTGACTTGTCACTTAGCTTTCGATCTTCACCTGGGTTCTTCGACTTCCTTCGAAGTTCTCCTGGTGTTGCTCGACCACCACGATTTCTTGACTCGAGATTCTCCGAGTGTCACCGACCTTCAGCTAAGCTTAGACATTTCTTGCACACTTAGTTTAACTCATTAGATAACAATATGTCCTTAACTTTTGGCCTTTTCCATAATCAAAAACTAGGTTCAATTATCTGGTACCCCTACACCAACAACCTTGAGATGTAAAATAAGTCTAAGAATGAGATTCTTGATGAGAGAGGATATATCTGGTTGGACCAGACCAAGGGGGTACGAAACTGAGGCTATGGAACCTTCTATGGCCTTGATGAACTTAGCACGACTATATCACACCTAAACGAACTCAACCATACAGAGCCTCACACGATCGTGCCTAACCTGGCATGGGCCGTGCCTAGCTCTGGGAAAAAATAACCAAAAGTTGGGTTGTGCCCAGAAGGACACACGACTGGCTGTGTGTCCTGCCACGATCGTGCCTTTTGGCACGGTCGACCGTGTTTAAGACACACAACCGTGTAGCGGTTCCGCCATGTTTGGAGATTTCTCTTATGGAAATTTCCTGAATTGTTCTTACCTTAATTATGAGATAATTATGATAAGATAGGTTCTGTTTAAGCCTCCTAAGATGACCTAATCAAGATATCTATAAATAGATCCCTTGATAATCTTTGGAGAGAGAGTTTTTCTTAGGGGGTTTCCTTGGTAGCCGTCTTCCTCTCTCTTCCTCTCTTGTCTCCACTAGTTGGCTAGCACCAATTGGAGACAAATAATTTTTTTTATTTGCTTTATTCCACTACGCATGATCTCGGAATCTCCAACAAGTGGTATCAGAGTCATCTTGTTTGTTTGGCATAGATCACATGTTATAGGAGAATGTTTAAAGCAAGTTTGATGTTTTAATATACCAGTGCCATGTTTTTCTATATGATAGATTAGAGTATACATGATTCGACATATATGATATGTTTTGTAACCTAAAAGGAAATACTGAGGATGTGCCTGGAAACACCGAAAGTGTTGGTCGTATCGTTAGATCCTAAGCATAAACTCACATTCACATTGGGAAATTTATTTATTAATGTGACCTTGTTTTTCCATATTTAGGTTTATTTCCTTTTATAGATGAGTGATGAATGGGTAGTTGTCATGGTACCATTTCAAGTTAATTACTGAACCCCCTAACTACACTAATATAGCATAGTGGATGGCCCGGATCGTTTTCCAACGAGTGTAATTGATAGAATAGTAAACTTAGGATTTCTAATTATTGCTTTGAGTTTTCTATTGAAGATGGAGGTTTGGGTTTTGAGCTCTAACCTACAATTGCAAGGTAATTAAAAGTCTAAACTAACATGCGAAAATTAAATCAAACAGTGCAAGAATTAAAGCAATAAAAACTAGAAGATAAACTAAATGATCTAATCAACCCAAGATAGGCCCGGTGAATGAACAAGGTCCTATGACTAAGTCCAACAAAGCTCGATCGAGACTGAAATGACAAGGATGGGATTGCAAACTCCCGAATCCAAGAGTTCACTGATGCTCAACTCTTGCGATCCGGCTTGAGCCAAGAAGTGTCATCGGGGCGGAACTCCTCGAATTTGAAAGAGGTGGATGAGCTATGGAGATGGAGGACGTCGCCGAAATCTCTCGATGAAGCAGTTCCTCCTCGAATTCGCGGAGGACAATGGATGGAAGGAAGGTGGAGGCATCTGCTAGGGCTCAAGGGAAGAACATATTTAACTAACAACTAAATGAAATAAGCAATTCATCAACAAAATTTAAGGCATGAACATGAGGTAAAGAAAGCAACTAACTAAACTACGATTGCAATGAAATTAAGGACAACATAAACTAAGTATCTTAATCTAACTGCATTCAAATTACTAAAGTGACATTTAACCAAACACTACATAAGCATGAAACAAATTAAACCAAGTATGTGCAATTCTAAATATGAAGGTAAATTGATTACAAACATTCAATGAATTAAGCTTGAAGAAACAATCAATAGAAAGAAAATGTTGAAAATTATTGAAAACTCTACGCGAAAGGTTGGATGGTGAGCTGCCGAAGATAGAATTTCTGTCGATTGGAGGTGTTGGACGAAATGAAAGAACTACCGGTGATGCTGGAAAAACTACCGGCAGAGCTATGACTGGCACCTCCAATCAGAGGTGGAACTCAGAGCTGGCGGCGGTTGGAAAGAATCTGACCGGAGTTGTGGAGGTCACCGGCTGGAGGCGGTGGTGGCTTCGGCAGAGCTCGGTGAAGAAGCGGCTGTGGAGGAGATGGCATCGATTGGTGGTATGGAGTTGGAGTGGCTGCCGGAAATGTGTTGGAATTGGAATAGATGCTGCTGGCGGCTGGAAGTTGCTGGTGGAGGTGTTGACGGTGGATGGAGTGGCTGGCCAGAGTGAAATGGATGGAGTGGCTGGTCGGACTGATCGGAGGCTGGACCAATCGGAGGAGAATCCTCACTCTAATGGCTGTAGGCGGTGGAGAAGCTGCCGGTGGTGGAGGCATCAAAGGGGCGTCGGGCGATCGAGCGGAAGTGAAGATGATGCCGACTGTGGATGGAGACGGTGGCTGTTGGTGGTGATGGAGTGGACCATCAGTCACCAAAGAAGGAGGGAATCCCCTTTCCTCTCCGACGACCGGCGAGGAAGGCAGTGGCGAGCGCGGCGGTGGCGGCATCGGTCGCGAGCGAGAAGAGGGGATGGAAATGCCGGCTAATCTTGTGCTGCGCGATAAAGAGGCATTAAGTGGATTTTGGTAGCCATCCGATCAACTGGTCATCTGATCTCAGCCGTCCAATTAAAGCTAGGTAAATAGGTTAAATGTTGTGATTAATCAAGGGTTGTGCACCCAACGACTAGAATTGTTTCGATCTCGTATGGATGGATCTGATAAATCTGAAGGGATAATCACGATCGATTAAATCTGGATGAAGGTCTAAGATCTCCAGATCTAAATGTACAGACTGGATCTTTCCAGATCTGAGTAGATGGCTCAGAATCAAGCCGCTTTCATGGACGGTCCATATCGCTCAGATCTAATCTCTTGATTAAATTGCCTTCAATCATGATGAAGGGTCCAGATCAATCCAGTTTAAGTCTAATCCATTGGCTCATTTCGATCTTCTATCATTAAGATGTAAAATTTGTATATAAGTCCAAAAATTAGAAGAATTTACAATAAGGTCCAAAAATATATCCAACTCATAAAACATGCAAATAATCGATAAATAAACACACGAGAGGATTAAAACAGTGATATTAAGGACCAAAATAACCTGACAAAATAGTAGTTATCAATTCTCCCACACTTATTCTTGCACGTCCCGAGCAAGTAAAGAAAACTAAAAATAAACTAAAGATATATTTCCCTAGCAATTCCAAATCATACATAGAAAATCGTGAAAGAAAATTACCTAAGATTGTCAAATCTCTGAGACTCAAGCAATCATGGACTCAAATCTTACATAGGTTAACAAACATGGTGACTTTAATCCATCATGAATAGACTAAGAATGATTAAGCCTCACAAGATAAGTGGTGGTTTCTCTCGCTCTCATAAGCATGTAATAATGGAGTTCACTTAAGCTACTCATGGTTTATGAACTACCATATGCTTGCATTTCTTCTACCTTCACCACTATATATGTTGGATCGAGAAGCGTCGCTAGAGGGGGGGGGGTGAATAGCGATCGTAAATCTTTCGTTCGAATTCGTTCGTTGAGACACAAGTAAATGAGTAAGCACAGTGGAAAATAAAGTGACACGTTTATTTTACTTGGTTCACAACCCAGCGGTTGCTACTCCAAGGCCCTATTGGTCCTAGACCGCGTACGGAGGGCAAAGCACTATAACGTCTCCTCCTCGTTGGAGGTAGGAGGCAACGATCACAAAATCCGGAAGTACGAGGATGAGGCAACAAGCCTACCTCACCTCGTTACGAATAAAAATAATGAATACAATATTAAAATTGTAGGGATGTGTCGCTTCGGAGGCTCATTGGCTCCCATGTCCCCGGATTAAAATTTTCACTAATGAAAGACTTAATCCGGATGGGATGAGCTTCCTTGGCACAACCTATTCGTCGTCGTGCTAACAACTTGAGTGGTCGCTTGAACAAACTAGTTGTTCAAGCAACACAACTCTTCTAGTTGGTTAGCCGCGGAAAAGACGACGGATGGATCGCCGATTTTTGTGTTTGTCTTCGGGGTCCATGATTATACAATATATATCCATTCATACACATGCATAATCAAAATATTAAAGAACATATTCAGATCTGTAAATAAAGTTAAAAACAACTTTATACCTTACGATCTTCTACCGTATGTCCTATCCTTCTCGTGGACGACGTGTGGACGAAGATCCTCCACGAGTTGAAGCCTTCTAGATCGAGTTCTCCTCTACCTTGTCCGCTGCGAACAAAGAGAAAAACGAAAAAAAACATCTCCTATCTAGTACAGACCACCAAATTGGAGAATTTGGCAACCACGGCCAAGGAGCAATGGATGATGCGCCAACTTCAAGAAGAGTTGCCGCCGGCCACTTGGAGAATAGGGAGGAGGAGATAACCGGCCACCTATGGAAGGAGAACCGCCGGCCAAGGAAGAAGGTAGAGGCTTAGATGATGGGCACCGGCCAAGGGAAGAATGAAGGAAGTGGGCGCCAGCAACAACCTTGGATGAAGATGATTGCCGCCCACCCTAGCTCCAAACCCTAGCCGCCCAACTTCTTTCCAAACCCTAATTCCAATTCAAATCACTTAGTTGCCGCCCAACCCTAAGCCATCTATATATAGAGTAGGGCCTAAACCTCCTTTAATCTCCACCGTCGGATCTAGGGATTTAATCTCCAACGTCGGATCTAGGGTTTTATCCCAACCGTCGGATCTAGGGTTTAATCCCAACCGTCGGATCTAGGATTTCATCCCAACCGTCGGATCTAGGGTTTCATCCCAACCGTCGGATCTAGGTATTTAATCCTAACCATCGATTCTAGGGTTTCATCCTAACCATCGGATCTTAGGGATTTAATCCCAACCGTTAGTTCTAGGGTTTCATCCTAACCATCGGATCTTAGGGATTTAATCCCAACCGTTGGTTCTAGGTTTTGTTTTACATTCTTGGATCTAGACTTCATAAGGATTATATTAGGCTACGATAGGGACCATAAGGAGGAGTTGGATCTTGGCCACCCGATGGATCGGAACCACACAAACTTGATCCATCAATGATGTTCCATTCCACTAGAGGATCATCATTGAACTACCTCACCAACCCCCATAAATTAATATGGGCTCCATATATTATTTGTACATTTATCTCCCCGTGTTTAAGATATCGAATGTCTGTCAATTAATTGATTTACTGACCATCAATTAATTAACATATAACTCCTCGAGTAGTACCACTCAACCTTATCATCATGTTGACTAAGTCAACCAGCTGGGTTTACATGATGAACCTTATGAGCTCCTCAAGGGGACATCATCAACCTAATATATAGGACACGGTTTCCTTCTATAATCAACGACACACCATGTAAATAATATTATTTCCCAACTTACCGGGCTTATTGATTTAATCCATTTAAATCTCACCCACTGGTAAATCAAAGAAATAAATACTAAGTACATGTGCCCGTTATTATATCGGGATTAAGAGTATGTACAACATAATATCCGAGGTCCGATTCAATTATGTAGTCAGCACTAAATTGAATCATCTCTATGTCGGTCCTGCTCAATACATCTAAGTGTACTAGTGTAACTCTATGTTTAAGATAAAACAATACCAAGCTACACTACAACCATGCCAATGGTTTGTCCAAAACCATCTTGGTTGTGAGCCTTTACTTATATTTTACAAGGGACTGATAACATGATCTTCTGTGCCACACCAAGCACCATGTTATCTACAATGTAAAATATTAGACAATATGCACACATATATAATGAATATATAAAATGCAAACAATGATCATGTGATTCTTATTTCAAAATAAAATGTTCATACAAAAAGAGCTAGGCTTTCAGTATACATTCCAACAATCTCCCACTTATACTAAAAGACTACGCCACTATCTCTCTCGCCATACATCCGATCCCCATGTCCTCCACATGCCTATCAAACGCTACCGGAAGGACCTTAGTGAATGGATCCGCCAGTTATCCTCTCGATGCAATCTTGGCGACAAAGAACTTCCTCGCTTACGATCTCGTGATAAGGTGGTACTATGGCCTATGTGTTTACTCGCTTTACGGGCTCGTGGTTCCTTCGAGTTTGCAATCGCACTACTATTATCACAATAAATTGTGATTGTTCCGGGCAAACCAGAATCACATCCAAGTCCATCAAGAAGTTCCCGAGCCATACAACTTCCTTGGCCGCCTCGCAGGTCGCCACATACTACCTTTCCATGGTAGAGTCCGCCACGATTTCGCTGACACTCCTCCATGCTATGGCTCCACCTCCAAAAGTAAACACAAACCCCGAGGTAGACTTACTCTTGTCCCTATCCGATTGGAAATTAATCAGAACCCATGTGACTAATTGATCCGCCTTAGAACCAAAGATATAATCCCTAGTCCTTCTCGTACTTCAATATATGCTTTACCGCACCCAATGTCCTGCCCAGATTACTCGATATCCGCTAACCATGCCCACATAAAGCGTATATCCGGCCTCAGACATAGCATAGTATACATAAGGCTTCCTATCGCCAAGCATAAGGAACCGCCTTCATGTCCTCTATCTCCTTTGATGTTCGGGACACATCTTTAGATAAAGGAACTCCATGCCCGAAAGGTAGGAAACCTTTCGAGTTCTCGTGATGCTAAAACGAGCAAGGATAGTGTCAATGTAGAAGGCTCGAGATAAGCACAACATCCTTTTCATGATCCCTTATAACTTTGATCCCAAGGATGTGTCCTACTTCTCCAAGTCCTTCATATCAAACTGCTTGACAACCATACTTACATCCGATAACACTTTGATATTGTTGCCAACTAACAAAATGTCATCTACGATAGTACAAGAAACACCACTACGCTTCGCTACATCTCTTGTATACACAAGGCTCATCCGGACTTTGAATAAATCCATATGACTGGATTACCTCATCAAAACGAATGTTCCAAGATCTAGAAGCTTGCTTCAATCCATAAATGGACCGATTAAGCTTACATACAAGATGCTCTTTGCCTTTAGCAATGAATCCCTCTGGTTGGCGCATATAGATGTTCTCTCAAGACTTCCGCTAAGGAAAGCCGCCTTGACATCCATCCGCCAAATCTCATAATCCATATGAGCCTATAGATAAGAGAATCCGAATAAACTTAAGAATAGCTACGCTAAAAGGTCTCCTCATAATCGATACCCTCTTTCCGAGTATACCCTTCGCAACAAGCCTAGCTTTGAAGGTTTCAACCTTCCCGCCTACTCCTCTCTTCTCTTGTAGATCCACTTGCATCCAATGGTTTTTACACCATCTGGGTGGCTCTACTAGCTCCTGTGACTGATTAGAATCCATAGATTCTATCTCCAATTCATCGCTTTTGCCAAGATATCGATCTCTATCTTGGATTGCCTCACATATGTCCAGGGATCAGTTCATGTTCACTGTGTGACTAAGTCCAAAGACTCTCCCAAAAACATGAATCTCTCTGTTGTCTAACAACCCTCCCACTACGACGCAGGTGCTCGCTGTGGTATGCTCGTGACACGCTGTGCTGACTTCCGTGTCTCCTCTTGTACGGCAGTGGTACCAAGCCTGACTTCGCCATCTCCTCAAGAACAATCCTACTCGTGGGCTTGTGATTCATCACATAGTCTTCCTCTAGAAATCGCATTCATACTCATGATCACCCGATCTCTAGGACTATAGAATAAACCACCCTTCGCTCCTTAGGGTAGCCAACAAACAAGCGCACTGCATTTAGATTCCAACTTACCAAAGATCTCCTTCAAAGACATGTGCCGGACTACCCCAAATCCGAATATGTCTTAGACTAGGCTTCGCCACCCACAACTCTGGGAGTAGAGGGTACTGACTTAGATGGAACCAAGTTCGTAATGTGTGTCGCTTCCAGAGAAAACCCGAATCTAATCGTAACTCGTAATAACTCATCATCGATCCGACCATCTCCATAAGAGTCCTATTCCTTCGCCTCCGCTACACCATTCCTGGGTGTGCCAGGTGCATAATTGGGATCAATCCCACCGATAAGTAACTCCTAAACTCTCCCAAGAGGTACTCGCCACCACGATCGATCGTAATGTCTTGATACTTTTACCTTGACGGTTCTCCACATCACCTTGAATTCTTCAACTTGTCAAAGCATTCAGACTTACGTGCATCAAGTAAATGTATCCATACTCAATAATCGCCTATAAATGAGACGGCCGAAGTATTCAAAGCCACCTCTTACTGGATAGACATACGATCAAGACAAATCGAATGAACCAATTCTAACACATCTTTGGCCCTATACCCTTGGCCTTGAAAGGCCTCTTGGTCATTTTACCTTCCAAGCAAGATTCGCAGTTGGGAGATCCTCCACCACTAATGAACCCAAAGGTCCATCACCTATCAACCTTTGAATTCTACTTAGGTTAATATGACCAAGCCTTAGATGCCAAAGATATGTTTGTCTATTCATGGCTGTTCTTTTCTCTTATTAGATTTAGAAGATGAGTTATTTACTTCTATTTGTATCGTGGGAGTTTTTGGTTCAATAGAATATAAATTGCCAACCAATGTACCAGAACAGATAATCTCTCTATTCCTTTTTATAACCACCTTGTCATTAAAAGAAACAGAATATCCATCCAAAAACAATTTAGAAACTGAAATTAAATTCTTTCTAAAAGTAGGTACATAAAGACAATTTCTTAAAACCAAAAATTTATTCCTATCAAAAGATAAATAAACGTCTCCCACTGCAATAGCCGCCACCTTTGAAGCATTGCCCATGAAGACGGTAATCTCTCCCTCAGCTAGACGTCGGGTTTCCTGGAACCCTTGCAAGGAATTGCAGACATGGTCAGTGGCTCCTGTATCTACACACCAGGCACTGGTAGATAACACCGCTAAACATGTTTCAACAACTAAACAAGAAGATATACCTTTGTTCTTTCGGCGAGGACAGTCCGCCTTCCAATGTCCAGTCTGCTTGCAAGTGAAGCACTTGCCTTTCGGCTTCTTCACTCCTGCCTGAGGTCCTCCTGCCACTTTCTTCGCTCCACCTTGCTTCTTCTTCTTCTTACCTTTCGGTTTAGAGGAAGAAACCTTCTGAGCGACCATGGCTTGAGAACTCTGACGAAAAAGCCCCTCTGTCGCCTGGAGTTACATCGAAGCTCCGCCAACGAATACAACCTCTTGTTCATGTTGTAGTTGGCTGCTCAAAACTCCTAGACTGGAGAATGATATCGACCTGGGTTTCCCCATCGATCTCAGCTCCGAGGACTTCCATCTCATTAAGATGAGCCATCATCTTGAGAACATGATCCCTAACGGGTGTTCCCTCGACCATGGAGGTCGTCATCAAGTTTCTCATAGCCTCCTGCCTAGCCGCCCTACTCTGATGTCCGAAAAGTTCCTTGAGATTGAACATCATGTCATAAGCTGTGGCTATGGCCTGATGCTGATGTTGCAGCACATTTGACATAGATGCCAAAATGTAACACCGCGCCATCTCATCTGCCTTAACCCATTTCTTATAACGTTCTATCTCCTTTTCATCAGAGTCATCTGAGGGCTTAGGAGGACAGACCTCGAAGAGTACAAATTTGTACTCTTCCACAGTTAAGACAATATCCAGGTTTCTTTTCCAATCAATGTAGTTTGGACCAGTAAGTTTGTTTTCTTTTAAAATCACAGCAAGTGGGTTGAAAGCCATTTGAAAATCCTAAAATCACAATGATCAAAATATTAGATTTCAAATATTATTGATTCCTCAAAACAATAAAATCCCGAAATCAACCAACACCTCAAAACACTGAGAATATCGCATGCCACGATAGTGTGGACGTATACGAATTCCACATTTGTAAGAGGAGGTTTTACCCATTAATTTTATTATCTTGTCAACCTTACTTTTTGACAAATAAAATTAATAGTTGGTTCCTCTTTAGCCCTACAAATAAAAGCAGTGACTCCGATGGGGAGGATACTTTTATTTGCATCTAAGTGTGCACCATTACACGATACTAAGGGAATTATTTCGGATTATGTGCCTTACCGATGGGGAAGTACACACGCTCCTAAGTAATTTCCTATAACCATTATTTGACCTAGTGATCCGCAAACAAACCCATCCGATGGGGAGGAAGGCACCAAGCCAAGTTTGTTGCATCATCACACGTCAAATTGTAATGGAGGCGAATTAATTAAAATATCCCTCTCCCACTTAGTAAATTGCAAAGAGAATTTTAAACATACACAACATGCATATAAAACAAATAAGCAATAAATATGGAAAAAACAGAATTTTTCCAACTATTATGGCATTGTCCTCCAATATGCATCCCGTCGTGTCGCCACCTCGTCGCTCCATCTTTTCCCTGCGCCAAGTCACCAAAGAGTTCGAGCGAGATAAATCATTTTATTTACATCCATCGATCCTATACTCCACGAAGGAGTGTACAAATAATCTAGATCAAAGTAAACTAAAATGATCGGCTAAACAATGCCGTATTTAATTACAAAATTAAATACTAATCTAGCTCGTCGACCCCGAGGATTCAAATAATAAATTTTTACACACATCCATTCACATACACACACATGGCCATAATAGTGGATCTTATGCCTGCAATAAAAAGTTAAACTACGCATATCCTACTATTATCCGGCACATATAATATATGAAAAATGCATAAAAATTAATCAATCCTAAACACACAAAACCGGAAACCGTGGCTCTGATACCAAATGTAGGGATGTGTCGCTTCGGAGGCTCATTGGCTCCCATGTCCCCGGATTAAAATTTTCACTAATGAAAGACTTAATCCGGATGGGATGAGCTTCCTTGGCACAACCTATTCGTCGTCGTGCTAACAACTTGAGTGGTCGCTTGAACAAACTAGTTGTTCAAGCAACACAACTCTTCTAGTTGGTTAGCCGGAAAAGAGACGGATGGATCGCGGTTTTGTGTTTGTCTTCGGGGTCCATGATTATACAATATATATCCATTCATACACATGCATAATCAAAATATTAAAGAACATATTCAGATCTGTAAATAAAGTTAAAAACAACTTTATACCTTACGATCTTCTACCGTATGTCCTATCCTTCTCGTGGACGACGTGTGGACGAAGATCCTCCACGAGTTGAAGCCTTCTAGATCGAGTTCTCCTCTACCTTGTCCTCTGCGAACAAAGAGAAAAACGAACAAAAACCTCTTCTATCTAGAACCGACCACCAAATTGGAGAATTTGGTGCAACCGCCGGTCAAGGAGCAATGGATGATGTCTTGGCCAACCAGAAGAGTTGCGCCACTTGGAGAATAGGGAGGAGGAGATAACCGGCCACCTATAGAAGGAGAACCGCCGGCCAAGGAAGAAGGTAGAGGCTTAGATGATGGGTGCCGGCCAAGGGAAGAATGAAGGAAGTGGGCGCCGACAACAACCTTGGATGAAGATGATTGCCGCCCAACTTCTTTCCAAACCCTAATTCCAATTCAAATCACTTAGTTGCCGCCCAACCCTAAGGCATTTATATATAGAGTAGGGCCTAAACCTCCTTTAATCTCCGCTTGATCTAGGGTTTCATCCCAACCGTCGGATCTAGGGTTTCATCCCAACCGGCGGATCTAGGGAATCATCCCAACCGTCGGATCTACGGATTTAATCCCAACAGTCGAATCTAGGGTTTAATCACAACCATCGGATCTAGGGATTTAATCACAACCTGTGGTACTAGGGTTTCATCCCAACCATCTGGATCTAGGATTTAATCCCAACCGCTGGTTCTAGGTTTTGTTTTACATTCTGGATCTAGACTTCATAAGGATTATATTAGGCTACATAGGGACCATAAGGAGGAGTTGGATCTTGGCCACCGATGGATCAATACACAAACTTGATCCATCAATGATGTTCCATTCCACTAGAGGATCATCATTGAACTACCTCACCAACCCCCATAAATTAATATGGGCTCCATATATTATTTGTACATTTATCTCCCCGTGTTTAAGATATCGAATGTCCGTCAATTAATTGATTTACTGACCATCAATTAATTAACATCTAACTCCTCGAGTAGTACCACTCAACCTTATCATCATGTTGACTAAGTCAACCAGCTGGGTTTACATGATGAACCTTATGAGCTCCTCAAGGGGACATCATCAACCTAATATATAGGACACTGCTTCTCCTATAATCAATCGACACCATGTAAATAATATTATTTCCCAACTTACCGGGCTTATTGATTTAATCCATTTAAATCTTACCCACTGGTAAATCAAAGAAATAAATACTAAGTACATGTGCCCGTTATTATATCGGGATTAAGAGTATGTACAACATAATATCCGAGGTCCGATTCAATTATGTAGTCAGCACTAAATTGAATCACCTCTATGTCGGTCCTGCTCAATACACCTAAGTGTACTAGTGTAACTCTATGTTCAAGATAAAACAATACCAAGCTACACTACAACCATGCCAATGGTTTGTCCAAAACCATCTTGGTTGTGAGCCTTTACTTATATTTTACAAGGGACTGATAACATGATCTTCTGTGCCACACCAAGCACCATGTTATCTACAATGTAAAATATTAGACAATATGCACACATATATAATGAATATATAAAATGCAAACAATGATCATGTGATTCTTATTTCAAAATAAAATGTTCATACAAAAAGAGCTAGGCTTTCAGTATACATTCCAACAAAAATATATTACTAGATGCTGCTGCCGACGAAGAAGATATGAGCTTGTTGTCGCGTCGGCGTTATGACGGTGTTGGAGTGTTGGCATTGTAGGAGCACTTGATGATGTTTGGAGTTGGAATCCACCCCTCCTTTTATAGATTTTGGCCTCTGAATATGTCTCCTCTTTTCGCAATGCATCACGGTTGTAATAAATTTTATCGTGGCCACGCCTAACCTTATCCATTTCGACCTAGCGCAAAGGTCGATTGCCGCCATCACGATCGATGACTTCATCACCGATCGATGAGCATCGGGCCGATCGCCTAATGTCCAAAGAATGATCTCACCGCCACTTTCCTACAGTAAGAGGTTAGCTCAAAAAATGATAAATTCGACGATTTCTAACCGTCCGATCTCAACCTAGACCTTCCACAGGAAGTCTTAGTCGGATCGCCGCCTACGGTCATCCCCGTAAAGAGGACACGACCTTACAATCTCTCACTCACACGAGATTTCCTCGATACTTACCTTGTAGCTTTCGCTTCTGGCCTTCCACTCGATTCCTTCGGCTCCCTCCGAAGTCACTCGAGTGTCGCCCGACCACCACGGCTTCCTCCGGGTGTCGCTAGCCTACAACTCCAGCTTTAGTACTTTTCTGCACACTCGATTTAGCTCGTGAGATAACGATGTAAACTTAACTTTGTGTCTTTGCCATAATCAAAACACAGGTTCGATTATCTAGTGCCCCTGCACCAACAATATACACATAAGAATGCACAATCACTGAAGGCTTATTAAGAATGTAAGGGAAACATGAATAAAAGAAAATAATGGTATGTGTGAAAAGAAAGAAAGAAAAGAAATGAAATAGCTAAAGGCATGCAAAAAGATATGGAAATACTGGAATGCTACATGGATGAGTACAAGAAAGCATTGCCCTAAAATTTTCCTTCTAACCCAATAAACATGCAAACAACCCTTATCACATTCTTCAATATAAATCTACTAATGATATACAATAAATCTCTCAATTACTACAACAAGGGATGTCGTTAACAAAAATACTATCACACATAAATAAAAATGAATGGCACCACATGTCAAAATTTTCACAATATTTTTTTTTATTTCATGGGCACCCAAATGTTTATTCTTTTTTTCTTCAACTTTTTTTTTTCAATTTTTTTTTCAAACTTTTTTTTTTCAACTTTTTTTTTCAACATGTAGTGCACTTCCATATGCTCCAACATCAAGCTCAGCTAAAAAGATAAAGAGCATGGCTAGCTCATGGTGATCAAGCACGACTTGCCTATGCTAACACTAAATTTCACTGAGCTACTCTCTACCGCCACACTTAAATTTTTATCCATCCTGGGCAAAACACTCATCATGGATCATCCAAGTATTCCACATCCAGAAATAGAAATGGACAAGAAAGTAATGGAAGGAAAGAAAAATAGAAATGATGAACGACTAGAATGTTATTCAATAAGTATGTGGCGATAAAAGAAGTGAAGGAAAACAAATGTGATTGCCTTCATAATAATCATGCAAACCTATTGTTATGTGATCTCGAAAGAATCAAAGCAAGTTCTAGAGTTACAATAACCACAAGTGCACCACACACAAGCAATAAAAATAGGCTCAATCCTTATTAGGTAAACAAAAATAATCAACTCAGTCCATCAACATAGAATCCATCACCAAGTAGTAACCACATGCAATCAAATAATCCATTCATGACAATAAATCCCCGAAACTCGACAATCAAATTTAACTATCTTTCACGACTTCTAAGATGATATAAAGGAATTAATAGGAAATTTATTTAAAAAAATTGACAAAACAAAAACTCAACAACCAAAACATAACAACTAAAACAAAAACAAATGAAATAAAAGAAACATATATACAAGGAAAAAGAAAAGAGATGAGATGGAGCAAACTTCCCTGAAGTCCTGGTGGTTGGAGAAAGTTCAGTAAGAGAAGCTACTTAGGCAGTGGAGTGCTCCGAGAGAAATCCCTTCCCGGTGGTTGAAGAAGATTCAGCTTTAACATCCACGCCGAGAGTGGGATGGACTGAATGGGGGTGAGCGCCTTCATGGTGTGATCATGATAATACTGTGCTACTCCCTTCAATATGATCGCCTCATCATATGTAATCTTTGGCGGTCGGAGGCGATTCAGATAAAGTGTCCAGCCTTGGGGCTGGATTATTGCATGGAATGTCAAGGCTTTCATCAACAAAATACTTGGAGACTCTGGCTGAGATGGAAGTGTCAAGTCTGGGGGCCTCCAGCTATCCACCACTTCCATGGGAATTAGCTCATCAGAATTGCTTGCCGCCACTGTCTCACTTGTCTTCTGGTTTGGTTGGCAAGTCTGGGCACTAGTATCTAGAAACTACTCCATTTCTTCAATATAATCCGGGGCACAAATAGCATCACAGAGTAAATCTAAGCCGCTAGTATCGCCATCCACATCATCTGCCATAATAGCAACTTCATCTACAAATCCACATCCATCAATATCCACAATAGCATCACAGCATGAAGAGTCATAGGAGTTCTGTGGAGTAGCTGCATCATAGACATCCCTGTCACTCACTCCACAATCCATCTTCCTAAGCGCGTCGATATCCATATAAATGGTCTCTGAGAGGCTGAATGAACTCTTGTGCTTGTGTTTGGCTGATAGATGATGCAATTAGATCCAGCTGGATTTGCATGTTCTGCATCCACTATTGCTGTTGTTGCATCAATGATCCTAGTTGTAAAAGCTTTTCTAGTGTCTTTGTAGTTGACTCTGTTGGGTTTCCGGCACCGCGGCGTGTGTGTGTTCGATCATGTTTCGTAAACATGAACACAGCGGAAGCAATTAAAAATAATAAATACTCCTATTTATTACAACACACACAACACACGCATGCTTTTACAACAAGTGTAGACATAACCGTAAATTAAAATTGCAATAAAAGGAAATTAACTACGTTATACCTTTCGTATGACGTGTAGCGGGAACGGCATCAACCGGAACGATCCACGTAAGAATCGTCTCTATCCGTATCCACGCCGAGCTCCTCGGGATGACTTCGCTAAGTCACGAGCTTCGTCTTCGTACGGGTTACTAGCCTCGTGTTGAAGACGACGTGATCGAGAGATGATCACGATCCGAATCCAAATTCGGATCCAAAACGAGTTCTCAAAACTCGCTTCTCCGGAGAGGTATTCATCAACCGCTTGACGAATCCTTCGCCCCTCCACCTCAGAGGATTACCGAGATCAAATCCCGTAAGTTAGCCGCTGTCGGAGCACTAACCGTCGTCCAAACGACGCTCCGACGAGAGGAGAAGAAGCTGTCCAGAAAACTGGACAGCTTGGTGGAGGAGATAGGCGCCGGCCAAAACAAGGAGACAAAAGCTCACCTTGATGCCGAACCTTTTAGGGGATCACCGGAGGGTCGCCGGAGGTTCACCGGCTGAAGCTTGGTCGCCGGCAACAAGTTGGAAGGCTGCACCAAGCTGGGCGGCAACAAGATGTTGGGCGGCCACAATAGATTGGGCGGCAACTAGGTGTTGGGCGGCAACTTGATGATTAGGGTGTTAGGGTTAGGGTTAAAGCCCTATTTTATAGAGAACTAATTCTCTTAATGGTTAATGGATCATATCCATAAAGCCCGTTAACCCGCTCCATTAAGATAAGTTAAAATAAACCAAACCATGATGGTTTATTTTAAGTTAAAACGAACCGAACCAACCTTTGGTTCATTCGCTTAATATAAACCAAACCCTTTGGTTTATTCTCATCCATTGATTAGAACCAAACCATTTTGGTCCATCCATTATGTCTTCATAAGACACGCCCATCCACGCTCCATTGCGATCAAACAATTTCATGCTCGCTTTATGTTTGGTCCAACCAAACATAGTTTCTCTCGGCCCGAGAATCCCATTCTCAAGCTCGCTTTTAAATCCTTTGGATTACACTTTGTCGCGTGTGACCAAATAGGTTCTCGGTTTATGTTGGCCGCCTATAATTAACCATTAATTATAGAACGATCATGAGTGGCACCTAGTAGTACATCATGATCCCCAATTAACCGAAAAGATCAACGGTTGATCCAGAACTATTTCTGAAACCCTTCAGCAGCTCGAATGAATCGTGCCCATTCCCTTCACTCATCTTATACCCACTTGGTTCAGGACATGGTCTATTGTGTCAGTCCCCACTAGGCTGACTACGTCACACCTAGCCCAAGTATCATTTCCTCGTCCTACGGATTCTAGTTACTCCACATGTATCGAAGAGTACCTTACTCTAAACATGTATTGCTTTGGCCAAAGACTTTAGTAACAATCCGACGAGAGGCCATGGGTATACATCTCCTCGCAAGGAGTGGTGAATCCTTTATAGGCTATTCAAACACCTTCGATCACTGACTTATACCCAATCATCCGGGTCCACATCTCCTTAGAGATGTTTGCTTAAGATGTCAAAGCATAAGTCTCCATGATCAAGATGACTTGAATACCGCAAGTCAAAGGAACATCGCACTTAAGCCACAGTAAGAACTTCATTGACATATCTATATATGCAGAGAACCTATGAAGTCTTACTGGTCACTCCAATGAACTAGTTACCATAACTAGCATCCACGATCAACTCCGGACATCACTATGTCTCCACCGGTGAGAATCGTGCTTGGATACACCAAGGAGTATACCTCGTGCTAGTCTCGGCTGAATTGATGGTGTCCAAATCCATCAATTCATCGACTAGGATAATTCCGATACATCACAATTACACATGTAGAGATACTCACTAGTTGTGATCCAATCACAAATTCTCTCATGTGAATCGTATCGTGGACATTCAAGAAATGAGTTTAAGATCCAATCAAATACATTAAACATGTATACTCAAATAGTGAATCTTCATTTATCATATAAATGGTTCATACATAAGGCGATTGCCTTAGGACATCTCTCATATATTACTAACAGACTCCCACTTGGCCTAATGCCAATCGCTACAGATATCCAATACCATAAGCACTCAACATGACCTCAAACTTACTTTGAGGTAATGCTTTAGTCAAAGGATCCGCTAAGTTCCTTTCAAAGGAATTTTCGATTTGTATTTCATTCCTACGATGATCTCTCCGATAAGATGATAGCGAAGCACATGTTTGGATCGTTGATGAGACCTTGGCTCTTTCGCTTTGTCGCAATTGCTCCGTTGTTGTCGCAGAGAGACCCAGATTGCTTCAACAATGGCCGGAATCACACCAAGTTCATGAACGAACTTCGATCCAAACCGCCTTTTGCCCGGCCGCAATATATTCGCCTCGGTGGTAGAATCCGCTACGATCTCTTGTTTGGAACTTTTCCAACTCATCGCACCCCCATTCAAGGTGAACACGATCCGCATCGAGACCTGAATCATCCTTGTGTCTGAAGCCGCATCCGTATACCCGCGTATCACCATGTCCCCTTCTCCATATATTAGGAACACATCCTTAGTTCTTCTCAAGTACTTAAGGATCGCTTAACAATAGCCCAATGATCCATTCTCGATCGACCGTATCCGCCGTGACACTCGAGCATACGATACATCGGGCCTGCATAACATAGCATACATGATAGATCCTATTGCGGATGCATAGGGAATCTTACTCATGCAAATCCTCGCCTTCGCGGCGGACACATAGACTTCGAAAGGTGTACCCCATGCCTGATGGGCATATAACCTTTCTTGGATTCCGACATGCTAAACCTCTTTAGCACTCGGTCTATATATGTAGACTGCGAAAGACCAAGCAACCGTTTCGATCTATCTCTATAGATCTTAATCCCAAGGATGTAGGTTGCTTCTCCCAGGTCTTTCATGGAGAATGTCTTGGATAACCAAACCTTAATCGATCAGAAGATTGAAACATCGTTTCCTATAAGTAGTATGTCATCGACATACAATACTAGGAATACGACTGCACTCCCACTAACCTTCTTGTACACACAAGGTTCGTCTGGATTTTGTGAGAAATCAAACTTTTTGATTGTCTCATCAAAACGGATATTCCAGCTCCTGGATGCTTGCTTCAATCCATAAATAGATCGTCGCAATTTGCATACCTTGGTTTTATCAGCCGATGTGAAACCCTCAGGCTGTATCATATACACGTCCTCGAGCAGGTTTCCATTAAGGAAAGCTGTTTTCACATCCATCTGCCATATCTCATAATCATAATGAGCCGCTATGGCCAGGAGCATCCGAATGGATTTAAGCATAGCTACAGGCGAATAGGTTTCGTCATAATCAACACCTTGCTTTTGACGATATCCTTTCGCCACCAATCTAGCCTTATAGGTAATCACATTACCATCCATGTCGGTTTTCTTCTTGAAAACCCACTTGCATCCTATAGGCTTTATGCCTTCAGGTGGGTCAACCAAGTTCCAAACTTGGTTTTCGTACATGGAGTCCATTTCCGACTTCATGGCACCAAGCCACTTATCCCTTTCTGAACTTGTCAGCACTTCTTCATAACTAGTAGGCTTCTCATCATCAATGAGTAACACGTCGTTCGATTCGCTTACGAGAAATCCATATCTCTCAGGAATATTGCGTGTTCTACCAGATCTACGAAGATGTGGTGTTACAATAGGTCCAGCCGATTGCTCATCACTATGAGTTGCATTTGTGCTTCTGGGCAATGACTATCGGGTCACCAAATGACCGATGGGCATCATCACGATCGTAGGTGATCCGCTGGAACTTGTCCGACGTGGATCCGCCGCTAGAGACAACGCCACAGGGCAATGACCGGGGCCTTTGGCAAATGACCGCTAGGCGCGAAAATAGCTGATGCGAAAGTTATAAAAAGGAGCTCGAGATGGAGGTTTTTGCCAATGGTTTTTGTGGAGCTATTGGAGGAATTGCCGCTGCATTCCAGTCCTTCAAGAGCCAATCAAAGCAAGCAACAAGCAAAGCGATCAAAGCAATCGTGAAAGTTTTCTTTTGTATTGTATTTGTGTATTTGCTTGTATTTCTATATTACATTGTAATTGCTTGTGAGAGGTTTCTCCACCTCCGACGTGTTGTCGAGAAGGAGTGTTATAGTTAGTGTCGGCGATAACTAGAGCTCGGTGAGCTCGCCTGCGGGAGTAGGAACCATTCGGTTCAACCACGATATGCTTGTGTATTGATTGTGCTTGTATTGTTGTTATTTCTATTATTATTAACGATAATTGTAGACAGCACGCATTTAGAGAACGAACAAATTACGACATTCAACGAACGAGGGCTATTCACCCCCCCCTCTAGCCGGCCAATTGATACCCGACAAGTGGTATCAAAGCCGAGGTTGCTCTTCGAGGACTAACCGCCGCGAGGGCACTACAAATGGCCGGCTTCATCCATCCACCGAAATACAATGGAGATTTTGCTTGGTGGAGGAAACGGATGGAGGTATACCTCGAAACCGATTTTGATTTTATGATTATTATAGAAAACGGTTTTGAAATGCCTAGGGATAAGTACAACAAGCTAATTGAGAAGTCAAAATGGACCAAGACCAAATCAAAGACTTCAAGACAAATCTCAAGGTAATCAAGTTGATTAGTGATTTGTTGCCTAACACTATTTGGTCTAGACTGGGTGATTATAGGGATGCAAGGGAATTATGGAATAAGGTAATGGAATTCTAAGAAAATTCCCAATCGGCACAAGTAGAGGAGAATGCCGAAGAAGAAGCACCCACAACATTTGAATATGTTGATGATTTGGTGGAGGCCTCCACCTCTAGCATTGAGGGGGAGGAAAGACAATCTTCCATCCCGGAGCAAGAACAAGAAGCATCCACATCCGGGAGAAGTGAAGATCATGAAGAGGCCTCCACCACCTCCCTAGGTAACTCAAGTGTCATTATTTTAAATAAAAATCACATAATATGCTTTGAGTGTAGGGAGAAAGGGCATTATAAGAGCAAATACCCTAAATTGGCTAAGAAGAAGGCATCGACACCAAAAGTCAACCCAAAGTCAAACGATGTCGGTGTTCCCAAAATCAAGAGCAAAGAGCACATTGTGTGCTTCAAATGCAATCAAAAGGGACACTACCGAAGCCAATGCCCTAGGGGGAGGAAGAAAGGATAAGAAGGTGCAACTCATGTAGGGGGAGCTCCTAAAGCTAACCTTAAGGTACATTTAGTTAATGCACCTTTAATTCCTAAAGTCAAAAAGCATGCTAAAAATTATTTTAGTTCTCTTGCTATTATCAATGAAAAGCATGCTAAGAGAAACAATAAGGTTTATTGCTTAGGTGCCAAGCATGTTCATATAACTAAGGACAAACCTAGGACTCAAAACACTAGATCTATTTTACCTAGGGAGTCAATTAGGAGAATTGAAGAAAACTTGGGTGTTAATCCCAAGAAATCTAGGCATATGCCTAAAAAGAAAAACATTTCCCCTAAACCTAATGAAAATTCAAAATTGAGGAAATTAGAGGTGGAGAACCAAGCCTTGAGGTCAAGGCTAGAAAAATTGGAGAAGACCCTAGCAATAATATCAAACTCGGTTAAGGGGTCTAATGCACAAAAGTCAAGACCTAGGAAACAAGAAACATCTACGGGCAAGAAGGGTTTGGGTCACAAACCTATGTCCTACCACAATGTTCCATTTAATTATGGAACCACATCTAGGTCTAGGAAAACCAAGGCTAATAGGGAAGTTATCCCTAAGTCTAGCCATGGTATGTGTTTAGTGGCTAACACTTCAAAGAAATCAAATGTAGCCACTAAGAAGGTCAATGGAGGAGTCACCTCTAGAGTTGACCTAGGAAAGACCCAAAAGACTATGGCTTCAAGCCTAAAAGGGTCATTAGGAAGGTATCTAGGGAAGTTATCCCTAGAGAATACCTTGTTAACCCAAGGAGCTCCAATAGATATTGGGTTCCTAAAAGCGTGATCGATTCACGCTAAATGGGTTAGGGTGTGTCAACCCTAAGTGGATGGGTGGTTAACCTAGCCAGTGTGAGTTGACACATTAGGGTGTGCCAATAAGGTTTGAGAAGTTAAAAATGATTTAAATTGGCACAATTAGGTCATAGAGGTCGTGGTGTGCTATTTTGGGTTTTTGGCACACTAAGGAAATAATGGCATTAAGGCAAAATGAATTTAATCCCTAGAAATGGCAAATTGATTTTAACACTTAGGTATTTTATACCTTAGTATATTTTTCTTGCCATGCTTTATTTGCCTTTCCATGCCATGACTTCATTCTCATTTTCATCTATAAAAATGTCATGATCATGTTTAGATTTATGTTTAGATGTCATGTATGCTTAAGTTTCATTCACATGCCATGACATCATGATATTGGCATATGTTGCTATCTATATCATATCTATGCCATAATCATCATCATGTATAGTTTAAAATGGAGTTAAGAACTATGGCACAATTTGAAGGGAATCAAATTAATGTTGCCTTAGAAATATGCATGAGAACATAAACAAAACAAAACCCACATCTCACAAAAATTTGACTTGTATGTGTTTTACACATCTAGATATTGGTGAGATGTTTAGGAAAAAGAAAATAAAGGTTTGAAAAACCTTGGTGAAGCCTATCTTTTGATAGCTATCACCATTGAATGGGATGATACAAAGATGGCTCTTTATTGAAGCTTTTCTTAAATTTTGAACTTTGTATCAATCTCCTAATTTAATGGGTAAAATAAATTTTCAATATTTTTCACCCATAGTGTTCAGGATAAGTATTATATGTATGTATTTTCAAGATTTTTAAAATTACGTATATTTACTTATAGATTTCGAAAATCCATTTTCTGATGTCAAAATCGCAAATGTAAGATCACGATCGCCATGGATTGGCAATGATCGATAGGTGGAAGCCGACTGATTTCTGATTTCAGTCGACTGCCCAAGCTGATTTCGGGTAAATCTTGTTGGTTAGGCCCATGTTCAGCTAGGTTAAGGTCCCCTAACCACTCCTAACCCTAGGATATGCTTGGGAGAGTATTAGAGAGGGTGGAAATCCATTGGATATGGATTAGGAGTTGGGTTGAGGGTGAGTATCAATTTTAAGGTGGATGTGAGTTCATTGTTGAACTTTGCCTTAATTTTGTTTGGTTTAATGTTCCTATTGGCTTAGGGACTCTCCAAGGACATTGTTGGTGCAATAGTCAAGGGGGAGCAAGCCTCTAGGGGGAGGTATCCATCATGGGAAGATGGATGTGTATTTTCTCATGGGAGGAAAATTGGGTTGCCTCTCTTTAAGTGATATGGGATCACTAGAAAGATTGTAGGCATGTGTTCCTCCAAGGGAGAGATTGTAAGATCTCATTAGGATATGAGACATTCATACCCTTGGGGAGGACCTTTTTGATGTAATGTCAAAAAGGGGGAGAAGTTACCAAGTTACCAATTAAGGTTCGTTGGAATTCTCATTGGGATATGAGAATTGCCAATATGGGAGAATTGGTAGACTTGAGATGGTAGTTTTGTCAATCATCAAAAAGGGGGAGATTGTTGGTGCAATCGGCCCAGCAGTACCTTGATGGTATTTTGATGATAAACAAAACTCATGACATGAGATTGTCATGGGAAAGTCCAACATGGGTTGGCATGGAAAATCCAAGCATGGAGCTTGGTGTGGAAGTCCAAGGGGGAAGCCTTTGTAACGCCCGCCCTTTTCCAGACCCTGAATGTCCGGAGGGGCGGCGCGTGACGCGACCGTACATACTTACATTACATACAGCGGAAGACTTTATGCATACTTCTTAATTCTTACAGCGGAAGACTTTAGACATTTTTTTTTCTTTTTAAAACATAAACATGCATTGACATATATATATATATATATATATATATATATATATATATATATATATATATACTTCTTCTTCTTCACATAGAGCATGCATCATAGCATATATAGATACTTCTTCTTACTTCTTCTTTACTTCTTCTTATTAGCATAGAACATGCATCATAACATAGATAGGTACTTAGTGCTTAGTTCAAGTTCTTAACGACACCATCATAAGCAGGCATAATAAGGACATCCATAGACATCATCATCATAGGTAAACACATATATATGTAGACCTAACGGATCTTCTCCACCATGCCACTACCACACACATTTGGCCCCTCCTGCTGCTCCCATTAGTTTATCCATCCCTTACCCTTATCTGCAGTACGAGGGAAAGATAAACTATAAGCACATAGGCTTAGTAAGATCCTGTCCTACTCACAAAAACCATACATCGACGTTAATCATGGCATGTAGCATTCATGACATATAAGCAATATAATATGTAACATACGTGGCATCATCAACTTAACATGTAGCATAAGTAACATAAGTAAATATAACATGTATCATCCATAACTTAGCGACATAACATGAATATATGCTTAACCAACATAACATGCATCGTATGTAACTTAGTAACATAAACATCATAGCATATCCTCAAACATAACGGGTAACGTATATAACATAAGCATGTAAACATTCCTAACATATCATCAAACATAACATGGAAACATATATAACATAAGCATGTAAACATAGACATCATATCATATCATCAAACATAACATGTAAACATAACATCATATCATATCATCAAGCAGAACATGTAAACATAAACATCATATCATATCATCAGGTATAACATGTAAACATAACATCATATCATATCATCAAACATAACATGTAACGTATATAACATAAGCATCTAAACATAACAATCAGCAGGTATTCATATGCAGGATGCTTTGAAAACATATATTTTTAGGTACATAAACATAAATCTCAACATATTTGGGCCCGGCATTGTACCACTTCTTCATTATCATAGCGCGCATCCCTAAATAGGCCCGAGGTAGCAAGTCTCGAACCTAATAGGTTTCTAGGCCCGAGTCTTATTCCATCGACCTAGGGGCAATCGTCATAGCGTAGAAGCCCATCCTAGGCCCGAGTCTTACTCCATCGACCTAAGGCATCTTGGAGCCCATCCCGTACTAGGCCCGAATCTTATTCCATCGACCTAGGGGCAATCATACATAGAAGCCCATCCTAGGCCCGAGTCTTATTCCATCGACCTAGGGCATCTTAGGAGCCCATCCCTTCTTGGACCTTGTTAAGGTCTTGGTACAAGCCATGCAGAAGGTAAAATACTTATATGCTTATTTGTACAACATAGCTTATTTCATTAACATAGCATGGCATACTTCATTTCATAACACATCATGCTTCGTTTCATTAACATAGCATAGCATACTTCATTTCATAACGCATCATGCTTCATTGCATTAACATAGCATAGCATACTTCATTTCATAACACATCATGCTTCATTTAATTAACATAGCATAGCATACTTCATTTCATAACACATCATGCTTCATTGCATTAACATAGCATAGCATACTTCATTTCATAACACATCATGCTTCATTGCATTAACATAGCATAGCATACTTCATTTCATAACACATCATGCTTCATTTCATTAACATAGCATAGCATACTTCATATCATAACACATCATGCTTCATTGCATTAACATAGCATAGCATACTTCATTTCATAACACATCATGCTTCATTGCATTAACATAGCATGGCATACTTCATTTCATAACACATCATGCTTCATTTCATTAACATAGCATAGCATACTTCATTTCATATCACATCTTAGATATCACAATACACATAAGGCATGGCATCAAAGTAAGTAAATGCTAAACTATAACATGTTATCCTCATTTAGCATCATTTAATATCATAAG
Source organism: Wurfbainia villosa (assembly GCA_025175895.1). NCBI lineage: Eukaryota > Viridiplantae > Streptophyta > Magnoliopsida > Zingiberales > Zingiberaceae > Wurfbainia > Wurfbainia villosa. Next base: position 6,074,226 of record CM046009.1, read on the forward strand.
TCAACATGAATTCACCCAACATAAAACACATGTTAACCTAATTCATCACAACAACTTCATATGCATATAGAACATGAATTAGACTTCATCTAATCACCAAAAGTCTATGGTGGCCGAATGGTCCATGTAGGGCTTTTGGGGTTAGCCTTTAACCTAATTCATTAAACATAACAACAACATCATAACCCTACAAAACATGGATTGAAACCTCATTGGGTCATCAATATCTAGGGATGGCCGAATGGTCCTTGTTGGCCTTTCGGTTTAACTTTTGACCTAATCCATTTTAAACCTTAACATCATCATATAGTTACAAAAAAAACATAGCATATAACTTCATGGAAACCCTAAATCATAGGTTGGCCGAATGAACCTTAGTGGCTATTAGGGTTAACTTTGGTTCTAATCCATTTTAAATCCTAGCATCATCATCTAGTTATAAAAAAAAACATGGCATAGAGCCTCATTGAACCCTAAATCATGGCTTGGCCGAATAGGCTTTAGTGGTTATTAGGGTTAGCCTTTAACCTAAACCCTCTTTCCATCCTAACATCATCATCTAGTCACTAACAACATCTTCTTCTTACAAACATGATATAGACTTTCAATCAAACACCCAAACTTCATTTTGGCCGAATATGTCATATGGGGTTCTTTTACAAAATAGCAATCGAAGCTACTCGTATGCAGGTGAGGTATACTTACATCATTTGCTTTGCTTGTAGTGTGAAGAAGATAACCTAACACAAAACCTAGCCCTTTCTTCTTGCTTGGAGGAGTTTCGGCCAAGGGGTGGAGAAGGAGCTTGATTTCGGTGAGAAGAAGAAGAAGAAGAGAGGAAGTGGCAAATTAGAACCTTCCCTCTTCTTTATAAAGGGAGGAAGAGAAGTTTCTCTTCTCTTCTTCCATGCCTCTTCATTTACCTTTATCTCCCTTATCTATAATCCCCCCCTTTCATCTAATGATGTAGTCCTATTGGGCTTTTGGTTAGTGGGTGCATCTATAGGGTTTAGCTATCTCTAGAGGTTTGGAGTTCAATTCCTAGGCCTTGCACCCCCTTTTGGCTTATTTCTTTTATTTTTTTAGAAAAAACCCACATAAAGCCCATGATCATCAAGCCAAAAATTCTTATAAAATTGCTAGGAATTTTATGGGCGTTACAGCCTTGGCATGGGAAAGTCTAAAGCATTGCGAAGCCGTGTGCTTGGTGTTTGGCATGGGAAAGTCCAAAGCATTGCGAAGCCGTGCGCTTGGTGTTTGGCATGGGAAAGTCCAAAGCATTGCGAAGCCGTGCGCTTGGTGCTTGGCATGGGAAATCCAAAGCATTGCGAAGCCGTGCGCTTGGTGCTCGGTGAGAAATGCATTGCAAAGCCGTGCGCTTGGTGCATTTGGGAAGTATTGAGAACTTGGCAAGTTCACTAGGCTCGGGTCCTTGAGTCGGTGAAGGATGGCATTGCGAAGCCGTGCGCTTGGTGCATCCGAGGGACCGCCGGACGGGGAGCGAATGGAGTGAGCCCAAAGGGAAGCATACTTCTAGGGCATGAGACGCGAAGGATGGCGTTGCGAAGCCGTGCGCTTGGCGGATCCGAGGGACGTAGGCCGAGGGAAGAGAGCTTTGGTGGGGAACTCCATGAGGGATAAGGTGGACTTGGCTAAGTGGCTAAGACTGAGTGTCGGAGGCTCAAACTTGATGTTTGAGGGTTTACCCGACGGTCGGATGCTCAAACAACTTGGTGTTTGAGGTTTTGCCCGACATCAGTTGACTAGCATAGGTGCCGGTTCGACTGATCCAAGTCGACTAGAGTTCGACTGGTGTAAGGCTAGGGTTTTGTGCTTGAAAGTCGATTGCCATGGACTGGCAGTCGACTGAAGTCGACATTAGTCGACTGCCGAGGGATGACAGTCGACTGATGGGAGTGTCGCGAGCACAGAACGCTCCATAGCCGACTGGGCAGTCGACTATTAGGTCACTAGTCGATTGATGGGCATCATCAGTCGACTGGTAGGTGATTCGTTGGAACTTGTCCAACGTGGATATGGCCGTTGTGAGACAACGGCTACAGGGGCAGTCAACTGGGGCCTTTTGGCAGTCGACTGCTAGGCGCGAAAACAGCTCGATGCAGGTTATAAAAGGAGCTCGAGATGGAGGTTTTTGCAATGGTTTTTGTGGAGCTATTGGAGGGGAATTGCTGCTGCATTCCAGTCATTCAAGAGCCAATCAAAGCAAGCAACAAGCAAAGCGATCAAAGCAATCGGTGAAAGTTTTCTTTTGTATTGTATTTGTGTATTTGCTTGTATTTCTATATTGCATTGTAATTGCTTGTGAGAGGTTTCTCCACCTCCGACGTGTTGTCGAGAAGGAGTGTTATAGTTAGTCACGGGTATAACTAGAGCTAAAATTGAGCAGTGGAGTAGGAACCATTCGGTTCAAACCCACGTATAATAACTAATATTGATTGTGCTTGTATTGTTGTTATTTCTATTGTTATTCCGCTGCGTATTAACGACAATTGTAGATGAGCACGTACGACGAACGAACGAATTATGACATCCATCGTACGAGGGCTATTCACCCCCCTCTAGCCGGCCAATCGTTCGATTCCCTACAAATGGGTCGACCCTAACTGAAAGCATTGATTTATTGGACTCTCTCCAAGGTCAATGTGGATAGAGGTGCAATTAGGTGATATGCATTGAATGTATATATGTTAATGAGTTAACAACCTAATGTATATGTGAACATTCAATTAGTTGATAACATAAAGTGATAGTTATATATTTGATATATAATGGATACTGTTGATACCTAATATTATGACTATGAATGCTCTCCAAGGTTATTCTTAGTCATAATGGATATCAACCCACTAGGAGATAACCTACCATCTTTTGAATTCAAAGTGAGGGCTATTGAATTTGACAAAAATAGTGGGAGTTTCTTGTCAATATAAATTATTTGCATTACTATAAATTCATCTCTCTTATACACCTCTTTTTGTATGTCTAGGTACTGATTAAAACATCATGTTGACCTCCATTAATTTACATTCTATTTTGGACAACAATAAATTGACTAGGCCAAACTTGTTGGACTGGCTTCGCAACCTGAGAATTATTTTCAAAGATGAAAAGCTAGCTTATGTCCTTGAAGAAGCTCTTCCCCAACCTTCTGCAGACAATGCCTCTGGTGACCAAAAGTTGGCTTACCAGAAACATGTTGCCGACTCTAAGATAGCGAGTTGCATTATGCTAGCGTCGATGTTTCCTAAGTTATAGAAGTAACATGAGCATATGGATGCTAATACAATTGTCTTCCATCTTCGAGAGTTGTTCAATGAGCAAGCACGATCTGAAAGGTTCGAGGTCACTCAACTCCTCTTTTGCTAGAAGATGTAGGAGGGTTCATCTGCAGTGCAGTTTGCACTAAGGATGAATAGCTATATTGAGCGATTGGGATCATTAGGGTTTTTCATGGACCATGAATTAAGTATTGACTTAATTCTTCACAATTTGACTGGTAGCTATTTACAATTTGTGATGAACTATCGGATGAATAAGATTGAGTCCACAATTCCCGAATTGATCAATATGCTCAAAATAGTGGAGTCATTTGTTGCTAAAGAATAGAAGACGATGATGTTGGTTGACTCCTCAAAGAAAGGTTCTAAGAGGAAGTCAAAAACCAAAGCTAAAGGGAAAAAAAAGGCAAAGAAGGAAGAATTAACTGCCAAGGGCACCTGCCATCATTGTAGCAAGGATGGGCATTGGAAGAGAAACTACAAGAAGTATATGGAGTCATTGAAGCAGAAAAAGGCATCTGATGCCCAATCTACTTCAGGTATATTTGTTATTGAATGTCATACTGTTTCTTCTAGCACTTGGGTATTGGATACCGGGTGTAGCTCACATATATGTAATGACATACAGGGGCTTAGGAAAAGAAAAGACTGGTTAAGGGAGAAGCATATCTAAGGGTTGACAATGGAGCAAAAGTTGCTATTGTAGCCAAGGGTACTTATATGTTGCAACTTTCCACGAGACTAGTTTTAGAGTTGGATGATTGTTTTTATATTCTTGCATTAATAAAGAATATTGTTTCTATTTCATGTTTGAATAAGAAAGGTTATTGATGGGGTCGGGGTTTTTTGATCAGATTAAGAGATTTGCTAAGCAGTATGAGAACTTCCTGAGTAGTTTATATTCTGCCCAAGCAGTATATGTGGTTTTCGAGTCCAACAGAGGAAAGAAGTGTAGTGGTGTTCATAAGTGAAATATAGTGTTGGTAGAACAATTTATTCTTCTCCCGAGCAGTCTATATATTTCCCGAGCAGTCTATATATTTCCAGAGCAATGTATAGAATTCTCGAGCCTAGTAGGGGTGAGTAGTGCGGTGTTGTTTAGTGCTTAGTATTGTTGGGGATCTTTGGAAGGCTAGAGGGGAGGGGGGTGAATAGCCTCTCTTGAATTCTACAAACAAAGTTAGCAGAAGAAAAAAATGAATACTAAAGAAAACAAGAGATAAAAATGCAAGTGCTAACAAAAATGATTTAACGTGGTTCAGAGATTATGCTTCTGCTCCACGGCGATCCATAAGGTGGATCAACCCAAGCAAATCTTCACTAAGAGCTCATTTTAGGTGGAGAAGCCTTCTTTATAAATGAACTCCTCTTCTTACAAATGATGTAGATGAAAATAAGAGAAGAGGTGATTAGAAATCACTAAAAGGCTATCAAAGACGTGGAGAGCTTGAGAGTATGAGTATGAATATAAGCATTAGCCTCCTCAAGCACCCCATGACCTCTTTTTATAGAGAAGAGGTTGATTTTCCTGTTGGGGCTGGAGCAGTCGACTGATGGTCTCCATCAGGCGACTGCTGCTGTAGCTGACGCAATCTAATGACTTTTGATAAGCCTGATTGTGATTCGTCACTATCCAATGGGAAGATGCTCACTCGACTGATCATACCATCAATCGACTAATTTAGCCATCAGTCGAGTGCTCCGGATGATCGATTGACTGGAAAACATTCTGTGCTGATGTCCACTATTAACGATTGGCTTGACCGGTATACCAATTGATGATGAATCGATCGGTCGCCAAACACTAGCGGATCGATGGCACTGTAATGCTGCCCTCATTAGTCGAGTGATTGATCAGTCAACTGATACACTTCAAGTATGATCAAATCATACTTGAAGTCAACTCCCTAGACCTAGACTCAACCTTCTAGCTCTTCCTTCAGCCTTACGCCTCCAGGATACTTCAGAGTCCATAACTCTTTAATCCTTGCACTTGCTTCTAAGAGCTTCCCTCGGTTTCGTCATGTTTTGGATTTCTCTTTTGCCAAAGTCCACTTAGACTTTATTCCGCCAAGACTATATGCTTGGACTTACGCTGCCAAGACTTTGCCTTTCGACTTCCTTTGCTAAGGATCAGCTTGGACTTTACGCCGCTAAGACTATATGCTTGGACTTACACCACCAAGACTTTACCTTGGACTTTCTTTGCCAAGATTACACTTGGACTTTCCTTTACCAAGTCTTCATACTTGGATTTTTCTCGTCACTTAACATGTTCATGGTTAGATCACAAAACATTGCCTTACTATAAATGATTATCCAAACATTAAAACACATAAATGCTTGGGGCATTGTTGCACCAACAATCTCCCCCTTTTTGATGTTTGGCAATCATTTAAGTTAGGTCTTGAAATATGATCATAAATAAAAAACATATATCAATATGAATTCTAACTTAAAATTTCCTTCTCCCCCTTTGACATACATCAAAAAGAGAAGGACTAATAGAAATTAAGTTAATCATGAATATAATTTGTCATGCCTTGAACTAAGGTATAAAATAGAAAATAGGGCTCCCCCTTAATCCAAGACATGGAACATGTTGAGCAAAGAATGAAACAATAGACAAGAAATATATCTTAACTTTGCACCAACAATAGACATGATATAGATTTAGGGAATAAAAGATTGCATAATAATAACTCTCCCTAAATCAATGTATCGATCAGTCCTATACCTTCTTAATTACTTGGATTATCATACCATAGGGTTAGGACACTTAAGATTTCACTTAAGACAAAGAACTAAGGCTGATTTGCAGAAGTATCAATATGGCAGTCGACTCATTACTGAAGCCGTTGACTGACAAGCCTGAAATGCCAATTTCAGCCTTTTTAGCCTAACTTCAGGAATACACAAAAAGTTCCAGAAACATAAAAAAATCATAAAATTTTGTGGGAACATTTATGAAATTATATTCTATCAAGGAAAAATAATTTAAAAAATATATCTTTTTCATATTTTGAAAATAATACAAATTTAAAAACTAGCAAAAGCTTTAAGGTTTTTGCAAACTTTGTATTACTTTTTCTTATCAAGTGAAAATTGTTTTTCAAAATATGATAAACATAGGTTAAAATATATTATGTTTGATATTTCCAATCATATTCTTAGAGTTATATGCACATCAATTGTACACAAGACTTCCCAATGATTGGTCTATTTAAGGATCAATATCTTTAGATGACACTTTGGTTCATAATAATGTATCATAACAAGCATGATGAACCAAATACATCTTCCTAACATTTCACATGATGTCTAAGTGGCTCAATACAAAAATCATGTTTCCTAGGTGTTTTATGAGATGCTATAGAGGTATAGTCCTAGATTTTCTATAGGATCATGCAAATCTAAACCTCTATTCTATTAAGCACATTCCAAGTTCTCTCTTAAGTGATGAATAATCTGCTTCGAGGAGAGCCTTGGTGAAAATGTTTGCAAGGTTGGACTTAGATTTTATATAATTTAGTTCAATGTCCCTCTTTGTCACATGATCTCTAATGAAGTGATGCTTCACTTCAATGTGCTTTGTCCTAGAGTAATGTACCAGATTTTTGGTCAAATTTATAGTACTCACATTATCACAATAGACTTTGACATTGGAGTAGTGTAGCTCATAGTCCTCTAGAGTGTGTCTCATCCAAAGCAATTGAGCTACACAACCACCCATAGCCACATACTCAGCCTCAGTGGTTGATAGAGCAATACAAGGTTGCTTTCTACTACTCCAACTAACTAGGGAGGATCTAAGAAATTGACATCCACCACTAGTACTCTTCTGATCCAACTTGCAACTCACATAGTGATAATCGGTGTACCCAACCAAATCAAAAGATTTTGTCCTAGGGTACTAAAGTCCTACATTTAGTGTGTCTTTGAAATATCTTAAAATTCTCTTAACGACCACTAGATGAGATTCTTTGACACATGATTGGTATCTAGCATACATACCTTCTGTAAACAAAATATCGGGTCTACTAGCGGTTAGGTATAGAAGGCTACCAATCATGCTTCTATAAAGTTTTGGGTCAATTATTTTACCTTCTTGATCATTATCTATTTTTGTGATGGTTGCCATAGGAGTTGATACTACCTTAACATTTTCCAAACCAAATTTCTTAATAATTTCTTTGGCATATTTGGTTTGGTACACATAAATTCCTTCATTAGTTTGTTTGACTTGTAAACCTAAGAAGACATTTTATTCTCCAACTAGACTCATTTCAAACTCATTCTCTATATTTTTGATAAAATCTTGAAGGAGTTCATCATTTGTTGACCCAAAAATGATGTCATCTACATATACTTGGGCCACAAAGATATCCTTTGACTTTGATTTAATGAAGAGAGTTTGATCTATTTGACCCCTTCTAAACCCCTTAGAAACTAAGAAAGATGACAATCTTTCATACCAAGCTCGGGGAGCTCATTTTTAACCCGTATAAAGCTTTTCTAAGCTTGTATACATGGTTTGGATAGTCTATATTCTCAAACCTAGGAGGTTATTCTACATATACTTATTCCTTAATGAACCCGTTTAGGAATACCAATTTTACATCCATTTAATGGAGTTGACTGATGGTCTCCATCAGGCGACTGCTGCTGTAGCTGACGCAATCTAATGACTTTTGATAAGCCTGATTGTGATTCGTCACTATCCAATGGGAAGATGCTCACTCGACTGATCATACCATCAATCGACTGATTTAGCCATCAGTCGAGTGCTCCGGACGATCGCTTGACTGGAAAACATTCTGTGTCGATGTCCACTATTAACAGTCGACTGCTGGGGTATACCAGTCAATTGATGATGGATTAGTCGACTGCCAAACACTAGCAGTCGACTGATGGCACCAGAATGCTGCCCTCATTAGTCGAGTGATTGATCAGTCAACTGATACACTTCAAGTATGATCAAATCATACTTGAAGTCAACTCCCTAGACCTAGACTCAACCTTCTAGCTCTTCCTTCAGCCTTACGCCTCCAGGATACTTCAGAGTCCATAACTCTTTAATCCTTGCACTTGCTTCTAAGAGCTTCCCTCGGTTTCGTCATATTTTGGATTTCTCTTTTGCCAAAGTCCACTTAGACTTTATTCCGCCAAGACTATATGCTTGGACTTACGCTGCCAAGACTTTGCCTTTGGACTTCCTTTGCTAAGGGTCAGCTTGGACTTTACGCCGCTAAGACTATATGCTTGGACTTACACCACCAAGACTTTACCTTGGACTTTCTTTGCCAAGATTACACTTGGACTTTCCTTTACCAAGTCTTCATACTTGGATTTTTCTCGTCACTTAACATGTTCATGGTTAGATCACAAAACATTGCCTTACTATAAATGATTATCCAAACATTAAAACACATAAATGCTTGGGGCATTGTTGCACCAACAATCTCCCCCTTTTTGATGTTTGGCAATCATTTAAGTTAGGTCTTGAAATATGATCATAAATAAAAAACATATATCAATATGAATTCTAACTTAAAATTTCCTTCTCCCCCTTTGACATACATCAAAAAGAGAAGGACTAATAGAAATTAAGTTAATCATGAATATAATTTGTCATGCCTTGAACTAAGGTATAAAATAGAAAATAGGGCTCCCCCTTAATCCAAGACATGGAACATGTTGATCAAAGAATGAAACAATAGACAAGAAATATATCTTAACTTTGCACCAACAATAGACATGATATAGATTTAGGGAATAAAAGATTGCATAATAATAACTCTCCCTAAATCAATGTATCGATCAGTCCTATACCTTCTTAATTACTTGGATTATCATACCATAGGGTTAGGACACTTAAGATTTCACTTAAGACAAAGAACTAAGGCTGATTTGCAGAAGTATCAATATGGCAGTCGACTCATTACTGAAGCCGTTGACTGACAAGCCTGAAATGCCAATTTCAGCCTTTTTAGCCTAACTTCAGGAATGCACAAAAAGTTCCAGAAACATCAAAAAATCATAAAATTTTGTGGGAACATTTATGAAATTATATTCTATCAAGGAAAAATAATTTAAAAAATATATCTTTTCCATATTTTGAAAATAATACAAATTTAAAAACTAGCAAAAGCTTTAAGGTTTTTGCAAACTTTGTATTACTTTTTCTTATCAAGTGCTTTTCAAAATATGATAAACATAGGTTAAAATATATTATGTTTGATATTTCCAATCATATTCTTAGAGTTATATGCACATCAATTGTACACAAGACTTCCCAATGATTGGTCTATTTAAGGATCAATATCTTTAGATGACACTTTGGTTCATAATAATGTATCATAACAAGCATGATGAACCAAATACATCTTCCTAACATTTCACATGATGTCTAAGTGGCTCAATACAAAAATCATGTTTCCTAGGTGTTTTATGAGATGCTATAGAGGTATAGTCCTAGATTTTCTATAGGATCATGCAAATCTAAACCTCTATTCTATTAAGCACATTCCAAGTTCTCTCTTAAGTGATGAATAATCTGCTTCGAGGAGAGCCTTGGTGAAAATGTTTGCAAGGTTAGACTTAGATTTTATATAATTTAGTTCAATGTCCCTCTTTGTCACATGATCTCTAATGAAGTGATGCTTCACTTCAATGTGCTTTGTCCTAGAGTGATGTACCAGATTTTTGGTCAAATTTATGGTACTCACATTATCACAATAGACTTTGACATTGGAGTAGTGTAGCTCATAGTCCTCTAGAGTGTGTCTCATCCAAAGCAATTGAGCTACACAACCACCCATAGCCACATACTCAGCCTCAGTGGTGGATAGAGCAACACAAGGTTGCTTTCTACTACTCCAACTAACTAGGGAGGATCTAAGAAATTGACATCCACCACTAGTACTCTTCCGATCCAACTTGCAACTCACATAGTGATAATCGGTGTACCCAACCAAATCAAAAGATTTTGTCCTAGGGTACTAAAGTCCTACATTTAGTGTGTCTTTGAAATATCTTAAAATTCTCTTAACGACCACTAGATGAGATTCTTTGACACATGATTGGTATCTAGCATACATACCTTCTGTAAACAAAATATCGGGTCTACTAGCGGTTAGGTATAGAAGGCTACCAATCATGCTTCTATAAAGTTTTGGGTCAATTATTTTACCTTCTTGATCATTATCTATTTTTGTGATGGTTGCCATAGGAGTTGATACTACCTTAACATTTTCCAAACCAAATTTCTTAATAATTTCTTTGGCATATTTGGTTTGGTACACATAAATTCCTTCATTAGTTTGTTTGACTTGTAAACCTAAGAAGAAATTTTATTCTCCAACTAGACTCATTTCAAACTCATTCTCTATATTTTTGATAAAATCTTGAAGGAGTTCATCATTTGTTGACCCAAAAATGATGTCATCTACATATACTTGGGCCACAAAGATATCCTTTGACTTTGATTTAATGAAGAGAGTTTGATCTATTTGACCCCTTCTAAACCCCTTAGAAACTAAGAAAGATGACAATCTTTCATACCAAGCTCGGGGAGCTCGTTTTTAACCCGTATAAAGCTTTTCTAAGCTTGTATACATGGTTTGGATAGTCTATATTCTCAAACCTGGGAGGTTATTCTACATATACTTATTCCTTAATGAACCCGTTTAGGAATACCAATTTTACATCCATTTAATGGAGTTTAAAACCCATGTAAGAGGAATATCCTAATAGGATTCTAATCGACTCTAACCTAGAAATCGGGGCATAAGTTTCATCATAGTCAAGCCCCTCAACTTGATTAAAACCCCTTGCAACTAACCTAGCTTTGTTTCTTGTTATATTTCCTTGATCATCTAATTTGTTCGTAAAGACCCATCTTGTAGTAACAATGGTGCTATCATTGGGTCTAGGGACTAGCTCCCATATTTGACTTCTTTCAAATTGAGCCAATTCATCTTGCATTGCTAAAATCCAATCCGGATAAAGTAATGAATCATTGATTGGTTTGGGCTCAATTTGTGAGATAAGAGCTATTTGACTAGAGGGAGCTCTATGAAAAGACCTAGTTCTAACACCTTGAACTAATTCTCCTACAACTTGGTCTAGAGGATGATTTTGATGAACCCTTAGTGTTCTAGGAGGTGTATCAAATTGGTTTTAATCATGATTATCCTCATTCCTCCTCTCATCATCGGAATCTCCTCTTACTCTCCCTTGATCTAATCCTCCCTCTTAATCATTACCCCCTAAGGTCATGTTTTGAAGTTGAGGGTAATGTCTTGATTTTTGTCATTGATATCATTATCAATGAGGGAATTCCTAGGGTAAGTAGTAGAGGTTTTATCAAATTGAACATTTGAGGATTCCTCAACCTTTTGAGTTCTCTTGTTATAAACTCTATACCCTCTACTAGTGGATGAGTATCCAACTAGGATTCCCTCATCCGTTTTGGACTCAAATTTTCCTAAATTATCCTTGGTGTTTAAGATGTAAGCTTTGCATCCAAAGACTTTAAAGTAATGAATTGTTGGAATTGTGCCATTCCATAATTCAAATGGAGTTTTACCTAGAAACCTATGGATATGGACTCTATTTTGGATATAGCAAGAGGTATTAACCGCTTCCGCCCACAAGTAGCTAGGTAGTGAATATGCATTAAGCATAGTCCTAGTCGCCTCTTGTAGGACACGATTTCTCCTTTCTACCATCCCATTTTGTTGGGGTGTTTTAAGACAAGAGAATTCATGCTTGTACCCTTATTCTAAACAAAATTTGGAGAATTAGAATTCTCAAATTCTCCACCATGATCACTACGGATCCGGTTGATTTTGAGATTTCTTTCATTCTCTACTCTTTTGCTAAAACCTATAATTATTTCTAGGGTATTGTCATTATGTTTCATAAAATACACCCAAGTATATCTAGAAAAATAATCAACTATAACTAAGCAATATTTACTACCATTCAAAGAAGGAGTACTATGACAATCAAATAAATCTAAATGAATAATCTCTAAAGGTAAAGAAGTACTAGTTAAAGTTTTACCCTTGTGTGATGACTTTGATTGTTTTCCTTCTTGGCATGCATCACACATCTTGTCTTTGATGTACTTCACTTTTGGCAATCCCTTCACTAGCTCCAATTTAGCTACCTTGGCTATGTTCTTCATGTTGATATGCCCTAATCTCTTATGCCATAGCCAACTTTCTTCTTCTTTTGCCATAAGACACTTAGGGGAAATGTTAGAAGTATATGATAAATCAACATAGTAAATATTGGATTTCCTATATCCTACTAACATGCAATCATTTAATTTCTTATGTCTTATAAAGCATTTAGTAGAATTAAATTTAACATCAAAATTGGCATCACATAATTGGATAACACTAAGCAAGTTGAATTTCATATTTTTAACTAAAAATACTTTATGAATGGCAAGTTTTGGGGATACCTCAATTGTGCCTTTTCCTAGAATTTTAAGTTTACCACTATTACCAAATGACACGGTTCCCTTGCTAAGATGGTTGATTGTGGAGAATTTGCTCACATCTCCGGTCATATGTCTTGAGCAATCACTATCAATAATCCACATGTTTGGTCATTCTACCTAAACAACATGAAAAACACAAGCCTTAGGCACCCAAATTTTTGGACCGATAGCATTAACTATAAAACTCTTGGGAACCCATGCCTTTTTACCCTTGCTCCTAAGTATTGATTTCCTACTAATGAGGGAGGTAAAGGCTACTTCCTTCTCCTTAGGCCCATATCCTATACCGGCCTTGTTGTAAATAACCCTTTGGTTCCTTAGTATCATGTCTAGATATTTAGATCCATTTGTGAATTTCTCTAAACATGCTCTTAATTCACCTATTTCCATTTTAAGTTCATCATTTTCATCCTTGAATGAGCATGCATCATTACATGAAATTTCTACATTCTTAATTTCCTTAATTTCTACTTTCAAATCCTTAATCCTAGATTTAGATTTATTTAATGCATTTTGAAGACATGCAATGATTTTGTACAATAATTCTACTTTACGAGAGTCTCTTACCTCATCGTCGCTAGAGGACGATTCGTCGCTTGATGATGATGACTCCTCACTTGAGCTTTCGGTTTCTTCTTCTAAAGCCATGAGTGCTACATGTCTTGTAATGTGGCATAACTCCTCATCATCGAAAGAATCTTCTAGACTTTGTGTATCCCAAGTTTGGGCTACCATGGCCTCCTTCTTCTTCTTTTCCTTCTTTTTCTTCTCCTCCTTCTTCTTTAGGTCCAAGCAATTTTGCTTGATATGCCCTTTCTTATTACAACCATAGCAAGTCATGTTAGTATTAGAAATGGAACTACTAGAGGATTTACCTTTTGAGGATTGAAACATCATCATCACATCCTTTTTGGTGAGATTCCTTGATCTCCCACCAAACATCTTCACATAATGAGCCACCTCGCTTGCCGACAACTCATCACCACTACTAGAGGACTCCTCCTCCGATTCGGATGAAGAAGAAACCTGCTTCTTTTCTTTCTTTGTTTTCTCCTTTTTACCTACAAAAAGCTACACCTTTCTCTTTTGACGAAGTGTTAGCTTGCTCATGTAGTTCAAACTCACAAAATAGTTCATCTAATTTGACTAAAGAAAGGTCCCTAGAAACCTTATAAGCATCTACCATTGATGCCCATAAAGTTGTTCTAGGGAAGGCTTGAAGCACATACCTTACGAGATCTCAGTTTTCAACCTTCTCACCTATTACGTGTAGTCTGTTGACTACCTCCTTGAATTGACCGTGCATTTGGCTCACGGTCTCATTGGTCTTCATGTTGAAACTTTGGAGTTGACCTATCAATAGGTCCCTCTTGGCTCTCCTCGTCTCCTTTGACCCTTCATTTAGTTCGATGAGCTTCTCCCAAAGCTCCTTTGCGGATTCGAAGGGTCCTACTTTGCTTAGTTGCTCTTTAGACAAACCACATTGAAGTGTGATTGTTGCTTTGGCGTTGGCTTGGGCCTTCTTTGCCATCTCCCTAGTCCAATCCTTTGTTGGTATTGGCGCTCCAAATTCATCGATCAGCTTCTCGAAACCATCTAAAATACTAAACCAATTATCAATATCATTCATAAGGTAGTACTCCATCCTACCTTTCCAATAGCTGAAGTTGTTGTCGTCGAAGAATGGAGGCCGCACCATGTTGTATCCCTCTTGAAACGCCATTATGCTCCAATTGATGGTTAGATCTTCCAATGCAATCCGGGATCAGATACCACTTGTTGGGGGTCTTTGGAAGGCTAGAGGGGGGGGGGTAATAGCCTCTCTTAAATTCTACAAAAAAAGTTAGCGGAAGCAAAAAATGAATACTAAAGAAAACAAGAGATAAAATTGCAAGCGCTAACAAAAATAATTTAATGTGGTTCGGAGATTATGCTCCTACTCCACGGTGATCTGTAAGGTGGATCAACCCAAGCAAATCTTCACTAAGAGCTCCTTTTAAGTGGAGAAGCCTTCTTGACAAATGAACTCCTCTTCTTATAAATGATGTAGATGAAAATAAGAGAAGAGGAGATTAGAAATCACTAGAAGGCTATTGAAGACTTGGGGAGCTTGAGAGTATGAGTATGAATATAAGCACTAGCCTCCTCAAGCACCCCATGACCTCTTTTTATAGAGAAGAGGATGATTTTCCCGTTGGGTCTCCATAAGTCGACTGCTGCTTAGCTGACGCAATCCAATGGTTTCTGACGAACCTGATCATGATTCGTCACTACCCAACGAGAAGATGATCAGTCGACTGATTTAGCCATTAGTCGAGTGCTCTGAACAATCACTCGCCTGGAAAATATTCTATGTCGATGTCCACTATTAACAGTCGACTGATGATGGATCAGTCGACTGCCAAACCCTAGCAGTCGACTGATGGCACCAGAATGTTTCCCTCATCAGTCGAGTGACTAATCAGTCGATTGATCATACTATCAATCGACTGATTTAGCCATCAGTCGAGTGCTATGAACAATCACTCAACTGGAAAACATTCTATGTTGATGTCTACTATTAACGAATAATCGATGATGGATCACCGATGCGCCAAACCCTAGCGATCGTGATGGTACCGAATATTTCCCTCATCGGTTGAAGTGACTAATCGATCGATTGGAATGAGCATGATCGGTCGATACACTTTTATGGATCAAACCATGCTTAAGCCGGAGTCAACTCCTGAACTGGGACTCAGCATTACAGCTCTTCTTTCAGCCTTGCACCTCTAGGATCCCTTCGAGTCCGCGACTCTTTCATCATTGTGCTTGATTCTAAGAGCTTCCCTCAGTTTCGCCATGTCTCGGGTTTCTTTTTTGCCAAAGTCCACTTGGACTTTATGCCACCAAGACTACATGCTTGGACTTACACTGCCAAGACTTTCCCTTTGGACTTCCTTTGCTAAGGATCTGCTTGGACTTTATGCCGCCAAGACTACATGCTTGGACTTACGCTGCCAAGACTTTCCCTTGGACTTCCTTTGCCAAGATTACACTTGGACTTTCCTTTACTAAGTTTTCATACTTGGATTTTTCTTGTCACTTAACACGTTCATGGTTAGATCATAAAATATTGCCTAACTATAAATGATTATCCAAACATCAAAACACATAAATGCTTGGGACATTATTGCACCAACAAGTATCGCATCGACAGAGCAGTCTATGAGAAATCTCGAGTGGTTTATGTATTTCCCGAGTGATTAGTGTATGTCTCGAACCGTATTCTTATTTCCCAAGCAGTATGTTCATTTCCCAAGCCCAGTAGGGGTGAGTAGTGTAGTGTTGCTCAGTGCTTAGTATCGCATTGGTAGAGCAGTCTATGAGAAATCTCAAGCGGTTTATGTATTTCCTGAGCGGTTAGTGTATGTTTTGAACCGTATGCTTATTTCTCGAGCAGTATTTTCATTTCCCGAGAAGTATGTTCATTTTTTGAGCAGTATGCTCATTTCCTGAGCCACCTATGAGTTTCAGGATTTCTTTCTGAATATGGTGAAATATGGAGGAAGGGGTATTCCTGGTTATGGGAAGTAGTAGGAGGAGTTTGAAAATGATAAATGTGATTAATCTAATATTTTTGATCATTTATTTATGTATTTTATTTAATTAATACTTGACAGAAAAATATGAGGAGTATGGAGTATTTTGAATATAAGCGGGAAAAGGGGTTACACTTGATAACTGGGCAAGGGTATTAGAGTAAATTCATTTTATGAAGATGGAGGGATGAAGTATCTATAAAAGGGACAGAGAAGGAAGGAAGCTGGGATGGTTGTTTCTTCGCTATTCGGTACCTCAAAGATCTTCTCACTTCTTCTTTATTCCTTATACATTGTTATTTTCTTCATACTATTACTGACTTGAGCGTCGGAGTGGCCGCGTCAGGAAGCCAACCTATCTCTAACACTCATTCTCACAAAGTGGTAGATCTAACTCTACTCCAAGGATTCGAGGTGATTCAAGAAGAAGATATCTCTTTATCTCAACTTTAACCTTCTTTGGTGACAGATCCGACGATTCACAAGAAGGGGGAGGGAGGTCTTGGTAGGCTGAAGAAGTGAACACCATCAAATTGGCACCGTTTGTGGGAATCTGAACAAAAAGTCATTGTTAGGGCAATCAACCCATGAATGATGTGTTTTGATGTGTGTGGCAAAGGGTTTAAGTTAAGTTGATAATGGATTTGATATGTGTGTTGAAGTTGTGCAGAACTTAATAATTCACACATGGTGAAAGCATTGGCAAGATCACCATCTCATGACTCGATCCTTGAGTCGATGAAGGATAGCATTGCAGAAGCTATATGCTTGGTGCATCCGAGGGACCGTCGGACGAGGAGCATTGGAGTGAAGCCAAAGGAAGTAGACTTCAAGGCGAGATGCGAAGGATGACATTGCGAAGCCGTGTACTTGGTGCATCCAAGGGGTGTGGCCGGACGAAGAGAACTTCAAGGTGAGGGAATCCAAGGGAAGATGAGAGTGAGCGATTGTAACCCAGGATGGGGTAGCTCATAGGTGAACTTGGCTAATTGGCTAAGTCTCGGATGGGTTTTCCCGACATCAATCGACTGCCATGATATGACAGTCGACTGCTCCAAGTCGACTGAAGACTCGACTGGTGTTTGAGTATGGTTTTTGGCTGAACAATCGACTACCAAGGGAAGGCAGTAAACTGTTGATATTATCAGTCGACTGATGGGAAGATCAGTTGACTGATCGAGGCAAGTTCGGGTACATAAGCTTCGACAGTCGAGTGATCTCGTCGACCACTCGTCTGTTGGCTCCATCAGTCGACTGATGGCTCCATCAGTCGACTGATGGGAAGAGCAGTCGACTGAGTGGGAGCCGTTGGTTAGAATCCAACGTGGATGAAGATGTTGCAAGGCAATGACTACAGCAGCAGTCGACTGATGGCTGCATCAGTCGATTGCTCGGTGCCCAACGGGAAGAAAGGCTTCTTCTTCTCTATAAGAAGGGGTCTTGGGTGACTTGGTATGGAAAATGCTTCATCTCTAAACATACTCTCAAGTGTCCAAACGAATTCTACTCCTCTTACTTGCTTTTATTTCAATTATATTGTAAGAGGGAGAATCTTGTAAGAAAGATTACCTCCACCTAGCTTTGTGCAAAGGAGAGTTTAGTGGATTGATTAAGGAGTGATTCACCTTGGAATGAATCGGGTCGTGGACTAGAGACAAGGGTCGTGAACCACGTTATGTACTTGTGTTAGTGTTTGTTTTCTTTACATTTGCTTAATTATCTTTTGTTTTATTATTCCTCTATGCTAACCCTAATCGTAGATGCTCAAGAATGATCGAACTCCACCATCTACGAAGAAGGGCTATTCACCCCCCTCTAGTCGCCACCGATCCTCCAACAAGTGGTATCAGAGCCAAGGTTGCTTGTCACCGGACTCACCGCTGCAACAAGCACAACAACAAAGATGACTGGCTCAAACATCCATCAGCCCAAGTTCGAGGGGGAATTCGCTTGGTGGAAAAACTGAATGCAGGTATTCTTCGAGACCGATTTTGATATAATGCTTGCTATGGAAAACAGTTTCGAAGTTCCTAGGCATGAAGAGGGGAGAATTCTAGAAAAGTCAAGGTGGACCAAGAAGCAAAGAGAGGAGCACTTGGCGAATTCAAAAGCGAAGCATCACCTATACAATGTGCTCCCTCAACAAGAGATTAATAGAATTGGTGAATGCTCAAGCGCCAAGGAAATGTGGGAGAGACTTGTAGAACTTCATGAAGGCACCTCGGAAGCCAAACTAGCAAGAAGGGACCTTCTCCACTCCCAACTCAACAACATCAAACTCGATAAATGGGAGAAGGTAACATCTTTACATTCACGCTTCAAAGAAATTATTAATGGCCTAACAAGTGTAGGGGAGAAGCTCTCCAATAGAGACATGATCATGAAGGCCATAGATGCCTTCCCTCGGTCATCCAAATGGAGCTCCATAGTGGACTCCTTCTACATTTCCAAGAATCTAGAGGTGATCACTCTAGAGGAATTTTTCTCCACCATGGAATTGCATGAGACTAGGCTTGAAGGAGTAGTAGAAAAGCAAATCAAGCCATCAAGGGGAGTGGCACTAGTAGCAAGCAAGGGGAAGAAGAAGGAGACTCCACCTTCTTCATCCGATGAAGATTCTTCCTCTTCCTCCATGGATAGCAATGAAGAGGCCTACATGGTAAGGAAGGTAAGACGTGCACTTAAAAATTTTAGATTTAACAAGTCAAATGATAGGAGAAGAAGACCAAGAAGAAAGATAATATACTACAATTGCCAAGGAGAGGGACATATAAGAGATGATTGTCCCCTCTTGAACAAAAGCAAAGAAGAAAGGAGGAAGAAAGAAGAGAAGAAGAAAGGGAACAAGAAGAAGGAGGATGAAAAGAAAACCAAGGAAAAAGGGAAGGCCAAGGCACACAAGGCAACATGGGATGATCCATCATCCTCATCGGAAGAAGAAGAAGCCTTCACAAGCCTTGCACTCATGGCAATAGAAGATTTGGACTCTACCTCATCCTCCGAACAAGAAGCAAGCACAAGTGAGGAGGAGAGCTCAAGTGAAGGGGGAGCTTCATCTTCATCCTCATCGGAATCAGAGGAAGAAGATATGAAAAGTATGGTAACAAATCTTTCCCCTAAAAAGATTGTTTCTATGATCTCTAGCCTAACTAGGGATTTATTTAAGGCTAAGAAAAAGAATAAATGCATGCTTGATGAAATTAAGGCCCTAGAAGAAAGACTAGCAAATGCATGCTCACATGAAGGTTATATTTCACTTAATGTTAGTGATGCATGTATTGATGAAAACAAGGCCTTAAAGGAAAAGGTAGATCATTTAACTAAGGCCTTAGAAAAATTTACAATAGGCTACAACACTTTGAATATGATAATTGGGAGCCAAAGGGCTAGTTTCAATAAAAAAGGATTAGGCTATAAGGGAAAGAAAAATGAAAAGGCTTATCATTGCCTAATTGCTAGGGGTTAAGCTAAAAACACAATGGTAGCTAGAAAGTGGATCCCAAAGGAGTACTTGGTGAACCCCATTGGAAAGAACTTATATTGGGTTCCCAAGTCAATCCTTAAGGGTTAGGAAAATCCTAGGATGGTCAACCATAGTGGACTTTACTTATATCTTGATAAATGGTTGACTTAGGATGATGAGGATGTTATTTTTAGACTTATGATTTTTGATTTATGAGCATGGTGGATGATTTGATAATAATGCTCGAATCATGATCCTTGATACTTAATTTCATACTTGACAAATGACCATGATTCATGATTTTTGATTGAGTGTTGGGTGATGATAATGTGTGATCATAATATGCAAATTAAATGATAACATTGTTTTTATGATCATGATTTAGGATATAGATACTTAACCTTGGTAGAATTGCATGAAAATTGATGGTTAAGTATAAATACCTTTAGGTTAATCTCACACTCACTATAGGCTACTTTGATTGAAAACATAGCATGAGTGAGATGTTAGGTTGATACAAATGGTCCACTAATGCTTATGACATTTAGATGGTCATTTACATATATCATGTCATATTAATCATAGACCAACTATGGGGAAAGCAAATATTTAATCAATGGACATATTTCCCATAGATCATAGTTGGATATTTTAAATGTTTTAAAACCATTTCATGTTTGATAATATGTATGTTCATGTTTTGAAAAGGTTCTAAGGCAAAACTAGCTTTCAAGTTGATACAAAATTGAGTTATTTTCAAACTTTTGAGTTTTTGCCTTATTTTCAAAAATAGAATGAATTTTCATGAAAAACTATTTTTCACTGATAAAGGGACTTACAAGAACTTGTTTTTAAAATTTCACGATTTTTCGAATTTTCTATAATTTCTGAAGTTCATTCGAAAAATTAGAAAAGGCTGATTTTTAGTGCCAGTCGATTGATACTCTGATTCAATCGACTGATGTACTGTGCACGAGCACAGTAACCTATTTTATCAGGTTTTGAGTTTGGTTTTGGTTATTTTCTTTCCCTAGACTTGATGCCATGCTTATTTAACATATGGTAGATGTTTTTGATGGTGTCAAAGGGGGGAGAAATATGAGGGTTTAAGTTTATCATGCTAGAGGGAATTAGCATGGGTTAAGGGAGAGTTGCATGTATTTAGGGGGAGTGTTTGATATCCATGTTTTACATGCTTTCTTCCCTATGTATTTTGGTTAAATGTTTAACCTAACTTAAATGGATTGCCACACATCAAAAAGTGGAAGATTGTTAGGGCAATCAACCCATGAACGATGTGTTTTGATGTGTGTGACAAAGGGTTTAAGTTAGGTTGATTATGGATTTGATATTTGGTTGAAGTTGTGCAGGACTTAGTAATTCACACATAGCGAAAGCATTGGCAAGATCACCATCTCATGACTCGGTCCATGAGTCGATGAAGGATAGCATTGCAAAAACCGTGCGCTTGGTGAATTCGAGGGACCGCCGAACGAGGAGCATTGGAGTGAAGCCATAGGAAGTAGACTTCAGGACAAGACGCAAAGGATGACATTGCGAAGATGTGCGCTTGGTGCATCCGAGGGACGTGGCCGGATGAAGAGAACTCCAAGGCGAGGAACTCTAAGGGAAGATGAGAGTGAGCGATTATTACCCGGGATGGGGTAGCTCATAGGTGAACTTGGCCAATTGTCTAAGTGTCGGATGGGTTTTCCCGACATCAGTCGACTACCATGATATGACAGTCGATTGCTCCAAGTCGACTGAAGACTCAACTGGTGTTCGAGTCTGGTTTCTGGCTAAACAGTCGACTGCCAACATTATCAGTCGATTGATGGGAAGATCAATCGACTGATCGAGGCAAGTTCGAGCACAGAAGCTTCGACAGTCGAGTGATCTTGTCGACCACTCGACTGTTGACTCCATCAGTCGACTGATGGGAAGAGCAGTCGACTGATGTGGGAGATGTTGGTTAGAATCCAACATGGATGAAGCCGTTGCGAGACAACAACTACAGCAGTCGACTGATGGATGCATCAGTCGACTGCTCGGTGACCAACGAGAAGAAAGGCTTCTTCTCTATAAGAAGGAGCCTTGGGTGACTTGGGATGGAAAATGCTTCATCTCTTAACATACTCCCAAGTGCCTAAACGAATTCTACTCCTCTTACTTGCTTTTATTTCAATTATATTGTAAGAGGGAGATTCTTGTAAGAAAGGTTACCTCCACCTAGCTTTGTGCAAAGGAGAGTTTAGTGGATTGATTAAGGAGTGATTCACCTTGGAACAAATCAGGTTGTGGACTAGCGGCAAGGGCTATGAACCACGTTGCACACTTGTGTTAGCGTTTGTTCTCTTTGCATTTGCTTAATTGTATTTTGTTTTATTATTCCGCTGTGCTAACCCTAATCGTAGATGCTCAAGAATGATCGAACTCTACCATCTACGAAAAAGGGCTATTCACCCCCCTTTACCCGGTCACTGATCCTTCAACAGTCATGATGGTGAACACTAGAAAGACATTGAAGGAGTTGGTGGAGGAAAAGAAATCTATCTCCAGTACTTCCATGGGAGGCACTAGCAAAAGGCATTGTGAGCCCTTGTATAGGCAGGATCTTATGCAAATAATAGACGTGATGATGGATCAAATGTCACAGAGGGCTACCCCAAAGAAGATTAAAGAGGATGATGTATCTGATGATGACTCTAAAGAAGAGGTGGTCGGAGTCTCTCGTCAGAAGATTGATTCCTCTCGCGTCTGTAAATAAGAAAAGGGGAAGAAAAAGAAGTGCGTAGCTTCTCTCAAGAGTGCACAACCTGAGGGGGATGTTCCCTTTGTGAGTACTATTGTAAAAGTTGACGAGTCAAACCCCTTTACTGAGGATAAAATGAACGAAGAGTTGCCCCGACACTTTCAAATTCCTCAGATGCATGAATACATCGATTCCTCTGATCCTAAGAATCATTTGAATAGATTTGAAAATTCTATTTTATTGTACCATTTTACCAATGGAGTTAAATGTCAAGTGTTTCTTACTACATTAGTAGGGCCAGCTCAACAATGGTTTATTGATTTGAAAGGCCAAAGTATTGCTTCGTTTAAGGATTTCTTTACATTATTTGTAAGATATTTTTCTAGTTCTAAAAAATATTTGCTTTAATCGCTCAGTCTTTTTGATCTTAAACAGAGAGAGCAAGAAAGTCTACGGTAGTATGTGCAGAGGTTTACACAGTCAGTGCGAGAAATTCCTTCTATGGGGTTTGGTATGATGGTAGGGGCCTTCACTCAAGGGCTCATATAAGGGGATTTCTTTAAATCTTTAGCTAAAAGGTCTCCTACAAGTTTTGATGATTTATTATCTCGAGCAAAAAAGTTTATTAATCTTGAGAATGCTCAGAAGTCTCGATAAACTTCTCAGGATTATAGAATGGTAGAAGATCCAAAAAGGAGGGTTGAATGGGTAAGACCTGCCCGACCTTCAGTAGATAGATCTCTATATGCTCCGCAATTCAGGTTTTCTAAGGAGCGAGCTATGCATATCTGCGAGCAACAACAATTATTGAGAAGGCCTTTTGGAGCTGCTAGAGGGCCTAGGAGGTTGTCATCTCCTACTTTTTGTTCTTATCATCAAGAGTGTGGGCATACTACTCAGGACTGTTAGTAGTTAGATTTTGAATTACAGAGAGTCATGGGGGCTCATCCCCATATTCGAAATATGGTTATGAATTTGGCTCCTTATCATCAGAGGTTTGGAGGAAGAAATTATGGTAGGGGAAATTCAGGGAGACCTCTTATAATTCGACCTGTACAAATTGCTCAGCTAAGAGGAATAACTCCTAACAGGGTAATGCCTGCTAATCAACCTCCTGTAAGAGGCTCTATTAATATGATTTCTGGTGGTTCTACTAATAGAGATTCAAATAGAGATCGAAAAAGGCATAGTAGAGAAGAGTGTGAAGCCATAACCTATTGCTTAGAACAGGAGGGCCTCTTTTGGGTTTCGGTCCCAGTGATTTAGAGGGAGTAATGACCCCTCGTACTGATACCTTAGTCATTCGGGCTCTTATCGCCAATTTTGATGTGGGGAGAGTTTTTGTAGACCCAGGCAGTTTAGTGGATATTTTGTATTGGTCAACTTTGGAGCAAATGGGAGTTAGTATAACTGATTTATAGCCGATCAACACTTTTTTATTTGGGTTTTCTGGGCATGAGGTACAACCTATGGGTCAGATCAAGTTGTCTCTATCTTTAGGGGAAGATACAAGAAGGAGAACAACACTTATTAATTTCATGATAGTTGATATGTCTTCTTCCTATAATGCTATCTTGGGTAGGCATGTTCTAAGAACTTTACAAGCAGTGGCTTCTTTTTATCATCAGAAAATTAAGTTTTCTATTGGAAATAAAGTAGGGGAAGTTAAAAGTGATCAGCAACTCTCTCGAAGGTGTTATGTTGATGCTATTCGGATGGAATAGAAGGGAAAATTTACTGTTAAATCTTTTAAGAAGTTTAGTCAATATGAGAATATGGTATGTATCATCCAGGGGAAGAATGTTGTGAAGGTTCGAAGCTTCACTTCTCGCTTCGCTTCGATCGCTTGTGCATGACGATCCTATCTCGCATCCCCGGATTAAAAAAAATAATCTGGACGAAAAAGAATTACCCAAGCAACCGATTCATCATCGTGCTTCTCGATTTGAGTCATCGCTTGAACAAACTTATTGTTCAAGCAACCTAACTCTTTTCTTCGATTAGCCGTGGAATAGATGATGAATGGATCTCCGATTTTTTTGTTTATCTTTGGGGTCCATGATCATACAATTACAAACAAATTGCATAGAACAAGAAAGAAACTTAAACAAGAATTATACCTCTTGTTTACCTCTTGATCTTCTATCGTATGACCTATCCACTTCTTGGACGTCGTGTGGGCGACGATCCTCCAAGAATTGAAGCCTCCTAGATCACGTTCTTCCCTTCCTTGCTTGCTCCGAATAAGGGAAGATAACCGAGATCTTCTTCTCCTATCTAGGGTCGACCACCAAACCTCCTAGCTTGGATGTTGCCGCCGGCCAAGGAGAGGAAGAAGGAGATGTGGGCACCGGCCAAGAAAGGAGCTCTTGTTGCCGCCGGCCAAGGAGAAAGAGAAGAAGGAAGGAGGCACCGACAATGGAGAAGAAAGACTTGTTGTTGCCACTGACCAAAAGAGAAGAGAAGCTCTAGGTTCCCGCCGCCCACAAGTAGAAGCCAAACCCTAGCCACCACCTCTTGCCGCCTAAGCTTTCCACGCCAACTCCAAAACCCTAGCCAACCTCAATTGCTTTACCGCCCAAGCCTCTCCCCCTTGTTTATAGATCTCGCCCAAGCCTCCTTTTAATCGTGTCCATTGGATCTAGGCTTCATGAGGGTTTTATTAGGCTACAATAGGAACCATGAGGAGGAGTTGGATCTTGGCCACCCATTAGATCCAAACCCGATCCATTAATGATGATCCATTCCACTAAAGCGATGATCATTGATCTACCTCACCAACCCCCATAAATAAATATAGGCTCCATATATTAATTGTACAAATATCTCCCAATGTTTAAAATATCAAATGTCCATTAATTAATTAATTTACTGATAATTAATGAATTAACATCTAACTCCATAAGTAGTACCACTCAACCTTTTCATCATGCTGGACCAAGTCCACCTGCAGGATTTACATGATGATCCTTATGAGCTTCTCAAGGGGACATCATCATCATAATACATAGGACATGATTTCCTCCTATAATCAACGACACACCATGTAAATAATATTATTTCCCAACTTATCGAGCCTATCGATTTAACCCATAAATCTCGCCCATTAGTAAATCAAAGAAATAAATATTAAGTACATGTGCCCGTTATTATATCGGGATTAAGAGCATGTACACGATAATATCCGAGGTCTGATTCAATTATGTAGTCAGCAATAAATTGAATCACCTCTAAATCGGTCCTGCTCAATACATACAAAGTGTACTAGTGTAATTCAATGGTCAAGAAAAACCAATACCAAATTACACTACAACCATGCCAATGGTTTGTCCAAAACCATCTTAGTTGTGAGCCTCTACTTATACTCTACAAGGAACTGATAACATAATCTTTTGTGTGACACCACACACTATATTATCTACAATGTAAAGTATTAGACAATATGCATAACTATAAATATGCAAACAATGATCATGTGATTCTTATTTCAAAATGAAGATGTTCATACAAAGGCTAGGCTTTCAGTATACATCCCAACAATCTCCCACTTATACTAAAAGACTATGCTGCCATCATACTGACATACATCTGATTTCCATTCCCTCCACATGCCTATCAAAAGCTCTCGCTAGAAGGGCCTTAGTGAAAGGATCTGTCAGGTTATCCTCTGATGCAATCTTGGCAACAACAACTTCTCCTCATTTTACGATCTCTCGTATTAGGTGGTACTTGCACTCTATGTGTTTACTTGCCTTATGGGCTCATGGTTCCTTCGAGTTTGCAACTGCATCACTGTTATCACAATAAATTGTAATAGTTCTGGGCAAACCAGGAATCACATCCAAGCCCATCAAGAAGTTTCTGAGCCATACAGCTTCTTTGGCTGCCTCAGAGGCTGCCACATACTTAGCTTCCATGGTGGAGTCCGCCATGCATTTCTTCTTGACACTTCTCCATACAATGGCTCCACCTCCCAAAGTAAACACAAAACCTGAGATAGACTTACTGTTATCCCTATCTGATTGGAAGTTAGAATCTGTGTAACTCATAGGGAGTAATTGGTCTACCTGGTATACAAGCATATAATCCCTAGTCCTTCTCAGGTACTTTAATATATGCTTTATCGTAGTCCAAAGTCCCTATCATAGATTACTCTGATATCTACTAACCATGCCCATGACAAAGTAGATATCTAGCCTCGTACATAACATAACATACATGAGGCTTCCTACCGTCGAAGCATAAGGAACCGCCTTCATCTCCTCTATCTCTTTTGATGTTCTAGGACACATCTCTTTAGATAAAGGTACTCCATGCCTAAAAGGTAGAAAACCTTTCTTGTAGTTCTTCATGCTAAAACGGGCCAAAATAGTGTAGGGATGTATACTGAAAAGTCTACTTTTTGTATGAACATCTTTATTTTGAAATAAGAATCACATAATCATTGTTTGCATTTTTATAGTTATGCAATATTGTCTAATACATTACATTGTAGATAACATGGTGTGTGGTGTCACACGGGAGATCATGTTATCGGCTCCTTGTAAAGTATAAGTAAAGGCTCACAACCGAGATGGCTTTGGACAAACCATCGGAATGGTTGTAGTGTGATTTGGTATTGGTTTGTCTTGACCATAGAATCACACTAGTGCACTTTGTGTGTATTGAGCAGGACCGACTTAGAGGTGATTCGATTTATTCCTGACTACATAATCAAATCGGACATCAGATATTATTTAGTACATGCTCTTAATCCCGATATAATAACGGGCACATATACTTAGTATACATCTCTTTGATTTACCAATGGGCGAGATTTATAGATCGATAGGCTCGGTAAGTTGGGAAATGATATTATTTATATGGTGTGCCATTGATTATAGGAGGAAACCGTGTCCTATATATTAGGATGATGATGTCCCCTTGAGGAGCTCATAAGGTTCATCATGTAAACCCTACAGGTGGACTTGGTCCGCAATGATGAAAAGATTGAGTGGTACTACTCATGGAGTTAGATGTTGATTAATTAATGGTCAATAAATTAATTAATCGACGGACATTCGAGATCTTAAACATGGGGAGAAAATGTACAAATAATATATGGAGCCCATATTATCTTATAGGGGTTGGTGAGGTAGATCAATGATAATCCTTTAGTGGATTGGATTATCATTAATGGATCAGACTTTATGTGGGCTTGATCCATGGGAGGCCAAGATCCAACTCCTCCTCATGGTCCCTAATGTAGCCTATTAACACCTCATGAAGCTTAGATCCAATGGATAGGAACAAAACTCTAGATCCAATGGTAGAGATTAAATCTCTAGATCCGACGGTTGAGATTAAATCTCTAGATCCGACGGTTGAGATTAAATCCCTAGAACCAATGAAGTAAATTAAATCATAGATTATCCCTAACTCTATAAAAGGAAGGAGTCCTAATTGAGATAGGATTAGGGTTTGGAGGCTTAGGTATTTGGAGGCTTGGGCGGCACCAAATAAGGAAGTTTTTCCTTTCTTCTTCCTCCTCCATTGGCCGGCATCCAACACCCTTTCTAGCCCTTTTCTAGCCTTTGGCCGGCGGCCAAAAGACTCTCTTCTCTTCTCCTTGAGTGGTGGAAACAAGACTTAGGGGTTTTCCTTGTGTCTTGGCCGATTTCCATCGTTATCCCCTTCTCCTTGTTGGCCGGCGGCAAGGTTTCCCTTGGTTGCTTGTTGGTTGGCTATAGGAAGGAGAAGAACCTTGTTTCTATTCTTCCTCTTGCTTTGGAAGAGTAAGGAAGGAAGATTTGCGATCTAGAAGCTTCCACTTTTGGTAGATCGTCGCCCACACGACGTCCGAAAGGAGGAAGGTCATACATTAGAAGATCGAGAGGTATACCTATTCTTCATTCTCTTTTGTAACATGTTTGTTTTTGTTTTTCAATTATGAGCAAGTAATATTCTGTTTGTCGATAAATAATACTTGGATCCCGATCATAAATACAAAAGCCGGCGATCCGCACATCGTCTATTCCGCGGCTAGTCGTAGAATAGAGGAGGTCGCTTGAACAACGAGTTTGTTCAAGTGACCTCTCTAAACGAATAGCACGACGATGACTTGGTTGTTTTGGAAATCCCTTTTGTCTAGGATTAAATTTTTTAATCCGGGGACAAAAAAGGGATCACCATGATCAAGCAACCGAGGTGAAGTGGGAAGCGAAGTTTCCCCTCACAGACTCGATAAGCAAAACCCTTCAATTGGTATCAGAGCCAAGGTTTCCGATTTTGTGTGTTTTGGATTCGGTTAATTTTTATGCACTTTTCATATATTATATGTGCCAGATAATAGTAGGATATGCGTAGTTTAACTCTTTGGTTGCAGGCATAAGATTCGACTATTATGGCCATATGTGTGTATGTGATTGTATGTGTATATTTTGTTGAATCCTCCGGGTTGACGAGGCTAGTATTTGTTTTTTTGTAAATTAGATACGACATTGTTTAGCCACTCTTTATTTTATTTTACTTTCGATCTAGATTTCATGTACACTCCCTCATGGAGTATAGGATCGATGGATGCAAATTAAAATAGGTTTTAGTCTCGGCTCGGATCTCCGAATGGCTTATACATGGCGTAGGAGGAGCGGACGAGAAGGCATTGCGATGGGAGACATATTGAAGACAAAAGCCATAATAGTTGGAAAATAATTTATTTTTCATATTTATTGTTTTTTGTTTGATATGCATGTCGTAGGCTAGGAAAATTCCTCAATTTCAAATTACTAAGTGGGAGAGGGAAATTTCTATAAATTCCCACAACCTTCATTACGATTTGACAAGTGATGCAAACAAACTTGCGCGTCGGCTCTGAGTACCTTCCTCCCCATCGGATGAGTTTGTTTGCAGATCACAAGGTCAAATATGGTTATAGGGAATTATCAAGGAGCGTGTGCACTTCCCCATCGGAAGGCACATAACCCGAGATAATTACCTTGGTACCGAGTAATGGTGAACACTTAGATACGAATATAAGTATCCTCCCCATTGGAGTCACTGCTTTTATTTGTAGGGCCAAAGAGGAACCAACTATTAATTTTACTTGTTAAAAAGTTAGGTTGACAAGATAGTAAAATTAATGGGTAAAACCTCCTCTTACAAATGTAGAATTCGTATACGTCCACACTATCGTGGCATACGATATTCTCGGTGTTTTGGGGTGTTGGTTGATTTTAAAATTTTATTGTTTGAGGAATCAATAATTTTTTCAAATCTAATGTTTTGATTTATGTGATTCTTAGGTTTTCTTTCAAAATGACTTTCAACCCACTTGATGTGATAATAAAAGAGAAAAAACTTACTGGACCCAACTATGTTGATTGGTAGAGGAATCTTGACATTGTCTTGACTACTGAGGAATACAAATATGTACACCTCGAAGAGTGCCCTCCCAAGCCTGCAGATGATTCTGGGGAAAAGGAGAGAGAGAGCTATAAGAAGTGGGTCAAGGCCGATGAGATGGCACGGTGTTACATTTTGGCATCTATGTCAAATGTACTGCAACATCAGCATCAAGCCATGCCCACTGCTTATGACATGATGCTCAATCTCAAAGATCTTTTCGGACACTAGAATTGGGCAGCGAGGCAAGAAGCCATGAGAAACTTGATGACGACCTCAATGATCGAGGGAACACCCGTAAGGAATCATGTTCTCAAGATAATGGCTCATTTGAATGAGCTAGAGGTCCTTGAAGCTGAGATCGATGGGGAAACCCAAGTCGATATCATACTCCAGTCTCTACCTAGGAGTTTTGAGCAGTTTCACCTGAACTACAACATGAACAAGAGGTTGTATTCGTTGGCGGAACTTCTGACAGAACTCCAGGCGGCAGAGGGGCTATTTCGTCAGAGTGCTCAGGCGCATGCCGTGGTGACCCAAAAGGTTTCTACTTCTAAGCCGAAAGGCAAGAAGAAGAAGAAACAAACTGGGGCGAAGGCGGTGGGAGGTACTCAGGGAGGAGTGAAGAAGCCGAAAGGCAAGTGCTTCACTTGTAAGCAGACTGGACACTGGAAGAAGGACTGCCCCAACCGCAAGAACAAAGGTATATCTTTTGGTCTAGTCGTTGAAACATGTTTAGCGGTGTTATCTACCGGCACCTGGTGTGTAGATACGGGAGCCACTGATCATGTCTGCAATACTTTGCAGGGGTTCCAGGAAACCAGACGACTGGCTGAGGGGGAGATTACCGTGTACTTGGGCGATGCCACGAAGGTGGCGGCTGTTGCAGTGGGAGATGTTCATTTATCTTTTGAGAAAAATAAACTTTTGGTTCTTAAGAATTGCCTTTATGTACCCTTATTTAGAAAGAATTTAATTTCGGTTTCTAAATTGTTTATGGATGGATATTCTATTTCTTTTAATGATAGAGTTGTTATAGGAAGGAATAGGGACATTATCTGTTCAGGTGCATTGATAGGAAATTTGTACACACTTGAACCAAAACCTCCCACGATGCAAATTGAAGTTAATAACTCATCTTCTAATTCTAATAAGAGAAAAGAACCTTCGAAGATGAACCAAACATATCTTTGGCATCTTAGGCTTGGTCACATTAACCTAAGCAGAATTCAAAGGTTGATAGCTGATGGACCTTTGGGTTCATTAGTGGTGGAGGATCTCCCAACCTGTGAATCTTGCTTAGAGGGTAAGATGACCAAGAGGCCTTTTAAGGCCAAGGGGTATAGAGCCAAAGATGTGTTAGAATTGGTTCATTCTGATTTGTGTGGTCCTATGTCTATCCAGGCTAGAGGTGGTTTTGAGTATTTCATCTCTTTTATAGACGATTACTCAAGATATGGATACATTTATCTGATGCGCTGCAAGTCTGAATGCTTTGAAAAGTTCAAAGAATTCAAGGCTGATGTGGAGAAAAGTCAAGGTAAAAGTATCAAGACACTACGATCTGATCGTGGTGGCGAGTACCTCTTGGGAGAGTTTAGGGATTACCTATCAGAGGCTGGGATTCAAT
This sequence comes from Wurfbainia villosa, assembly GCA_025175895.1. Classification (NCBI taxonomy): domain Eukaryota; kingdom Viridiplantae; phylum Streptophyta; class Magnoliopsida; order Zingiberales; family Zingiberaceae; genus Wurfbainia; species Wurfbainia villosa. Next base: position 6,105,845 of record CM046009.1, read on the forward strand.
CCCAATTGACTGGACCTGGCACACCCCAGCATAATGGTGTAGTAGAGCGAAGGAATAGGACTCTTATGGAGATGGTTAGATCGATGATGAGTTATTCTAACTTTCCAGATTCATTTTGGGGATATGCTTTAGATACGGCGGTGTACATTCTGAACTTGGTTCCATCTAAATCAGTGCCTTCTACTCCCACAGAATTGTGGACTGGGTGAAAGCCTAGTCTAAGACATATTCGGATATGGGGGAGTCCAGCACATGTGCTGAAGGCAGATGCTGGCAAGTTGGAACCTCGTACAGAAGTACGCTTGTTCGTTGGCTATCCTAGAGGAACGAAGGGTGACTTGTTTTATAGTTCTAGAGATCAGAGGGTAATCGTTAGCACGAATGCCAGATTTCTAGAGGAGGACTATGTGATGAGCCACAAGCCCAAGAGTAAAATTATTCTGGAGGAATTAAAAGGGGAAGTCACTTCTTTAGTACCGCCGGTACAAGAGGATATACCACATGTCACTGTACCGCGTGCCACAGAGGATACACAAGTAATACCTCATCGTAGTGGGAGGGTTGTGAGACAGCCTGATAGATTCATGTTCTTGGGAGAATCTTCTGATTTGGTCCCTGGCGAACATGAACATGATCCCTGGATATATGATGAGGCAATCCAAGATAAAGATGCAGCATCTTGGCAAAGTGCAATGAATGCTGAGATTGAATCTATGGATTCAAATCAGGTCCAGGAGCTAGTAGAACCACCCGATGGTGTAAAAACCATTGGATGCAAGTGGATCTACAAGAGAAAGAGAGGAATAGATGGGAAGGTTGAGACCTTCAAAGCGAGGCTTGTTGCGAAGGGGTATACTCAGAAAGAGGGTATCGATTATGAGGAGACCTTTTCGCCGGTAGCCATGCTTAAGCCTATCCGTATTCTCTTATGCATAGCAGCTCATATGGATTATGAGGTGTGACAGATGGATGTCAAGACAACTTTCCTTAATGGAAGTCTTGAGGAAAGCATCTATATGAAGCAACCAGAGGGATTCATTGCTAAAGGCAAAGAGCATCTTGTATGTAAGCTTAATCGGTCCATTTATGGATTGAAGCAAGATTCGAGGTCTTGGAACATCCACTTTGATGAGGTAATCCGGTCTTATGGATTTATTCAAAGTCCAGATGAGCCTTGTGTATACAAGAGATGTGACAGAAACGTAGTGGTATTTCTTGTACTATATGTAGATGACATTTTATTGATTGGCAACAATATTAAGGTGTTATCAGACGTAAGAGTATGGTTGTCCAAACAGTTTGATATGAAGGACTTGGGAGAGGTGGGACACATCCTTGGGATCAAGGTTATAAGGGATCGCAGGAAAAGGATGTTGTGCTTATCCCAAGCTTCATACATAGACACGATTATGAATCGTTTTAGCATGCAAAACTCCAAGAAGGGTTTTCTACCTTTCAGGCATGGAGTTCCTTTATTTAAGGAGATGTGTCCTAGATCATCTGAGGAGATAGAGGAGATGAAGGCGGTTCCTTATGCTTCGACAGTAGGAAGCCTCATGTATGTGATGCTATGTACGAGACTAGATATCTGCTTTACCGTGGGCATGGTCAGCAGATATCAGAGTAATCACGGACAGGGACATTGAACTGCGGTAAAGCATATATTGAAGTACTTGAGAAGGACTAGGGATTATATGCTAGTTTACCGTGCAGACAAATTTCTCCCTGTGGGTTACATGGATTCCAACTTCCAATCTGATAGGGATAACAGTAAGTCTACCTCAGGTTTTGTGTTTACTTTGGGAGGTAGAGCCATTGTATGGTGGAGTGTCAAGCAGAAATGAGTGGCAGACTCCACCATGGAAGCTGAGTATGTGGTAGCCTCTGAGGCGGCCAAAGAAGCTGTGTGGCTCAGGAACTTCCTGATGGACTCGGATGTGATTCCTGGTTTGCCCAGAACTATCACAATATATTGTGATAATAGTGGTGTAGTTGCAAACTGGAAGGAACCACGAGCCCATAAGGCTAGTAAACACATAGAGCGCAAGTACCACCTAATACGAGAAATCGTAAAGAGAGGAGAAGTTGCTGTGGCCAAGATTGGATCAGAGGATAACCTGGCAGATCCTTTCACTAAGGCCCTTCCGACGAGAGCTTTTGATAGGCATGTGGAGGGAATGAGGATCAGATGTATGACAGTTTGAGGACAACATAGTCTTTTAGTATAAGTGGGAGATTGTAGGGATGTATACTGAAAAGTCTACTTTTTGTATGAACATCTTTATTTTGAAATAAGAATCACATGATCATTGTTTGCATTTTTATAGTTATGCAATATTATCTAATACATTACATTGTAGATAACAATGTGTGTGGTGTCACACGGGAGATCATGTTATCGGCTCCTTGTAAAGTATAAGTAAAGGCTCACAACCGAGATGACTTTGGACAAACCATCAGAATGGTTATAGTGTGATTTGATATTGGTTTGTCTTGCTCATAGAATCACACTAGTGCACTTTGTGTGTATTGAGCAGGACCGACTTAAAGGTGATTCGATTTATTGCTGACTACATAATCGAATCGGACCTCAGATATTATTTAGTACATGCAATTAATCCCGATATAATAACGGACACATATACTTAGTATTCATCTCTTTGATTTACCAATGGGCGAGATTTATAGATTAAATCGATAGGCTCGGTAAGTTGGGAGATGATATTATTTATATGGTGTGCCGTTGATTATAGGAGGAAACCGTGTCCTATATATTAGGATGATGATTTTCCCTTGAGGAGCTCATAAGGTTCATCATGTAAACCCTGCAGGTGGACTTGGTCCGGCATGATGAAAAAGTTGAGTGGTACTACTCATGGAGTTAGATGTTGATTAATTAATGGTCAGTAAATTAATTAATCGATGGACATTCGAGATCTTAAACACGGGGAGAAAATGTACAAATAATATATGGAGCCCATATTATCTTATGGGGGTTGGTCAGGTAGATCAATGATAATCCTTTAGTGGATTGGATTATCATTAATGGATCGGACTTTATGTGGGCTTGATCCATGGGTGGCCAAGATCCAACTCCTCCTCATGGTCCCTAATGTAGCCTATTAACACCTCATGAAGCTTAGATCCAATGGATAGAAACAAGACTCTAGATCCAATGGTAGAGATTAAATCTCTAGATCCGACGGTTGAGATTAAATCTCTAGATCCAACGGTTGAGATTAAATCCCTAGAACCAATGGAGGAGATTAAATCATGGCTTATCCTTAACTCTATAAAAGGAAGGAGTCCTAATTGAGATAGGATTAGGGTTTGGAGGCTTAGGGTTTTGGAGGCTTGGGCGGCACCAAATAAGGAAGTTTTTTCTTTCTTCTTCCTCCTACATTGGCCGGCATCCAACACCCTTTCCAGCCCTTTTCCAGCCCTTGGCCGGTGGCCAAAAGAATCTCTTCTCTTCTCCTTGAGTGGTGGAAACAAGACTTAGGGGTTTTCCTTGGTGTCTTGGCCGGTTTCCATCATTATCCCCTTCTCCTTGTTGGCCGGCGGCAAGGTTTCCCTTGGTTGCTTGTTGGTTGGCTATAGGAAGGAGAAGATCCTTGTTTCTATTCTTCCTCTTGCTTTGGAAGAGTAAGGAAGGAAGATTTGCGATCTAGAAGCTTCAACTTTTGGTAGATCGTCACTCACACGACGTCCAAAAGGAGGAAGGTCATACATTAGAAGATCGAGAGGTATACCTATTCTTCATTCTCTTTTGTAACATGTTTGTTTTTGTTTTTCAATTATGAGCATGTAATATTCTATTTGTGGCTAAATAATACTTGGATCCTGATCATAAATACAAAAGTTGGCGTTCCGCACATCGTCTATTTCGCGGCTACTCGTAGAATAGAGGATGGTCGCTTGAACAACGAGTTTGTTCAAGTGACCTCTCTAAACGAATAACACGATGATGACTTGGTTGTTTTGGCAATCCCTTTTGTCTAGGATTAAATTTTTTAATCCGGGGACATAGAAGGGATCACCATGATCAAGCAACCGAGGTGAAGTGGGAAGCGAAGTTTCCCCTCACGGACTCGATAAGCAAAACCCTTCAAATAGTGTCTATGTATGAAGCTTGAGATAAGCACAACATCCTTTTCTTGCGATCCCTTATAACCTTGATCCCAAGGATGTGTCCCACTTCTCCCAAGTCCTTCATATCAAACTGTTTGGACAACCATACCCTTACGTCTGACAACACTTTGACATTGTTGCTAATGAGCAAAATGTCATCTTCGTATAGTATAAGAAATACCACTACGTTTTTATCACATCTCTTGTATACACAAGACTCATCCGGACTTTGAATAAATCCATATGATTGAATTACCTCATCAAAGCGGATGTTCCAAGATCTCGAAGCTTGCTTCAATCCATAAATGGACTGATTAAGCTTGCACATAAATTGCTCTTTGCCCTTTGCAATGAATCCCTCTGGTTGCTCCATATAGATATTTTCTTCAAGACTTCCATTAAGGAAAGTTGTCTTGACATCCATCTGCCAAACCTTATAATCCATATGAGCAACAATAGATAAGAGAATCCGGATAGACTTAAGCATGGCTACCGGCGAAAAGGTCTCCTCATAGTCGATACCCTCTTTTTAAGTATACCCTTTCGCAACAAGCCTTGCTTTGAAGGTCTCAACCTTCCCGTCTATTCCTCTCTTTCTTTTGTAGATCCACTTGCATCCAATGGCTTTTACACCATTGAGTGGTTCTACTAGCTTCTAAACCTGATTTGAATCCATAGATTCTATCTCAGAATTCATTGCCCTTTGCCAAGATACCGCATCTTTATTTTGGATTGCCTCGTCATATGTCCAGGGATCAGATTCATGTTCGCCAGGGAACAAATTAGAAGATTCTCCCAAGAACATAAATCTATCAGGTTGTCTAACAACCCTCCCACTATGATGAGGTATTACCTGTGTATCCTTTGTGACACGCGGTGCAGTCACTTGTGGTATGTCCTCTTGTACCGTTGGTACTGAAGTAGTGACTTCCCCTCTCAATTCCTCCAGAACAATCTTGCTCATGGGCTTGTGGTTCATCACATAGTCTTCCTCTAAAAATCGGGCATTTATGCTAACGATTACCCTCTGATCTCTATGACTATAGAACAAACCACCTTTCGTTCCTCTAGGATAGCCTACGAACAAGCGCACTTCTGTACGAGGTTCCAACTTACCAGCATCTACCTTCAACACATGTGCTGGACTACCCCAAATCTGAATATGTCTCAGACTAGGCTTTCGCCCAATCCACAATTCCGTGGGTGTAGAAGGTACTGATTTAGATGGTACCAAGTTCAGAATGTACACTGCCATATCCAGAGCATACCCCCAGAACGAATATGGTAACTCAAAATAACTCATCATCGATCTAACCATCTCTATAAGAGTCCTATTCCTTCGCTTCGCCACATCATTCTGCTGGGGTGTACCAGGTGCAGACAGTTGGGATTGAATCCCAGCCTCTGATAAGTAACTCCTAAACTCTCCCAAGAGGTACTTACCACCACGATCAGATCGTAGTGTCTTGATACTTTTACCTTAACGTTTCTCCACATCAGCCTTGAATTCTTTGAACCTGTCAAAGCATTTAGACTTGTGGAGCATCAAGTAAATGTATCCATATCTTGAATAATCGTATATAAAAGAGACAAAGTATTCAAAACCACCTCTAGCCTGGATAGACATAGGACCACACAAATCAGAATGAAACAATTCCAACACATCTTTGGCTCTATACCCCTTGGTCTTAAAAGACCTCTTGGTCATTTTACCTTCCAAGCAAGATTCGCAAGTTGGGAAATCTTCCACCACTAATGAACCCAAAGGTCCATCAGCTATCAACCTTTAAATTCTACTCAGGTTAATATGACCTAACCTTAGATGCCAAAGATATGTTTGGTTCATTTTCAAAGGTTCTTTTCTCTTATTATATTTAGAAGATGGTCCACATCAACCTTGAATTCTTTGGACCTGTCAAAGCATTTAGACTTGTAGAGCATCACGTAAATGTATCCATATCTTGAATAATCGTCTATAAAAGAGACAAAGTATTCAAAACCACCTCTAGCCTGGATAGACATAGGACCACACAAATCAGAATGAACCAATTCCAACACATCTTTGGCTCTATACCCCTTGGTCTTAAAAGACCTCTTGGTCATTTTACCTTCCAAGCAAGATTCGCAAGTTGGGAAATCTTCCACCACTAATGAACCCAAAGGTCCATCAGCTATCAACCTTTGAATTCTACTTAGGTTAATATGACCTAACCTTAGATGCCAAAGATATGTTTGGTTCATTTTCGAAGGTTCTTTTCTCTTATTATATTTAGAAGATGAGTTATTTATTTCTATTTGCATCGTGGGAGCTTTTGGTTCAAGACTGTATAAATTTCCTATCAATGCACCAGAACATATAATCTCCCTATTCCTTTTTATAACAACTCTGTCATTAAAAGGAATAGAATATCCATCCAAAAATAATTTAGAAACTAAAATTAAATTCTTTCTAAATGAAGATACATAAAGGCAATTTCTTAGAACCAAAGTTTTATTCCTATTAAAAGATAAATAAACATCTCCCACTGCAATAACCGCCACCTTCGTAGCATTGCCCATATAGACGGTAATCTCCCCCCTCAGCTAGTCATCTGGTTTCCTGGAACCCATGCAAAGAGTTGAAGACATGATTAGTGGCTCCCGTATCTACACACCAGGTGTCGATAGATAACACTACTAAACATGTTTCAACGACTAGACCAAAAGATATACCTTTGTTCTGCTTCCGGTTGGGGCAGTCAACCTTCCAATGTCTAGTCTGCTTGCAAGTGAAGCACTTGCCTTTCGGCTTCTTCACTTCTCCCTGAGATCCTCCCACCACCTTTGCTGCGCCTTGTTTCTTCTTTTTCTTGCCTTTCGTCTTAGAAGTAAAAATCTTATGGGCAACCAAAGCCTGAGAATTCTGACGAAAAAGTCTCTCTGCCGCTTGGAGTTTTGTCAGAAGCTCCGCCAATGAATACAACCTCTTATTCATGTTGTAGTTGAGGCAAAACTGATCAAAACTCCAAGGTAGAGATTGGAGAATGATATCGACCTGGGTTTCCTCATCGATCTCAGTTCCAAGGACTTCCAGCTTATTCAAATGAGCCATCATCTTGAGAACATGATCCCTGACGGGTGTTCTCTCAACTATGGTGGTCGTCATCAAGTTTCTCATGACTTCCTTGTAACAACTCAAATTTTTTGTTCTTATACTTTTATTTTATTTATAATTTTAGTTCTTATACTTTCTATTTAGAGGAAAATAGAAATAAGAAAAAAAACCTCTATAATTTCTCTTTGGAATTCAAGAGGGGATTTTCCAAGAGGGATCTCCTCATGGACTTGGTAGAGGATCACGCTAAAGCAAAGGAACATGTAGGAGGTATTCTCTTTACTAAACCTAACGGTATAAATTGGTGAAAAAGCGTAGGAAGTAAGTATTGCTCACCTGCAGTATAAGTAGTTATCGTATGTCCTGTTGGGATGTATACTGAAAAGTCTATCTTTTGTATAAACATCTTTATTTTGAAATAAGAATCACATGATCATTGTTTGCATATTTTTATGGCTATTCATATTGTCTAATACATTACATTGTAGATAACATGGTGTGTGGTGTCACACTGGAGATCATGTTATCGGCTCCTTATAAAGTATAAGTAAAGGCTCACAACCTAGATGGCTTTGGACAAACCATTGGTATGGTTGTAGTGTGATTTGGTATTAGTTTGTCTTGACCATAAAATCACACTAGTGCACTTTGTGTGTATTGAGCAGGACCGACTTAGAGGTGATTCGATTTATTGCTGACTACATAATCGAATCGGACATCGGATATTATATTGTACATACTCTTAATCCCGATATAATAATAGGTACATATACTTAGTATTCATTTCTTTGATTTACCAATGGGCGAGATTTATAGATTAAATCGATAGGCTCGGTAAGTTGGGAGATGATATTATTTATATGGTGTGCCGTTGATTATAGGAGAAAACCGTGTCCTATATATTAGGATGATGATGTCCCCTTGAGGAGCTCATAAGGTTCATCATGTAAACCCTGCAGGTGGACTTGGTCCGGCATGATGAAAAGGTTGAGTGGTACTACTCATGGAGTTAGATGTTGATTACTTAATGGTCAGTAAATTAATTAATCGAAGGACATTTGAGATCTTAAACACGGAGAGAAAATGTACATATAATATATGGAGCCCATATTAACTTATCGGGCTTGGTGAGGTAGATTAATGATAATCCTTTAGTGGATTGAATTATCATTAATGGATCGGACTTTTTGTGGGCTTGATCCATTGGGTGGCCAAGATCCAACTCCTCCTCATGGTCCCTATTGTAGCCTATTAATACCTCATGAAGTTTAGATCCAATGAATAGAAACAAAACTCTAGATCCAAAGGTAGAGATTAAATCTCTAGATTCGACTGTTGAGATTAAATCTCTAGATCCGACGGTTAAGATTAAATCCCTAGAACCAATGGTGGAGATTAAAACAAGGCTTATCCCTAACTCTATAAAAGGAGGGCAAGGGGTGGGCGGCAACATGAATCCAACTAGAGATAGGATTAGGGTTGTTTGGGCGGCAAGGCTTGGAGGCTAGGGTTTAGGGCTTGGCGGCACCAAATAAGGAAGGTCTTTCCATTCTTCTTCTTCCCTCAAGGTGGCCGGCGACCTAGCAGCACTTTCCAGCCATTGGTCGGTGTCCAAAGCATCCCCTATCCCTCTCTTTGTCCGATAAAACCTAGGCTTAGGGTTCTCCCTTGGAGCTTTGGTTGGCATTCACCTATTCTCCTCTTCCTTCTTGGCCGGCGGCAAGCTCCAACCTTGGATTTTGGTGGTTGGTTGAAAGAAAGAGAAGAGGCTTGTTTCTATTCTTCCTCTTGCTTTGGAAGAGCAAGGAAGGAAGATTGGTGATTTAGGAGCTTCAACTTTTGGTATATCGTCGCCCACACGACGTCCGAAAGGATGAAGGTCATACAATAGAAGATCGAGAGGTATATCGATTCTCTATTCTCTTTTGTAACATGTTTACATTTGTTTTTAAATTATGTGCATGATATATTCTGTTTTGTGGCTAAATATACTTGGACCCCAAACATAAACACAAAAGCCGGCGATCCATACATCGTCTATTCCGCGGCTACTCATAGAATAGAGGTAGGTCGCTTGAACAACAAGTTTGTTCAAGTGACCACTCTAAACGAATAGCACGACGGTGACAAGGTTGCTTGGGTGTTCCCTTTTGTCTAGGATTAAATTTTTAATCCGGGGACATCGATGGGATCGCCATGAACAAGCGACCGAGTTAAAGTGGGAAGCAAAGTTTCCCCTCACGGATCAACCTAACAATTGGTATCAGAGCCACGGTTTCCGATTTTGTGTGTTTAGGATTCGGTTAATTTTTATGCACTTTTCATATATTATATGTGTCGGATAATAGTAGGATATGCATAAGTTAACTCTTTGGTTGCAGGCATAAGATCCGACTATTATGGCCATATGTGTGTATGTGATTGTATGTGTGTAAATGTTTATTTTGTTGAATCCTCGGGGGTTGACGAGGCTAGTATTTAATTTTTTATAAATTAAATACGACATTGTTTAGCCACTCTTTTTATTTTTAGTTTACTTTCGATCTAGATTTCATGTACACTCCCTCGTGGAGTATAGGATCGATGGATGTAAATTAAAATAGATTTTACTCTCGGCTCGGATCTCCGTGTAGAGATGTATACTGAAAAGTCTATCTTTTCTATGAACATCTTTATTTTTGAAATAAGAATCACATGATCATTGTTTGCATATTTTTATGCATATTGTTTAATACGTTACATTGTAGATAACATGGTGTGTGGTGTCACATGGGAGATCATGTTATCGGCTCCTTGTAAGGTATAAGTAAAGGCTCACAACCAAGATGACTTTGGACAAACCATCGGAATGGTTGTAGTGTGATTTGGTGTTGGTTTGTCTTGACCATAGAATCACACTAGTGCACTTTGTGTGTATTGAGCAGGACCGACTTAGAGGTGATTCGATTTATTGCTGACTACATAATCGAATCGGACCTCAGATATTATTTAGTACATGCTCTTAATCCCGATATAATAACGGGCACATATACTTAGTACTCATCTCTTTGATTTACCAATGAGCGAGATTTATAAATTAAATCGATAGGCTCGGTAAGTTGGGAGATGATATTATTTATATGGTCTGCCGTTGATTATAGGAGGAAACTGTGTCCTATATATTAGGATGATGATGCCCCCTTGAGGAGCTCATATGGTTCATCATGTAAACCCTGCAGGTGGACTTGGTCCGGCATGATGAAAAGGTTGAGTGGTACTACTCAAGGAGTTAGATGTTGATTAATTAATGGTCAGTAAATTAATTAATCGATGGACATTCGAGATCTTAAATACAGAGAGAAAATGTACAAATAATATATGGAGCCCATATTATCATATGGGGGTTGGTGAGGTAGATCAATGATGATCCTTTAGTGGATTGGATCATCATTAGTGGATCGGACTTTATGTGGGCTTGATCCATGGGTGGCCAAGATCCAACTCCTCCTCATGGCTCCTATTGTAGCCTATTAACACCTCATGAAGCTTAGATCCAATGGATAGAAACAAAACTCTAAGATCCATTGGTAGAGATTAAATCTCTAAGATCCGACGGTTGAGATTTAATCTCTAGATTCGACGGTTGAGATTAAATCCCTAGAACCAATGGAGGAGATTAATTCATGACTTATCCCTAACTCTATAAAAGGAGGGCATGGGAGTTGGCGTGAACTACATGAAAGGAGAGCTAGGGTTTGGGCGGCAAGAGAGGGAATCCTAGTTGAGATAGGATTAGGGTTAGGGTATGGAAGCTTGGGCGGCACCAAATAAGGAAGGTTTCTTTCTTCTTCCTCCTCTTGTGGCCGGCGTCCAGCATCTTTTCCAGCCCCTTCCAGCCCTTGGCCGGCACCCAAAAGGCCCTACTCTCTTCTCCTTAGGTGGTGGAAACAAGATATAGGGTTTCCCTTGGTGTCTTGATTGTTTTCCATCATCTTCTCCACCTTCTAGGTGGCCGGCGGCAAGGAGATTGTGTGCTCCTTGTTGGTTGGTTTTAGGGAGGAGAAAAACCTTGTTTCTACTCTTTCTCTTGCTTTGGAAGAGCAAGGAAGGAAGATTTGCGATCTAAGAGCTTCGACTTTTGGTAGATCGTCGCCCACACGACGTCCAAAAGGAGGAAGGTCATACATTAGAAGATCGAGAGCTATACTATTCTACTTTCTTCTTTTGTTTGTTGCTTGTTTTTGTTTTTCAATTATAAGCATGTTATAAATCTGTAAATGGCTAAATAATACTTGGATCCGGAGCATAAACATGAAAATCGGCGATCCGGACATCGTCTATTCCACGGATACTCGTAGAATAGAGGATGGTCGCTTGAACAACTAGTTTGTTCAAGTGACCTCTCTAAACGAATAACATGACGATGGCTTGGTGGTTTGGGCAATCCCTTTTGTCTAGGATTAAATTTTTTTAATCTGGGGACATCGAAGGGATCGCCATGGACAAGCTACCGAGGTGAAGTGGGAAGCGAAGTTTCCCTTCACGGACTCGATAAGCAAAACCCTTCACTCCGGATGGCTCGTACATGGCGTAGGAGGAGCGGACGAGAAGGCGATGCGACGGGAGACATATTGAAGACAAAATCCATAATAGTTGGAAAATAATTTATTTTTCATATTTATTGCTTATTGTTTGATATGCATGTCGTAGGCTAGAAAATTCCAAAATTTCAAATTACTAAGTGGGAGAGGGATATTTTTATAAATTCCCACGGCCTCCATTACGATTTGACAAGTGATGCAAACAAACTTGCACGTTAGCTCTGAGTGCCTTCCTCCCCATTGTATGGGTTTGTTTGTGGATCACAAGGTCAAATATGGTTATAGGAAATTATTAAGGAGCGTGTGTACTTCCCCATCGGAAGGCACATAACCCGAGATAATTATCTTGGTACCGAGTAATGGTAAACACTTAGATAAAAATATAAGTATCCTCCCCATCAGAGTCACTGATTTTATTTGTAGGGCCAAAGAGGAACCAACTATTAATTTTACTTGTCAAAAATTTAGGTTGACAAGATAGTAAAATTAATGGGTAAAACCTCCTCTTACAAATGTAGAATTCGTATACGTCCACACTATTGTGGCATATGATATTCTCGGTGTTTTGAGGTGTTGGTTGATTTTAAAATTTTATTGTTTGAGGAATCAATAATTTTTTGAAATATAATGTTTTGATCTATGTGATTCTTAGGTTTTCTTTCAAAATGACTTTCAACCCGCTTGATGTGATACTGAAAGAGAATAAACTTACTGGACCCAACTATGTTGATTGGAAGAGGAATCTTGACATTGTCTTGACGCTGAGGAATACAAATATGTACTCCTCGAAGAGTGCCCTCCTAAGCCTGCGGATGATTCTGGGAAAAAGGAGAGAGAGAGTTATAAGAAGTGGATCAAGGCCGATGAGATGACGCGGTGTTTCATTTTGGCATCTATGTCAAATGTATTGCAACATCAGCATCAAGCCATGCCCACTGCTTATGATATGATGCTCAATCTCAAAGAGCTTTTCGGACACCAGAATCGGGCTGCAAGGCAAGAAGCCATGAGAAACTTGATGACGACCACCATGATCGAGGGAACACTCGTAAGGGATCATGTTCTCAAGATGATGGCTCATTTGAATGAGCTGGAGGTCCTTGGAGCTGAGATCGATGAGGAAACCCATGTCGATATCATACTCCAGTTTCTACCTAGGAGTTTTGAGCAGTTTCGCCTGAACTACAACATGAACAAGAGGTTGTATTCGTTGACGGAGCTTCTGACAGAACTCCAGGCGGCAGAGGGGCTATTTCGTCAGAGTGCTCAGGCACATGCCATGGTGACCCAAAAGGTTTCTACTTCTAAGCCGAAAGGCAAGAAGAAGAAGAAACAAACTGGGGCAAAGGCGGTGGGAGGTACTCAGAGAGGAGTGAAGAAGCCGAAAGGCAAGTGCTTCACTTGTAAGTAGACTGAACACTGGAAGAAGGACTGCCCCAACTGCAAGCAGAACAAAGGTATATCTTTTGGTCTAGTCATTGAAACATGTTTAGCGGTGTTATCTACCGGCACCTGGTGTGTAGATACGGGAGCCACTGATCATGTCTACAATACTTTACAGGGATTCCAGGAAACCAGATGACTGGCTGAGGGGAGATTACCGTGTACTTGGGCGATGCCACTAAGGTGGCGGCGATTGCAGTGGGAGACGTTCATTTATCTTTTGAGAAAAATAAAGTTTTGGTTATTTAGAAAGAATTTAATTTCGGTTTCTAAATTGTTTATGGATGGATATTCTATTTCTTTTAATGACAGAGTTGTTATAAAAAGGAATAGGAACATTATTTGTTCAGGTGCATTGATAGGAAATCTATACACACTTGAACCAAAACCTCCCACGATGCAAATTGAATTTAATAACTCATCTTATAATTCCAATAAGAGAAAAGAACATTCGAAGATGAACCAAAAATATCTTTGGCATCATAGGCTTGGTCATATTAACCTAAGCAGAATTCAAAGGTTGATAGTTGATGGACCTTTGGGTTCATTAGTGGTGGAAGATTTCCCAACCTGCGAATCTTGCTTGGAGGGTAAAATGACCAAGAGGCCTTTTAAGGCCAAGGGGTAAAGAGCAAAAGATGTGTTAGAATTGGTTCATTCTGATTTGTGTGGTCCTATGTCTATCCAGGCTAGAGGTGGTTTTGAGTATTTCATCTCTTTTATATATGATTATTCGAGATATGAATACATTTACTTGATGCGCCGCAAGTCTGAATGCTTTGACAAGTTCAAAGAATTCAAGGCTGATGTGGAGAAATGTCAAGGTAAAAGTATCAAGACACTATGATCTGATCGTGGTGGTGAGTACCTCTTGGGAGAGTTTAGGAACTACTTATCAGAGGCTGAGATTCAATTCCAATTGTCTACACCTGGCACACCCCAGCAGAATGGTGTAGCAGAGCGAAGGAATAGGACTCTTATGGAGATGGTTAAATCAATGATGAGTTATTCTGAGTTGCCAGATTCATTCTGGGGATATGCTCTAGATACGGCGGTGTACATTCTGAACTTGGTTCCATCTAAATCAGTGCCTTCTACTCCCACAAAGTTGTGGACTGGGCGAAAGCCTAGTCTAAGATATATTCGGATATGGGGGAGTCCAGCACATGTGATGAAGGCAGATGCTGGTAAGTTGGAACCTCGTATAGAAGTACGCATGTTCATTGGCTATCCTAGAGGAACGAAGGGTGATTTGTTTTATAGTCCTAGAGATCAGAGGGTGATCGTTAGCATGATTGCCAGATTTCTAGAGGAAGACTATGTGATGAGCCACAAGTCCAAGAGTAAAATTGTTCTAGAGGAATTAAAAGGGGAAGTCACTTCTTCACTACCATCGGTATAAGAGGATATACCACAAGTCATTGCACTGCGTGTCACAGAGTATACACAGGTGATACCTTGGCGAAGTGGGAGGGTTGTGAGACAGCCTGATAGATTCATGTTCTTGGGAGAATCTTCTGATTTGGTCCCTGGCAAACATAAACCTGATCCCTGGATATATGATGAGGCAATCAAAGATAAAGATGCAGAATCTTGGCAAAGTGCAATGAATACTTAGATTGAATCTATGGATTCAAATCAAGTCTGGGAGCTAGTAGAACCACCCGATGGTGTAAAAACCATTGGATGTAAGTGGATCTACAAATGAAAGAGAGGAATAGATGGGAAGGTTGAGACCTTCAAAGCAAGGCTTGTTGCGAAGGGGTATACTCAGAAAGAGGGTATCGATTATGAGGAGACCTTTTCGCCGGTAGCCATGCTTAAGTCTATCTAGATTCTCTTATACATAGCAGCTCATATGGATTATGAGGTGTGGAAGATGGATGTCAAGACAACTTTTCTTAATGGAAGTCTTGAGGAAAACATCTATATGAAGAAACCAGAGGGATTCATTGCTAAAGGCAAAGAGCATCTTGTATGTAAGCTTAATCGGTCCATTTATGGATTGAAGCAAGCTTCGAGGTCTTGGAACATCCGCTTTGATGAGGTAATCCAGTCTTATGGATTTATTCAAAGTCCGGATGAGTCTTGTGTATACAAGAGATGTGACGGAAATGTAGTGGTATTTCTTGTACTATATGTAGATGACATTTTGTTGATTGGCAACAATATCAAGGTGTTATCGGATGTAAGAGTATGGTTGTCCAAACAGTTTGATATGAAGGACTTGGGAGAGGTGGGACACATCCTTGGGATCAAGGTCATAAGGGATCACAGGAAAAGGATGTTGTGCTTATCCCAAGCTTCATACATAGACATGATTATGGATCGTTTTAGCATGCAAAACTCCAAGAAGGGTTTTCTACCTTTCAGGCATGGAGTTCCTTTATCTAAGGAGATGTGTCCTAGAACATCTGAGGAGATAGAGGAGATGAAGGCGGTTCCTTATGCTTCAGCAGTAGGAAGCCTCATGTATGCAATGCTATGCATGAGACCAGATATCTGCTTTACCGTGGGCATGGTCAGCAGATATCAGAGTAATCCAGGACATAGACATTGGACTACAGTAAAACATATATTGAAGTACCTGAGAAGGACTAGGGATTATATGCTGGTTTACTAGGCAGACCAATTACTCCCTATGGGTTACACAAATTCTGACTTCTAATCTGATAGGAATAACAGTAAGTCTACCTCAGGTTTTGTGTTTACTTTGGGAGGTGGAGTCATTGTATGGAGGAGTGTCAAGCAGAAATGCGTGGCGGACTCCACCATGGAAGCTGAGTATGTGGCAGCTTATGAGGCGGCCAAAGAAGTTGTGTGGCTCAGGAACTTTCTGATGGACTTGGATGTGATTCCTGGTTTGCCCAAAACTATCACAATTTATTGTGATAATAGTGGTGCAGTTGCAAACTCGAAGCAACCACGAGCCCATAAGGCTAGCAAACACATAGAGCGCAAGTACCACCTGATACGAGAAATCGTAAAGAGAGGAGAAGTTGTTGTAACCAAGATTGCATCGAAGGATAACCTGAAAGATTCTTTCACTAAGGCCCTTTCGGCGAGAGCTTTTGATAGGCATGTGGAGGGAATGGGGATCAGATGTATGGTAGTTTGAGGACAACATAGTCTTTTAGTATAAGTGGGAGATTGTTGGGATGTATACTGAAAAATCTATCTTTTGTATGAACATCTTTATTTTGAAATAAGAATCACATGATCATTGTTTGCATATTTTTATGGCTATGCATATTGTCTAATACATTACATTGTAGATAACATGGTGTGTGGTGTCACACGGGAGATCATGTTATCGGCTCCTTGTAAATGAAGGGTTTTGACCCGGAGGCTCTCATACTACTTTAATGTAGGGTTTTGCTTATCGAGTCTGTGAGGGGAAACTTCGCTTCCCACTTCACCTCGGTAGCTTGTTCATGGCGATCCCATCGATGTCCCTGGATTAAAAAAATTTAATCCTAGACAAAAGGGATTGCCCAAACAAACAAGTCATCGTCGTGCTATTCGTTTATAGAGGTCACTTGAACAAACTTGTTGTTCAAGCGACCATCCTCTATTCTACGAGTAGCCACGGAATAGACGATGTCTGGATCGCCGATTTTTGTGTTTATGCTCGGGATCCAAGTGTTATTTATCCATATATAGATTTATATCATGCTCATAATTGAAAAACAAATACAAGCAAGTAACCATCCACACAAAACATGCATATAAATGAAAAGCAATTTTAAACATAATACAAAAGAACACTAATCAAAATAAACAAGATTATACCTCTTGTTATACCTCTTGATCTTCTATTGTATGTCTTTCCTCCTTTCGGACATCGTGTGGGCGACGATCTACCAAAAGTTGAAGCCTCCTAGATCACCAATCTTCCTTTCCTTGTTCACTCCAAACAATTGAAGATCCTAAAACAAAACTCATCTTCCTATCTAGAACCGGCCACCAAGTCAATAAACTCAATGTTTTCGCCGGCCAAGGAAGAGAACATGGAGTATGGAAACCAACCAAAAGAGAAACAACAAGGGCATGGGCGCCGGCCAACACTTGGAGAAGAGAAAGGAAAACACTCCTTCTCCTTGTTGCCACCCAAACCCTAAACTAACCTCTCTTAATTTCCGGCCAAGGATGAAGGGGAGAAGAATAGATTGAGCTTTGACCAAGGTAGAGGGAAGAAGGAAGAGGCGCCGACCAACCTTAGGAAGAGGAAGGAGAAGCTTCCTCCCCTTGTTGCCGCCCAACACCAACACCCAAACCCTAACCCTAGCCCCACTCCTATTCCTATCCCAACTAGGATTGGTTGCCGCCCATGGGAAGCAACCCTAAACTCATCCATCACAAGACATAGATCAAGGGGAGAAGCTTGGGTGCCGGCCAAACCAAGGAGAGAAGAAGGAGGAAGGGTTTCAGCCACCAAAGGAAGAAGAAAAAAAAACTTTCCTTAATTGTGGCCACCCAAAACCCTAACCTCCTTTGCTCTAGCTGCCCAAACCCTAGCCCCCTTTCCTCTCCATTGTGTTGTCGTCCACCCCTAGTCCACCCTTTTATAGAGTTAGGGATAAGCCTTGGTTTAATCTTCACCATTGGTTCTAGGGATTTAATCTCAATCGTTGGATCTAGAGATTTAATCTCAACCGTCGGATCTTAGAGATTTAATCTCTACCTTTGGATCTAGAGTTTTGTTTCTATCCATTGGATCTATGCTTCATGAGGTGTTAATAGGCTACAATAGGGACCATGAGGAGGAGTTGGATCTTGGCCACCCATGGATGAAGCCCACATAAAGTCCGATCCGCTATTGATAATCCAATCCACTAAAGGATTATCATTGATCTACCTCACCAACCCCCATATGATAATATGGGCTCCATATATTATTTGTACATTTTCTCCCCGTGTTTAAGATCTCGAATGTGTTGGTGCAACAATGCTCCAAGCATTTATATATGCTTTGATGTTTGGATAATCATCTAAGTTAGGCAATGTTTTGTGATCTAATTGCAAATATGTTTAAGTGACAGGGAAATCCAAGGATGAAACCTTGGTAAAAGAGAAGTCCAAGTATGATCTTGGCAAGGAAAGTCCAAGGGACGAACTTGGCAGCATAAGACCAAGCTTGTAGTCTTGGCAGCGTAAAGTCCAAAGTGAACCTTGGCAAAGGAAGACCAAGTATGATCTTGGCAAGGAAAGTCCAAGGGAGGGACTTGGCAGCGTAAGACCAAGCTTGTAGTCTTGGCAGCATAAAGTCCAAGTGAACCTTGGCAAAGGAAGTCCAAAGTAAGGTCTTGGCAGCATAAGTCCAAGCTTGTAGTCTTGGCGGCGTAAAGTCCAAGCATTTGGCAACCCAAGACATGACGAAACCGAAGGAAGCTCTTGGAAGCAAAGCGCAAAGGATGAACAAGTCGCGGACTCGGAAGGATCCTGAAGGCGCAAGGCTTAATGAGGAGCTAGAAGGTTGAGTCTAGGTCTAGGGTGTAAAATCAAGTGTGAATTACTCATACTTGATGAGTATCACGATCAAACGATGTATCGACCGTCGCGCTCGACCGAGTCGTAAACCTCGCCATCACCGATCGCTGGTCAGGGGCAGTCGACTGATGTTGCGATCAGTCGACTGCCAAGGGCAGCAGTCGACTGATCAAGGAGAAAATCGCCACAGAATGCAGTCCCACTCGACTGCTGCCTTGATCACTCGACTGATCACTCCATCAGTCGACTGATGGAGGGATCAGTCGACTGATCACCTGGTCGTTGGAAATTATGGCTACGAATCTCCGCGGAGATCTCGGTTCAGAAGTCGTTGGCTTCGGCAGTAGTCGACTGATGGAAAGTATCAGTCGACTGATCGAGGCCCAACGGGAAAAACATCCCTTCTTCTATAAAAAGGGGCCTTGGGGAGCTTGGTGAAGCTAGTGCTCTCATTCCTAACTACACCCTCGTGCTCACCAAGCTTTCCCAAGTGTTTTAGCAATTCAAAACCTCCTCTTCTCTAGTTCTTAATCATCCATCATTGTAAAGAAGAGGAGAGCATTGTAAGAAAGGTTTCTCCACCTTGGTTCATCCAAAGGAGAATATAGTGAAGCTTGGCTAGGACTAATCCACCTTACGGATTGCCGTGGAGTAGGAGCGTCATCTCCGAACCACGTACATCGGGTGTTAGCATTTGGTTTCTTATTTCTTATTCGTATTCGTTTTCGTATTTGTATTGCTTCCGCTAACTTACTTGTAGAAACGAAGAAAGGCTAATCACCCCCCTCTAGCCATTACAAGGGTCCTAACAGAATGTCCGTCGATTAATTAATTTACAGACCATTAATTAATCAACATCTAACTCCATGAGTAGTACCACTCAACCTTTTCATCATGCCGGACCAAGTCCACCTGTAGGGTTTACATGATGAACCTTATGAGCTCCTCAAGGGGACATCATCATCCTAATATATAGGACACGATTTCCTCCTATAATCAACAACACACCATATAAATAATATCATCTCCCAACTTACCAAGCCTATCGATTTAATCTATAAATCTCGCCCATTGGTAAATCAAAGAGATGACTACTAAGTATATGTGCCCGTTATTATATCGGGATTAAGAGCATGTACAAAATAATATCTGAGGTCCGATTCGATTATGTAGTCAGCAATAAATCAAATCACCTCTATGTCGGTCTTGCTCAATACACACAAAGTGCACTAGTGTGATTCTATGGTCAAGACAAACCAAAACCAAATCACAATACAACCATTCCGATGGTTTGTCCAAAGCCATCTCGGTTGTGAGCCTTTACTTATACTTTACAAGGAGCCGATAACATGATCTCCCGTGTGACACCACACACAATGTTATCTATAATGTAATGTATTAGATAATATTGCATAACCATATAAAAATGCAAACAATGATCATGTGATTCTTATTTCAAAATAAATATGTTCATACAAAAAATAGACTTTTCAGTATACATCCCTACAGTAAAGTATAAGTAAAGGCTCACAACCTAGATGGCTTTGAACAAACCATTGGTATGGTTGTAGTGTGATTTGGTATTGGTTTGTCTTGACCATAGAATCACACCAGTGCACTTTGTGTGTATTGAGCAGGACCGACTTAGAGGTGATTCGATTTATTGCTGACTACATAATCGAATCGGACCTCAGATATTATATTGTACATACTCTTAATCCCGATATAATAACGGGCACATATACTTAGTATACATCTCTTTGATTTACCAATGGGCGAGATTTATAGATCGATAGGCTCGGTAAGTTGGGAAATGATATTATTTATATGGTGTGTTGTTGATTATAGTAGGAAACCGTGTCCTATATATTAGGATGATGATGTCCCCTTAAGGAGATCATAAGGTTCATCATGTAAACCCTGCAGGTGGACTTGGTCCGACATGATGAAAAGGTTGAGTGGTACTACTCATGGAGTTAGATGTTGATTAATTAATGGTCAATAAATTAATTAATCGATGAACATTCGAGATCTTAAACACGGGGAGAAAATATACATATAATATATGGAGCCCATATTAACTTATGAGGGTTGGTGAGGTAGATCAATGATAATCCTTTAGTGGATTGGATTATCATTAATGGATCATACTTTATGTGGGCTTGATCCATTGGGTGGCCAAGATCCAACTCCTCCTCATGGTCCCTATTGTAGCTATTAATACCTCATGAAGTTTAGATCCAATGGATAGAAACAAAACTCTAGATCCAAAGGTAGAGATTAAATCTCTAGATCCGACGGTTGAGATTAAATCTCTAGATCTGACGGTTGAGATTAAATCCCTAGAACCAATGGTGAAGATTAAAACAAGGCTTATCCCTAACTCTATAAAAGGAGGGCAAGGGGTAGGCAGCAACATGAATCCAACTAGAGATAGGATTAGGGTTTTTTGGGCGGCAAGGCTTGGAGGCTAGGATTTAGGGCTTGGCAGCACCAAATAAGGAAGGTCTTTCCTTTCTTCTTCTTCCCTCAAGGTGGCCGGCGACCTAGCAGCACTTTCCAGCCATTGGTCGGCATCTAAAGCAGCTCCTCTCCCTCTCTTTGGCCGGTAAAACTTAGGCTTAGGGTTCTCCCTTGGAGCTTTGGTTGACATTCACCTATTCTCCTCTTCCTTCTTGGCCGGCGGCAAGCTCCAACCTTGGATTTTGGTCGTTGGTTGAAAGAAGGAGAAGAGGCTTGTTTCTATTCTTCCTCTTGCTTTGGAAGAGCAAGGAAGGAAGATTGGTGATCTAGGAGCTTCAACTTTTGGTAGATCGTCGCCCACACGACGTCCGAAAGGAGGAAGGTCATACAATAGATAATCGAGAGGTATATCGATTCTCTATTCTCTTTTGTAACATGTTTATATTTGTTTTTAAATTATGTGCATGATATATTCTGTTTTGTGGCTAAATATACTTGGACCCCGAACATAAACACAAAAGTCGGCGATCCGTATATCATCTATTCCGCGGCTACTCATAGAATAGAGGTAGGTCGCTTGAACAACAAGTTTGTTCAAGTGACCACTATAAACGAATAGTACGACGATGACAAGGTTGCTTGGGTGTTCCCTTTTGTCTAGGATTAAATTTTTAATCCGGGGACATCGATGGGATCGCCATGAACAAGCGACCGAGTTGAAGTGGGAAGCGAAGTTTCCCCTCATGGATCAACCTAACATGTCCTTGATATATTTTTATGTGCATGTTATTTCCAGTTACATGGTGTTTTTAGTTACATGATTTTACCAGTTATGTCATGGTTAATTTAGTATCCTATTTAGATTCTTGATAAGAATGTGATTTATGATCATGCATGTGGTAGATAAGTTGTAGCTTACAATTATCTGCATGATGTAGAGTAAGATGTAAGAATATTTCCTTTATAAGGAAAGTTTAAAGATGCTCCCCGTTTGAATTGGGGATTAAGAGCACAACGATCTTCAGTATGCTCCCTATTTCAGTTTTGGGGGTCAAGAGCATAATGATCTTTATGGTGCTCCCCATTCGTGATTTAGGGGATTAAAAGCATTCTTTCAGTATGTATAAGAATATAAGTATAAAGAAAGTATTTTACTTTTAAAAGGGCATGTACTAGGCATCAGTTTCACCCACGGGCCAAGACCCTCAGTTTCAGTTACCCTAGTAGATTCGGTGGTTCGCCACCCCGACCTATTAGGAAAGCGTGCATTGGTAGTATGCCGGGCCCATATTCATAATAATTATTAATTTGAAGTATCAGTATAAGTAAAAGTAAAAGTTTTTCAAAGTTAATCATTCCAGTTCAGATACACTGTTTACAAGTTTAAAATACTCAAGAGACATGTATTCAGAGTTATGATTTCCAGTTATGCTTACATTTGTATCAATGTATCAAGGGTAAGAGAACTAGTTGCATGATTTCATACGTTGCATGTTTTTGTGAGCATAAAAAGTACTTACTAAGCATTATTGCTTACAGTTTGCATTTCCTTATACTATAGATAAAGGTAAATAAAAGCTTCAGTAAGGTGGTATAGCGGATGAAGTGCTTGGAGTGTGTGGCGACGGAACATGGAAATAAAAAAATCCTAAGTGTAGATGTCTAAACCAGATTTTTAAGTTTCTAATTATTTTTTTTTTTGATATTGTTGATGTTCAACTGGATTGCTTATGGTTGAGACCAAAGAATGCTAGAGTCATGTTGGGTTAGTCTTAATACTTGCATGTTATGTGAAGATCTTGAAATAGTTATTGTTTAAGTGATGTCAAGGTCCTTATGATCATTTTAGTTGTTAGCATATTGTGTTGGTATATTGCATGAATTTTGGAATGATGGTAATATGGGGTGATACTAAAGTATAGTGCCAGAGTAAGATAAGAAAGAATTTAAGAATAAGACAATAAAGTAGTGACATCTCCCCTAGTAGAGAGTGAAAAGACTAGGGGGGTGTTACAAGATGGTATCAGAGCGGGTTCTCCCCTTCCGTCACACACACATCGAGCATTAGTCCTGTCGTCTCCAAGTAAGCAAGTATTTATTTGCTTTATTTACTTTATGAGTAGTAAGGAATACTTCTTTTAAGTTAAACATGCTCACCTAGAATGTTCTCTTTGAGTTAAACATGCTTGCATATATATATATATACGAAGATGATAGACAGTACATAATAGAGCATACCTAGATATGTATGTGAAGATGGAAAAAAAATAGTGATAATAGCCTGATAGTGGTTTCACTTTATCATCTTATGAAGAGTAGGAAATGCCTCAAGAATGACCCCATGGAGGACAAGAAATGAATGAAAAAGTACCACCACCTGCCTATATGCAGATAGTCACTCAGCTCCAACAGCAAGTGACAGAGCAGCAGTAGGTCATCAATACCTCGATGATGAATCAGCGAGAAAGTCCTGTTACTTAGCCAGGGACTCAGAATGCCATTCCAACTACATCTTCTGCCCAACCAGACCCACCAACAGCTCCAGTGGGAGGGGTGAGACAAGAGGCCTATCTGATTCAATGGCAAAAGCTGAAGCCAGAGAGTTTTCTCGGTGCCAGTGAACCATGGGATGCTCAGGCATGGTTCAAGACAGTAGAGAGCATAGTGGAACTGCTGGACTAGCCTGAGAATGAGAAAGTTAAGTGTGCCTCGTTCTATCTGACTGGAGATGCCAGAATGTGGTGGGAGCGAGTAAAGGCCAAGAGGATGGTGAACCAAATGTTATGGACGGAATTTGAGACCGGAGATGAAGCGGTAAAGAAGTACAATAGGTTGGCTCGCCTATGTCCGGAACTGGTCAGTACTGAGAAGGAAAGAGTTAGGTTGATGCTAAAGATGTTGATACCAGAGATAGCTTTGAATGTAGCTAGTGGAATTAATAGACCACAGACCACTGAAGAGCTAGTCAGTAGTGCTCTAATCACGGAGCATTACATGAATAGTATCAAGCACCAGAAGCTAGCCTCGATAGAAAGCAAAAGCCAGGGAAGTTCAGGAGGTCAGAAACCTCAGAGCGGTAATTCAAACTGGAAGCGAAACAACAATGGAAAAAGGAAACAATGGAATAATGCAAAGGGAGGTTTAGCCAGTAAGTAGCCAACGTATCCTACATGTTCTAAGTGTAGGAGGAAGCATCCAAAAGTTTTCCACCAGGGCGTCAGCGAGTGTTGTTAGGGCAATCAACTCGTGATATGGTTTTAATGTGTGTGACAAAGGGTTTAAGTTAGGATGATTGGATTTGATATGTGCGTTGTGTTAGAATGTATACTGAAAGCCTAGCTCTTTTCTGTATGAACATTTTATTTTGAAATAAGAATCACATGATCATTGTTTGCATTTTATATATTCATTATATATGTGTGCATATTGTCTAATATTCTACATTGTAGATAACATGGTGCTTGGTGTGGCACAGAAGATCATGTTATCAGTCCCTTGTAAAATATAAGTAGAGGCTCACAACCAAGATGGTTTTGGACAAACCATTGGCATGGTTGTAGTGTAGCTTGGTATTGTTTTATCTTGAACATAGAGTTACACTAGTACACTTAGGTGTATTGAGTAGGACTGACATAGAGGTGATTCAATTTAGTACTGACTACACAATTGAATCGGACCTCGGATATTATGTTGTACATGCTCTTAATCCCGATATAATAACGGGCACATGTACTTAGTATTTATTTCTTTAATTTACCAGTGGGTGAGATTTAGATGGATTAAATCAATATGCCCGGTAAGTTGGGAAATAATATTATTTACATGGTGTGCCGTTGATTATAGGAGGAAACCGTGTCCTATATATTAGGTTGATGATGTCCCCTTGAGGAGCTCATAAGGTTCATCATGTAAACCCAGCTAGTTGACTTAGTCAACATGATGATAAGGTTGAGTGGTACTACTCGAGGAGTTAGATGTTAATTAATTGATGGTCAGTAAATCAATTAATTGACGGACATTCGATATCTTAAACACGGGGAGATTAATGTACAATAATATATGGAGCCCATATTAATTTATGGGGGTTGGTGAGGTAGTTCAATGATGATCCTCTAGTGGAATGGAACATCATTGATGGATCAAGTATGTGTGGTTCCGATCCATCGGGTGGCCAAGACCCAACTCCTCCTTATGGTCCCTATCGTAGCCTAATATAATCCTTGTGAAGTCTAGATCCAAGAATGTAAAACAAAACCTAGAACCAACGGTTAGGATTAAATCCCTAAGATCCGATGGTTAGGATGAAACCCTAGAACCAACGGTTGGGATTAAATCCCTAAGATCCGATGGTTAGGATGAAACCCTAGAATCGACGGTTGAGATCAAATCTCTAGATCCGACGGTTGGGATAAAACCCTAGATCCGACGGTTGGGATGAAATCCTAGATCCGACGATTAGTATTAAATCCTAGATCCGACGGTTGAGATTAAACCCTAGATCCGACGGTTGGGATAAAACCCTAGATCCGACGGTGGAGGTTAAATCCCTAGATCCGACGGATGATGAGATTAAAGGAGGCTTAAGCCCTATTCTATAAATAGGTGCTTAGGATTGGGCGGCAAGGATAAGATAAGGAGATTGGTTTAATTAGGGTTAGGGTTTGGCTCATCTTCCATTGGCGGCTAGGGTTTAGGCGCTACAAGCTTGGCGGCAAGCTAGGGTTTGGCCGGGTCATCCCTCTCTTCTCCTCCTTGGTTTTGGCGGCACTCTTCCCTTTCCTTGCTCCTTGGCCGCGGTTCTCCATCCATTGGTGGCCGGCAATCATCTTCCTCCAATCTCCAAGGTGGCGTGGTTTCCATTCATTTGGTGGTGATCATCCACTTGCTCCTTGGCCGGCGGTTGCACCAAATTCCATAATTTGGTGGTCAATTCTAGATAGGAAAGGTATTTGTGATTGCTTCGCTTTGTTCGCAGCAGACAAGGTAGAGAAGAAAGTGATCAAGAAGGCTTCAACTCGTGGAGGATCTTCGTCCACACGTCGTCCACGAGAAGGATAGGACATACGATAGAATATCGTAAGGTATAAAGTTGTTTTTAACTTTATTTATAGATCTGAATATGTTCTTTAATATTTTGATTATGCATGTGTATGAATGGATATATATTGTATAATCATGGACCCCGAAGACAAACACAAAAACCGGCGATCCATCCGTTGTCTTTTCCGCGGCTAACCAACTAGAAGAGTTGTGTTGCTTGAACAACTAGTTTGTTCAAGTGACCACTCAAGTTGTTAGCACGACGACGAATAGGTTGTGCCAAGGAAGCTCATCCCATCCGGATTAAGTCTTTCATTAGTGAAAATTTTAATCCGGGGACATGGGAGCCAATGAGCCTCAGAAGCGACATCCCAACAATTGGTATCAGAGCCACGGTTTCTGGTTTTGTGTGTTTTGGATTCGGTTAATTTTTTTATGCATTTTTCATATATTATATGTGTCGGATAATAGTAGGATATGCGTAGTTTAACTTTTTGGTTGCAGGCATAAGATCCGACTATTATGGCCATATGTGTGTATGTGAATGGATGTGTGTAAAAAAATTTATTATTTGAATCCTCAGGGTTGACGAGGCTAGATTAGTATTTAATTTTTGTAATTAAATACGGCATTGTTTAGCCGCTCATTTTAGTTTACTTTCAATCTAGATTATTTGTACACTCCTTCGTGGAGTATAGGATCGATGGATGTAAATTAAAATGTTTTATCTCGCTCGAACTCTTTGGTGACTTAGACGGAAAAGATGGAGCTGACGAGGTGGCACGACGGGATGCATATTGGAGGACAATGCCATAATAGTTGGAAAAATTCTGTTTTTTTCATATTTATTGCTTATTTGTTTTATATGCATGTTGTGTGATTTAAAATTCTCATTTGCAATTTACTAAGTGGGAGAGGGATATTTTAATTAATTCTCATGGCCTCCATTACAATTGACGTGTGATGCAACAAACTTGTGTTGGCTCGAGTGCCTTCCTCCTCATGGACGGGGTTTGTTTATGGATCACTAGGTCAAATAATGGTTATAGGAAATTATCTAGGAGCATGTGTACTTCCACATAAGACACATAATCCAAATAATTCCCTTAGTATCGTAATGGTGCACACTTAGATGCAAATGAAAGTATCCTCCCATCGAGTCACCGCTTTTATTTGTAGGGCCAAAGAGGAACCAACTATTAATTTTATTTGTCAAAAAGTAAGGTTGACAAGATAATAAAATTAATGGGTAAAACCTCCTCTTACAAATGTAGAATTCGTATACGTCCACACTATCGTGGCATGCGATATTCTCGGTGTTTTGAGGTATTGGTTGATTTCAGGATTTTATTGTTTTGAGGAATCAATAATATTTGAAATCTAATATTTTGATCATTGTGATTTTAGGAATTTCAAATGGTTTTCAACCCACTTGCTGTGATTTTAAAAG
This sequence comes from Wurfbainia villosa, assembly GCA_025175895.1. NCBI lineage: Eukaryota > Viridiplantae > Streptophyta > Magnoliopsida > Zingiberales > Zingiberaceae > Wurfbainia > Wurfbainia villosa. Next base: position 6,133,536 of record CM046009.1, read on the forward strand.
AAAACAAACTTACTGGTCTAAACTACATTGATTGGAAAAGAAACCTGGATATTGTCCTAACTGTGGAGGAGTACAAATTTGTACTCTTCGAGGTCTGTCCTCCTAAGCCCTCCAATGACTCTGATGAAAAGGAGAAAGAACATTATAAGAAATGGATTAAGGCAGATGAGATGGCGCGGTGTTACATTTTGGCATCTATGTCAAATGTGCTGCAACATCAAGATCGTGCCATAGCTACACTTATGACATGATGTTCAATCTCAAGGAACTTTTCGGACATCGAGTAGGGGCTACTAGGCAGAGGTAATGAGAAACTTGATGACGACCACCATGGTCGAGGAACACCCGTTAGGGACCATGTTCTCAAGATGATGGCTCATCTTAATGAGATGGAAGTCCCTGAGCCGAGATCGATGGGAAACCTGTGTCGATATCATTCTCCCCGCCTAGAGTTTTGAGCAGCCTACCAACTACAACATGAACAAGAGGTTGTATTCGGAGCTTCCGTGTAACTCCAGCAGAGGGGCTTTTTCACGAGTTCTCAAGCCATGGTCGCTGAAGGTTTCTTCCTCTAAACCAAAGGTAAGAAGAAGAAGAAGCAAGGTGGAGCGAAGAAAGTGGCAGGAGGACCTCAGCAGGAGTGAAGAAGCTGAAGGCAAGTGCTTCACTTGCAAGCAGATCGATTGGAAGGCGGACTGTCCTCGCCGAAAGAATAAAGGTATATCTTCTTGTTTAGTTGTTGAAACATGTTTAGCGGTGTTATCTACCAGTACCTGGTGTGTAGATACAGGAGCCACTGATCATGTCTGCAATACTTTACAGGGGTTCCAGGAAACCCGACGACTAGCTGAGGGAGAAATCACCGTCTTCATGGGCAATGCTTCAAAGGTGGCAGCTATTGCAGTGGGAGACGTTTATTTATCTTTTGATAGAAATAAATTTTTGGTGTTGAGAAATTGTCTTTATGTACCTACTTTTAGAAAGAATTTAATTTCAGTTTCTAAATTGTTTTTGGATGGATATTATGTTTCTTTTAATGACAAGGTGGTTATAAAAAGGAATAGGGAGATTATCTGTTCTGGTACATTGGTTGACAATTTATATACTCTTGAACCAAAAACTCCCACGATGCATATAGAAGTAAATAACTCATCTTCTAAATCTAATAAGAGAAAAGAACCTTCGCAAATGAACCAAACATATCTTTGGCATCTAAGGCTTGGTCATATTTACCTAAGCAGAATTCAAAGGTTGATAGCTGATGGACCTTTGGGTTCATTAGTGGTGGAGGATCTCCCAACCTGCGAATCTTGCTTGGAAGGTAAAATGACCAAGAGGCCTTTCAAGGCCAAGGGGTATAGAGCCAAAGATGTGTTGGAAATGGTTCATTCTGATTTGTGCGGTCCTATGTCTATCCAGGCAAGAGGTGGCTTTGAATACTTCGTCTCTTTTATAGACGATTATTCAAGGTATGGATACATTTACTTGATGCACATAAGTCTGAATGCTTTGACAAGTTCAAAGAATTCAAGGTGATGTGGAGAACCGCCAAGGTAAAAGTATCAAGACATTACGATCCGATCGTGGTGGCGAGTACCTCTTGGGAGAGTTTAGGAGTTACTTATCGGAGGTCGGATTCAATCCCAATTGTCCGCACTGCACACCCCACAGAATGGTGTAGCGAAGCGAAGGCGAATAGGACTCTTATGGAGATGGTCGATCGATGATGAGTTATTCGAGTTACATTGCTTCGCTCGGGGTATGCACCGGATACGCAATGTATACTCGAACTTGGTTCCATCTAAATCACTACCTTCTACCTCAGAATTGTGGATCGGGCAAAAGCCTAGTCTCCGAGACATATTCGGATATGGGGGAGTCCACCACATGTCTTTGAAAGGTACGATGTAAGTTGGAACCTCGTACAGAAGTATGCATGTTTGTTGGCTACCCTAAGGGAACGAAAGGTGGTTTATTTTATAATCCTAGAGATCATAGGGTGATCGTTAGCACGAACGCCAGATTTCTAGAGGAGGATTATGTAATGAACAACAAGCCCCAGAGTAGGATTGTTCTTGAGGAGTTGTCAGGGGAAGTTCCGACTTCAGCATCACTCCAGACAAGAGGATACCCCACAAGTCACCGCACTGCGCGTGTCACAGAGCATACACGGAGGTACCTGTCAGAGTGGGAGGGTTGTTAGACAACCCAATAGATTCATGTTTTTGGGAGAGTCTTCGGACTTAGTCCCTGGTGAACATGAACCTGATCCCTGGACATATGACGAGGCAATCCAAGATAGAGATGCAGTATCTTGGCAAAGAGCGATGAATTCAGAGATAGAATCTATGGATTCTAATCAGGTCTGGGAGCTAGTAGAGCCACCCGATGGTGTAAAAACTATTGGATGCAAGTGGATCTACAAGAGAAAGAGAGGAGTAGACGGGAAGGTTGAGACCTTCAAAGCTAGGCTTGCGAAAGGGTATACTGTAAAGAGGGTATCGATTATGAGGAGACCTTTTCGCCGGTAGCTATGCTTAAGTCTATCCGGATTCTCTTATCTATAGCTGCTCATATGGATTATGAGATATGACAGATGGATGTCAAGACAGCTTTCCTTAACGGAAGTCTTGAGGAGAACATCTATATGCGGCAACCAGAGGGATTCATTGCTAAAGGCAAAGAGCATCTTGTATGTAAGCTTAATCGGTCCATTTATGGATTGAAGCAAGCTTCTAGATCTTGGAACATCCGCTTTGATGAGGTAATCCAGTCATATGGATTTATTCAAAGTCCGGATGAACCTTGTGTATACAAGAGATGTGACGGAAACGTAGTGGTGTTTCTTGTACTATACGTAGATGACATTTTGTTAGTTGGCAACAATATCAAAGTGTTATCAGACGTAAGGGTATGGTTGTCCAAATAGTTTGACATGAAGGACTTGGAAGAAGTGGGACACATCCTTGGGATCAAAGTTATAAGGGATCGCAAGAAAAGGATGTTGTGCTTATCTCAAGCTTCATATATTGACACTATCCTTGCTCGTTTTAGCATGTAGAACTCCAAGAAAGGTTTTCTACCTTTTAGGCGTGGAGTTCCTTTATCTAAAGAGATGTGTCCCAAAACATCAAAGGAGATAGAGGACATGAAGGCGGTTCCTTATGCTTCGGCAGTAGGAAGCCTTATGTATGCTATGTAGAGACCGATATCCGCTTTCTGGGCATGGTTAGCAGATATCGAGTAATCCCGACAGGGACATTAGATCGCAGAAAGCATATATCAAGTACCTAAGAAGGACTAGGATTATATGGTTTAGGGCAGATCAATTAGTCCTCGTGGGTTACACTGATTCGGATTTCCAATCGATAGGGACAAGAGTAAGTCTACCTCGGGTTTGTGTTTACTTTTGGAGGTGGAGCCATAGTATGGAGGAGTGTCAAGGTAAATGCGTGGCGGACTCTACCATGGAAGCCGAGTATGTGGCGCCTCCGAGGCGCCAAGGAAGTCAGTATGGCTCAGAACTTGATGGACTTGGATGTGATTCTGGTTTGCCCGAACTATCACAATTTATTGTGATAATAAAGCGATTGCAAACTCGAAGGAACCACGAGCCCATAAGGCAGTAAACACATAGAGCGCAAGTACCACCTCATACGAGAGATCGAAGCGAGGAGAAGTTGCCGCCAAGATTGCATCAGAGGATAACCCGCGGATCCATTCACTAAGGCCCTCCCAAATAAAGCGCTTGATAGGCATGTGGAGGACATGGGGACTGATGTATGGCGAGTGATAAAGATAGTCTTTTAGTATAAGTGGGAGATTGTTAGAATGTATACTGAAAGCCTAGCTCTTTTCTGTATGAACATTTTATTTTGAAATAAGAATCACATGATCATTGTTTGCATTTTATATATTCATTATATATGTGTGCATATTGTCTAATATTCTACATTGTAGATAACATGGTGCTTGGTGTGGCACAGAAGATCATGTTATTAGTCCCTTGTAAAATATAAGTAGAGGCTCACAACCAATATGGTTTTGGACAAACCATTGGCATGGTTGTAGTGTAGCTTGGTATTGTTTTATCTTGAACATAGAGTTACACTAGTACACTTAGGTGTATTGAGTAGGACCGACATAGAGGTGATTCAATTTAGTACTGACTAAACAATTGAATCGGACCTCGGATATTATGTTGTACATGCTCTTAATCCCGATATAATAACGGGCACATGTACTTAGTATTTATTTCTTTAATTTACTAGTGGGTGAGATTTAGATGGATTAAATCAATATGCCCGATAAGTTGGGAAATAATATTATTTACATGGTATGCCGTTGATTATAGGAGGAAACCGTTTCCTATATATTAGGTTGATGATGTCCCCTTGAGGAGCTCATAAGGTTCATCATGTAAACCCAGCTGGTTGACTTAGTCAACATGATGATAAGGTTGAGTGGTACTACTCGAGGAGTTAGATGTTAATTAATTGATGGTCAGTAAATCAATTAATTGATGGACATTCGATATCTTAAACATGGGGAGATTAATCTACAAATAATATATGGAGCCCATATTAATTTATGGGGGTTGGTGAGGTAGTTCAATGATGATCCTCTAGTGGAATGGAACATCATTGATGGATCAAGTATGTGTGGTTCCGATCCATCGGGTGGCCAAGACCCAACTCCTCCTTATGGTCCCTATCGTAGCCTAATATAATCCTTGTGAAGTCTAGATCCAAGAATGTAAAACAAAACCTAGAACCAACGGTTAGGATTAAATCCCTAAGATCTGATGGTTAGGATGAAACCCTAGAACCAACGGTTGGGATTAAATCCCTAAGATCCGATGGTTAGGATGAAACCCTAGAATCGATTGCTGAGATGAAATCCTAGATCCGACGGTTGGGATAAATCCTAGATCCGACGGTTGGGATAAAACCCTAGATCCGACGGTTGGGATGAAATCCTAGTGCCGACGGTTGAGATGAAACCCTAGATCCGACGGTTGGGATAAAACCCTAGATCCGACGGTGGAGGTTAAATCCGTTGATCCGACGGATGAGATTAAAGGAGGCTTAAGCCCTATTCTATAAATAGGTGCTTAGGGTTGGGCGGCAAGGATAAGAGAAGGAGATTGGTTTCGAATTAGGTTAGGGTTTGGCTCATCTTCCATTGGGCCTAGGGTTTGCGGCTACATCAAGCTTGGGCAAGCTAGGGTTTGGCGGCCATCATCTCTCTTCTCCTCCTTGGTTTTGGGTGGCACTCTTCCCTTTTCCTTTCTCCTTGGCCGGGCGGTTCTCCATCCATTGGTGGCCGCAATCATCTTCCTCCAATCTCCAAGGTGGCCGGTTTCCATTCATTTGGTGGCCGGCGCATCATCCACTTGCTCCTTGGCCGACGGTTGCACCAAATTCCCTAATTTGGTGGTCGGTTCTAGATAGGAAAGGTATTTGTGATTGCTTCTCTTTGTTCGCAGCGGACAAGGTAGAGAAGAAAGTGATCAAGAAGGCTTCAACTCGTGGGGGATCTTCGTCCACACATCATCCACGAGAAGGATAGGACATACGATAGAAGATCGTAAGGTATAAAGTTGTTTTTAACTTTATTTACAGATCTGAATATGTTCTTTAATATTTTGATTATGCATGTGTATGAATGGATATATATTGTATAATCATGGACCCCGAAGACAAACACAAAAACCGGCGATCCATCCGTCGTCTTTTCCGCGGCTAACCAACTAGAAGAGTTGTGTTGCTTGAACAACTAGTTTGTTCAAGTGACCACTCAAGTTGTTAGCACGACGACGAATAGGTTGTGCCAAGGAAGCTCATCCCATCCGGATTAAGTCTTTCATTAGTGAAAATTTTAATCCGGGGACATGGGAGCCAATGAGCCTCCAAAGCGACATCCCAACACGTTGGAGTCTTGCAGGACTTAGTAATTCACACATGGAGCTTTGGCAAGTTTCACCAACTCACAACCTCGTGCTTGAGTCGACGAAGGAGCATTGCAAAACCGTGCGCTTGATGCATCCGAGGGACCGCCAGACGAGATGACTTGAAGCGAAGCCAAGGAAGCAGACTTCAAGGGCAAGAGACGCGAAGGAGAATTGCGAAGCCGTGCGCTTGGTGCTACCGAGGGACATGGCCGCGAACGAAGAGAGCTTCGGCGAGGGACTTCAAGTGAGATGAGAGAATGAGTGAAATGTAAGTAGCTCATTAGGTGAACTTGGCCGAATGGCTAAGTGTCAAAGGTTCGACCGCAAGGGTTGAAGTTTACCCGGCCGTTGGGCACTCAAACGGATGTAAAGTTTGAGGTTTACCTGATATCAGTCGACTGCCATGCCATGACAGTCGACTGCTCCAAGTCGAATGGGTTCGACTGGTGTTCGACTGGTGGGTTTCTGGCCCGAAGGACTACATGGAATGACAATGATCGTTGCTAGACCATCGATCGATGAAGGCGATCGTGAGCACAAACCCTCCCATAACCAACTAATCAGTCTACTACAGAGGCATCAGTCGACTGATGGATACATCAGTCGACTGCCAAGTCTCCTGTTGAACTACAACGGTCGGGATCTGATGTGTTCAGAGGCCGTTGTAACGGTGATAGTCGACTGCCAAAGGCAGCAGTCGACTGATGGCGGCCAATGGGAAGAAATCAACCCTCTCTATAAAAAGAGAGGGTGTGGGCTTTTGGATGGCTAATGCTTATGCTCTAAGTGATCATCCAAGTGCCCCACAAGCTTCCAACTCTTTCTTTTGTTCTTATTTCAAATCCATTCTATGAAAGAGTGTTCTTGGGTTGTAAGAAGGTTTACCTCCACCTTGCTTTGGCTAAAGGGAGAGACCGATATTGGGTTGGTTTCAGAATGATTCATCGAAGACGAATCGGACTGTGGATTAGCGGCGAGGCCGTGAACCACGTTATATCTTTTGTTAGCATTTGTATTCTGGTTTGTTTCTTTGCATTGTTTTTTACTTTAGCTTTTACATTTCCGCTTGCCCTAATAGAATTTGTAGACAATCAAAGAACCAATTACCATCATCATACGAAGAGGGCTATTCACCCCCCTCTAGCCGGCTACCTACGCTCCTACAAGTGGTATCAGAGCCAAGGTAGCTTGTCAAGGACTAACCGCCGCAACAAGCACTACATCAAGGATGACCGGCTCTAACATTCATTCGTCGAAGTTTGAAGGAGAATTCACTTGGTGGAAAAAGCGAATGGAGGTATTCTTCAAAACCGACTTCGAAATTTTATTAATAATGGAAAATGATTTCGAGATACCTAGGCATGAAGAAGGGAAGCTAATCAAGAAGTCTAGATGGACTAAAAAGCAAAGGGAAGAGTACTTGGCGAACTCAAAGGCAAAGCACCACCTCTACAACGTACTTCCCCAACAAGAAGTGAATCGGATAGGGGAATGTGTAAGCGCCAAGGAAATGTGGGAGTAACTCATAGAGCTTCATGAAGGCACTTCCGAGGCGAAGCTTGCAAGGAGAGACCTCTTCCACTCCCAATTAAGAAGCATCAAATTAGAAAAAGGAGAGAAGGTATTATCATTGCATTCACACTTTAAAGAAATAATAACCGGTTTATCTAGTGTAGGGGAGAAGCTCTCCAATAGGGACATGGTCATGAAGGCAATAGATGCCTTCCCTCAGTCATCAAGATGGAGCTCAATGGTGGGCTCTTTCTACATCTCAAAGAATCTAGAGATAACCACTCTAGAGGAATTCTTTTCAACCATGGACCTCCATGAGACAAGGCTTGAAGGAATAAGTGAAGAACCAAGCATCAAACCATCAAGGGGAGTGACACTAATGGCCAACAAGGGAAAGAAGAAGAAGATAGAGACTCCCTCCTCCTCCGATGAAGCATCCTCCTCATCCTCCATTAATAGCAATGAAGATGCTTATATGATAAGGAAGGTAAGACGTGCTTTAAGAAATTTAAAATTTAACAAATTTTATGATAGGAGAAGGCACAAAAGGAAGATAATTTGCTATAATTGCCAACAAGAGGGACATATAAGAGATGATTGTCCCCTCTTGAACAAGAGCAAAGAAGAGAGGAGAAAAGAAGAAAAGAAGAAGGGGAGCAAGAAAAAGGAAGAAGAAAAGAAGGCCAAGGAAAAGGCGAAGGCCAAGGAACTCAAAGCAAGGACATGGGATGATCCTTCCTCATCATCATCATCGAAGGAAGAAAATGCTTTTGTCACAAACCTTGCCTTGATGGCAATTGACGATCTAGACTCTGTAGGGAAATCTCGTATGCCAAATGGCATATGCGCAACGGAAAATAGGATCCCTTCCAAGTGATCCATGCGAAAGCAAACTCGTATAAAATAAATTTCTCTAAACCAAACCTATCTTATAGGAGAGGATTACCTTTGTTGCGTGCCCTTGTTAATCCCGCTTTTCCTTTCGGTTTGTTGGATCTTTAGCACGTTCAAGTGTCCGTGCCTCTATACGTATCCACACGAGCACGCTCTTGTCTCACAAAAGGAAAACTAGAAGAGCTCTCCTTTACTTCTTGCTAGAGAAGTCCCTAAAGGAGAGGAAGAGAGGGAAAAGGAGAAAGGAAGAAGAAGACTCCTCTTCTTGCTAGCCTACACTCACAAACCCACACAACTAAAGCTTCCACCAAGCTTTCTCACAACCACAACACCAAAACTCCCTATGGCCGCCACTCCATGGAGCCTTTATAGGGTTGGAACAACCCTTCCACCTCCTTCACATTCAATGCAATCCATTGCATTGAGACACACTCAAAAAGGATTTGGCTTCCTTGTTTGGCCGGCCACTTAAGGAGACAAAACCATTTTGTTTCCTTCCACCTTAACTAGCTTAGGTGGATGCTTAGGTGGCATGCTTATGTGGCATGCTTATGTGGCATTCTTATGTGGCATTCATGCATGTTGAATTAATCTTATTAATTCAATTAAGCTTATGTTATCATATTGAATTAATCTTATTAATTCAATTAAGCTTATGTTATCATATTGAATTAATCTTATTAAATCAATAAGGTAACATATTGAATTAATCTCATTAAATCAATTAGCTAAAATTCTCATTAAGCTTAAAGTCCAAAAACTATTTTGTACTTAAGCTTATTCCCATATTATTCTAGTCAAACTAGAATACTCTAATTCCTCTAATTATCATGCTCTTTGTGTGTGACCCTATAGGCTCTCATAACGCTGGCGGTGGACCTAAACTCTTTAGATACACAAGCAATGAGCGGCATCTAGCAATACATCATTGCTACCCAAGTTATGAGATAAGTCAAGATCCGACTAACCTTCCGTGACTACTATAATATATGACCGTGTCCTTCTATCCTTGATATCGAGTTGATCAATGAGGCATAGACTGTGTCATCCTCGATCAATCTATGTGTTTCTTGATCCCTGAGTAAACTAACTCAAACAAATGAGCTCAATATCTCATATTGACTCATTCGAGCATGGCCATGCGTTTTAGTAGTTCTACTCAATCAAAGGGCCACACGATATCACTCGTCATATGGAGGATAGATCCCATCTACATCACTCACATCCCTCCGCATAATTTGTTATATACCCAGTAATCGCCTTTATGGTCCACCCTGTTACGGGTGACGTTTGACGATACCAAAGTACATAACTCCTTATGTAGGGAACCGTAGTGACTTCAGGTTTGAGGACTATTCATACCAATAGTCACATGAGAAAGTTTATGACACTCATATGACGATCCATGAAACTTTCTCAAGGCGAGTTAGTTCAGTATATATTCTCTAATATATACCCATGTGTCAACTTGATATCATATATCCATGACTTGTGAGATCAAGTCATCAATTGACCTACATGCTAGTCTTTATGTATTAATATTGCCCTTGCATATTAATACTTGACTAGGAACATTTAGGAAAGTGTTCTCTCTGACCTCTAATCAATTACGCGATTGATGTCTTTGTAGATAAGAACCTACTTTTCTAGGGCATTATTATATTTAAATTTAGGCACAAGCAAGATGTAAATATAATAACCAATCCTTTGCCTTTATAGAATATGATACAAAATGTTCCCTATTCAACCATCACATGATTGGTTCTAGGGCTATAACTAACAATCTCCCACTAGCACTAGTACCAATCACTATGATATCTAATACCTAGTGACCTAGTGTGACCATCATGCTTCCTCTGTGCCAAAGCCTTGGTCAATGGATCTGCGATGTTAGCTTATGTCGGTACTCTGCATATCCTCACATCTCCTCTATCGATGATCTCTCGAATGAGATGGAAGCGCCGCAGTATGTGTTTGGTCCGCTGATGTGATCGAGGTTCCTTAGCACATGTCAATAGCCCCCATTGTTGTCACAATAGAGGTCTATTGGATCTGCAATGCTAGGAACTACCCCAAGTTCAGCGATGAACTTGCGGAGCCAAAACCTCCTTTCTTTGCATCGATCTTGCAATATACTCAACATTGTAGAATCGCAAGCGTGTCTGCTTGAACTCTTCCGGCTCACGGCTCCACCATTCGAGGCAAAACACGTACCCGATTGCGATCTATAGTCATCCTTATGCATTTGGAAGCTTGCATCTGTAACCCTTCTGATTAGCTCCTCATTGCCTCAAATATCGGAAATATTCTTTCGTTCTTCGTAAGTATTTAAGAATATTTTTTTGCTATCCGATGACTTTCACTGGATCCGTAGTATCTACTCGTCATGCTCAAGCATACGAGGCGTCGAGCAGTACAAAGCATGTGTACATGATAGACCCTATAGCGGATGCATAAGGGATCTTATCCATGCGATCTCTCTCCTCCTTAGAAGAGGACATTGAGTCTTGAAGACTCACACCATGTGATAAAGCGAAATCCTTTCTTTAGAATTTTGCATAGCAAAAGCGATCTAGCACTTTATCAATGTATGTACTCGACTTAGGCCAAGTAATCTTAGATCTATCTCTATAGATCTTGATGCCTAGAATATAGGCGGCTTCACCTAAGTCTTTCATCGAGAAACAATTCCTAACCACATCTTCACATTTGGGTGAGGAATATCATTTCCGATGAAGTATGTCATCTACATACAAGACAAGAAATACAAGCTGTGCTCCCACTATTTCTCTTGTAGACACAAGGCTCATCTTCATTCTTGATGAAACCAAACTCTTTGATTGCATCATCGAATCGAAGATTCGGCTTGAGAGGCTTGCTTTAGTCCATAAATGGACCTTTGCGGTTTGCATACCTTTCGAGGATGCTTTGGATCTTCAAAACCCTCGGGTTGTGTCATGTACACATCCTCGAGTAGCTTTCCATTGAGCGGTTTTGACATCCATCTGCCGGATCTCATAATCATGGTAGGTCTGCAATAGCAAGTATGATCCGAATGGATTTAAGCATCATAATGGTGAAAAGGTTTCTTCATAGTCAATACCATGAATTTGTTTGAATCCTTTAGCCATCTACCTTTATAGGTATGCTTATTACCATCCATGAGTCTTTACTTTAAAGACCCACTTACACCCAATGGGTTTTACCCTTGGTGGATCAACCAAAGACCAAACTTGGTTAGTGAACATGGAATCCATTTCGGATCTCATCGCCACTAGCCATTTCTCGGAATCTGGGCTCATCATAGCTTCTTGATAGGATGTAGGCTCGTCAAGATCGACAAGCAATACATCACCGTTGTCGATCGAGAAAAGAATATCTCTCGGGTTGGCAGCGGATCCTATTAGATCTCTGAAGAGGTTGGTCTACTTGAGCAGTGTTTGCTCCACAACTCTTTGGGCAACAAATTCCTCATCCACAACACTTTGTGGTGCACTGTTCATTTTCCATCGAAGCCTTAGTGTTATCATCATCTTGAACTTCTTCAAGATGAATTTTACTCCACTAGTATTTCTAGAAATAAATTCTCTTTCTAGAAAGGCGGCATTTGCAACAAACACCTTGCCAAGTGTGGGATTGTAAAGTAATATCCCTTAGTTTCCTTGGGATATCCTACAAAATAACACTTATCTGATTTGGGTCCTAGTTTATCTGAGACTTGACGTCTAACGTAAGCTTCACAACCCCAAATCTTTATAAAAGACATTTTGGGACTCTTCCCAGTCCATATCGTATATGGTGTCTTTTCTACGGCTTTTGATGGGATGCGATTAAGTGTGAAAGCGGCTGTCTCTAGAGCTAAACCCCAAAAGGAAGTAGGTAGATCAGTCTGGCTCATCATTGATCGTACCATATCTAATAGAGTACGATTTCTCCTCTCAGATACACCATTCCATTGTGGTGTTCCAGGTGGAGTGAGTTGGGATATTATCCCACACTCAGCCAGGTGATCACGAAACTCTTGACTAAGGTATTCACCACCTCGATCTGATCGAAGTAGCTTAATACACTTACCAAGTTGGTTTTGTACTTCATTCTTGAATTCTTTGAACTTTTCAAAGGATTCTGACTTATGTCTCATCAAATATAAGTAGCCAAATCTACTCATATCATCAGTGAAAGTAATAAAGTACTTATAGCCTCCTGGCCCGACATTGAAAGGGCCACATACATCGGTATGTATGAGTCCTAACAAGTCCGTCGCTCTCTGCCATGTCCACTAAATGGAGTTTTAGTCATCTTTCCTAAAAGACAAGACTCGCATACCTCATATGATTCAAAATCAAATGAGTCAATAATCCATCTTTATGGAGTTGGGATATCGTTTTTCATTTATGTGACCTGGCGAGTGCGAAGATATGTTTGGTTCAAATCATTCGATTTGAACCGTTTGTATTACGTTATAAATTGGGTTTATCTAAATCTAGAACATAGAGACCATTCATAAGTGGTGCATTACAATAGAACATTTCATTTAAATAAATGGAACAACATTTGTCCTTTATTATAAAAGAAAAGTTTTCTTGTCTAAACAAGATCTGAAATTATGTTCTTTGTTAATGCGGTACATAAAGCACTCCTCTAGTTCTAAGATAAGCCCGTGGGCAAAGACAAAGAATATGTTCCTCATTTCTCTGACAACTTTTGCGCCATTGCCTACTCGTAGGTCCACTTCACCCTTTGCCATTATTCTACTATTTCTCGGTCCACGCACATTAGTACAAATGTGAGATGCACATCGGTATCTAATACCCATGTAGAAGAAATAGATAGATTAACTTCTATAAGCGTGTATACAGCGAAGTCCCACTTCTCTTGTTCTTTACTTCCTCAGGTAGACTTTGCGATTCGCTTCCGGTGTCGATCTCACCGCAATGGAAGCAGTCCCCTTCCTTAGGTACTTTACCTTTACCCTTTGAAGTGGATGAATTGGCCTTGCCTTTGGCTTGGGTCTTACCCTTGCCTTTGCGCTTACCTTTCTCCTTCTTGACCATTAGTACATTACTAACTTTCTTCTTGAGATTTGGTTCAGCTCTTCAACATCTTTGAGAATCTCAGGTTTATCAATTTCATTCATGTTATAATTCATGTGAATTGATTGTATGCTTCCGGCGCGATTGCGAGGATAACATCGATTGCCAATTCTTGGCTCGATGGAAAACCTGGTCTTTGAGGTTCTCCAGCGTACCCAATCATTTTTGTGCGTGAGTTCCTACAGTGTTCCTTCTTGCATCTTGCATGCAAAAAGAGCCTTAGACACTTCAAAACGCTCGTGCCTAGCTTGTCCTTGATATAGTTGTTTCAAATGCTCAACCATATCATAGGCATCCATGTTCTCATGTTACTTCTGAAGCTCAGAGTTCATGGTGGCAAGCATAAGGCATGACACATCTAATGCGTCATCTTGATGCTTCTTATAAGCATCCTTTTCCGCAGTGGCGTAGGCGGGTATTTGAGGGTAGCCGCTCTAGGACATATAGTTTGCGTTCTTGCTTGAGGATAATCCTCAAGTTCCTATACCGATCAAGAAAGTTTGCTCCATTGAGCTTGTCCTTCTCAGACAGGATCGCTTGAAGTTGAGGGTGTGTCGTGTTAGATGACATGGTGATCTACAACATTAAAATGCAAAGTTAAGTATCATACCTAAATCATTTAATTAGGCCTTTAATTAAATGAGGCTCCCACTAAATTCTCATAGCTACTATTTAGCTATAAATTTATATGGGATAAAGATCCACATCATAATTAGTCTTGAGTTAGCTTTGGCTAATCGCCCAAGACGTAGTATAATTAGGTAGGCAATCTTTTGCCAATTACATCTGATGTAACTCTTTAATAGCTTTGGTTAAGTTTTAGATTAGTTTAGTGTTTATTCCTAAACGACTTCGGTGTGGCGAGAGCCTGAGGGCCTTCTTGGATATCAGACAGCGACCACTTCTAAGACAAAGGCGATGTTCGAAATCACACAAAACTAATGTTAACACTTATGTTCAAAGCTAATATATGCCTCTACTTTCTTAACCAATTAAGAAAACACTTAATTAAGTCTTAACCAAGTTTGATAGCGGGACATCACGATTGTCCACTCGCACCCCTCAAGATAAAATGCATTGCTTTGCTTTGCAAACCCAATAACAAATGATCGAGGAAGTAGTGAGTACCAACTTTGGTAGGCATATCGTTTAGACTTATTAAGAAATAAACATGTATCATATACATATTAGCATACATCACATATAAGCTAAACTAATCATGCATCACATACAAGCTAAACTAACATGCATCACATACATATTAAACTAACGTGTCATGGTTATGGCCCTTATTCTACAATCTTCTCAAGCCAATGAAAGATTGATTGGTCAACCTAGGGATAGCATCTTCTCCTAAGTGCTTCCTTTTGGTTGTCTTGTGTGTTGACTTCCTCCTTGTAACCTCATCTTCCAATGGACCCTCCATCCTTGTTTTGTACATTACAAAGGAGAAATACTCGAGTTACATTAGTCTAAAACTAATTTTACAACAAGAATATTAGGAGAAAGGCCCGACACGCAGCCGTATTAAAATTACAACACACAATCACAAACTTTTTGGGACTAGGCCATAACCATGCACCATGTCATTTTAACTTTTAAAGACATTGGATATTTTATTATGTTTGAAAATTTGCTAATGCAATTATCAACTCATAATAAAATTTATCCTACTTCTATATCACATATAAAATAGAAAACCTATTTTTATACGATCTTTTACATAAGTGGCTCTGATACCCTTTGTAGGGAAATCTCTTTATGCCAAATGGCATATCTTGTGGAAAAATAGGATCCCTTCCAAGTGATCCATGCGAAAGCAAACTCGTATAAAATAAATTTCACTAAAACAAAACAATCTTATAGGAGAGGATTACCTTTGTTGCGTGCCCTTGTTAAAACCGCTTTTCCATTAGGTTTGTTTGATCTTTACTTGCGTTCAAGTGTCCGTGCCTCTATCGTATCCACATGAGCACGCTCTTGTCTCACAAAAGGAAAACTAGAAGAGCTCTCCTTTACTTCTTGCTAGAGAAGTCCCTAAAGGAGAGGAAGAGAGGGAAAAGGAGAAAGGAAGAAGAAGACTCCTCTTCTTGCTAGCCTACACTCACAAACCCACACAACTAAAGCTTCCACCAAGCTTTCTCACAACCACAACACCAAAAACTCACTATGGCCGGCCACTCCATGGAGCCTTTTATAGGGTTGGAAAAACCCTTCCACCTCCTTCACATTCAATGCAATCCATTGCATTGAGACACACTCAAAAAGGATTTGGCTTCCTTGTTTGGCCGGCCACTTAAGGAGACAAAACCATTTTGTTTCCTTCCACCTTAACTAGCTTAGGAGGATGCTTAGGTGGCATGCTTATGTGGCATGCTTATGTGGCATTCATGCATGTTGAATTAATCTTATTAATTCAATTAAGCTTATGTTATCATATTGAATTAATCTTATTAATTCAATTAAGCTTATGTTATCATATTGAATTAATCTTATTAAATCAATAAGGTAACATATTGAATTAATCTCATTAAATCAATTAGCTAAAATTCTCATTAAGCTTAAAGTCCAAAAACCATTTTGTACTTAAGCTTATTCCCATATTATTCTAGTCAAACTAGAATACTCTAATTCCTCTAATTATCATGCTCTTTGTGTGTGACCTATAGGCTCTCATAGCGTTGGCGGTGGACCTAAACTCTTTTAGATACACAAGCAATGGCGGCATCTAGCAATACATCATTGCTACCCAAGTTCTGAGATAAGTCAAGATCCGACTAACCTTTCCGTGACTACTATAATATATGACCGTGTCCTTCTATCCTTGATATCAGATTGATCAATTAGGCATAGACCGTGTCATCCTCGATCAATCTATGTGTTTCTTGATCCCTGAGTAAACTAACTCAAACAAATGAGCTCAATATCTCATATTGACTCATTCGAGCATGGCCATGCGTTTTAGTAGTTCTACTCAATCAAGAACCCACGATATCACTCCCGTCATATGGAAGGATAGATCCCATCTACATCACTCACATCCCTCCGCATAATTTGTTACATACCCGATGTCGCCTTTATGGTCCACCCTGTTACGGGTGACGTTTGACGATACCAAAGTACATAACTCCTTATGTAGGGAACCATAGTGACTTCAGGTCTAAGGACTATTCATACCAATAGTCACATGAGAAAGTTTATGACACTCATATAACGATCCATGAAACTTTCTCATGGCGGGTCAGTTCAGTATATATTCTCCAATATATACCCATGTGTCAACTTGATATCATATATCCATGACTTGTGAGATCAAGTCATCAATTGACCTACATGCTAGTCTTTATGTATTAATATTGCCCTTGCATATTAATACTCGACTAGGAACATTTAGGAAAGTGTTCTCTACAGCCTCTCATAATCAATTCTGCCAATTGATGTGCTGTAGATAAGAACCTACTTTTCTAGGGCATTATTATATTTAAATTAGCTGGCACAAGCAAGATGTAAATATAATAACCAATCCTTTGCCTTTATAGAATATGATACAAAATGTTCCCTATTCAACCATCACATGATTGGTTCTAGGGCTATAACTAACAGACTCCACCTCCTCCGAAGGTGAAAAATCAAGCACAAGTAAGGAGAGCTCAAATGAAGGGGGAGGTTCATCATCATCTTCATCATCTGAAGAAGAAGACATGGTAACTATGGTAAAACACCTTCCCACTCAAGAAGTAGTTGCCATGATTTCTAGCTTAACTAGGGATTTATTTAGGGCCAAAAAGAAAAATAAGAGCATGCTAGATCAAATTAAGGCCCTAGAAGAAAAATTAGAACAAGCATGTTTTAATATTAATGATGATGATGCATGCTCACATGATAACTATATGCCTTTTGATGTAAATGATGCATGCATTGAGGAAAATAGGGCTTTAAGAGAAAAGGTAGACCATTTGACTAAAGCCCTAGAAAAATTCACAATAGGCTCCAATACTTTGAACATGATAATAGAGAGCTAAAGGGCAAGCTTCAATAGAAAAGGCCTAGGATATAAGGGGAAGAAAAATGAAAAGGTCTATCATTACTTGATTGCTAGGGGTCAAGCCAAGAACAAGACAATAGCTAGAAAATGGATCCCAAAAGAATATTTAGTGAACCCCATAGGAAAGAACTTGTATTGGGTTCCTAAATCCTTCCTTAAGAGTTAGGAAAACCCTAGGTTAGTCAACCAAAAGGATTTTACTTATATCATATTATTTGGTTGACTTAGGATGGCGTGGACTTAATTTTTGAAATAGTGTTGGGTGATGATAATGCACCCATAAATAGTTTAAATCATGCTTTGGGTGATACTTGACTTATTATCATGATTTTATACCTAATGCATGATTACAAATTGATTGATACATTTGTTTCATGATCATAATGTGAAATCAATGCATATATGTCTTTATGATCATGTGGTATGTTAGTGTGATACTTAACCTTGTGTAGAATTGCATGAATTTGAAGGTTAAGTATATAAATACTTTTAGGAACATCTCACATCCCACTATAAGACTAACTTTGATTGAAAACATAGTATGGGTGAGATGATAGGATGATACAAATGGTCCACTAACGCTTATGACATTTAGACGAGTCATTAAGTGTATCAATAGAGCAAAAATAGATCAATTATGGGGAAGGCTTATGTTTAACTCATAGACATATTGCCCAAAGATCATGGTTGGATATTTCATATGTTTTCAAAACCATTTCTTACTTTAAAATCTGTGTTTTCATGTTTTGAAACAATCTAAAGCAAAACTAGGTGTTAAAATTGATACAAACTTGATCAAATATTAGTTGTTTTTGGAACTTTTGGATTTTTGGAAATCATTGAAAATATAAGTAATTTCCATAAAAACTCATTTTTCACTGATAAAAGACTTTAAAAGAAATGTGTTTTCAAAATTTCACAATTTTTTGAATTTTCTGGAATTTCTGGTGCATTTCTGAATTTTGGTCCGAAAATTAGAAATGGCTGAAAACTGAGTGCCAGTCGACTGGTAGTCTGAACCAGTCGACTGATGTACTATGCACGAGCATAGTAAGCTATTTTAACTGCTTTTTGTTCAGTTTTTAGTGATTTTTGTTCCCTAGACTTGATGCCTTGGATTATAACATTTAGAAAATGTTTTTGATGGTGTCAAAGGGGGAGAATTGATAAGTTTAAGTTAATCATGCTAAAAGGAAAAATTTAGCATGTCTTAAGGGGGAGTTGTTATACTCATGTTTTTATTGTAGGGATGTATACTGAAAAGTCAATCTTTTGTATGAACATCTTTATTTTGAAATAAGAATCACATGATCATTGTTTGCATATTTTTATGGTTATGCAATATTGTCTAATACGTTACATTGTAGATAACATGGTGTGTGGTGTCACATGGGAGATCTTGTTATCGGCTCCTTGTAAAGTATAAGTAAAGGCTCACAACCGAGATGACTTTGGACAAACCATCGGAATGGTTGTAGTGTGATTTGGTATTGGTTTGTCTTGACCATAGAATCACACTAGTGCACTTTGTGTGTATTGAGCAGGACCGACACAGAGGTGAATCGATTTATTGCTGACTACATAATCGAATCGGACCTCAGATATTATTTAGTACATGCTCTTAATATCGATATAATAACGGGCACATATACTTAGTACTCATCTCTTTGATTTACCAATGGGCGAGATTTATAGATTAAATCGATAGACTCGATAAGTTGGGAGATGATATTATTTATATGGTGTGCCATTGATTATAGGAGGAAACCGTGTCCTATATATTAGGATGATGATGTCCCCTTGAGGAGCTCATAAGGTTCATCATGTAAACCCTGCAGGTGGACTTGGTCCGGCATGATGAAAAGATTGAGTGGTATTACTCAAGGAGTTAGATGTTGATTAATTAATGGTTAGTAAATTAATTAGTCGACGAACATTCGAGATCTTAAACACGGGGAGAAAATGTACAAATAATATATGGAGCCCATATTATCATATGGGGGTTGGTGAGGTAGATCAATGATGGACCTTTAGTGGATTGGATCATCATTAGTGGATCAGACTTTATGTGGGCTTGATCCATGGGTGGCCAAGACCCAACTCCTCCTCATGGTCCCTAATGTAGCCCATTAACACCTCAAGATGCATAGATCCAATGGATAGAAACAAAACACTAAGATCCATTGGTAGAGATTAAAACTCTAAGATCCGACGGTTGAGATTAAATCTGTAGATCCGACGGTTGAGATTAAATCCCTAGAACCAATGGAGGAGATTAATTCATGGCTTATCCCCAAACTCTATAAAAGGTGGCATGGGGTTGGCGTGAACATGATGATAGAGAGGGAGCAAGGCTTGGGCGGCAAGAATAGGGCAATCCTTGTTGAGATAGGATTGGAATTAGGGTTAGGGTTTGGAAGCAAGGGTGGCACCAAATAAGGCAAGTTTTCCTTCTTCTTCCTTTCCTTGTGGCCAACGTCCAACAGCTATTCCATCCCTTCCCAGCTTTTGGCCGGCGCCCAAAACACTCCCCTCTCTTCTCCTTAGGTGGTAGAAACAAGATATAGGGTTTCCCTTGGTGTCTTGGTAGTTTTCCATCATCTTCTTCTCCTTCTAGTTGGCCGGCGGCAAGAACTTCTATAGTTCTTTGTTGGTTGAGTTTTTGAAGGAGAAAAACATTGTTTCTCTTCTTCCTCTTGCTTGGGAAAAGCAAGGAAGGAAGTTTTGCGATCTAGGAGCTTCGACTTTTGGTGGATCGTCGCCCACACGACGTCCAAAAGGAGGAGGGTCTTACATTAGAAGACCAAGAGGTATAACTATTCTTCTATCTCTTTTATTCATTGCTTGTGTTTGTTTTTCAAAATATAAGCATGTTATATTTCTGTAAATAGGCTAAATAATACTTGGATCCCGAGTATAAACACAAAAACCGATGATCCGGACATCGTCTATTCCGCGGCTACTCGTACAATAGAGGATGGTCGCTTGAACAACTAGTTTGTTCAAGTGACCTCTCTAAACGAATAGCACGACGATGACTTGGTTGCTTTGGGAATCTCTTTTGTCTAGGATTAAATTTTTAATCCGGGGACATCGAAGGGATCACCATGGTCAAGTAACCGAGGTGAAGGGGAAGCGAAGTTTCCCCTCACAGACTCGACAAGGGAAATCCCTTCAATTGGTATCAGAGCTTCCGGGCAAAACCCTTCAATTGGTATCAGAGCCAAGGTTTCCGGTTTTGTGTGTTTAGGATTCGGTTAATTTTTATGCACTTTTTCATATATTAAATGTGTCGGATAATAGTAGGATATGCGTAGCTTAACTCTTTGGTTGCAGGCATAAGATTCGACTATTATGGCATGTGTGTGTATGTGATTGTATGTGTGTAAATGTTTATTTTGTTGAATCCTCGGGGTTGACGAGGCTAGTATTTAGTTTTTGTAAATTAAATACGACATTGTTTAGCCGCTCTTTATTTTATTTTACTTTCGATCTAGATTTCATGTACACTCCCTCGTAGAGTATAGGATCGATGGATGTAAATTAAAATAGGATTTAGTCTCGGCTCGGATCTCCGGATGGCTCGTACATGGCGTAGGAGGAGCGGATGAGATGGCGATGCGACAGGAGTCATATTGAAGACAAAAGCCATAATAGTTGGAAAATAATTTATTTTTCATATTTATTGCTTTTTGTTTGATATGCATGTCGTAGGCTAGGAAAATTCCTCAATTTCAAATTACTAAGTGGGAGAGGGATATTTTTATAAATTCCCGCGGCCTCCATTACAATTTGACAAGTGATGCAAACAAACTTGCGCATTGGCTCTGAGTGCCTTCCTCCCCATCGGATGGGTTTGTTTGCGGATCACAAGGTCGAATATGATTATAGGAAATTATTAAGGAGCGTGTGTACTTGCCCATCGTAAGGCACATAACCCGAGATAATTACCTTAGTACCGAGTAATGGTGAACACTTAGATACAAATATAAGTATCCTCCACATCGGAGTCACTGCTTTTATTTGTAGGGCTGAAGAGAAACCAACTATTAATTTTACTTGTCAAAAAGTTAGGTTGACAAGATAGTAAAATTAATGGGTAAAACCTCCTCTTACAAATGTAGAATTCGTATACGTCCACACGATCGTGGCATGCGATATTCTCGGTGTTTAGAGGTGTTGGTTGATTTTGAAATTTTATTGTTTGAGGAATCAATAATTTTTTGAAATCTACAGTAATGATCTATGTGATTCTTAGGATTTTCAAAAATGACTTTCAGTCCACTTACTATGATACTAAAGGAAATAAACTTACTGTACCCAAAACAATGTTGATTGGAAAAGAATCTAGATATTGTCTTATCTGCTAAAGAGTACAAGTATGCACTCTTCGAAGAATGTCCTCAAGCCATGGTTGCTCAAAAAGGTTTCTCCTTCTAAGCCGAAAGACAAGAAGAAGAAGAAACAAGGTGAAGCAAAGATGGTGGGAGGATCTCTAGGAGGAGTGAAGAAGCCGAAAGGCAAGTACTTCACTTGCAAGCAGGATGGACATTGGAAAAAGGACTGTCCCAGTCCGAAACAGAACAAAGGTATATCCTTTGGTCTAGTAGTTGAAACATGGTTAGCGATATTTTCTACCAGCACCTGGTGTGTAGATATAGGAGCCTCTGATCATGTCTGCAATACTTTGCAGGGGTTCCAAGAAACCCGACGACTAGCTAAAGGGGAGATTACCATTTACTTGGGCAATGCCATGAAGGTGGCGGCTATTGCAGTGGGAGAAGTTTTATTTATCTTTTGAGAAAAATAAACTTTTGGTTCTTAAGAATTGCCTTTATATACCCTTATTTAGAAATAATTTAATTTCAGTTTCTAAATTGTTTTTGGATGGATATTCTATTTCTTTTAATGACAGAGTTGTTATAAGAAGAAATAGGGACATTATCTGTTCGGGTACATTAGTAGGAAATTTGTACACACTTGAACCAAAAGCTCCCACGATGCAAATTGAAGTTAATAACTCATCTTCTAATTCCAATAAGAGAAAAGAACCTTCGAAGATGAACCAAACATATCTTTGGCATCTTAGGCTTGGTGACATTAACCTAAGCAGAATTCAAAGGTTGATAGCTGATGGACCTTTGGTTTCATTAGTGGTGGAGGATCTCCCAACCTGTGAATCTTGCTTGGAGGGTAAGATGACCAAGAGGCCTTTTAAGGCCAAGGGGTATAGAGCCAAAGATGTGTTAGAATTGGTTTATTCTGATTTGTGTGGTCCTATGTCTATCCAGGCTAGAGGTGGTTTTGAGTATTTCATCTCTTTTATAGACGATTACTCAAGATATGGATACATTTACCTGATGCGCCGCAAGTCTGAATGCTTTAACAAGTTCAAAGAATTCAAGGCTGATGTGGAGAAACGTCAAGGTAAAAGTATCAAAACACTACGATCTGATCGTGGTGGTGAGTACCTCTTGGGAGAGTTTAGGAACTACTTATCAGAGCCTGGGATTCAATCCCAATTCACTGCACTTGGCACACCCCAGCAGAATGGTGTAGCAGAGCGAAGGAATAGGGCTCTTATGGAGATGGTTAGATCGATGATGAGTTATTCTGACTTGCCAGATTCTTTCTAGGGATATGCTCTAGATACGGCGGTATACATTCTGAACTTGGTTCCATCTAAATCAGTGCCTTCTACTCCCACAGAGTTGTGGACTGGGCGAAAGCCTAGTCTAAGACATATTCAGATATGGGGGAGTCCAGCACATGTGCTGAAGGCAGATGCTGGTAAGTTGGAACCTCGTACAGAAGTACGATTGTTCGTTGGCTATCCCAGAGGAACGAAGGGTGGATTGTTTTATAGTCCTAGAGATCAGAGGGTGATCGTTAGCACGAACGCCAGATTTCTAGAGGAAGACTATGTGATGAGCCACAAGCCCAAGAGTAAAATTATTCTGGAGGAGTTAAAAGGGGAAGTCACTTCTTTAGTACCACCGATATAAGAGGATATACCACATGTCACTGCACCATGTGTCACAGAGGATACACAGGAGATACCTCATTGTAGTGGGAGGGTTGTGAGACAGCCTGATAGATTCATGTTCTTGGGAGAATCTTCTGATTTGGTCCCTGGCGAACATGAACCTGATCCCTGGACATATGATGAGGCAATCCAAGATAAAGATGCAGTATCTTGGTAGAGTGCAATGAATGCTGAGATTGAATCTATGGATTCAAATCAGGTCTGGGAGCTAGTAGAACCACCCGATGGTGTAAAAACCATTGGATGCAAGTGGATCTACAAGAGAAAAAGAGGAATAGATGGGAAGGTTGAGACCTTCAAAGCGAGGCTTGTTGCGAAGGGGTATACTCAGAAAGAGGGTATCGATTATGAGGAGACCTTTTCGCCAGTAGCCATGCTTAAATCTATCCGGATTCTCTTATGCATAGCAGCTCATATGGATTATGAGGTGTGACAGATGGATGTCAAGACAACTTTTTTTATTGGAAGTCTTGAGGAAAACATCTATATGAAGCAACCAGAGGGATTCATTGCTAAGGGCAAAGAGCATCTTGTATGTAAGCTTAATCGGTCCATTTATGGATTGAAGCAAGCTTCGAGATCTTGGAACATCCGCATTGATGAGGAAAATCCAGTCTTATGAATTTATTCAAAGTCCGGATAAGTCTTGTGTATACAAGAGATGTGACGGAAACGTAGTGGTATTTCTTGTACTATACGTAGATAACATTTTGGTGATTGGCAACAATATCAAAGTGTTATCGGGCGTAAGGGTATGGTTGTCCAAACAGTTTGATATGAAGGACTTAGGAGAAGCGGAACACATCCTTGGGATCAAGGTTATAAGGGATCGCAGGAAAAGGATGTTGTGCTTATTCCAAGCTTCATACATAGATACAATTTTGGATTGTTTTAGCATGCAGAACTCCAAGAAGGGTTTTCTACCTTTCGGGCATGGAGTTCCTTTATCTAAGGAGATGTGGCCTAGATCATCTAAGGAGATAGAGGAGATGAAGGCGGTTCCTTATGCTTCGGCAGTAGGAAGCCTCATGTATGCGATGCTATGTACGAGACCCGATATCTGCTTTGCTGTGGGCATGGTCAGCAGATATCAGAGTAATCCAGGACAGGGACATTGGACTGCGGTAAAGCATATATTGTAGTGCCTGAGAAGGACTAGGGATTATATGCTAGTTTACCGGGCAGACTAATTACTCCCTGTGGGTTGCATGGATTGCGACTTCCAATCAGATAGGGATAACAGTAAGTCTACCTCAGGTTTTGTGTTTACTTTGGGAGGTGAAACCATTGTATGGAGGAGTGTCCAGCAGAAATGCGTGGTGGACTCCACCATGGAAGCTGAGTATGTGGCAGCCTATGAGGCAGCCAAAGAAGCTGAGTGGTTCAGGAACTTCCTGATGGACTTGGATGTGATTCCTGGTTTGCCCAGAACTATCACAATTTATTGTGATAATAATGGTGCAGTTGCAAACTCGAAGGAACCACGAGCCCATAAGGCTAGTAAACACATAGAGTGCAAGTACCACCTGATACAAGAAATCGTAAAGGAGGTAAAAGTTGCTATCGCCTAGATTGCATCAGAGGATGACCTGGTAGACCCTTTCACTAAGGCCCTTCTAGCGAGAGCTTTGATAGGCATGTGGAGGGAAGGGGAATCAGATGTATGGCAGTATGAGGACAGCATAGTCTTTTAGTATAAGTGGGAGATTGTAGGGATGTATACTGAAAAGTCTATCTTTTGTATGAACATCTTTATTTTGAAATAAGAATCACATGATCATTGTTTGCATATTTTTATGGTTATGCAATATTGTCTAATACGTTACATTGTAGATAACATGGTGTGTGGTGTCACACGGGAGATCTTGTTATCGGCTCCTTGTAAAGTATAAGTAAAGGCTCACAACCGAGATGACTTTGGACAAACCATCGGAATGGTTGTAGTGTGATTTGGTATTGGTTTGTCTTGACCATAGAATCACACTAGTGCACTTTGTGTGTATTGAGCAGGACCGACACAGAGGTGATTCGATTTATTGCTGACTACATAATTGAATCGGACCTCAGATATTATTTAGTACATGCTCTTAATCCCGATATAATAACGGGCACATATACTTAGTACTCATCTCTTTGATTTACCAATGGGCGAGATTTATAGATTAAATCGATAGACTCGTAAGTTGGGAGATGATATTATTTATATGGTGTGCCGTTGATTATAGGAGGAAACCGTGTCCTATATATTAGGATGATGATGTCCCCTTGAGGAGCTCATAAGGTTCATCATGTAAACCCTGCAGGTGGACTTGGTCCGGCATGATGAAAAGATTGAGTGGTACTACTCAAGGAGTTAGATGTTGATTAATTAATGGTTAGTAAATTAATTAATCGACGGACATTCGAGATCTTAAACACGGGGAGAAAATGTACAAATAATATATGGAGCCCATATTATCATATGGGGGTTGGTGAGGTAGATCAATGATGGACCTTTAGTGGATTGGATCATCATTAGTGGATCGGACTTTATGTGGGCTTGATCCATGGGTGGCCAAGACCCAACTCCTCCTCATGGTCCCTAATGTAGCCCATTAACACCTCAAGATGCTTAGATCCAATGGATAGAAACAAAACACTAAGATCCATTGGTAGAGATTAAATCTCTAAGATCCGACGGTTGAGATTAAATCTCTAGATCCGACGGTTGAGATTAAATCCCTAGAACCATTGGAGGAGATTAATTCATGGCTTATCCCCAAACTCTATAAAAGGTGGCATGGGGTTGGCGTGAACATGATGATAGAGAGGGAGCAAGGCTTGGGCGGCAAGAATCGGGCAATCCTAGTTGAGATAGGATTGGAATTAGGGTTAGGGTTTGGAAGCAAGGGTGGCACCAAATAAGGCAAGTTTTCCTTCTTCTTCCTTGCCTTGTGGCCAACGTTCAGCAGCTATTCCAGCCCTTCCCAGCCCTTGGCCAGCCCCCAAAACACTCCCCTCTCTTCTCCTTAGGTGGTGGAAACAAGATATAGGGTTTCCCTTGGTGTCTTGGTAGTTTTCCATCATCTTCTTCTCCTTCTAGTTGGCCGGCGGCAAGAACTTCTATAGTTCTTTGTTGGTTGAGTTTTTGAAGGAGAAAAACATTGTTTCTCTTCTTCCTCTTGCTTGGGAAAAGCAAGGAAGGAAGTTTTGCGATCTAGGAGCTTCGACTTTTGGTGGATCGTTGCCCACACGACGTCCAAAAGGAGGAGGGTCATACATTAGAAGACCAAGAGGTATAACTATTCTTCTATCTCTTTTATTCATTGCTTGTGTTTGTTTTTCAAAATATAAGCATGTTATATTTTTGTAAATAGGCTAAATAATACTTGGATCCGGAGTATAAACACAAAAACCGGCGATCCATACATCCTCTATTCCGCGGCTTCTCGTAGAATAGAGGATGGTCGCTTGAACAACTAGTTTGTTCAAGTGACCTCTCTAAACGAATAGCACGACCATGACTTGGTTGCTTTGGGAATCTCTTTTGTCTAGGATTAAATTTTTAATCCAGGGACATCGAAGGGATCACCATGGTCAAGCAACCGAGGTGAAGGGGAAGCGAAGTTTCCCCTCACGGACTCGACAAGGGAAATCCCTTCAATTGGTATCAGAGCTTCCGGGCAAAACCCTTCATTTATTTACATGCTTTCCTTGCTTATGTTTACCTTTATTTGTTTACCTAACTTAAACGGATTGCCACACATCAAAAAGGCGGAGATTGTTGGGCAATCAACCCGTGATATGGTTTTAATGTATGTGGCAAAGAGTTTAAGTTAGGATCATTGGATTTGATATGTGTGTTTGAGTCTTGTAGGACTTAGTAATTCGCACATGGAGCTTTGGCAAGTTTCACCAACTCACAACCTCGTGCTTGAGTCGGCGAAGGAGCATTGCAAAGTCGTGTGCTTGATGTATCCGAGGGACCGCCAGACGAGATGACTTGAAGCGAAGCCAAGGATGCAGACTTCGAGGGCAAGAGACACGAAGGAGCATTGCGAAGCCGTGCGTTTAGTGCTGCCGAGGGACATGGTCGCGAACGAAGAGAGCTTTGGCGAGGGACTTCAAGTGATATGAGAGAATGAGTGAAATGTAAGTAGATCATTAGGTGAACTTGGCCGAATGGCTAAGTGTCAGAGGCTCGACCGTAAGGGTTGAGATTTACCCGATCGTCGACGCTCAAACAGATGTAAAGTTTGAGGTTTACCCGGCATTAGTCGACTGCCATGTCATGACAGTCGTCTGCTCCAAGTTGAATGAGTTCGACTGGTGTTCGACTGGTGGGTTTCTGGCCCAGCAGTCGATTTCCATGGAATGGCAGTCGATCGCCTGACCATCTGTTGACTACCAAGGACGATAGTCGACTGATGAAGGCAGTCGCGGGCACATAACCTCCCGTACTCGACTGATCAGTCGGCTATGGAGGCATCAGTTGACTGCCAAGTCTCCCGTTGGACTATAACGGTCGGGATCTAACATGTTCAATAGCTATTATAACGCGCGACAGTCGACTGCCAAAGGCAGCAGTCGACTGATGGTGGCCAACGGAAAGAAATCAACCCTCTTTATAAAAAGAGAGGGTGTGGGCTTTTGGATGGCTAATGCTTATGCTCTAAGTGATCATCCAAGTGCCCCACAAGCTTCCAACTCTTTCTCTTGTTCTTATTTCAAATCCATTCTATGAAAGAGTGTTCTTGGGTTGTAAGAAGGTTTACCTCCATCTTGCTTTGGCTAAAGGGAGAGACTGATATTGGGTTGGTTTCGGAGTGATTCACCGGAGATAAATCGGACCGTGGATTAGCGACGAGGCCGTGAACCATGTTATATCTTTTGTTAGCATTTGTATTCTTGTTTGTTTCTTTACATTGTTTTTACTTTAGCTTTTACATTTTCGCTTGCGCTAATAGAATTTATAGACAATCAAAGAACCAATTACCATCATCGTACGAAGAGGGCTATTCACCCCCCTCTAGCCGACCACCTACGTTCCTACAGGTGTTATATATGTGGTGTCGAGGGACACTTCGCCAAACAGTACCCCACCAAGACCAATATACCTCCACCACAGTCTACTAAGTATGGAGGTAGACCAGCTCAGCTACATCAGATGCAAGGAGCACTGGAGGGTCATCACATTAGCCAAGGAAGATTGGAGGCCCCATTAGTTACACTTAATGCCCATATCTTCTCCCTCACCAAGGAAGAGGTAGCAAATGCTTCTATGGTAGTCACAGGTCAGATACCTATCCTTACTTAGCATGCTACCGTACTGTTTGATACTGGGGCAACCCATTCTTTCATGTCTATGGCATTTACTAAGAAGATAGATATAACTCCGGATATCTTAGATATTCAATTTTTAATGACCCTACCTTCGGGTGAAATAATGACATCTACACATTGGTTGCGTGTCGTGCCGATCATAATTTTAGACAAAGAGCTTTATAGTAATCTGATCTTGCTGGACATGCATGACTATGATGTCATATTTGGAATGGACTTTCTTAGCAAGTACGATGCTTCCATTGAGTGTCGTAAGCGAAGAGTAGTATTCCAACCCGAGACTGAGGCCAACTTTGAGTTTATTGAAGAACCAAGGAAGAAGACTAAGAAGTTCTTGTTTTCCATCGAAGCTCAGAAGATGTTAGCTAGTGGATGCACTGGGTATTTAGCACATATAGTTGATACTAAGCAAGAAAGAAGCCAAAAGCTGGAAGAAGTCCCAATTGTATGTGACTACCCGGGAGTATTTCCTGACGAACTACCAGGACTAGCACTTAGAAGGGAAGTTGAGTTTGAGATCGAGCTTAATTATGGGACCCACCCAATCTCAAAAGCACCCTATTGTCTGGCTCCAGCTGAATTGAAAGAGCTTCAGGAACAATTACAAGAGTTACTAGACAAGGGATTCATC
The DNA here is from genome assembly GCA_025175895.1 of Wurfbainia villosa. Lineage (NCBI taxonomy): Eukaryota > Viridiplantae > Streptophyta > Magnoliopsida > Zingiberales > Zingiberaceae > Wurfbainia > Wurfbainia villosa. Next base: position 6,163,032 of record CM046009.1, read on the forward strand.
CGCCCTAGTCATTCCCCATGGAGAGCTCCAGTGTTGTTCTTGAAAAAGAAAGATGGGTCTATGAGGATGTGCATAGACTACCGAGCCTTGAATCAAGTGATGATCAAGAACAGATATCCTCTGCCAAGGATAGAGGATTTATTTGATCAATTGAGGGGAGCCACAGTCTTCTCCAAGATTGACTTGCGGTCCGATTATCATCAAGTAATAGTTAAAGAGGATGATATACCGAAAATAACCTTCTGAATGAGGTATGAACACTATGAGTTCATGGTCATGCCCTTCGGAGTGACAAATGCACCCGCTATGTTTATGGACTTGATGAATCGGATATTTAGGAAGTTCCTTGACAAGTTTGTGGTCATCTTCATTGACGACATCCTTATCTACTCGAGAACCCAGGAAGAACATGTCGAACACTTGAAGACAATCTTGCAGACCCTTCAGCAAAGACAGTTATATGCAAAGTTATCCAAGTGTGAGTTTTGGCTTGATCGAATATCGTTTCTGGGTCATGTTATTTCAAAACATGGGGTTATGGTAGACCTGACAAAGATAGAAGCGGTCAGTAATTGGGGCCAACCAAAGAATGGAAGTGAAGTCAGAAGTTTCCTCGGATTAGCGAGGTACTACCGAAAGTTTGTGAAAAACTTTTCAAGGATAGCTTCACCGTTGACGGTTCTTACCAGAAAGAACAAGAAGTTTGAATGGATCGAAGAGTGTGAAAAGAGCTTCCTTGAATTAAAGAGGAGACTCACAAGTGCTCCAGTGCTTACCCTACCAGAAAGTAATGAGGGATTTGGCATGTATAGTGATGCTTCCGAGATGGGACTCAGAGCAGTGCTTATGCAGAAGGGTAAAGTCATTACTTATGCATCTAGACAACTCAAGGACTACGACAAGAATTACCCCACTCATGACCTTGAGTTGGCAGCAATGGTCTTTGCTCTGAAAGTTTGGAGACATTACCTATATGGAGTCCAATGCAAGATTTACACAGATCACCAGAGTCTGAAGTATTTCTTCACTCAAAAGGATATGAATATGCGACAACCTAGATGGCTTGAGCTAGTAAAGGACTATGACTGTTAAATACACTACCATCCTGGAAAGGCAAACAAAGTAGCAGACGAGCTGAGTAGAAAATCATGCGCCACTTTGATGTCCCTAGCAACACTATCTCAACCACTAGAGAAAGAGATAATGAATTTTAGGGTTGAGATCATTTCTAGATAGCTCTCCACCTTGACCATAGTACCTACACTATTTGGGGATATATTAGCAAGACAGAACAAAGATCCTAGCCTCCAAAGGATAAAGCAAGAGATCCAAGAAGGAAAGGATGAAGGATTCCGTGTCTCTGATAGTGGGGAATTATATTTGGGTGAACGCCTATGTATCCCCAAGGACCCAGACTTAAGAAAGAAGATCCTAGAAGAAGCTCATGGGACCCCATATTCGATGCATCCTAGATCCACCAAGATGTATCAAGATATAAAAGGGAAATTCTGGTGGCTTGGTATGAAGAGGGACGTGACTAAGTATGTTAGCACCTGTCTGACATGTCAGAGAGTGAAAGCAGAACACCAGAGACCAAGAGGAGTTCTATAGCCTATCCAGATTTCAGAATGGAAGTAGGAGGAAATAGCCATGGATTTCATAGTAGGACTGCCCAAAACAACTAATGGCTATGATTCTATTTGGGTAGTTGTCGATAGATTGACAAAGTCTGCTCACTTCATGCCTATCAGAATATCATACTCCATGGAACAGTTAGCCCAGTTATATGTGAAGGAAGTGATTAGACTGCATGGAGTACTGATGCGCACGAACACGACCTCAAATCTCGTGATGGAGACCGTCGAGGACTCAAAGCACGCGCTCGCGCTCAATGACCGCAAGTGCATGGATGTCGTCAAGTAATAAAGATTATCGATCCCACAGGGACTGAGATTCGAATACCGATCTATTCGGTGGATGTTATTATTCGGAGATCAGATTTAAAGATTTGTGATTGTGAGGGTCATCGGTGGACTAAACTCTAGTACGGTGTCACATGGAAGAAGAGAGGGTTTGCTACAAGGATTTTTATGGAATTTTAAGACTTCGATTTTGTTTGTGTATCGCAGAACATGCTATCAATTGAATGAATTCAGACTTTGTAACTAGGGATTTGTGGAAAGGACATCATACACTCCCCGATGAGCCTTCACATCTATCGGAAGCTACCTCTGCCATGCCAGGTCATCCCTTGGCCTCAGGACGGGATAGTCGGTATGATGATGCCGAATCGATCCCTGCGATGAGTCGGAAATGAGATACATTAATGACTCTATCACATCCTTCTATCCACAGTTGCAGGCGATGAGGCCGACCCTTAGGTTCCTCCTAATATCCCCTAGATTTACGATACAAGGACTATCATCCCTTGTATCATCTACACACAGAAGATAGAAAACCAAAACACAAAGCTATAGATCTAAACTATCATTCAACTGCAAATACGATTTCAAGAAACATATTTGAAATAGCAATGTTCTACTCAACACAAACTACTCCCTAATCCTAGAATCGGAGAATCTACTCCATGAATACGAGAAGGGAATCACAAAGCATTATGGAATTCATGAATACAATAATAGACGTGTAAGGAATACGAATTACAATGCTATGCAACCCTTCTCTCTAGCGTTGAGGTGCAGAACTTGATCCTCAACGTCTCCCTTCTTCCCCGTTGCGAGTTCTCAGTGCTTTTTAGGGCACCGGTGTGCCGTCCCTACTGTCGTGCCTCCCCCTAGGGTTTGGGCGGAGTCATCCTTATATAGACATCTCCTCGGACCGCTGCAAAATCTGGAAAAAGCCTTAGTCGCGCAAATATGGCGGGCCACCACATAGCCATGTGTTTCCACACAGTCAGGCCGTGTGTGGCCCCGGGGTGCTGATCTCGCCCATTGGACACGACTGTGTGAATCCACATGCCCTGGCCATGTCCCACTCTGCGTCTAGATGTGAAATGTCTTTCTTTTGCTCTGAAAGCACATCTTTTTAACCCGAAATGCTAACCTGCACATAAAAGTCCAACGAGCAGACCTCCGAACCAGAAAATAGGAAATGCGTGAAAAATAGAGTAACATATGCATGAAACTAACATGAACTGTAACAAGATGTGAGAAAAAACTACTCCTAAAACCCTATATGTTTTGCTCACATCACTTCCCCCAGACTTAAATCTTTGCTTATCCTCAAGCAAACCTCGGTGTCGTGAAAATTAAAAAGATTTTGTTCCATACTTAGCATGTTAACTAAATTTTTCAAGTGGTATTTACAATCAAAGCAAAATAAATATCTCCTAGAAATTCACTAAGTTAGCTCCTCGTGCTTGTGCTAGGTGAATCATTCTTAGGGGATGCCCATTCCATAGTGAGTTAAGTCGTCATCCCATAGCTTTCCTAAGGTTTCCGACTCTTAGGCACTTACCTACCCAAAGCGAGGGTCATTCCCTAGGTCTAGCATAAAGTCTCAAAGGCGTGCTCGGTATTGAGGTAGGTGTTTCCCCAGTAATCTAACTCAGTCTCAAAGCGGTACCTAGCCATTTCCACTCATGACAATCGTTTTTTTATCCCTCATAATCTTCCCTCTCTTTTTTTTCCTTCTTTTGTTTTCTCTCTTTTATTTGTCTTTTCTTTTCTCTCTTTTATTTGTCGGCTCACTGGGATTTTGATTTTTCTGAATGGGCTTACACAATCCGAGCATCTCCAGTAACTAAAATGCTAAACCTAGAGTCACCTATGGATTCCAAAGTACTAGACTACTGAGATGAATCATAACTCGTTATGTACTAGGTTCTCCCTTTCAGAACATTCGACATGTGTAAGTGTAAAAATAAAGCTAACTAGTGTAAGTCTAGAACATTCAATAGAGTGAATAAAATAAAATACCACGAGATAAATGAAGTTAAGCTACCTATGGGAACAACTCATGCAAACAACTTTCAAAAATACTACTGAGGTAGCTTTATAGATAACAAAATTTAAGTACTGAAAGAAACTCAAACAACCATGCATAAATAAATGAGTGAAAATACCAAAAAAAGAAACTACTGCTAGGAAACAAAACAAAATAAACTTTGGTGTCCCCCCTAGACTTAAATGAAAATATAACTCTAGTATGATGGACGAGGTGGAAAGTCTGGGAGCCTTGGCATCTCTGGATCCTAGGAGAACTTGCTGCTGAGTCGCTGATGCCACATGTACATGTGGTCGATCTGGGAGCTAGTGGATGCAACGACTGCTCGGTGCTCCTCCTCCCTAGCCCACTATGCCTACTGGGCATGTATGTGCTGCCGCATCTCCCTGCGGTAGGCGTCTTCATCCTGGTGATGAACAGTCTCCTCCTGGAAGTATATGCGGGCCTCGTCATAGAACTCCTCAGCTAGCTAGAAGTGCTCCCGGAATCCCTAGAATTCGCCCTGCTGGTAGGTGCTTTGCTCCTCCCATCGCTGCCTATGTGTCTGCTGCTCAGTGTATATGTCGTCGAAGTACGATCGAAACTCTGAGAAATCATAGGCTGACGTACCTGCATCTTGTTCAAAGGTGGAAAAATGTGGTGGTGCAGGTGCAGACTCATGTCGGCGTGGACTAGGTGGGCTCCTATGCACATGTGGACTGGAGGGAGAGTGATATAAAGGTGGAGAGATGGGTGCCAATGTGGATGGTCCCTCATGTGGAGGCGACTCCACTATCAGGTCCAAATGCCAATTGGCACGTATAACGATGGTGGTACGATCTGGGTCGGGGAGCGTAAGGGCCGTCAGATTTTTCCTTACAAAGCAAAAGGAGTCTCCTTCTCTCACAATCATTTCCATGGACATGCACACTCCTAGGTCGATCCTAGGGCTCACCTCTATACTCTCTAATGCTGTGTAATCGTACCCCATCCTATGACAAATGTGGATAAGTAGGCCTCCCACATTAATCTCTCCTCGTGCTGCTTTGCCCATCTTCACTAAGTGTCTGATGAAGTGGGACCCTACATCGATGCTACTCCTTTCTTGTAGCATATCCCATAGGCAAAGCAGCTCGCTAGCTCTAACTACACCGTCACTGTCCCCACGACCAAATATGGTACTGGCGATGATGCGGTGGAGGTATCGAAAGATGGAGTTTTGGAGGCACGACACTTTGGCCCTAGATGGGTCATAAGCGTGCTCCCCCGTCAACTCAGTCCAAACTATCTGAGAGTTGAACCCAATAGGGGTTCTTCTCTCTCCCCCACTCGGCAAGCCAAAGCATGAGTTCCATTGGTGAAGGGTCAACTCATGCTCAATGTTAAAAAGCCTAAAAGTTATCCTACCCTCCTCGCTTTCTCTACCCGTTAAAACTTCCGCCTCTAAGGAACTCAAAAATTCTAGAACTATCCTAGGGTAGGTTTGGTGCCTTATTCCCATAATCTCTTCCCACCCCACTTTTGCAAATAGGGCTTGAATATCACCTAACTGTTAGTACCTATAAGATTCATATATCTCTACAATGGCATGATATTGTCCACTTTGGGCCTAAGCCCTCATGGTTTTATTTTTGGGCTTTACCCATAAGGCCTCATACCAATGGAGATATCTTTTCATCTTATAAGCACATGATCTTTTCTATGTCTTACCAATGTCGGACTTTGATTGTATTCCAAATACTCCAACAATCCCCCCCCTCAAACGAAGGACCACATTGACCCTCCCTCAAGCCTATCTATCCTCGAAGGACATCCTATGCTTGGTGTCCGATCCTCAACCCACTAGGACTTCCTGCCAACTGTCTGGTCCTCCTGATCCAGTTAGACTTTCTGCCAGTTGTCTAACTCTTCTAGCCCAACTAGACTTCCTGCCAGTTGTTCGGTCCTCCCGACCCAACTGGACTTTTTGCCTGGTATTTGGTTCTCTTGATCCATACATGAGAGTTCAGCTTCCTTCGTTCGAGGTTCATGGCTTGACATGGACCATAGCTCTGATACCCTTTTTCTGAGTATACCCCTTCGCAACAATCCTCGCTTTGAAGGTCTCAACCTTCCCATCTATTCCTCTCTTTCTCTTGTAGATCCACTTGCATCCAATGGTTTTTACACCATCGGGTGGTTTTACTAGCTCCCAGACCTGATTTGAATCCATAGATTCAATCTCAGCATTCATTGCACTTTGCCAAGATACTGCATCTTTATCTAGGATTGCCTCATCATATGTCCAAGGATAAGGTTCATGTTCGCCAGGGACCAAATCAGAGGATCCTCCCAAGAACATGAATCTATCAGGCTGTCTCACAACCCTCCCACTACGACGAGGTATCTCCTGTGTATCCTCTGCGACATGCGGTGCAGTGACATGTGGTATATCCTCTTGTACCGGTGGTACTAAAGAAGTGACTTCTACTTTTAATTCCTCCAGAATAATTTTAATCTTAGGCTTGTGGCTCATCACATAGTCCTCCTCTAGAAATCTGGCATTTGTGCTGACAATCACCCTCTGATCTCTAGGACTATAAAACAAACAACCCTTCATTCCTCTAGGATAGCCAACGAACATGCGTACTTTTGTACGAGGTTCCAACTTACCATCATCTTCCTTCAGCACATGTGCTGGACTCCCCCATATCCGAATATGTCTTAGACTAGGCTTTCGCCCAGTCCACAACTCTGTGGGAGTAGAAGGCACTGATTTAGATGCAACCAAGTTCAGAATGTACACCGCCATATCTAGAGCATATCCCCAGAATGAATCTGGCAATTCAGAATAACTCATCATCGATCTAACCATCTCCATAAGAGTCCTATTCCTTCGCTCTGCTACACCGTTCTTCTGGGGTGTGCCAGGTGCAGTCAATTGGGATTGAATCCCAGCCTCTGATAAGTTGTTCTTAAACTCTCCCAAGAGGTACTCACCACCACGATCAGATCGTAATGTCTTGATACTTTTACCTTGACGTTTCTCTACATCAGCCTTGAATTATTTAAACTTGTCAAAGCATTCAGACTTGTGGCGCATCAGGTAAATGTATCCATATCTTGAGTAATCGTCTATAAAAGAGATGAAATACTCAAAACCACCTCTATCCTGGATAGACATAGGACCACACAAATCAGAATGAACCAATTTGAACACATCTTTGGCTCTATACCCCTTGGCCTTAAAAGGCCTCTTGGTCATCTTACCCTCCAAGCAAGATTCGCAGGTTGGGAGATCCTCCACTACTAATGAACTCAAAGGTCCATCAGCTATCAACCTTTGAATTCTTCTTAGGTTAATATGACCAAGCCTAAGATGCCAAAGATATGTTTGGTTCATCTTCGAAGGTTCTTTTCTCTTATTGGAATTAGAAGATGAGTTATTAACTTCATTTTGCATCGTGGGAGGTTTTGGTTCAAGTGTGTACAAATTTCCTATCAATGCACCCGAACAGATAATGTCCCTATTCCTTCTTATAACAACTCTGTCATTAAAAGAAATAGAATATCCATCCATAAACAATTTAGAAACCGAAATTAAATTCTTTCTAAATAAGGGTACATAAAGGCAATTCTTAAGAACCAAAAGTTTATTTTTCTCAAAAGAAAAATGAACATCTCCCACTGCAACAACCACCACCTTCGTGGAATTGCCCAAGTACACAGTAATCTCCCCCTCAGCTAGTCGTCTGGTTTCCTGGAACCCCTGCAAAGTATTGCAGACATAATCAGTGGCTCCCGTATCTACACACTAAGTGTCGGTAGATAATACAGCTAAACATGTTTCAACGACTAGACCAAAAGATATACCTTTGTTCTTGCAGTTGGGGCAGTCCTTCTTCTAGTGTCCAGTCTGCTTACAAGTGAAGCACTTGCCTTTCGGCTTCTTCACTCCTCCCTAAGTACCTCCCACCGCCTTCGCCCCAGTTTGTTTCTTCTTCTTCTTGCCTTTCGGCTTAGAAGTAGAAACCTTTTGGATCACCATGACATGTGCCTGAGCACTCTGACGAAATAGCCCCTCTGTCGCCTGGAGTTCTGTCAGAAGCTCCGCCAACGAATACAACCTCTTGTTCATGTTGTAGTTCAGGCGAAACTGCTCAAAACTCCTAGGTAGAGACTGGAGTATGATATTGACCTGGGTTTCCCCATCGATCTCAGCTCCTAGGACCTCCAGCTCATTCAAATGAGCCATCATCTTGAGAATATGATCCCTCACGGGTGTTCCCTTAATCATGGTGGTCGTCATCAAGTTTCTCATGGCTTCTTGCCTCGTAGCCCGATTCTGGTGTCCGAAAAACTCCTTGAGATTGAGCATCATGTCATAAGCTGTGGGCATGACTTGATGTTGATGTTGCAGTACATTTGACATAGATGCCAAAATGTAACACCACGCCATCTCATCGGCCTTTACTAACTTCTTATAAATCTCTCTCTCCTTTTCCCCAGAATCTTCTGCAGGCTTAGGAGGGCACTCTTCGAGGAGTACATATTTGTATTCCTCAGTAGTCAAGACAATATCTAGAAACCTAAGAATCACATAAATCAAAATATTAGATTTCAAAAAAATTTTGATTCCTCAAACAATAAAATTTTAAAATCAACCAACACCTCAAAACACCGAGAATGTCGTATGCCACGATAGTATGGACGTATACGAATTCTACATTTGTAAGAGGAGGTTTTACCCATTAATTTTACTATCTTGTCAACCTAACTTTTTGACAAGTAAAATTAATAGTTGTTTCCTCTTTGGCCCTACAAATAAAAGCAATGACTCCGATGGGGAGGATACTTATATTTGTATCTAAGTGTTCACCATTACTCGGTACCAAGGCAATTATCTCGGGTTATGTGCCTTCCGATGGGGAAGTGCACACGCTCCTTAATAATTTCCTATAACTATATTTGACCTTGTGATCCGCAAACAAACTCATCTGATGGGGAGGAAGGCACTCAGAGTCGACGCGCAAGTTTGTTTGCATCACTTGTCAAATCGTAATGGAGGCCATGGGAATTTATAAAAATTTCCCTCTCCCACTTAGTAATTTGAAATTGAGGAATTTTTCTAGCCTACGACATGCATATCAAACAAAAAGCAATAAATATGAAAAATAAATTATTTTCCAACTATTATGGCTTTTGTCTTCAATATGTCTCCCGTCGCAATGCCTTCTCGTCTGCTCCTCCAACGCCATATACGAGCAATCCGGAGATCCGAGCCGAGACTAAAATCTATTTTAATTTATATCCATCGGTCCTATACTCCACGAGGGAGTGTACATGAAATCTAGATCGAAAGTAAACTAAAATAAAAGGAGTGGCTAAACAATGCCGTATCTAATTTACAAAAAATTAAATACTAGCCTCGTCAACCCCGAGGATTCAACAAAATATACACATACAATCACATACACACATATGGCCATAATAGTTGGATCTTATGCCTGCAACCAAAGAGTTAAACTACGCATATCCTACTATTATTCGTCACATATAATATATGAAAAAGTGCATAAAAATTAACCGAATCCTAAACACACAAAATCGGAAACCTTGGCTCTGATACCAATTGAAGGGTTTTGCTTATCGAGTCCGTGAGGGGAAACTTCACTTCCCACATCACCTTGGTCGTTTGTTCATGGCGATCCCATCGATGTCCCCGGATTAAAAAATTTAATCCTAGACACAAGGGATTGCCCAAACAACCAAGTTATCGTCATGCTATTCGTTTAGAGAGGTCACTTGAACAAACTCGTTGTTCAAGCGACCATCCTCTATTTTACGAGTAGCCGCGGAATAGACGATGTACGAATCACCGGATTTTGTATTTATGATCGGGATCCAAGTATTATTTAGCCACAAATAGAATATTACATGCTCATAATTGAAAAACAAAAACAAACATGTTACAAAAGAGAATGAAGAATAGGTATACCTCTCTATCTTCTAATGTATGACCTTCCTCCTTTCGGACGTCGTGTGGGCGACGATCTACCAAAAGTTGAAGCTCCTAGATCACAAATATTTCTTCCTTTATCTTCCAAAGCAAGAGGAAGAATAGAAACAAGGCTCTTCTCCTTCCTATAGCCAACCAACAAGCAACAAGAAGAATGCTTGCCGCCGGCCAACAAGGAGAAGGAGATGATGATGGAAACCGACCAAGACACCAAGGGAAACCCCTAAGTCTTGTTTCCACCACTCAAGGAGAAGAGAAGAGAGTCTTTGGTTGCCGGCCAATGGCTGGAAAAGGGCTGGAAAAGATGCTGGACGCCGGCCACTTTGAAGGAAGAAGAAGAAAGAAAAAACTTGCTTATTTGGTGCCGCCCAAGCCTCCAAAACCCTAAGCCTCCAAACCCTAATCCTATCTCAATTAGGATTCCTCTCCTTGCCGCCCACCCCTTGCCCTCCTTTTATAGAGTTAGGGATAAGCCATGATATAATCTCCTCCATTGGTTCTAGGGATTTAATCTCAACCGTCGGATCTAGAGATTTAATCTCAACCGTCGGATCTTAGAGATTTAATCTCTACCTTTGGATCTAGAGTTTTGTTTCTATCCATTGGATCTAAGCTTCATGAGGTGTTAATAGGCTACATTAGGGACCATGAGAAGGAGTTGGATCTTGGCCACCCATGGATCAAGCCCACATAAAGTCTGATCCATTAATGATAATCCAATCCACTAAAGGATTATCATTGATCTACCTCACCAACCCCCATAAGATAATATGAGCTCCATATATTACTTGTACATTTTCTCTCCGTATTTAAGATCTCGAATGTTCGTCGATTAATTAATTTACTAACCATTAATTAATCAACATCTAACTCCATGAGTAATACCACTCAACCTTTTCATCATGCCGGACCAAGTCCACCTGCAGGGTTTACATGATGAACCTTATGAGCTCCTCAAGGGGACATCATCATCCTAATATATAGGACACGGTTTCCTCCTATAATCAATGACACACCATATAAATAATACCATTTCCCAACTTACAGAGCCTATCGATTTAATTTATAAATCTCGCCCATTGGTAAATCAAAGAAATGAATACTAAGTATATGTGCCCGTTATTATATCGGGATTAAGAGCATGTACAAAATAATATCTGAGGTCCGATTCGATTATGTAGTCAGCAATAAATCGAATCACCTCTAAGTCGGTCCTGCTCAATACACACAAAGTGCACTAGTGTGATTCTATGGTCAAGACAAACCAATACCAAATCACACTACAACCATACCAATGGTTTGTCCAAAGCCATCTCTGTTGTGAGCCTTTACTTATACTTTACAAGGAACCGATAACATGATCTCCCATGTGACACCACACACCATGTTATCTACAATGTAATGTATTAGACAATATGCATCGCCATAAAAATATGCAAACAATGATCATGTGATTCTTATTTCAAAATAAAGATGTTCATACAAAAGATAGACTTTTCAGTATACATCCCTACGCTAACAACCCTAAAGACTCTAGCAAATCTTCATCTAAGTACCTAGTAGCAGTGAGTCTATGAGTAGAAAGCATATTATATCTATCTATATGTTCATTGTTACGAAAAAGAATAGTGGGTAGGGCGTTACCCTCCTCCAGAGCTTGAGGGGTGTCCGCTCTCCTTGTTCGTCGCTCTGAGGCATCAGATCGAGGTGCTACATGCTTGGTCCTCCTCATCCTTGCTTCTTTTGGCTTCCTTAGAGGTTCAAAGTGCTTCTAGATGGTGGGGAAGACGAAATCACACGGCTAGGGAAAGAGCTTTCGAAGCACACGGCGCAAATGGGGTGAAAATACATGACTCACCCCTTTTAACCTCGCGCACCACGACCGTGTGAAAACACACAGCCAAGCCGTGTGTGCTTCGGGTCGGTCGGGAACAACCGTGGGAAAACACATGTCCAGGCCGTGTGTCTCCATTTCTCTCCCCATTTTGCGTCAGAGCTCGAATTCTCTCACACCTTTCGCCGTGTAGGTTAATATGGATTTTATTTTTGCCTAGCAAAGTTCTTCTCTAGTCCTAACCGTATATGGGATGGAAATCAAAACTAAAATGAAACAAATGCATGCAATGCAATTAAAAAGGGAAATCTAAAACTAAACTTGGGTTGCCTCCCAAGAAGAGCTTTGCTTAAAGTCGTTTAGCTCGACCTTATTCCTACGTTTCATTTGAGGCGTTTGAATCTTGCTCGTGGGGGAGCAAGATATTTGCTCACCTTATGCCTCCTCCCTTGTGGTCCCTTATCACCATTTCTCTTAAATCTTGCTCGTGGAGGGGCAAGATATTTATTGGCTGCCTTCCTTGGTTCGAGAGTGAACATGCTTATCCTTAAAGGATCATCCGGAGTTTGATCATGATATTCTGTTTCATCCATATGTTGTAAATAATATAACTCACCACAAATATTCTCACCAAAAGATTGATTGGTAGATGCTATTACGTCGAATGAAATTTTATCATCACAAATCACTAGATGGGCTTCGTTATTGGTAACTAAAGTTTTGGTGAGGGTTAAGGCAAGCTCTTCTAGACCCTTGAGGTTAGGAGGTGTTTTGATTGAAGCAATGCACTCCTCGATTAAAGTATCAATTATATAATCCTCAAGTTCTTCTTCTAGTGGTGATTGAATTGATTGTCCTTCTTCACTTTTTATGTCATCTACGCCCTCCTCATTCATTCGCTCAAAGTGAGTCTCCACCCTATTAGGTGTGATCCAGTCATTAAAGCCACCTTCTAGTCGTTTGGTTTCTATTCTAGCTAGATTCTGTTCCATCATATCTGCAAATTATTGGCTATGCTCTTTGCATTCCCTAGTAAAATTATCTAGCAAGGCTTCTAAGTGGGGGCTTGGTTCTGGATAAAATTTGCATGGTGACTCATAACTCTCATTCTCATTTTGGAAACAATATTGAGTCTCTGTCTGTGAATGCCACCGTCGAAATTCATCGTTCGTCGCTTGTTCTGTTCGAATGAAATCTTCTATCATCTGCTCAAGTCGGGATTTAGGTGGACAATATTGAGGGTTTAAGTACCCAGGGTCATAACTATATGAATAGAAATCATCTTGTGGCCACTGGTTGTAATTGTAGGTGACATCTTCTTGTTCAAATTGTGAAGGTTCAAATATATCTGGACAATCATTAATGGTATGTCATATTTCACCACAATGTTCACAATAAATATTACCAAAACTTACAACATTAAATTGACCATAATCATGAGTAAAAGCATGCATCGTTATATGCAAGAAATTATAAATAAGGAAAGAGCAACTAAATAAACAAAACTAAATAAAATAAAATAAAATAAAATAAAACAAGAAAAGTAAATCTATCCTAAGTCCGATCCAATTTTCCACTTCCCGATTCGATATCGAATCGATCAGTCCCCAACAACGGCACCAAAAACTTGATGCGCATGAACGCGACCTCAAATCTCGCGACGGAGACCGTCGAGGCTCAAAGCGCGCGCTCGCGCTCAACGCCCGCAAGTGAACGGATGTCGTCAAGTAATAAAGATTATCGATCCCACAGGGACTGTGATTCAAATACCGATCTATTCGGTGGATGTTATTGTTCGGAGATCATATTTAAACATTTGTGATTGTGAGGGTCGTCGGTGGACTAAACTCTAGTACGGTGTCACATGGAAGAAGAGAGGGTTTGCTACGAGGATTTTTATGGGATTCTAAGACTTCAGTTTCATTTGTGTATCACAAAACATGCTATCAATTGAATGAATCCAGACTTTCTAACAAGGGATTTGTGGAAAGGACATCATACACTCCCTCGATGAGCCTTCGCATCTATCGGAAGCTACCTCTACCATGCCAGGTCATCCCCTGGCCTCAGGACGGGATAGTCGGTACGAGGATGCCGAATCGATCCCCACGACGAGTCGAAAACGAGATACATTACCTGTTGGCAATGTGCTATTCCTCAGAATGCTCATCGACTCCCATGTCCCCGGATTAAAACTACTTTTTCACTAATGAAAACTAATTCGGATGGGATGAGTTTCCAAAGCACAACCAATTCATTGTCGTGCTAATGACTTGAGCGATCGCTTGAACAAACTAGTTGTTCAAGCAACACAACTCTTCTAGTCGGTTAGCCGCGGAAGAGACGACGGACGGATCGCCGGTTTTTGTGTTTCTTATCGGGGTCCATGATTATACAAATACATGCAAATGTAAACTAGTATAATCAACATATACTAACATAAAGAACATAAGCTAGCATATCAATAAGAACATGCAAAGAACAATAATAAAAGTTGTAAAACTTTTATACCTCTTGATCTTCTATCGTATGTCCTAACCTCCTTGTAGACTTCGTGGGCGAAGATCCTCCACAAGTTGAAGCATCCTAGATCTTCTTCAATCCAAAGAAAGAAGAACTCTCTTTCCCTTCTTGCTTGAGCCACCCACAAATCCACAAAGGATTGATGCCGCCGGCCCCAAGAATAGAGAGAACAAAATGGAAACAAAACTCATCTCTTATCTAGGACCAACCATCAAGCTCCAAGCATGATGTTTGCCGCCGGTCCAAAGAGAACAAGAAGAGGATGAGAGGAATAGGTTGAGCGCCGACCAAGGTAGAGGGAAAAGATCTAGGAGCCGGCAACACCCTAGGAAGAAGAAAAAGATATCCTCTCCTATAGTTTCCGCCCACTTTCCCCTCCATAACCTAGCCGCCCAACCAAGGAAAGGAAAACTCTAGGGTTTCTTGCCGCCCACTAATGGAAGGCAAACCCTAATTTCCCAAACCAACCTAATCCATAGAAAGAAGGGTGAAGCTTGGGCGCCGGCCAAACCAAGGAGGGAGGAAGAAGGGTTGCCGCCCACCATCATAGACTAAACCCTAACCCTAGCCTCTTCATATTTCTTGCCGCCCAACCATGGTGGAAGGAGGAGATCTAGAACCGGCCACCTTCCCTAGGAAGAAGAAGAACTCTTCCACAAGTTGCCGCCCACTGTCCTTTCCTCACCATGGCCGCCCAACCCAAGGAGCCAAACCCTA
Organism: Wurfbainia villosa; assembly: GCA_025175895.1. Taxonomy (NCBI): domain Eukaryota; kingdom Viridiplantae; phylum Streptophyta; class Magnoliopsida; order Zingiberales; family Zingiberaceae; genus Wurfbainia; species Wurfbainia villosa. The sequence goes on from CM046009.1 coordinate 6,178,049, forward strand.
ATTAGGGTTTCCTCCTTAGGGTTTCTTGCCGCCCAAGCAAAGAGAGGCTAAACCCTAATTTCCATCATCCATCAAAACTTATTGCCGCCCAACCCATTCTCCCTTATATATAGATTTAGGTTTAGGCCTTGGTTTAATCTCCACCGTCGGTTCTAGGGTTTTAGTCTCAACCGTCGGATCTATAGATTTAATCTCAACCGTCGGTTCTAGGGTTGTAATCCCAACCGTCGGATCTAGAGATTTAATCTCAACCGTCGGATCTAGGGATTTAATCCCAACCGTCAGATTTAGAGATTTGTTTTCCATCATTTGATCTAGACTTCATGAGGTTTATATTAGGCTACGATAGGGGCCATGAGGAGGAGTTGGGTCTTGGCCACCTGATGGATCGGAACCACACAAACTTGATCCATCAATGATGTTTCATTCCACTAGAGGATCATCATCGAACTACCTCACCAACCCCCATAAATTAATATGGACTCCATATATTATTTGTACATCCATCTCCCCGTGTTTAAGATATCGAATGTCCGTCAATTAATTGTTTTACTGACCATCAATTAATTAACATCTAACTCCTCGAGTAGTACCACTCAACCTTATCATCATGTTGACTAAGTCAACCAGCAGGGTTTACATGATGAACTTTATGAGCTCCTCAAGGGGACATCATCAACCTAATACATAGGACACGGATTCCTCCTATAATCAACGGGACACCATGTAAATAATATCATTTCCCAACTTACCGGGCATATTGATTTAATCCATAGAAATCTCACCCTCTGGTAAATCAAAGAAATAAATACTAAGTACATGTGCCCGTTATTATATCGGGATTAAGAGCATGTACAACATAATATCCGAGGTCCGATTCAATTATGTAGTCAGCAACAAATTGAATCACCTCTATGTCGGTCCTGCTCAATACACCTAAGTGTACTAGTGTAACTTTATGTTCAAGACAAAACAATACCAACCTACACTACAACCATGCCAATGGTTTGTCCAAAACCATCTTGGCTGTGAGCCTTTACTTATACTCTACAAGGGACTGATAACATGATCTTCTGTGCCACACCCAAGCACCATGTTATCTACAATATAAAGTATTAGACAATTTTGCATAATCATAAATATAAAGTGCAAACAATGATCATGTGATTCTTATTTCAAAATAAAGATGTTCATACAAAAGAGCTAGGCTTTCAGTATACATCCCAACATTACCAACTCTATCGCATCCTTCTATCAACAGTTGCAAGCGATGAGGCCAACCCTTAGGTTCCTCCTAATATCCCCTAGATTTGCAATACAAGGACTGTCACCCCTTGTATCGTCTACACACAGAAGATAGAAAACCAAAACACAAAGCTATAGATCTAAACTATCATTCAACTGCAAATACAATTTCAAGAAACATATTTGAAATAGCAATGTTCTACTCAACACAAACTACTCCCTAATCCTAGAATCGGAGAATCTACTCCATGAATACGAGAAGGGAATCACAAAGCATTATGGAATTCATGAATACAATAATAGATGTGTAAGGAATACGAATTACAATGCTATGCAACCCTTCTCTCTGGCGTTGAGGTGCAGAACTTGATCCTCGAGTGTCACCCTTCTTCCTCGTTGCGAATTCCTGGTGCTTTTTAGGGCACCGATGTGCTGTCCTGACCGCCGTGACTCCCCCCTAGGGTTTGGGCGGAGCCATCCTTATATAGACATCGCTTCGGACTGCTGTAAAATTCAAAAAAATCCCTAGTCATGCAAATATGGTGGGCCGCCACACGACCGTGTGTTTCCACATGGCCAGGCCGTGTGCGGCCCTGGGGTGCTGATCTCGCCCATTGGGCATGGTCGTGTGAATCCACACACCCTGGCCATGTCCCACTCTGCGTCTAGCTATGAAATATCCTTCTTTTTCTCCGAGAGCCCATCTTTTTAATCCGAAATGCTCACCTGCACACAAAAGTCCAACGAGCATACCTCCGAACTAGAAAATAGGAAATGCGTGCAAAATAGAGTAACATATGCATGAAACTAACATGAAATGTAACAAGATGTGAGCAAAAACTACTCCTAAACCCTATACCTTTTGCTCACATCAAGTACCTAAGACCATTATCTCTGATAGAGACAGTCGCTTCACTTCACACTTCTGTGAGTGTGTTCAGACAACCCTCAACACTAAGCTACGATTCAGCACTGCATTTCATCCTTAGATAGATGGGAAAACAGAAAGAGTGAATCATATTTTGGAGGACATGCTAAGAGATTGTGCCTTAGATTTTAAAGGAAGTTGATGCAAATATTTGTGTTTGGCAGAGTTTGCCTATAATAATAGTTATCAAACCACAATTGGAATGACACCTTATGAAGCTTTGTATGGAAGGAGATACAGATCACCTATCTGTTGGTATGAGGGTGGCGAGAAGAAAGAAATGGGACTCAAGACTAATTTTATAGATGACGCCACCAAAGCTATAAAGAACATATGCCAAAGGATAGAGACTGCCCAGAGTCGGCAGAAGAGTTACGCCGATGTCCGACGCTGACCCCTAGAGTTCCAAATAGGGGATTCGGTGTTCATTAAGGTAGCTCCTATGAAAGGGGTAATGAGGTTTGGGAAGAAAGGCAAGTTAAGTCCTAGATATGTAGGCCCTTACCTGATCACCAAGAGAGTTGGTAAAGTAGCTTATGAGCTAGAACTACCATAGGAGATGTCAGCTATCCATAATGTATTTCATGTTTCAATGCTTAAGAAGCTCATCCTAGATACCAACCAGATGATTGAGCCACAGACGGTACAGATTCAGACATATCTAAGTTATGAAAGTCAACCTATTCAGATAATAGATCGCGTAGTCAAAAAACTAAGAAATAAAGAGGTACCATTAGTAAAAGTCTTATGGCAAAGTCAAAAGTTTGAAGAAGCAACCTAGGAACGTGAGGATGACCTGAAGCAAAAGTACCCCGAGTTGTTCTAAGTTTAGAGGACGAAACTTTTATAAGGTATAAGGGATTGTAACAACCCAAATTTTTGGTTCTTATACTTTTATTTTATTTATAATTTTAGTTCTTATACTTTCTATTTAGAGGAAAATAGAAATAAGAAAAAAAACCTCTATAATTTCTCTTTGGAATTCAAGAGGGGATTTTTCAAGAGGTTTCTCCTCAAGGACTTGGTAGAGGATCACTCTAAAGCAAAGGAACACGTAGGAGGTCTTCTCTTTACGAAACCTAACGGTATAAATTGGTGAAAAAGTGTAGCAAGTAAGTATTGCTCACCTGCAGTATAAGTAGTTATCGTATGTCATTGATATATTTTTATGTGCATGTTATTTCCAGTTACATGGTGTTTTTAGTTACATGATTTTACCCATTATGTCATGGTTACTTTAGTATCCTATTTAGATTCTTGATAAGAATGTGATTTATGATCATGCATGTGATAGATAAGTTGTAGCTTACAATTATTTGCATGATGTAGAGTAAGATGTAAGAATATTTCCTTTATAAGAAAAATTTAAAGATGCTCCCCGTTCGAATTGGGAATTAAGAGCACAACGATCTTCAGTATGCTCCCCATTTCAATTTTGGGGGTCAAAAGCATAATGATCTTTATGGTGCTCCCCATTCGTGGTTTAGGGAATTAAGAGCATTCTTTCAGTATGTATAAAAATATAAGTATAAAGAAAGTATTTTACTTTTGAAAGGGAATGTACCGGGCATCAGTTTCGCCCACGGGCCAAGGCCCTCAGTTTCAGTTACCCTAGTAGGTTTGGTGGTTGGCCACCCCGACCTATTAAGAAAGCGCACATTTGTAGTATGCCGGGCCTATATTCATAATGATTATTAATTTGAAGTATCAGTATAAGTATAAGTAAAAGTTTTTCAAAGTTAATCATTCCAGTTCAGATACACTATTTACAAGTTTAAAATACTCAAGAGACATGTATTCAGAGTTATGATTTCCAGTTATGCTTGCATGTATATCAATGTATCAAGGGTAAGAGAACTAGTTGCATGATTTCATACGTTGCATGTTTTTGTGAGCATAGAAAGTACTTACTAAGCGTTATTGCATTTCCTTATACGACAGATAAAGGTAAAGAAAAGCTTCAGTAAGGTGGCATAGCAAATGAAGTGCTTGGAGTGTGTGGCGATGGAATAGTGGAAATAAAAGATCCTAAGTGCAGATGTCTAAACCAGATTTTTAAGTTTCTAATTGTTTTTTTATATTGTTGAAGTTCAACTAGATTGCTTATGGTTGAGACTGTTGGTGCAACAATGCCCCAAGCATTTATATATTTTGATGTTTGGATAATCATCTAAGTTAGGCAATGTTTTGTGATCTAATTGTGAACATGTTTAAGTGACAGGAAAATCCAAGTATGAAGACTTGGTAAAAGACAAGTCTAAGTGTGATCTTGGCAAAGAGAAGTCAAAGGAAAGGTCTTGGCAGCATAAGTCCAAGCATGTAGTCTTGGCGGCGTAAAGTCCAAGCAGTCCTTGGCAAAGAAAGACCAAAGGAAAGTCTTGGCGGCATAAGTCCAAGCATGTAGTCTTGGCGGCGTAAAGTCCAAGCGTACTTTGGCAAAGAAGAAACCTAAAGCATGACGAAACCGAAGGAAGCTTTTGAAGGCAAGCGCATGGATGGAGTCGTGGACTCAGAGAAGTCCTGGAGGCGCAAGGCTGATGGAGAAGCTAGAAGGTTAAGTCTAGGCTTAGGGTATGTTTTCAAGTATGAATTAGTCATACTTGGGGTGTGCCAGTCGACTGGAACATGGTGTCGGTCGAACTGGCCCTTAAAATACATCATTAGAGGATGGAGGCTGTTGCGAATGATCGGGGTTATCGATTGGCTGGTGAGAGTCGACTTCGAACCTGATCGCGTACAAGTTGGCGATCGACTACCACGAGCAGAATGGTCCATAGCCGACGCGATCGGCTCTGGCGATATCGATCAATCGCCCTTTGTTGGCGATCGTGATAGTCTTCCCATTGGCGATGACGGTGGTAAATCTCGCGAATCCGACTGTTCAGAAGTCGTTAGAATCGGTGGCAGTCGACTGATGTAAGTCATCAGTCGATTGATAGACCTCCAACGGATAAAAGAGGCTCTTTCCTATAAAAAGAGCTCAAGGGGAGCAAGAATAGGCTAATGCTTATATTCTGATCTTTCTCCTAAGCTCCCACAAGTTTTTCAAGCTTTCTAAGTGATCTTAAATCCTCTCCTCCTCTCTCTAAGCTCAAGTTTCATTCTTTGTAAAGAAGAGGAGGTTTTGTTGTAAAGGAAAGCTTTTTAGTGGAATTACTTGGGTTGATCCACCTTAAGGATCACCGTGGAGTAGGAGCGTTATCTCCGAACCACGTAAAGGCTTTGTTAGCATTGCTTTTTGTTTTTACATATATTATTTGTGTTTGCTTCCGCTAATTACTCTTGTAGAAACGAAAAGCGCTATTCACCCCCCTCTAGCTTCCAAACAATCTCCAACAAGTGGTATCAGAGCCCGGATCGCATCGAAAGATCTAGCAATCAACCGGAGCAAAGATGGCTTTTCAAGAGGGGTATAGCACGACAAGACCTCCGTTCTTCGACGACAATGACTTCGGATATTGGAAAGGTAGGATGGAGTATTACTTAATGAATGATATTGAAAATTGGTTTAGTATTGTAGATGGATTCGAAAAGCGGTCGAAATTGAGCACCACTCTTGAAAAGATTGGACAAGAGAGATGGCCAAGAAAGCACAAGCAAATGCAAAAGCAACGACCACACTTCAATGTGGTCTATCCAAGGAGCAACTCTCTAAAGTTGGGCCCTTCAACTCCGCAAAAGAGCTTTGGGAGAAGCTCATCGAACTCAACGAAGGATCCAAAGAAACAAGAAGGGCCATGAGAGATCTTTTGATTGGCCAACTCCAAAGCTTCACCATGAAGACAAACGAGACCGTGAGCCAAATGCACAGACATTTCAAGGAAGTAGTCAACGGACTACATGTTATAGGTGAGAAGGTCGACAACCGAGACCTTGTAAGGTATGTGTTACAAGCTTTCCCTAGAACCACCTTATGGGCTTCAATGGTAGATGCCTATAAGGTCTCTAGGGATCTTTCATTAGTTAAGTTAGATGAGCTATTTTGTGAATTTCAATTACATGAACAAGCTAACACTTCATCCAAAGAGAAGGGTATATCTCTTTTTGTAGGAAAGAAGGAGAAGAAGAAGAAGGAGAAGAAGGAAGTGTCCTCCTCATCCGAATCCAAGGAAGACTCATCAAGTAGTGAAGATGAGTTATCGGCAAGCGAGGTGGCACATTACGTCAAGAAGTTTGGTGGGAAGTCAAGGAGACTCACCAAGAAAGATGTGAAGAGGATGTTCTAATCCTCAAGAGGTAAATCTTCAAATAATTCAAATTCTTCATCTAATGTAACTTGTTATGGTTGCAATAAGAAAGGGCACATCAAGCCAAATTGCCCGGAACTAAAGAAGAAAGAGGAGAAAGAAAAGAAGAATAAGGAGAAGAAGGAAAAGAAGGAAAAGAAGAAGAAAGAAGCAATGGTGGCTCAAACTTGGGACACCCTAAGCATGGAAGACACTTCCGATGATGAAGAAGTATGCCATGCCACCTGAAATCTAGCCCTCATGGATTTAGAGGAAGTAACCGGGAGCTCAAGTGAGGAGTCTTCATCCTCTTCATCAAGCGACGAATCATCATCAAGTGATGATGATGAGGAAAACACCTCACCTAAAGTAGATTTACTTTACAAGACTATTGCATGTTTACAAAATTCTTTAAACAGATCGAAAACTAGGATTAAGGATCTAAAAATAGAGATCAAATCACGTAAGAGTATAGATTCATCATGTGGTAAATTATCTAGTGATAACGATGAATGTACCCATAGGGATGAAAATGATGAATTAATAAAAGAAATAGGTAAATTAAGAGCATGCTTAGAAAAATTCACCAATGGTTCAAAATACCTAGACATGATTATTAAGGATCAAAGGGCTATCTACAACTGTTAGTGAAAGCCCTAGAGCCAATCATGTGATGATTGTTGTATGGACTTTATTGTATCATATTCCTATTTATAAAGGCATGGTTATTATATTTACTTGTATTGGTGCCAAATAACTAAATATAATAATGTCCTTGAGTAGTAGGTTCTTATCTATATCAATCGATTGGTTGAATCGATAATGAGATGATATAGAGAACACTACTCTTAATCATTCCTAGTCGAGTTTTAACATTCAGGGACAATGTTAATGCATAAAGACTAGCATGTAGGTCAACACGATGACTTGATCTCACAAGTCATGGATATGAGATATGAAGTTGACACATGGGTATGCATTGGAGAATGTATACTGAATGACCCGCCATGAGAAAGTATCATGGATCATTATATGAGTGTCATATACTTTATCATGTGGCTATTAGTATGACTATTAGTCCTTAGACCTGAAGTCACCATGGTTCCCTACATAAGGAGTTGCATACTTTGGCTTCCTCAAACGTCACCCGTAAATGGGTGGACTATAAAGGCGATTACTGGGTATGTAACAAATTATGCGGAGGGATGTGAGTGATGTAGATGAGATCTATCCCTCCTATATGACGGGGGTGACATCGATATTCTTGATAGAGTGAGACCACGAAGTGCATGGCCATGCCCAAATGAGTCAATATGAGATATTGAGCTCATTTGATTAGAGTGAGTCTACTTGGAGTTCAAGATATAGATTGTACCGAGGATGACATGGTCTATGCCTCAATTGGTCAATCTAGATGTCAAGGATAGAGGGACATTGTCACATATTGTGAGAGTCACAATTAGTAGTCACAAAGGTGATGTTAGAGCTCAACATTCTTGTAACTTGGGTAGCAATGATGTGTTGCTAGATACCACTCATTGCTTATGTTCCTAAATCGGTTTAGGGACATTGCCAATGTTACAAGAACCTATAGGGTCACACACATAAGGGCAATTAGATGGAGATTAGGTTAATATGATGAACCACAAGGATTAGGTTCATGGGATGAACCAAATTGGATTAAGAGTAATCCTAATTAGACTAATTGAGTTGGACTCAATTTGATTCAAGTGTTGAATGAGTCTAATTTAGATTTGATTCATCAAATCAATTTAAATTAATGAATAGAGATTCATTAAATTAAATTGACTTGAATCAAATGATTGGATTTGATCAACCATGGGAGATAAGAGGTCAAGTTTGACTTGACTTGAGAGGGAAGATGAAAGGTCAAGTTTGACTTGACTTGAGAGGGAAGATGAAAGGTCAAGTTTGACTTGACCAAATGTCATGTCATGATGATGACTTGGCATGGCCGGCCAATGATGATGCTCCACATCATCATTGACTTAGCATGTGGTTCCACCTTATGAGGGAGACCAAGAGCCATTGGCTCTAGGAGGAGTTACATGCATGCATGTAACCCCCCCTAAGAAAAGTGGCCACCCACTATTGCTATTAGATGAGTATTCATTTTGGTGGGTTACATAACTTCATCTTCTTCCTTGGATTACCCTCTCAAGCTCTCCCAACCTCCTTGGCCGAAATTCCTAAAGGGTGCTAGCACACTCTAAGGTATTTTTCTCCACCTATTGCTTGTGTGGATACCAATAGAGGAGTGTGCACTTGAGACTCTCGAGTTCTGGCGAACCTTTTGGACGAGCGGGATTTGCGAAGGGCATCACATCGAGGGTAACTTCTTATCATGTAGATCTAGAGTAGATCTAAAGGTATTAAACACATACATGTTAGTTTTATATTTTATACTTCGCATGGATCTGTGGCCGGGGCTTCCGAGGTTTCCGCAACGCAAAAAGCGGTTTTTGCGGCTCGAAAAGTCCAACAGTGGTATTAGAGCCACGTGCGAAGCATGTATGTGTTTCATTTTTGTGGTTTTTATATTAGATATAAAAATTAAAGAATTTTATATTTCTGTAAATTTCCTATTTTTATAGAATTTTTGGATATTTTTCTCGAAGAGTCGAAGCAACGAGTGTTGGGACACTTGTCGGCTTCAACCACCGAGAAATACTCTCCGAAACGGCGAGTTCTCGCTTTAGGTTTTTGGGAAAGTGACTTAAGTCATTGTAAGATCGTAGTAGGGACACTCGCAAAGTTTATTTTGTGAGTAGGGGCGCTGCCCCTATCCCCGAAAGGGGCCTTGTCCCGTGATCGCGCCCGGAAACCGCTTAGCGGGACCGTTACGGAGAGGTGACTCATAAAATTGAAAAAAATAGAAACAATTATAGAAATTTTTTGTAAAAATACATAATTTAGAATTATGTATAATTATGTTATTGTCATGGCCCAATGACCCCAATTTGATTGGATTATGATGTGTTGTAATTCATAATACGACATGCGTGCCATTTTTATGGTTGTGCGTGTTGTATAGTGTATGCGACCTGCGCGTCGTATCTCTTCTTTTGAAATTCTTATTGTAAATAGTTTTAGACTCGAATGTAACTCGAGTTTCATATTTGTAATATACAAAATGGAGCGGTGGAAAGTCCACTTGTAGACGAAGTTACGAGAAGGGTGCCGACGACACATGGCGGTCAAAGGAAGTGCTTGGAGGAGCCGCTAGCCTTAGGTTAACCGTCCGATCTTCTCATTGGCTTGAGAAGATCGTAGTAAATCCATGACTACATCACAGTTAATTTTATATATATATATATATATATATATATATATATATATATATATATATATATATATATATATATTTGATTTTGCTTGTATGTATTTGATGCATGCTAGTAGAATAATGCTTGTATGTATATGATACATGCTAGGATAATTTTCTTGTATGTATATGATGCATGCTAGAATAATGTATGTATGTATGTGATGCATGATAATATAGGATAATAAAGGCCTTAATGTGTATATGATACACATTATGATTAGATTAGATCTTAATCGAATCAACTCGTAAATACCTACCAGGTCCTTGATACCCATCACTACCTCGATCATTTGTAGTTGTTGAATCTGCCAAAGAAGAGCAACACATATTATCTTGGTAGGGTGCGGAGGGACAATCTTGGTCCCACCTATCACGGCTTGGGTTAGAGTAAGCTCAATTAGATTGAGTAAAACTAGTTAACTCAATTGGATCGAGTAGAACTATAGGCATATTCCAATCGTTGGAAAGATAGGATAAGATCGCATTTACACTAAATCTTGGGCGATTTAGCCAAAGCTAACTCAAGGTCTTTTGTAAATATGGGTCTTGATCCTATAAACAAGAGTTGCATAGAGATGTAATCAGTAATGTGTTACCCACCGATCGTACTAAGTCTTGGGCGATTTAACCAAAGCTAACTCAAGGCTTAGTATGATGTGGATCTTGTCCCGCAAGAATTATAGCTTGTTTGTATGAATCTAGTAATGTGGTTTGACCATATCCATAACTCGATTCTACAAAATTCCTATAATTCAGTGGGAGCATCATTTGATTAAAGACCTAATTAAATGATAAAAGGAATATGATATTAATTCTCTGCATTGTATATTGTAGATTACTATGTCGACAAACACGAACACTCTCTCTCTGCGTTCTGTCCTTGAGAAGGACAAGCTCAATGGAGCAAATTTCCTGGACTGGTACAGGAGCCTGAGAATTGTTCTCACCCAAGAAAGGAAGCTGTACGTTTTGGAGCAGCCGATTCCGGAGGCACCTCCTGCCGCTGCCTCGCGAGCTGACAAAGATGCTTACAAGAAGCATCAAGATGATGCATTAGATGTGTCATGTCTAATGCTCGCGACCATGAACTCTGAGCTTCAAAAGAAACACGAGTTCATGAATGCTTATGATATGGTTGGACATCTTCATCAACTATATCAAGGACAAGCAAGGCATGAGAGATATGATGTCTCTAAGGCATTATTTGGGTCCAAATGCAAGATGGGACTCCCGTAGGTCCAAATGTACTCAAGATGATTGGGTACGTAGAAAATCTACAAAGGCTGGGATTCCCACTTGGCCAAGAGCTGGCCACTGACCTGATCTTGCAATCTTTGCCACAAGCCTACAATCAATTTGTCATGAATTACAACATGAATGAAATTGATAAGCCACTACCTGAGATGCTCAGCATGTTGAGAACTGCTGAACTTAACCTTAAGAAGGGAAAATCTGACACCATTTTGATGGTGCACAAAAAGAAAGGCAAGGGCAAGCCTAAAGGTAAGGGAAAATCCCAAGCCAAGGGCAAAGGCAAAGAACTTAAACCCAAAGGAGGGGTAGCCAAGGAAGGGGCTTGCTTCCACTGTAAGGAAGCTGGACACTGGAAGCGTAACTGCAAAGCTTACCTGGAAGATCTTAAGAAGAAAAGAAGTGAGACTTCTACTTCAAGTATAAATGTTATAGAAGTCAATATATCTATTTCTTCATCATGGGTATTAGATACCGGATGTGCATCTCACATTTGTACCAATGTGCAGGCGCTGAGAAATAGTAGGGCATTGACAAAGGGCGAGGTGGACCTACGAGTAGGCAATGGAGCAAGGGTTGCTGCTGTTGCTGTAGGAACTTATGATCTATCTCTGCCCTCTGGGTTTGTACTAGAATTAGATGAATGTTGTTATGTGCCTGCTTTAACTAAGAACATAATTTCGGTTTCTTGTTTGGACAAGAAAGGATTTACATTTATAATAAAGAACAAATGTTGTTCAGTTTATTTAAATGATATGTTCTATTGTAGTGCACCTCTAATGAACGGACTCTACTTTCTAGACTTAGAGAGCCCTATCTATAACATAAGTACCAAGAGGTTCAAGTCAAATGAGTTGAACCAAACCATCTCTGCCATTGTCGCTTAGGTCACATAAATGAGAGTCGCTTATCTCAGCTCCATAAGGATGGGCTGCTAGACTCATTTGATTTTGAATCATATGAGACATGCGAGTCTTGCCTTTTAGGCAAGATGACAAAGACTCCCTTTAGTGGACACAGCGAAAGAGCAACAGATTTGTTAGGACTTATACATAGTGATGTATGTGGTCCTTTCAATGTTGCTGCTAGAGGTGGTTACTGGTACTTCATTACATTTACTGATGACTTCAGTAGACATGGTTATGTGTATCTTATGAAACATAAATCAAAATCCTTTGAAAAGTTCAAAGAATTCAAGAATGAAGTACAAAACCAGCTTGACAAGAGTATTAAGATACTTCAATCAGATTGAGGTGGTGAATACCTTAGCCATGAGTTTCGTGACTATCTAGCTGAGTGTGGGATTCTATCCCAACTCACTCCTCCTGGAACACCACAGTGGAATGGTGTATCCAAAAGGAGGAATCGTACCCTATTAGATATGGTACGATCTATGATGAGTCACACAGATCTTTCTATATCATTTTGGGGATATGCTCTAGACACAACAGCCTTTACCCTTAACAGTGTACCATCCAAGGTTGTCATAAAGACACCATATACGATATGGACAGGGAGAAATCCCAAGATATCTTTCATGAAGATTTGATGTTGTGAGACTTACGTTCGACGTCAAGTCTCAGACAAATTGGGACCCAAATTCGATAGGTGATATTTTGTTGGATATCCCAATGATACAAAGGGATATTACTTCTACATTCCCAGTCAAAACAAAGTGTTTGTGGCAAAGACTGGGGTTTTTCTAGAAAGAGATTTTGTTTCTAGAAAAACTAGTGGGAGTACATTTGATCTTGAAGAAATTCAAGATAAGGACCATAGCACTAAGGCCTTGATGGAGGTTGAACAGGAACCACAAAGTGTTGTGGGTGATGAGTTTGTTGCACAAAGAGTTGTGGAACAACCACCTATTCAGGTATACCTACCTCTTCGCAGGTCTGATAGGGTACGTCGTCAGCCTGAGAGATACTCATTTCTCTTGTCTGACCATGATGACGTTATGCTCATTGAGAATGAGCCTACCTCCTATCAGGAAGCTGTGATGAGCCCAGATTCTAAGAAATAGCTAGAGGCCATGAGATCCGAGATGGAATCCATGTACACCAACCAAGTATGGACTTTGGTTGATCCACCTGAAGGGGTCAAACCCATTGGGTGTATGTGGGTCTTTAGGAGAAAGACTGACATGGATGGACTTACGCATACCTATAAGGGTCGATTGGTGGCTAAAGGTTTCAAGCAAATTCATGGTATTGACTATGATGAAACCTTTTCTCCAGTGGCGATGTTTAAGTCCATTTGGATCTTGCTTACTATTGCAGCATACCACGATTATGAGATCTTGCAAATGGATTTCAAAAAGGCATTTCTGAATGGAAACTTACTCGAGGATGTGTACATGACACAACCTGAGGGTTTTGTAGATCCACAGCATACTGGGAAAGTATGCAAGCTGCAAAGGTCCATTTATGGGCTAAAGCAAGCTTCTCGGAGCTGGAATCTTCGATTCGATGATGCGATCAAACAGTTTGGTTTCATCAAGAATGAAGATGAACCCTGTGTCTACAAAAGGGTTAATGGGAATACAGTTATCTTCCTTGTATTGTATATGGATGACATACTACTCATTGGGAATGACATCCCTTCGCTACAGTCTGTGAAGACTTGGCTGGGGACGTGCTTCTCAATGAAGGACTTAGGTGAAGCAGCCTGTATTCTAGGCATCAAGATCTATAGAGATAGATCTAAGAGATTGCTTGGCCTAAGTCAGAGTACATACATTGACACGGTATTACTACGGTTTGCCATGCAGAATTCCAAGAAGGGACTTCTGCCGATGTCACATGGTGTGAGTCTTTCGAAGACTCAAAGTCCCTCTTCTAGAGAGGAGAGAGACCGCATGGATAAGATCCCTTACGCATCTGCTATAGGATCTATCATGTACGCCATGCTGTGTACTCGTCCTGATGTCTCGTATGCTTTGAGCATGACGAGTAGATACCAGTCAGATCCAGGTGAGCGTCACTGGATAGCAGTCAAGAATATTCTTAAGTACTTGAGAAGGACTAAAGAATATTTCTTGATATTTTGAGGCGATGAGGAGCTAGCTGTAAAGGGTTACAACGATGCTAGCTTCCAAACTAACCAGGATGATTATAGATCGCAGTCAGGATTCGTGTTTTGCTTGAATGGTGGCGCTGTGAGCTGGAAGAGTTCCAAGCAGAACACAGTTGCTGATTCTACAATAGAGGCCGAATATATCGGTGCTTCCATCTCATTCGAGAGATTATTGATAGAGGAGATGTGAAGATTTGCAGAGTACCCACAGAGGCTAACATCGCAAATCTCTTGACCAAGGCTTTGGCATAGAAAAAGCATGATGGTCACACTAGGTCATTGGGTATTAGATACTACAGTGATTGACACTAGTGCTAGTGGGAGATTGTTAGTGAAAGCCCTAGAGCCAATCATGTGATGATTGTTGTATGGACTTTATTGTATCATATTCCTATTTATAAAGGCATGGTTATTATATTTACTTGTATTGGTGCCAAATAACTAAATATAATAATGTCCTTGAGTAGTAGGTTCTTATCTATATCAATCGATTGGTTGAATCGATAATGAGATGATATAGAGAACACTACTCTTAATCATTCCTAGTCGAGTATTAACATTCAGGGACAATGTTAATGCATAGAGACTAGCATGTAGGTCAACACGATGACTTGATCTCACAAGTCATGGATATGAGATATGAAGTTGACACATGGGTATGCATTGGAGAATGTATACTGAATGACCCGCCATGAGAAAGTATCATGGATCGTTATATGAGTGTCATATACTTTCTCATGTGGCTATTAGTATGACTATTAGTCCTTAGACCTGAAGTCACCATGGTTCCCTACAGAAGGAGTTGCATACTTTGGCTTCGTCAAACGTCATCCGTAAATGGGTGGACTATAAAGGCGATTACTGGGTATGTAACAAATTATGCGGAGCGATGTGAGTGATGTAGATGGGATCTATCCCTTCTATATGACGGGGGTGACATCGATATTCTTGATAGAGTGAGACCACGAAGTGCATGGCCATGCCCAAATGAGTCAATATGAGATATTGAGCTCATTTGATTAGAGTGAGTCTACTTGGAGTTCAAGATATAGATTCTACCGAGGATGACACGGTCTATGCCTCAATTGGTCAATCTAGATGTCAAGGATAGAGGGACATTGTCACATATTGTGAGAGTCACAATTAGTAGTCACAAAGGTGATGTTGGAGCTCAACATTCTTGTAACTTGGGTAGCAATGATGTGTTGCTAGATACCGCTCATTGCTTATGTTCCTAAATCAGTTTAGGGACATTGCCAAGGTTACAAGAACTTATAGGGTCACACACATAAGGGCAATTAGATGGAGATTAGGTTCATATGATGAACCATGAGGATTAGGTTCATGGGATGAACCAAATTGGATTGAGAGTAATCCTAATTAGACTAATTGAGTTGGACTCAATTTGATTCAAGTGTTGAATGAGTCTAATTTAGATTTGATTCATCAAATCAATTTAAATTAATGAATAGAGATTCATTAAATTAAATTGACTTGAATCAAATGGTTGGATTTGATCAACCATGGGAGAGTGCTTCGTTCGGTTACGTATTGCTAACAAAATCCGACGGATCAGACTCACCCTAAGTAGTGATGGATGAGCATTTCGGCAAGATGGCACATTCGTTCTTTATTGGTTGCTCCACATCATCATTGACTTAGCATGTGGTGCCACCTCATGAGGGAGACCAAGAGCCATTGGCTCTAAGAGGAGTTACATGCATGCATGTAACCCCCCCTAAGAAAAGTGACCACCCACTATTGCCATTAGATGAGTATTCATTTTGGTGGGTTACATAACTTCATCTTCTTCCTTGGATCACCCTTTAAAGCTCTCCCAACCTCCTTGGCCGAAATTCCTAAAGGGTGCTAGCACACTCTAAGGTATTTTTCTCCACCTATTGCTTGTGTGGATACCAATAGAGGAGTGTGCACTTGACACTCTCGAGTTTCGGCGAACCTTTTGGACGAGTGGGATTTGCGAAGGGCGTCGCATTGAGGGTAACTTCTTATCATGTAGATCTAGAGTAGATCTAAAGGTATTAAACACATACATGTTAGTTTTATATTTTATACTTCGCACGGATCCGTGGCCGGGGCTTCCGAGGTTTCCGCAACGCAAAAAGTGGTTTTTGTGGCTCGGAAAGTCCAACAACAACAAGGCCGGATTAGGATATAGGCCTAAGGAAAAGGAGGTAGCATTCACATCCCTTGTTAGTAGAAAATCCATAATTAAAAGCAAGGGTAGAAAGGCTTGGGTACCAAAAAAATTTATAATTGATGCTAGTGGTCCTAAGATTTGGGTACCTAAGGATTGTATTTTTTATGTGATATAGGTAGAAGAACCAAGCTTGTGGATAGTTGATAGTGGGTGCTCAAAGCATATGACCGGTGATGAGAAGAAGTTCTCCACTATCAACCACACTAGCAAGGGAAAGGTGTCATTTGGTAATAGCGGCAAACTTAAGATTCTAGGAAAGGGCACAATTGAGGTATCCCCCAACCTTGCCATTCATAAAGTGCTATTAGTTAAAAATATGAAATTTAATTTACTTAGTGTAAGTCAACTATGTGATGCAAACTTTGATGTTAGATTTGATTCCTCAAAATATTTTATAAGACACAAAACTCTAAATGATTGCATGTTAGTGGGCTTTAGGAAATCAAATATATATTATGTTGATTTATCCTATGCTACTAATGCTTCAACTAAGTGTCTTATTGCAAAAGAGGAAGAAAGTTGGCTTTGGCATAGGAGGCTAGGACACATAAACATGAAGAACATAGCCAAAATAGCAAAAATGTAGTTAGTCAAAGGCTTGCCCAAAGTCAAATTTCTCAAGGACAAAATGTGTGATGCATGCCAAGAAGGGAAACAATCAAAAACATCACACAAAGGTAAAAATTTACTTAGTACCGCTTTACCGTTCGAACTCTTACATATGGATTTATTTGATTGCCATAGTACCCCTTCTATAATTGGTAGTAAATATTGCTTGGTAATAGTAGATGATTTCTCTAGGTTTACTTGGGTATTTTTCTTAAAAAATAAAGATGAAACCTTAGGAATAATCATAGGATTTAGCAAAAGAGTAGAAAATGAAGGAAAACTCAAAATCAACCGGATCCGTAGTGATCATGGTGGAGAATTTGAGAATTCTAACTTTTCAACTTTTTGCTTAGAACAAGGGTACAAGCATTAGTTTTCTTGTCCTAGAACACCCCAACAAAATGGGGTTGTGGAAAGGAAAAATCGTGCCCTACAAGAAGCGGCTAGGTCAATGCTTAATGCATACTCCTTACCTAGCTACTTGTGGGCGGAAGCGGTTAATACCGCTTGCTATATCCAAAATAGGGTATTGATTCATAGGTTTTTAGGAAAAACTCCATTTGAATTGTGGAATGGTACAATTCCAACAATTCATTATTTTAAGGTCTTTGGATGTAAAGTCTATATTTTAAATACCAAAGACAACCTAGGTAAGTTTGAGTCCAAAGCGGATGAGGGAATCCTAGTTGGATACTCATCCACTAGTGTAGGGTATAGAGTTTACAATAAAAGGACTCAAAGGATTGAAGAATCTTCAAATGTTCAATTTGATGAATCCTCAAATACATATCCTAGGAAATCCCCTATTAATGATGATATTAATAATAAAAATCAAGAAATCACCCAACAATTTCAAAATTTAACCTTAGGGGGTAATGATCAAGGGGGAGGATTGAATCAAGGGGGAGTAAGGGATGATTCCGATGATGAGCATAGGAATGAGGTTGATCATGATCAAAACCAAATTAGTACACATCCTAGAACCATAAGAGTTCATCAAAGTCACCCCTTAGATCAAATTGTGGGTGAATTATCTCAAGGAGTTAGGACTAGGTCATTCCATAGGGATCCCACTAGTCATATAGCTCTAATTTCTCAAATTGAGCCCAAAACAATTAAAGATGCATTGCTTGATCCGGATTGAATCTTAGCAATGCAAGATGAATTGACTCAATTTGAAAGGAGTCAAGTATGGGAGTTAGTTCCTA
This sequence comes from Wurfbainia villosa, assembly GCA_025175895.1. Classification (NCBI taxonomy): domain Eukaryota; kingdom Viridiplantae; phylum Streptophyta; class Magnoliopsida; order Zingiberales; family Zingiberaceae; genus Wurfbainia; species Wurfbainia villosa. The sequence continues at coordinate 6,196,161 of CM046009.1, forward strand.
GACCAAGTGAAAACACTATTGTTACTACAAGATGGGTCTTTAGGAACAAACTAGATAATCAAGGAAATATCACTAGAAATAAAGCAAGATTAGTTGCAAGGGGTTTTAATCAAGTTGAAGGACTTGATTATGATGAAACATATGCCCCGGTTGCTAGGTTAGAGTCCATTAGAATATTTTTAGCTTATGCCTCCTATATGGGTTTCAAACACCATCAAATGAATTTTAAATCGGCATTCCTAAATGGGTTTATTAAGGAAGAGGTATATGTAGAACAACCTCCCGGATTTGAAAATATGGACTATCCAAACCATGTATACAAGCTTAGGAAAGCCTTGTATGGTTTGAAACAAGCTCCCCGGGCTTGGTATGAAAGATTATCATCTTTCTTAATTTCTAAGGATTTTAAAAGGGGTAGTATAGATCAAACTCTCTTTATAAAGTCAATGTTGGGTTTCCGGCACCGCGGCGTGTGTGTGTTCGATCATGTTTCGTAAACATGAGCACAGCGGAAGCAATAAAAATAATAAATACTCCTATTTATTACAACACACACAACACACGCATGCTATTACAACAAGTGTAGACATAACCGTAAATTAAAATTGCAATAAAAGGAAATTAAACTACGTTATACCTTCCGTATGACGTGTAGCGGGAACGGCATCAACCGGAACGATTCTCGTAAGAATCATCTCTATCCGTATCCACGCCGAGCTCCTCGGGATGACTTCGCCAAGCCACGAGCTTCGTCTTCGTACGGGTTACTAGCCTCGTGTTGAAGACGACGTGATCGAGAGATGATCACGGTCCGAATCCAAATTCGGACCTAAAGACAAGTCCTCAAGACTTGCTTCTCCGGAGAGGTATTCGTCAACCGATTGACGAATCCTTCGTCCTCCACCTCAGAGGATTACCGGAGATCAAATCCCCGGTATGTTATCCGCTGTCGGAGCACTAACCGTCGTCCAAAGCAGCGCTCCGACGAGAAGGAAAAGCTGTCAGAAAAACTGGACAGCTTTGGGGGAGGAAATCGGCGCCGGCTACAGACGAGATGGAGGCTCACCTTGACACCGAACCCCAGGGAGATCACCGGAGGGTCGCCGGAGGTTCACCGGCTGGAGCTTGGACGCCGGCAAGGAGATGGCAGCCACTCAATGAAGTTGGGCGGCAGCCCTTGTTGTTGACGCCAACAACAAGGAGGATGGGTTGAAGCGCCACTAATTGGATTAGTTTAGGGTTAGGGTTTAATCCCTATTTTATAGAGAACTAATTCTCTTAATGGTTAATGGATCATATCCATAAAGCCCGTTAACCGCTCCATTAAGATAAGTTAAAATAAACCAAACCATGATGGTTTATTTTAAGTTAAAAGCGAACGAACCAACTTTTGGTTCATTCGTTTAAAATAAACCAAACCCTTTGGTTTATTCTTATCCATTGGATTAGAACCAAACCATTTTGGTCCATCCATTATGTCTTCATAAGACACTTTGCCCATCACGCTTCCATTGCGGTGAAACAATTTCATGCTCGCTTTATGTTTGGTCCAACCAAACATAGTTTCTCTCGATGCGAGAATCCCATTCTCAAGCTCGTTTTAAATCCTTTGGATTACACTCGTTGTGCGTGTGACCAAATAGGTTCTCGGTTTATGTTGGCGTCTATAATTAACCATTAATTATAGAGCGATCATGAGTGGCACCTAGTAGTACATCATGATCCCCGATTAGCAGAAAGATCAGCGGTTGATCGAACTATTTACGAAACCCTTGATGGCTTCGAATGAATCGTGCCCCATTCCCTTCACTCATCTTATACCCACTTGGTTGGGACATGGTCTGTGTGCCGATCCCCACTAAGTGACTCGTCACCTAGCCCAGTATCATTTCCTCGTCCTCACAGTTCTAGTTACTCCACATGTATCGAAGAGTACCTTACTCTAAACATGTAATGCTTTGGCCAAGACTTTAGTAACAATCCGACGAGAGGCCATGGGTATACATCTCCTGCAAGAGTGGTGAATCCTTTATAGGCTATTCAAACACCTTGATCGCCGACTTATACCCAATCATCCGGGTCCACATCTCCTTAGAGATGTTTGCTTAAGATGTCAAAGCATAAGTCTCCATGATCAAGATGACTTGAATACCGCAAGTCGAAGGAACATCGCACTTAAGCCGCGGTAAGAACTTCATTGACATATCTATATGCGAGAACCATATGAAGTCTTACGGTTGGTCACTCGATGAACTAGTTACCATAACTAGCATCCACGATTAACTCGGACATCACTATGTCTCGGCCGGTGAGAATCGGTGCTTGGATACACCAAGGGTATACCTCGTGCTAGTCTCGGAATTGATGGTGTCCTCCATCAATTCATGACTAGGGATAATTCGATACATCACAATTACACATGTAGAGATACTCACTAGTTGTGATCAATCACAAATTCTCTCATCTTTGTGAATCGTATCGTGGACATTGATAAATGAGTTTAAGATCAATCAAATACATAAAATATGTATACTCAAATAGTGAATCTTCATTTATCATATAAATGGTTCATACATAAAGCGATTGCCTTAGGACATCTCTCATATATTACTAACAGACTCCCACTTGGCCTAATGCCAATCGCTACGGTATCCAATACCATAAGCTCTAACATGACCCTCAAACTTACTTTGAGGTAATGCTTTAGTCAAAGGATTCGCTAAGTTCCTTTAATTGGGAATTTTCTCAATATGTATTACATTCCTACTGATGATCTATCTGATAAGATGATATCGGCAAATCACATTTTTGGATCATTGATGAGACCACATCAAGTTCATAGATGAACTACTTGATCCAAACCGCTTCCTTTGCTGCTTCCAAAGCTGCAACGTATTCTGCCTTAGTGGCAGAATCCGCTATAGTGTCAAGCTTGGAACCTTTCCAACTTATTGCGCCTCCATTCTAGGTGAATACATACCCGGTGAGACATGGAATCATCCTTATGCATGCGGATCCATCCGTATACCCACGTATCACCATGTACCCTTCTCCGTATATTAGGAACACATCCTTAGTTCTTCTTAAGTACTTAAGGATCGTCTTATGATCACCCAATGATCCATTCACTGGATCGGTGGTATCTGCTCGTGACACTCGAGCATACGATACATCGGGCCTCGTACATAACATAGCATACATGATAGATCCTATTGCGGATGCATAGGGAATCTTACTCATGCAAATCCTCTCGTCTTACGTGCTTGGACACATAGACTTGAAAGGTGTACCCCATGCACGATGGGTAGGAAACCTTTCTTGGATTGACATGCTAAACCTCTTTGCTTTCGGTCTATATATGTAGGCTGCGAAAGACCAAGCAACCGTTTGATCTATCTCTATAGATCTTAATCCCAGGATGTAGGTTGCTTCTCCCGAATCTTTCATGGAGAATGTCTTGGATAACCAAATCTTAGTGTAAGATTGACACATCGTTTCCTATAAGTAATATGTCATCGACGACATACAATACTAGGAACACATTGCACTCCCACTAACCTTCTTGTACACACAAGGTTAAATGCGGATTTTGTGAAATCAAACTTTTTGATCGTCTCATCAAAGCGGATATTCCGACTCTGGATGCTTGCTTGATCCATAAATGGATCGTCGCAATTTGCATACCTTGGTTTTATCAGCGATGTGAAACCCTCAGTGTATCATATACCGTCCTCGGCGAGTTTCCATTAAGGAAAATTTTCACATCCATCGCCATATCTCATAATCATAATGGTGCTATGGCGGGAGCATCGAATGGATTTAAGCATAGCTACGGCGAATAGGTTTCGTCATAATCAACACCTTGCTTTTGGCGATATCCTTTGCCACCAATCTAAGCCTTATAGGTAATCACATTACCATCCATGTCGGTTTTCTTCTTGAAAACCCACTTGCACCCTATAGGCTTTATGCCTTGGTGGGTCGACCAAGTTCCAAACTTGGTTTTCGTACATGGAATCCATTTCGACTTCATGGCACCAAGCCACTTATCCCTTCTGAACTTGTCGGCCACTTCTTCATAAGCTGGTAGGCTCCTCATCATCAATGAGTAACACGTCGTTCGATTCACTTACGAAATCCATATCTCTCGGGAATATTGCGTGTTCTACGGATCTCTGAAGATGTGGTGTTACAATAGTCGTACCGATTGCTCATCACTATGAGTTGTCGGTGTTGTGCTTCACCGGGTATCTCATTAATGTCTATTTGAGTCTCTCGAGCCTCCTCAAGCTCGACGACACTCCCCTTTGTTTTCTTGCAAGAGAAACTCTTTCTCTAGAACGGCATACCTTGAAACAAACACCTTTTGTTCCACGGGATGATAAATTGGTAACCCCTTGTTTCCTTAGGGTATCCAATAAATAGACATTTATTAGACTTAGCATCCAATTTGTCTGATACAGTCCGCTTCACATAAGCAGGACAACCCCATATCTTGAAGTAAGATACATGAGGTTTCTTACCATTCCATATCTCATATGGAGTAGTTGAGACTACCTTGGTAGGCATTCTGTTTAACAAGTAAACAGCTGTCTGAAGTGCATAACCCCAATAGGACTTGGGAAGAGTCGCATGATTCATCATGGACCTGACCCTCTCCAACAAGGTCCGGTTACGCCTCTCAGATACACCATTATGCTGTGGTGTATATGGCGGAGTCCATTGAGACAATATGCCATTGTCTCTTAGATAATCAACTCTTGACTTAAGTATTCACCACCTCGATCCGATCGAAGTATTTTAATACTCTTGTCATGTTGTTTCTCTACTTCATTCTGAATTCTTTGAACCTTTCAAAGGCTTGGACTTGTGTTTCATCAGAACACATACCCAGCCGTGAGTGATCATCGGTGAAGGTAATGAAGTAGCTATAGCCTCCTAAGCTTGAGTTGACATAGGTCCACATACATCGATATGTATTAGACCTAGTAACTCTCCCACTCGTTCACCTTTTCGGTAAAGGTAACTTAGTCATCTTGCCTTTTAAGCATGATTCGCATGTATCGTATGAATCCAATTCAAACGATTCCAGAATTCCACATCGGTGTAATTCGGACATGCATTTCTTGCTTATATGGCCAAAACGACAATGCCACATATAGGAGTCTATGTGATTATACTTTCGAGCACTCTTGTTGCTCGCCCGATATTGCAAATGTCCTTTGAATCGTCCAGCGTATAAACACCATTGCTTAAAGTTCGGTCCATAAAGAACTCCATTCAAAGTTATGTAACAACAATTGTTACTAAGCGTCAAATGGAAACCATTTCTATTTAAACAAGAAATAGAAATGATGTTCTTTATCAGCGAAGGAACATAAAGCAATTGTCGATTCTAAGACAAGTCCTACGGAGTTTCCAACAAATACGTTCGATGGCGAGTGCGGCCTTTGCTCCATTCCCAACACGTAAATTTGACTCTCCCTTGGAGTCTTCTTCTATTCCTTAGCCCATGTATGTCATTACATATATGTGAGCCACACCAGTATCAAATACCCAAGTGTATGAGAAATAGAATGACAATCAATAAAGATTTACGAAGAAGATGGGGCATCAGATGCCTTATCCTTCTTCACGGACTCAAGATAAATCTTGCACTTTCTTCGCAAATGGTTCTCCTTGCCATAATGATGGCAAGTTTCCTTTTGTGCTAGTTCTACCTTCTTAGCCCTTTTTCTTCTTCTTCCCCTTCTGTTGTTCCTTTGACTCCCTCTTAGAACCTTTCTTGAGAATCAACTAACAACATCCCCACTCATGCTTCTCGGAAGGCTCCGAGTCTTGACATGTTGAAGCGATACCGCAGATGAACCTCCTTGCATCTCGGAGGTGAAGAGGAGCTTGGAGACTTGAACCTTTGAATCTCACTTGCTCATCAACCAACTCACAAGATGAAGGACTACGATATGAGCATCCATATGCTCATGTTGCTTTCGTAGCTTGGGTTCCATCGTGGCTAGCATGATCAACTCATTTTGTTGAGAATCACTCACATGTTTTACGATAGGCCAACAATTGGTCTAGAGTTGCATAAATCACTAGAATCAGCGGGAAGAGGCGCGAGGACATTTGCAAGCTTTTCAACCTTGAGAACAATTCTCAAGCTTCTAAGCTAGTCCATGAAGCTTGGCCCGATCAATTTATTTGAATCCAAAATGGAGCATAAATTCAAACACATCATGATCAATATATTAACTTAGAAATACAAAGCGAGCATATATGAAAGATGATTTTAAAATGCATCAATATACATTTATAAATCCCATTCATTTTTGAATTTCAAAAACCCCAAAATCACTTGGAGATTGTAGGTCCATCTCGAATGGGCTGATATCCATCATAGTTATGAACAACCTTGGAGAGAGTCCAACAAGCCATTCATAACTTCGACGGTAGGTATCATCTATACCGATTGCATATCCCGTATATGCAACTATCACAATGTGCTATCAACTAATTGAATGTTCACACATACATCGGGTTGTTAACACATTAACAAGTATGCATCATATGCATAGCACCCAACTTCACCTCCCTTTACAGCGACCTTGGAGAGAGTCCAACAAGCCGATGCTCCAGGTTAAAGCCAACCCATTAATCAAGACATAGTTTTAATATGGTTAGAGCGCATTCAACCAATTAGCCCAGCTTGGAGAGTCCAACAACCAAAGCTAACGATTGACCTCGGCTCTTACCATATTAGTATTAAACTATTCCATGGTTTGAACATATTGAGTTGGGGCTTGGAGAGTCCAACAACCCAAAGAAACAGAACTCTGGTTCTAACCATATTAATGGAAGGTGTAGGCTTTAATATTGATTAAGGGTTTTTATGTCTCATCCTCTTTGCATGCAAATAATTATTATCTACATGGCATGGCATACATGGCATACATCTACATGTCACGACACGCATGGCATAATGTTATGCATCTAATGCAATTACATGGCATACAATTATGTCATGTATATAATTTCCTTATATGTCATAACTATTTATGGAAATAAAATATGTTTAAGATTTGATTCTCCAAATCAAATCATAATTAAATTAGGAAACAAATTTCCAAATCTAATCACATATTTTATTCATGGAATTATTTGATTAAGGAAAATCTATTTAGGAAACCAATTTCCTAAATCATTAAAACTACTTATGGAAATAAAATATTTTAAGATTTGATTTCTCAAATCAAATCATGATTAAATTAGGAAACAAATTTCCAGAATCTAATCAAATATTTTATTTATGGAAAATATCAATTTCCATAAATACTTCCAACTTTCCAAAAGTGGAAGATTTCCATAAATACTTCTAGACTTTCCAAAATTGAAAAATTTCCATAAATACTTCTAAATTTCCAAAATTAGAAAATTTCCAGAAATACATTATGACTATCGCAAAACCATTTTACGATTATGTGAAACACAACACAGGCTCTGATACCCTTTGTTGGGTTTTTGCACCTTGGCGTGTGTGTGTTCGATCATGTTTCGTAAACATGAGCACAGCGGAAGCAATAAAAATAATAAATACTCCTATTTATTACAACACACACAACACACGCATGCTATTACAACAAGTGTAGACATAACCGTAGATTAAAATTGCAATAAAAGGAAATTAAACTACGTTATACCTTCCGTATGACGTGTAGCGGGAACGGCATCAACCGGAACGATTCTCGTAAGAATCGTCTCTATCCGTATCACGCCCGAGCTCCTCGGGATGAACCGCCAAGCCACGAGCCGTCTTCGTGCGGGTTACTAGCCTCGTGTTGAAGGCAGCGTGATCGAGAGATGATCACGGTCGAATCCAAATTCGGACCTAAAGACAAGTCCTCAAGACTTGCTTCTCGGAGAGGTATTCGTCAACCGATTGGCCGAATCGCCGTCCTCCACCTCAGAGGATTACGGAGATCAAATCCCGGTATGTTATCCGCTGTCGGAGCACTAACCGTCGTCCAAGCGGCGCTCGGCGGAGAAAAAGCTGTCAGAAAAACTGGACAGCTTTGGTGGAGAAATAGGCGCCGGCTAAAGAAGAGATGGAGCCTCACCTTTACACGAACCCAAGGAGATCACGGAGGTCGCCGGAGGTCCACCGGCCGAAGCTTGGGCGCCCGGCAAGGAGATGGCAGCCACTCAATGAAGTTGGGCGGCAGCCCTTGTTGATGGCGCCAACAACAAGGAGGATGGGTTGGGCCACTAATTGGATTAGGTTTAGGGTTAGGGTTTAATCCCATTTTATAGAGAACTAATTCTCTTAATGGTTAATGGATCATATCCATAAAGCCCGTTAACCGCTCCATTAAGATAAGTTAAAATAAACCAAACCATGATGGTTTATTTTAAGTTAAAACGAACCGAACCAACTTTTGGTTCATTCGTTTAAAATAAACCAAACCCTTTGGTTTATTCTCCTCCATTGGATTAGAACCAAACCATTTTGGTTCATCCATTATGTCTTCATAAGACACGGCCCATCCACGCTTCCATTGCGACTGAAACGATTTCAAGCTCGCTTTATGTTTGGTCCAACCAAACCTAGTTTCTCTCGGTCTGAGAATCCAATTCTCAAGCTCGTTTTAAATCCTTTGGATTACACTCGTTGTGCGTGTGACCAAATAGGTTCTCGGTTTATGTCTATAATTAACCATTAATTATAGAAGCGATCATGAGTGGCACCTAGTAGTACATCATGATCCCCAATTAACGAAAAGATCAGCGGTTGATCGAACTATTTACGAAACCCTTGATGGCTTGAATGATTCGTGCCCCATTCCCTTCACTCATCTTATACCCACTTGGTTGAGGACATGGTCTATTGTGTCGATCCCACTAGGTGACTCGTCACACCTAGCCCAAGTATCATTTCCTCGTCCTACAGTTCTAGTTACTCCACATGTATCGAAGAGTACCTTACTCTAAACATGTAATGCTTTGGCCAAAGACTTTAGTAACAATCGGCGAGAGGCCATAGGTATACATCTCCTCGCAAGGAGTGGTGAATCCTTTATAGGCTATTCAAACACCTTGATCACTTGACTTATACCCAATCATCCGGGTCCACATCTCCTTAGAGATGTTTGCTTAAGATGTCAAAGCATAAGTCTCTATGATCAAGATGACTTGAATACCAAGTCGAAGGAACATCGCACTTAAGCCACGGTAAAAACTTCATTGACATATCTATATATGCGAGAAACCATATGAAGTCTTACGGTTGGTCACTCAATGAACTAGTTACCATAACTAGCATCCACGATTAACTCCGGACATCACTATGTCTCCAGCCAGTGAGAATCAGCTGCTTGGATACACCAAGGAGTATACCTCGTGCTAGTCTCGACAGAATTGATGGTGTCCAAATCCATCAATTCATTGACTAGGGATAATTCCGATACATCACAATTACACATGTAGAGATACTCACTAGTTGTGATCCAATCACAAATTCTCTCATGCTGTGAATCGTATCGTGGACATTCAGTAAATGAGTTTAAGATCCAATCAAATACATAAAATATGTATACTCAAATAGTGAATCTTCATTTATCATATAAATGGTTCATACATAAGGCGATTGCCTTAGGACATCTCTCATATATTACTAACAGTCAACATCTAAGGACATCTTTGTAGCCCAAGTATATGTTGATGACATTATCTTTGGGTCAACAAATGATGAACTCCTTCAAGACTTTATTCAAAATATGAAAAAAGAGTTTGAAATGAGTCTAGTTGGGGAATTAAATTTCTTCCTAGGATTGCAAGTCAAACAAACTAGTGAAGGTATTTATATGTATCAAACCAAATATGCTAAGGAAATGATTAAGAAATTTGGTTTGGAAAATACTAAGGTGGTTTCAACTCCAATGGCAACCAATACTAAAATAGATAGTGATAGTGAAGGAAAACAAATAGATCTTACACTTTATAGGAGCATGATTGGTAGCCTTTTGTACTTAACACTTGATGGGCAGACATATTATTTGCGGTTGGTATGTGTGCTAGGTATCAATCATGTGCTAAAGAATCTCATTTAGTTGTCGTTAAGAGAATTCTAAGATATGTTAAAGGCACACTAAATGTAGGTCTATGGTACCCTAGGACTAGGTCTTTTGATTTGATTGGGTACACGATTACGATTATCGGTTGCAAATTGGATCGGAAGAGTACTAGTGGTGGATGCCAATTCCTTGGGTCCTCCCTAGTTAGTTGGAGTAGTAGGAAGCAACCTTGTGTTGCCCTATCCACCACCGAAGCCGAATATGTGGCTATGGGTGGTTGTGTAGCTCAACTTCTATGGATGAAACATACTTTAGAGGACTATGAACTATCTTACTCCAACACAAAAGTATTTTGCGACAATGTGAGCACCATAAACTTGACTAAAAATCCGGTGCATCACTTTAGGACTAAGCACATTGAAGTGAAACACCACTTCATTAGAGATCATGTGGCAAAGGGGGACATTGAGCTTAATTACATTGAATCTAAGTCCAACCTAGCCGACATCTTTACCAAGCCTCTCCCCGAAATAGAATTTTCATCACTTAGGAGAGAACTTGGAATGTGCTTTGTAGAATAGAAGTGTAGGTTTGTATGATCCCATAAAAAATCTAGGTTTTATACCTCTAACCATCTCACAATAGACCTAAGAAACCATGATTTGTGTATTTAGCCACCTAGAAATCATGTAAGATGTTAGGAAGATGCACTTAGTTCATCATGCTTGTTATGATGCATTACCATGAGCCAAAGTGCCATCTAGAGACATTAATCATTTATTGGACCAATCATTGGGAAGGCTTATGTACAATTAATGTGCATATAGCTCCAAGAATATGATTGGAAATGTCAAATAAAATAAAATTTAAACTATGTCTATCAAACCTTGAGAAACAATTTTCTATTGATAAGCCAAAGTGATACAAAGTTTGCAAAAATATCATAACTTTTTGCAAAATCTCAAGATTGTGTCAATATCAAAATCTAGAGGTGATATATTTTTAAAATAATTTTTCCTTGATAGGAAATGATCTAACAATATTAATCACAAAATTTCATAATTTTTTTTATCCTTATTGAATTAATTATGGATTTTTTTAATCTGGCTAAAAGGCTATCGGTGATATCGATCGTGAGCTTATCGCCTTGATTCGAATGAATCTGACGATATCGAGCAAGACTTACCGATTCACTTTGTCGATTCGGGCCATTTATAGCGATCATTCCTGGCGCTTCGTATCGTACCCGGTCGGTGATCTCCATCGATTCATTGCCGACCAATGATCGGTGATGTCATGATTTAGGGCTTTCCACCGGTTCGACTCGCCAAAACTTCCCGATTTTCTCTCCTCTTCCTCATCCGACGAACTTCCACTGCACCTTTTAGCCGTTCTCCCTCGTTTTTCCGACGACTTCACCGACCGGTGCTCCCATTTGGAGTGTTCTCCGACTCGAGGACCTCCTCTTGTCACCCTGTTCACGCCCTAGTTTCCACTGAAGATCGCTCACTCGGCTAGGGTTTCGTGGACACTCGCGTCCGACACTGTTCCTTGATCTTTCACCATGCCGCCTAGGTAAACCCTCATCCCTGATCACAGTTTGTTTGTTCCTATAATTTTGTTTCACTAACTGGTGCTTGTTTTGTTGTCTTTGTGCATGCATCATCCTTAACCTACATTATTTTTTTTCGCACATCTAGACATAAGCATTATGCTACTAAGCGTGCTCGGGTACCTCCGACCAACGAGGGCCCGTCAAACCCTCCACCCTCTGTCGATCCTCGATTTCCAAACTCCGCACTTGAAAGTGCCTTCAATAAAAATAAATTCCAACTCATTCCACCTCGATCAATGGATCCAAATTTTCTTAAAGACTACTGTTTTGATATTGTTCAAATCATCCAACACTACAAACTTGAATCATTAGTTTTTTGTGAACATCATGTAAATATCACTCTTCTTTCTAAATTTTTCAACAACTTGCGACCGGTTGGAGATGGGCTGAGATACCGGACTCGTGTTGCTCAGTGCGATCTGGATTTTAGCCCCCAGATCTGGACCGATTTTCTCGGATGTCTCTCTTCCGAGAATGATTTCATTTTGTATCCATCTTGGAGTGACCCTCTTCCACCTCCCTTTGAGGAGATTTTTTTAGATTCCCTTCATACTACTTTCTATCACTCTCCTCGACCTTTGAACACTAATCTATTTCAATCACAAGAACTTTCTGCCTCTGACAATGTCCTTTATAAGGTAATGGCCTTGGTTCGACCTACACACTTCCTTCTCATGCATATCCTTCGTCAATACTTAGACATCGATATTGGTCTCAATACCTTCCACTGCATCATTCATTTCATAAGACCAAACAATGGGAAGGTTCATATACCTTTTGGAAATGTCCTTACTCAGTGGCTCAGCTCCGTAGGCATTGATGTCAACATAGGGGGCATTAAAATCATGAATAGAAAATATGACCAGATGACTCATCGGAGCTTCTCCTTGGCGGGCTTGAAGGCCGATAGAGGGTCCGTTTTCTGGGACCCTGCATGACGACAAGCAGGTGGCGCTCCGGCACCAGAGGATGCCGCTGCGGAAGGAGATGCTGAGGGTGTTGCTGAGGGAGCCGATGCGGAGGAGACTGCTGCAGGCGATACTGTTATACCAGACACATCCTTCATTGCCCGCTTCGATGCTTTTGCAGAGCGGGTAGACACACGTCTTGAGGAGCTGCGCTTGGGACAACAGGAGCTTCGCCGGGAGCATCAGGAGCTCCTCTCCCTCGTGAGTGGGATGCATCAGCAGCACTAGGACATTTTAGCGATTCTCCGCCCTCCTGCACCCGGACACCCACCTCCTCACGATGGTTCGTCATCTCCACCGATGGATGCTGAGGACGACGATCGTTAGCTAGCATATTGTCACGCCCCGAAGGAGACCCCGCCAGACGAAAATCCGACAGCATCACCCCTGTACGGGTGACAATCTCAATTTACATACAAGGCCTACACGGCCACTATACATCGGTCAACACGACCGGAATCCAAACAACACACGCAGAGTATAATTAGGCCTCAGGCCTTCAATCCAAGTAAATAAATAAACAATCTATCACATCTAAACCTACCCCTTCTGCCATCTGGGCAGGAATACTCAACTGAAATCCATCCAGAACAAAACTCCGAATAAAGTCCCTAAGGACACCAAAAATCCACAAATACATAAATCCAATTCCAGTCCTAAATATATCTTCTAAACAAGATATCCAAAACCAAAAAAACAAATAACCAAATACACTTCCACGACGAGGGGGTTTGACAGCTGGACTCTCCTGACAGCTTCATCCTGAAATAAATATAAATCAACGGGGTGAGTTCAAAGAACTCTGCGGGTATAGTAGATATGCAAAATCAGGTATAGCTAACAATAAAAATATCATGCGATCTGATCTCACATAAATAGGGTATGCAAGCAAGAAATACAAAATGATGTACTTACACAGATCTCCTACTGATATAGGAGCATGTGCACGACTAGAAGTAATAGAGTCGACCATATATAAACATGTATCTGTATGCATGACAATCATATGCACATCAAGGCATCAATACAATAATCACAAAACCAATACAAAATGCAATCGGTCAAATGCATGCATCGTGCCAATGACATGGTCACCCTAACGCCGGTCGGCCGCCTCACACTGCACGCAATGGTGAAGCCGGCGGGTAGGGCTATGACAATCGGCACTCGCCATCATCGCTTCCCGAGTGACCGAGTGGATGTGATGTCGCTTGAGTACACCTATCCTCCCGCCTCAAACATAGTGGGGAGCTAAGCTCTCATCTCCCTGTCATAGACTGTAGGAGGGATCCTCGCCTCGCTACCACGCCTCATCGCTACCCATGAGCGATACCAATGAGCTCGACAGAGCAATCGCACACACCTCCCGATGTACCACTAACCCATGAGTGGCAAAGTGTGTGCAGTTATGTAACTAGTCGCTGCTCAACAATAATGGAACTCTCGTCTAAATAGCATGCAATCATGCAAAAATGGTGCATGATACTAAAGCATGTAAATCCTACTCAAAATACCTATCCAATAATATGTACAATCAATATGTACATATCCATAATCCAAATAACTATGATCCAAGTCAAACAGGAAATATAATCATATCCTATCACATGCATGTATCTAGTAGGCACCAAAAGTATACTGTATATATAAACATGAAAAAGTTATTGTAAGCTATCCTACTAGCATATCAATTTGACTTAATCTAAAAGTTAAGTCAAAATACCACCAATATATATCCGCAAGAATGAAACCAAATCATCACGCATAAAGCATGACTATAGTCAAGCACAAAAGACAAATCAATACTTAATCGATTTTTATAACCCAATTGCCCCAAATCAATTTCCACCTCCCAAATTTTCCAATCGCCTTAATAATCCTTATCCATACCGATCAATAACACCAATGCCTTAGAATCCCACCACAACCAATCCTTCCCAAATCGATCCCCAACTCAATTTGTCTCAAAGATTGTTCATAGCCAATCGCACGACCACCTCCAAACCCTAACCGCACAACACCCTCCAAAGAAAAACCTCACAACCCTCTCACCATAATTCCTTCCCTGCCCTACTCACCGGCACCATCAACACTCACCGATCACGCCTAAAATCACAGATTCACTATAGCAACATACACCTGCACAGATAGGAAACAAAATATATACCGAAATTTCCACTTCACCGGCGACACTTATTGGGCAGAAAACCGGCGCAGCGCTGGGAAGAAGTCATGACGTCGCGATGCCAATCGCACCGTGGATAAAGCGCTGGCGGCCGCAGCAAGACTCTGGTTCCGTGGCTACGCGGTCCGTCGGCCCGAGGAGAATGCGGGCAGCAGTCCAATCGCCGCCGCGCAGGAGGACGCCGGCGCTCGTGCCTAGGGCGTAGGAGGTCGGGATCGCGGGGCCGTGGAGGCGAATAAGGCCCCCACGGCGCTGTAAAACCCTCGGCCGCGAGTACACGAGGGCGCGGCGACGCGTGCGCTGAGGAACGATCGACGCAAGGACTGAAGCTCGGGAAGAAAGGATCATCGCGGAGAAGAGGGGCTCGTGAGAGAACCGCCAAGGAAAGTGATGTCGTGGGAAAGGGAAAAAATAAGGAAATAGATAATTAGGTTTTCATCGTAGGTTAAACCCTTAAATAGACCTCACCAAAAGCCTATTTATTTTATCCCCGTAAAAGTCTCGACGGAGTCCGCTTTAAATCTAAAATTCTAAAATTCCAAAAATTCTAAAATCCCAGATAATTCCAGGATTATTTCTTAATTATTGGGCCATTTAATTTAATATTTTAAATTTTTCAAGATTTAACATTCTCCCCACTAATAAAAAATTTGTCCCCAAATTTCCTACTCAGATATTAGTACGAGATGTCCCAACAACCATCTCAAGCATCCGAGACAAGTCACACCTCAAGTGACTAAGTGGGTTATCGATATCCCTTAACATCAAATCACACTTGCTTCTAGCAAATCTTCCAAAGTATGAATAGTATCTTCATTTAGACCACCTATCATAAGTACCTAATCAGCACTAGAGTGGAGCTCTATATCCGTGACTGCTAAAGACTATCCATAATCCAAGGTAAATCTCAACCGCTATCACATACGATACTCAAGATCCTCCATGAACCGGAAATCGCCATAGTATAATCCTATCCAAATGATCCAACAACTCATCGTATGGATCGAGAAAATGAGCGGACTTAGCTAATCATACTAAGTCCTTTCCAATTCCAAATAATCTCCCAACACCGCCCATCATACTAGGCTCCCACTTTCCTCTTGGTACGTAACCTTACTGATTATTTATATACCACTTTTACCAGACTTCCAAATCAACTATATTCCGCATGTCGTTCCTCCACGGAGAACGTTTCAATACTTACTATTTTCCGAATACAATCTTAAACATCTGCAACATATAGAACCTATTGCAATCTTCAGCAATACCTATCAAAATATCATGATAAAGCCTCGTGACTCTGAGGTAATGCAAAGGCACTACTTACCGGCAACAACATGCTACCACGACCGGTACTCATAGCCAGTCAGGATGCCATGTAGCTATCTAGCCACCTACTACATACAAATTCCAATATCACTAATTCCGAACCGGTAGAGCAAAAGTACAACTCTATGGTAGATGCTCTCTATCATCACAACAGGAATCTATCCGTTGTTCTAATCAATAGTAACTCTTCCTAAATTCAAATGTAACTACACAGTAGCTAGCTAAAACCTCATAAGCATTTCTGCTCCTCACCTCTACAAAACAACATAACAACTCCTACTAGGTCCACGTCATATATATATATGACAACCCATCTCGTAGTTCCTCATTTGACATAACCATGGGATACGTTTCAATCAACTAAATCAGAAATGCTCCCTTCTCTGAAACATTGCATCCGCATACAATACCCTTCCTTCCACCCGAGAATGATCAAACAACTCTGGTGTAAAAGTCAACCATTGTCTGAGCCCTGAAACTAGTTTCAAAAGCATCAGACCAAATAAATTCCAACACCTTCCTGATCCAACCAGTTAGCGATGTAATACCGCTAGAGCATCCTATCCATATCTATGGTAATGATCAAATCAATACCGAAAACCATCATCTACGGTGGCCGAGTGCTCAACTCCAACTGCCACCATCACAAATGATCCAATCGTGTCTAGAATACACGATTTCCTAAATCCCTGGACGACAAAGTCGTCAATAAGTCAAACAAGATAATCAAACCTCGTACAATTCATACCAACTATGAAATTGTCATCGCTACACACCTGCATCCTCTTTACTCTAGGTTGATGATATATCAATCATCCCTACGACTTTGATAATTGTATGACTCCCTGTTACTACAATATCAACACATCAATCATAAATCAATCCTAGAGTATACACAGGTGTCCTATAGTTGATCTAAATAGATCCTCGATCCTCCATGAAGGATATTCTTTTCCTTCTACCACTACCGCATTCCATCATCAATAATTGATGTATAACCTCAAAGGTTCATATCTCTTTGAACAACAAGTTCCAGAGCTTCTCAAGAAATAAAATACTGGGACAACAAATATCCCATCCAATACCTCCTTTAATTGGAACTTAGATTCTTCCAATTCCCTTAGTGTTAAGCAACACTGATACCAACTAAATTATCCCCTGAAAAATCGTCATTCTAACAAATATGTCTTGGCATCATCAACCTTGCCAATTCTGAAAGACCGATCGATGACGGTATCTAAGCAACTCGATTGGCTTACAGCCAATTGAATGACATTGCCTTGAGTACATCACGAGCTTTAACAACCTTGTGCGCTTTACACTAGCCCTCAGCCAACGCACCATAAGTAAAAATATTAGCTCGTAAAAATAACATTACCTCAACAAATAAATTATCTCACGAGGGGATCTTCGATATCGAAACTATTTTCGAAATCCCTCTGATCGCCTACTCTACTTGCCTATACGGCGGCAAGCCTAGAAGTTCCTCCAACACTACATCTGATTACTCTCGAATTATACAGGCATCCGAGAGACCTTCTTATACCATCATGTCACAAGCATAACCTCCAAGTTAATATCCAGATATTCACATCATATCAACCAAGTCAACTATAAAATAATTAAGTCAACTCTCTCACCATAATATAACATTTCCATCAATCAACCTCTAAACATCCAAAATCATTTTCATACCCCTGTGATAATCATCACAGTAATCATCTCAACATCTCACCTATCAGTGGAAACACTATTAATCCACATGATCCAAATATAAAAATCCTTTTAATCCTATCAGTGCATGTTTTAACCACAGATATCTGTAAACACATGTATCTCTCAATATATCATCAAGGTAAACTATAGTAATACCTCAATGATCAATCCTTCAATCATCTGATACCAACCTCAATGATCAATCCTTCAACCATCTACAACTCCTTTCGAGTAAAGATGTAAACTCATCCAACTTCTGCTCTTAATGGATTCCCTATTTCACAGTGATCGAGAAAAAGAATTCGATAACTGTATGAATCTAGGTGTATACACCTCTTCCTATCATTTTCTTCAAAAAACCATACAACCAACCTCATATCTCCACAAGTGCACAAACCACTTCTGATAGACACATAAATCTGAGGAGAAAGCTTTAATCTCTATTATTGCTTTTCGCTGGGAATTGAAGTGTTTCATAAATCCTTCATTCTCAAGACAGAGCCTTGATCAATATCGAACATCAACATGGGAACGCAATAATGTCTCGTGAATTCAGCTAGAAAAGCACGTTCACGTCTCCTACCGTTACCTTATCCGAAGTGTAGGTTATTATCACTAGATTGACTACATTATTCTCTTGAGACCCTTGTTGCAGTCATTTTTATAAATATGACTCACCCTAATGCCTCCCGATAGGATCTGATGGAAAAATCCAACTATCCTAATCCAAATGTAAGCAAATAAATCGTGGTGATCGAAAACAACTCAATCACTATCTTAAGTCCTTAAGTGGGGGTAAACTCTGTAATTCTAGTAAACTCTATAGTGAAATCCATTAACAATTTATCACTCAACTAAAGACTCAAGAATTCCTCAACAATGAGTCATATAAAAATAGCATAAGGAAATATTGTCTTCCAAAAACATCCTGAACCCATGATCCCGTAATGGGTTATTTTCCCAAAATTCTCCTACATATTCCACCAAGTAACAACTTGATCATTGCAATAGTAAGAAACTATCTCCACTCCTATATAAATACCAGTTAGATACTTAACATCACCTTCAATGTTATCAATCTAAGGCTCAAGCCGCTCAAGGATCAAAATCCCTATGGAACTTCGTAACTTAAACCTCCAAGGACTGTATCCACACTAGTATACATTCTTTGTCCATTGCCCCATAGAGTAATAATCTGCCTAGCATAATCAGTGAAAATCTCTAACACTATAGTCCTTGATTTCCACAACCAATGTGACGACTTGACCCCTGCTTTTCTGACTCAGTATCAGTCAGCTCTCAAAAAGGCAATGCATCTTTTCGTCACAGGTCCAAGACTCACAAACTGAACAAGTCATTTGTGGTCAACTTCATCCACGATTACGAATAGTAACCAACACACGGAATGTTATTTCCGGTTATCCACTAAACACATAGCCAATCTAACCTGGAGTATAAACACTACGGCAACTCCGGCTGGTCACCTTGGTGGGCGACCCCTACTACGAGTCTGCACATGAGTTAAAACTCAATAGACCCTTTCTGACAACTCCATAACTAGAGATCTCACTGTCCTCTTGCGTGGTTACCCTGCACCATGTCTTGGTGCAGGTGCACACCCACCTCGTCTCATATCTGTTAAATTATTACAGATGCTACTAGAACAGATGTTACTAGAAGTAAAAATATATAAAATTTTCATCATACCTATTTTGCCGCAGGAGAGGTTCTGTCGCTGCCAAATCCCCATTTTGACCTCGTCATAAATCCTCGAATTCCGAAATATAAAATCATCGGAAATCCATATCAATCCAAAATTTTCCAAATTACCTCGTAAAACCTGCCAAACGTGGCGAACTCCGAAAAATCCAAAAACCCCTAGGAACTCAAAAACCTAGGTGCTCTGATACCAAATAAATTGTCACGCCCCGAAGGAGACCCCGCCAGACGAAAATCCGACAGCATCACCCCTGTACGGGTGACAATCTCAATTTACATACAAGGCCTACACGGCCACTATACATCGGTCAACACGATCGGAATCCAAACAACACACGCAGAGTATAATTAGGCCTCAGGCCTTCAATCCAAGTAAATAAATAAACAATCTATCACATCTAAACCTACCCCTTCCGCATCCGGCAGAATACTCAACCAAATCCATCCAACAAAACTCCAATAAAGTCCCTAAGGACACCAAAAATCCACAAATACATAAATCCAATTCCAGTCCTAAATATATCTTCTAAACAAGATATCCAAAACCAAAAACAAATAACCAAATACACTTCCACGACGAGGGGGTTTGGCAGCTGGACTCTCCTGACAGCTTCATCCTGAAATAAATATAATCAACGGGGTGAGTTCAAAGAACTCTGAGGGTATAGTAGATATGCAAAATAAGGTATAGCTAACAATAAAAATATCATGCCAAGATACTCACATAAATAGGGTATGCAAGCAAGAAATACAAAATGACTGTACTTACCTGAATCTCCTACCCTGATATAGGAGCATGTGCCTGACTAGAAGTAATAGAGTCCTGACCATATATAAACATGTATCCTGTATGCATGACAATCATATGCACATCCAAGGCATCAATACAATAATGCAGCAAACACAATACAAAATGCAATGTAAAATGCATGCCGTGCCAATGACATGGTCACCTCGACGCTACCACCGCCACACACGCAATGGTGAAGCCGAGTGGGTAGGGCTATGACAATGTGCACTCGCCATCATCGCTCGAGTGACCGAAAGTGGAGGATCTTGAGTACACCTATCCTCCCGCCCCAAACATAGTGGGGAGCTAAGCTCATCTCCTGTCATAGACCGGAGGAGGGATCCCCGCTCACACACGCTGCCTCATCGCTACCCATGAGCGGACCAGCGGAGCCTGACAGAGCAACTGCACACACCCTCCTGATGTACCACTAACCCATGAGTGGCAGTGTGTGCAGGCCATGTAACTAGCTGCGGGCTCAACAATAATGGAACCCCGTCCAGCTAGCATGCAATCATGCGAAAATGGTGCATGATACTAAAGCATGTAAATCCTACTCAAAATACCTATCCGAATAATATGCACAATCAATATGTACATATCCATAATCCAAATAACTATGATCCAAGTCAAACAGGGAAATATAATCATATCCTATCACATGCATGTATCTAGTAGGCACCAAAAGTATACCAGGCATATAAACATGAAAAAGTTATTGTAAGCTATCCTACTAGCATATCAATTTGACTTAATCTAAAAGTTAAGTCAAAATACCCGCCTGAATATATATCCGCAAGAATGAAACCAAATCGTCACAGAGGGACTCCGCGTGTGATCAAACTCGCATAAAGCATGACTATAGTCAAGCACAAAAATACAATTTACCGACAAATCGAATACTTAATCGATTTCCCTTATAACCCAATTGCCCCAAATCAATTTCCAATTCTCCCAAATTTTCCAATCGTCTTAATAATCCTTTTCCTACCACAAATATCCATACCGATCAATCGAATAACACCGGAATCATACTTACCGGCCTTAGAATCCCACCGACAACCAATCCTTCCCCCAAATCAGATCCCCAACTCAATTTACAGTGTCTCAAAGATTGTTCATAGCCAATCCTTGCACGACCACCTCCAAACCCTAACCGCACAACACCCTCCAAAGAAAACCCTCACAGCCCCTCTCAGCCGTCCCCAATTCCTTCCCTACTGCCCTACTCACCGGCACCATCAACACTCACCGATCACTGCCCAAAATCACAGATTCACTATAGCAACATACACCTGCACAGATAGGAAACAAAATATATACCGAAATTTCCACTTCACCGGCGACACTTAGGGCTTACCGGCTCCGGTGTTCGCTAGGAAGAAGCTCGTGATCGCGATACCAATCGCACCGCCCGATGTGGCGTCTTGTAGCGACGAAGCGGTTCGGTGCTACGGGCGCGTCACGACCGAACTGAGGGGAGAATGCGGCCGCAGGTCCAATCGCCGGTGTCAAAGGCAGAGGAGCCGACGCTCGTCGTCTAGGGCAGAGGAGGTTGGTATGCGCGGCTGTGGACGGCGCGAATAAGGCCCCCTCGGCGGTTGCTGCAAACCCTCGGCGGCCGGAGTACCGGGAAGGCGACGACGTCCGCCAGCGCTTGCGGAGGAACGATCGACGCAAGGACTCGGGCTCGGGGAAGAAAGGATCGTCGCGGAGAAGAGGGCTCGCGAGAGAAACTGCCGAAGGAAAGTGATGTCGCATGTAGGAAAAAAATAAGGGAAATAGATAATTAGGTTTTCATCGTGTATTAAACCCCTTAAATAGACCTCACCAAAAGCCTATTTATTTTATCCCCGTAAAAGTCTCGTACGGAGTCCATTTAAATCCAGAAAAATTCCGGAAAAATTCCAAAAATTCCTTAAAAATCCCGAGATAATTCCAGGATTATTTCATTAATTATTGGGCCATTTAATTTAATATTTTAAAATTTTCAGTATTTAACATTCTCCCCCACTAATAAAAATTTGGTCCCCAAATTTCCTACTCGTATATTAGTACGAGATGTCCCAACAACCATCTCAAGCATCTGGAGACAAGTCACACCTCAAGTGACTAAGTAAGATTCTTGATATCCCTTAACTTCAAATCACACTTGCTTCTAGCAGCCCTTCCAAAGTATGAATAGTATCTTCATTTAGACCACCTATAATAAGTACCTAGCTGTACCAGAGTGGAGCTTGATATCCGTGACCTGTTAAAGACTATCCATAATCCGAAGGTAAATCCTGAACCGCTATCACATACGATACTCACAGATCCTATATGAACTGGAAATCGCCATAGTATAAACCTATCTAGCGATCCAACAACTCATCGTATGGATCTAGAGAAAATGAGCGGACTTAGCTAATCATACTAAGTCCTTTCCGAATTCCAAATAATCTCCCAACACCGTCCATCATACTAGGCTCCCACTTTCCTCTTGGTACAGAACCTTACTGATTATTTATATACCACTTTTACCAGACTTCCAAATCAACTATATTCCGCATGTCGTTCCTCCACGGAGAACGTTTCAATACTTACTATTTTCCGAATACAATCTTAAACATCTGCAACATATAGAACCTATTGCAATCTTCAGCAATACCTATCAAAATATCATGATAAAGCCTCGTGACTCTCGAGGTAATACCAAAGGCACTACTTACCGGCAACAACATGCTACCACGACCGGTACTCATAGCCAGTCAGGATGCCATGTAGCTATCTAGCCACCTACTACATACAAATTCCAATATCACTAATTCCGAACCGGTAGAGCAAAAGTACAACTCTATGGTAGATGCTCTCTATCATCACAACAGGAATCTATCTGTTGTTCCTGAATCAATAGTAACTCTTCCTAAATTCAAATGTAACTACACAGTAGCTAGCTAAAACCTCATAAGCATTTCTGCTCCTCACCTCTACAAAACAACATAACAACTCCTACTAGGTCCACGTCATATATATATATGACAACCCATCTCGTAGTTCCTCATTTGACATAACCATGGGATACGTTTCAATCAACTAAATCAGAAATGCTCCCTTCTCTGAAACATTGCATCCGCATACAATACCCTTCCTTCCACCCGAGAATGATCAAACAACTCTGGTGTAAAAGTCAACCATCGTCTGAGCCCTGAAACTAGTTTCACAAGCTTCAGACCAAATAAATTCCAACACCTTCCTGATCCAACGGTTAGCGATGTAATACCGCTAGAGCATCCTATCCATATCTATGGTAATGATCAAATCAATACCGAAAACCATCATCTACTACGGTGGCCGAAAGTGCTCAACTCCAACCGCCACCCTCACAAATGATCCAATCGTGTCTAGAATACACAATTTCAAATCCTCGGACGACAAGTCATCATCAGTCAAACAAGATAATCAAACCTCGCATAATTCATACCGTGCATGAAATTGTCATCACTATACACCGCATCCTCTTTACTCTGTCGATGATATATCAATCATCCCTACGACTTTGATAATTGTATGACTCTCTCCACTACAATATCAACACATCAATCATAAATCAATCCTAGAGTATACACAGGTGTCCTATAGTTGATCTAAATAGATCCTCGATCCTCCATGAAGGATATTCTTTTCCTTCTACCACTACCGCATTCCATCATCAATAATTGATTTATAACCTCAAAGGTTCATATCTCAACAACAAGTTCCAGAGCTTCTCAAGAAATAAAAATCGGGACAACAAATATCCCATCCAATACCTCCTTTAATTGGAACTTAGATTCTTCCAATTCCTTAGTGTTAAGCAACACTGATACCAACTAAATTATCCCCTGAAAAATCGTCATTCTAACAAATATCTCTTGGCATCATCAACCTTGCCAATTCTGAAAGACCGATCGATGACGGTATCTAAGCAACTCGATTGGCTTACAGCCAATTGAATGACATTGCCTTGAGTACATCACGAGCTTTAACAACCTTGTGCACTTTACACTAGCCTCACCAACGCACCATAAGTAAAAATATTAGCTCGTAAAAATAACATTACCTCAGTACCAAATAAATTATCTCACAGTAGGGGATCTTCGATATCGAAACTATTTTCGAAATCCCTCCGATCGCCTACTCTACTTGCCTATACAGCGGCAAGCCTAGAAGTTCCTCCAACACTACATCTGATTACTCTCGAATTATACAGGCATCCGAGAGACCTTCTTATACCATCATGTCACAAGCATAACCTCCAAGTTAATATCCAGATATTCACATCATATCAACCAAGTCAACTATAAAATAATTAAGTCAACTCTCTCACCATAATATAACATTTCCATCAATCAACCTCTAAACATCCAAAATCATTTTCATACCCCTCTGATAATCATCACAGTAATCATCTCAACATCTCACCTATCGCTGGAAACACTATTAATCCACATGATCCAAATATAAAAATCCTTTTAATCCTATCAGTGCATGTTTTAACCACAGATATCTGTAAACACATGTATCTCTCAATATATCATCAAGGTAAACTATAGTAATACCTCAATGATCAATCCTTCAATCATCTGATACCAACCTCAATGATCAATCCTTCAACCATCTACAACTCCTTTCGAGTAAAGATGTAAACTCATCCAACTTCTGCTCTTAATGGATTCCCTATTTCACAGTGATCTAGAAAAAGAATTGATAATCAGATGAATCTAGGTGTATACACCTCTTCCTATCATTTTCTTCAAAAAACCATACAACCAACCTCATATCTCCACAAGTGCACAAACCACTTCTGATAGACACATAAATCTGAGGAGAAAGCTTTAATCTCTATTATTGCTTACTGAATGAAGTGTTTCATAAATCCTTCATTCTCAAGACAGAGCCTTGATCAATATCAACATCAACATGGGAACGCTAAATAATGTCTCGTGAATTCACTAGAAAAGCACGTTCACGTCTCCTACCGTTACCTTATCCGAAGTGTAGGTTATTATCACTAGATTGACTACATTATTCTCTTGAGACCCTTGTTGCAGTCATTTTTATAAATATGACTCACCCTAATGCCTCCCGATAGGATCTGATGGAAAAATCCAACTATCCTAATCCAAATGTAAGCAAATAAATCGGGGTGATAGAAAACAACTCAATCACTATATTAAGTACTTAAGTGTGGTTAAACTCTGTAATTCTAGTAAACTCTATAGTGAAATCTATTAACAATTTATCACTCAACTAAAGACTCAAGAATTCCTCAACAATGAGTCATATAAAAATAGCATAAGGAAATATTGTCTTCCAAAAACATCCTGAACCCATGATCCCGTAATGGGTTATTTTCCCTAAATTCTCCTACATATTCCACCCAGTAACAACTTGATCATTGCAATAGGAAGAAACTATCTCCTCTCCTATATAAATACCAGTTAGGTAATTATCAGCACCTTCAATGTTATCAATCTAAGGCTCAAGCCAAGGATCAAAATCCCTATGGAACTGTGAACTTAAACCTCCAAGGATCTGATCCACACTAGTATACATTCTTTGTCCATTGCCCCACAGAGTAATAATCACTTAGCATAATCAAGAAAATCTCTAACACTATAGTCCTTGATTTCACAACCAATGTGACGACTTGACTCTCGACTCAAGATCCCACTCTCAAAAGGCAATGCATCTTTTCACAGTTCAAGACTCACAACCGAATAAGTCATTTGTGGTCAACTTCATCCACGACATTACGAATAGTGACCAACACACTAATGTTATTTCCTGGTTATCCACTAAACACATAGCCAATCTAACTCGAGTATAAACACTACTAACTCCGCTGGTCACCTTGGTGGGCGACCCTACTACGAGTCCGCACATGAGTCAAAACTCAATAGACCCTTTCTCGACAACTCCATAACCAGAGATCTCATCGCCTCTTGCGTGGTTACTCGCACCATGTCTTAGTGCGGTGCACACCCACCTCGCCTCATATCTGTTAAATTATTACGGATGCTACTAGAACAGATGTTACTAGAAGTAAAAATATATAAAATTTTCATCATACCTATTTTGGAGAGAGGTTCTCACACGCCAAATCCCCATTTTGACCTCGTCATAAATCCTCGAATTCCGAAATATAAAATCATCGGAAATCCATATCAATCCAAAATTTTCCAAATTACCTCGTAAAACCTGCCAAACGAGGCGAACTCCGAAAAATCCAAAACCCCTAGGAACTCAAAACCTAGGTGCTCGATACCAAATAAATTGTCACGCTCGAAGGAGCCCCGCTGCATTTAAAATCCGACAAAGATCACCCTCAGACGGGTGACAATCCCAATTTACATACACCTACACGGCCACTATACATCTGGCCAACACGATCAATCCAAACAACACGCAGTATATAATTAGGCCTCAGCCTTCAATCCAAGTAAATAAATAAACAATCTATCACATCTAAACCTACCCTTCCGCCATCCGGCAGGAATACTCAACCAAATCCAT
This sequence comes from Wurfbainia villosa, assembly GCA_025175895.1. Classification (NCBI taxonomy): domain Eukaryota; kingdom Viridiplantae; phylum Streptophyta; class Magnoliopsida; order Zingiberales; family Zingiberaceae; genus Wurfbainia; species Wurfbainia villosa. The sequence goes on from CM046009.1 coordinate 6,223,087, forward strand.
CCAACAAAACTCCAATAAAGTCCCTAAGGACACCAAAAATCCACAAATACATAAATCCAATTCACCTAAATATATCTTCTAAACAAGATATCCAAACCAAAAAACAAATAACCATTTGGCAAATTTGGACTCTCCTGACTTCATCACGAAATAAATATAATCAACGAAGTGAGTTCAAAGAACTCATATATAGTAGATATGCAAAATCGTATAGCTAACAATAAAAATATCATGCCAAGATAGCCTCACATAAATAGGGTATGCAAGCAAGAAATACAAAATGATCAGATTTACTTACGAATCTCCTACTCGATATAGGAGCATGTGCTCGACTAGAAGTAATAGAGTCGACCATATATAAACATGTATATCCAGATGCATGACAATCATATGCACATCCAAGGCATCAATACAATAATGCAAAGAAACACAATACAAAATGCAATCGTGCAAAATGCATGCCGTATAATGACATGGTCACCTCGCCGACACCGCCTCACACGCAATGGTGAAGCCGAGTGGGTAGGGCTATGATAATCGCACTCGCCATCATCGCCCCGAGTGACCGAGTGGATGTGAGATCTTGAGTACACCTATCCTCCCGCCTAAACATAGTGGGGAGCTAAGCTCTCATCTCCTGTCATAGGCCGAGAGGAGGGATCCTCGCCCGCTACCACGCCGCCTCATCGCTACCCATGAGCGGACCGGAGCTCGACAGAGCAATCGTGACACACCTCCCGATGTACCACTAACCCATGAGTGGCGGTGCAGGCAGTAATGTAACTAGTCATGGGCTCAACAATAATGGAACTCGTCTGGCTAGCATGCAATCATGCAAAATGGTGCATGATACTAAAGCATGTAAATCCTACTCAAAATACCTATCCGAATAATATGCACAATCAATATGTACATATCCATAATCCAAATAACTATGATCCAAGTCAAACAGGGAAATATAATCATATCCTATCACATGCATGTATCTAGTAGGCACCAAAAGTATACCAGGCATATAAACATGAAAAAGTTATTGTAAGCTATCCTACTAGCATATCAATTTGACTTAATCTAAAAGTTAAGTCAAAATACCCGCCTGAATATATATCCAAGAATGAAACCAAATCGTCACATCGGGGACCTGCCTCGTGACCGAAACCTGCATAAAGCATGACTATAGTCAAGCACAAAATACAATTTACCGACAAATCGAATACTTAATCGATTTCCCTTATAACCTAATTGCCCCAAATCAATTTCCAATTCTCCCAAATTTTCCAATCGTCTTAATAATCCTTTTCCTACCACAAATATCCATACCGATCAATCGAATAACACCGGAATCATACTTACCGACCTTAGAATCCCACCGACAACCAATCCTTCCCCCAAATCAGATCCCCAACTCAATTTACAGTGTCTCAAAGATTGTTCATAGCCAATCCAGACGACCACCTCCAAACCCTAATCGCACAACACCCTCCAAAGAAAACCCTCACAGCCCCTCTCAGTCGTCCCCAATTCCTTCCCTACTGCCCTACTCACCGGCACCATCAACACTCACCGATCACTGCCCAAAATCACAGATTCACTATAGCAACATACACCTGCACAGATAGGAAACAAAATATATACCAAAATTTCCACTTCACCGGCGACACTTAGGGCTTGCGGCGTCCGGTCACGCAGCGCTAGGAAGAAGCTCGGTCGCGATACCAATCGCACCGCCCGGATGTGGCACGTCTTGTGACGGCGCGGGCTGGTTCCGGTGGCTCGGCCACGACCGAATCGAGGAGAATGCGCCGCAGTCCAATCGCCGTGTCGCGGAGCCGACGCTCGTCGTCTAGGGAAGAGGAGGTTGGTATGCGCGGCTGTGGACGGCGCGAATAAGGCCCCCTCGGCGGTTGCTGCAAACCCTCGGCGGCCGGAGTACCGGGAAGGCGACGACGTCCGCCAGCGCTTGCGGAGGAACGATCGACGCAAGGACTCGGGCTCGGGGAAGAAAGGATCGTCGCGGAGAAGAGGGCTCGCGAGAGAAACTGCCGAAGGAAAGTGATGTCGCGGCGGGGCGGGGAAAAAAATAAGGGAAATAGATAATTAGGTTTTCATCGTGTATTAAACCCCTTAAATAGACCTCACCAAAAGCCTATTTATTTTATCCCCGTAAAAGTCTCGTACGGAGTCCATTTAAATCCAGAAAAATTCCGGAAAAATTCCAAAAATTCCCTAAAAATCCCGAGATAATTCCAGGATTATTTCCTTAATTATTGGGCCATTTAATTTAATATTTTAAATTTTTCAGTATTTAACATTCTCCCCCACTAATAAAAATTTGGTCCCCAAATTTCCTACTCGTATATTAGTACGAGATGTCCCAACAACCATCTCAAGCATCTGGAGACAAGTCACACCTCAAGTGACTAAGTGGGGTTACTGATATCCCTTAACTTCAAATCACACTTGCTTCTAGCAGCCCTTCCAAAGTATGAATAGTATCTTCATTTAGACCACCTATAATAAGTACCTAGCTGTACCAGAGTGGAGCTTGATATCCGTGACCTGTTAAAGACTATCCATAATCCGAAGGTAAATCCTGAACCGCTATCACATACGATACTCACAGATCCTCCATGAACTGGAAATCGCCATAGTATAAACCTATCCAGCGATCCAACAACTCATCGTATGGATCTAGAGAAAATGAGCGGACTTAGCTAATCATACTAAGTCCTTTCCGAATTCCAAATAATCTCCCAACACCGTCCATCATACTAGGCTCCCACTTTCCTCTTGGTACAGAACCTTACTGATTATTTATATACCACTTTTACCAGACTTCCAAATCAACTATATTCCGCATGTCGTTCCTCCACGGAGAACGTTTCAATACTTACTATTTTCCGAATACAATCTTAAACATCTGCAACATATAGAACCTATTGCAATCTTCAGCAATACCTATCAAAATATCATGATAAAGCCTCGTGACTCTCGAGGTAATACCAAAGGCACTACTTACCGGCAACAACATGCTACCACGACCGGTACTCATAGCCAGTCAGGATGCCATGTAGCTATCTAGCCACCTACTACATACAAATTCCAATATCACTAATTCCGAACCGGTAGAGCAAAAGTACAACTCTATGGTAGATGCTCTCTATCATCACAACAGGAATCTATCTGTTGTTCCTGAATCAATAGTAACTCTTCCTAAATTCAAATGTAACTACACAGTAGCTAGCTAAAACCTCATAAGCATTTCTGCTCCTAACCTCTACAAAACAACATAACAACTCCTACTAGGTCCACGTCATATATATATATGACAACCCATCTCGTAGTTCCTCATTTGACATAACCATGGGATACGTTTCAATCAACTAAATCAGAAATGCTCCCTTCTCTGAAACATTGCATCCGCATACAATACCCTTCCTTCCACCCGAGAATGATCAAACAACTCTGGTGTAAAAGTCAACCATCGTCTGAGCCCTGAAACTAGTTTCACAAGCTTCAGACCAAATAAATTCCAACACCTTCCTGATCCAACCAGTTAGCGATGTAATACCGCTAGAGCATCCTATCCATATCTATGGTAATGATCAAATCAATACCGAAAACCATCATCTACGGTGGCCGAGTGCTCAACTCCAACTGCCACCCTCACAAATGATCCAATCGTGTCTAGAATACACAATTTCCCAAATCCCTGGACGACAAGTCATCATCAGTCAAACAAGATAATCAAACCTCGTACAATTCATACCAAGTATGAAATTGTCATCGCTACACACCTGCATCCTCTTTACTCTAGGTTGATGATATATCAATCATCCCTACGACTTTGATAATTGTATGACTCCCTGTCACTACAATATCAACACATCAATCATAAATCAATCCTAGAGTATACACAGGTGTCCTATAGTTGATCTAAATAGATCCTCGATCCTCCATGAAGGATATTCTTTTCCTTCTACCACTACCGCATTCCATCATCAATAATTGATGTATAACCTCAAAGGTTCATATCTCTTTGAACAACAAGTTCCAGAGCTTCTCAAGAAATAAAATACTGGGACAACAAATATCCCATCCAATACCTCCTTTAATTGGAACTTAGATTCTTCCAATTCCCTTAGTGTTAAGCAACACTGATACCAACTAAATTATCCCCTGAAAAATCGTCATTCTAACAAATATCTCTTGGCATCATCAACCTTGCCAATTCTGAAAGACCGATCGATGACGGTATCTAAGCAACTCGATTGGCTTACAGCCAATTGAATGACATTGCCTTGAGTACATCACGAGCTTTAACAACCTTGTGCGCTTTACACTAGCCCTCAGCCAACGCACCATAAGTAAAAATATTAGCTCGTAAAAATAACATTACCTCAGTACCAAATAAATTATCTCACAGTAGGGGATCTTCGATATCGAAACTATTTTCGAAATCCCTCCGATCGCCTACTCTACTTGCCTATACGGCGGCAAGCCTAGAAGTTCCTCCAACACTACATCTGATTACTCTCGAATTATACAGGCATTCGAGAGACCTTCTTATACCATCATGTCACAAGCATAACCTCCAAGTTAATATCCAGATATTCACATCATATCAACCAAGTCAACTATAAAATAATTAAGTCAACTCTCTCACCATAATATAACATTTCCATCAATCAACCTCTAAACATCCAAAATCATTTTCATACCCCTGTGATAATCATCACATTAATCATCTCAACATCTCACCTATCAGTGGAAACACTATTAATCTACATGATCCAAATATAAAAATCCTTTTAATCCTATCAGTGCATGTTTTAACCACAGATATCTGTAAACACATGTATCTCTCAATATATCATCAAGGTAAACTATAGTAATACCTCAATGATCAATCCTTCAATCATCTGATACCAACCTCAATGATCAATCCTTCAACCATCTACAACTCCTTTCGAGTAAAGATGTAAACTCATCCAACTTCTGCTCTTAATGGATTCCCTATTTCACAGTGATCGAGAAAAAGAATTCGATAACTGTATGAATCTAGGTGTATACACCTCTTCCTATCATTTTCTTCAAAAAACCATACAACCAACCTCATATCTCCACAAGTGCACAAACCACTTCTGATAGACACATAAATCTGAGGAGAAAGCTTTAATCTCTATTATTGCTTTTCGCTGGGAATTGAAGTGTTTCATAAATCCTTCATTCTCAAGACAGAGCCTTGATCAATATCGAACATCAACATGGGAACGCAATAATGTCTCGTGAATTCAGCTAGAAAAGCACGTTCACGTCTCCTACCGTTACCTTATCCGAAGTGTAGGTTATTATCACTAGATTGACTACATTATTCTCTTGAGACCCTTGTTGCAGTCATTTTTATAAATATGACTCACCCTAATGCCTCCCGATAGGATCTGATGGAAAAATCCAACTATCCTAATCCAAATGTAAGCAAATAAATCGTGGTGATCGAAAACAACTCAATCACTATCTTAAGTCCTTAAGTGGGGGTAAACTCTGTAATTCTAGTAAACTCTATAGTGAAATCCATTAACAATTTATCACTCAACTAAAGACTCAAGAATTCCTCAACAATGAGTCATATAAAAATAGCATAAGGAAATATTGTCTTCCAAAAACATCCTGAACCCATGATCCCGTAATGGGTTATTTTCCCAAAATTCTCCTACATATTCCACCAAGTAACAACTTGATCATTGCAATAGTAAGAAACTATCTCCACTCCTATATAAATACCAGTTAGATACTTAACATCACCTTCAATGTTATCAATCTAAGGCTCAAGCCGCTCAAGGATCAAAATCCCTATGGAACTTCGTAACTTAAACCTCCAAGGACTGTATCCACACTAGTATACATTCTTTGTCCATTGCCCCATAGAGTAATAATCTGCCTAGCATAATCAGTGAAAATCTCTAACACTATAGTCCTTGATTTCCACAACCAATGTGACGACTTGACCCCTGCTTTTCTGACTCAGTATCAGTCAGCTCTCAAAAAGGCAATGCATCTTTTCGTCACAGGTCCAAGACTCACAAACTGAACAAGTCATTTGTGGTCAACTTCATCCACGATTACGAATAGTGACCAACACACGGAATGTTATTTCCGGTTATCCACTAAACACATAGCCAATCTAACCTGGAGTATAAACACTACGGCAACTCCGGCTGGTCACCTTGGTGGGCGACCCCTACTACGAGTCTGCACATGAGTTAAAACTCAATAGACCCTTTCTGACAACTCCATAACTAGAGATCTCACTGTCCTCTTGCGTGGTTACCCTGCACCATGTCTTGGTGCAGGTGCACACCCACCTCGTCTCATATCTGTTAAATTATTACAGATGCTACTAGAACAGATGTTACTAGAAGTAAAAATATATAAAATTTTCATCATACCTATTTTGCCGCAGGAGAGGTTCTGTCGCTGCCAAATCCCCATTTTGACCTCGTCATAAATCCTCGAATTCCGAAATATAAAATCATCGGAAATCCTAGTAGGCACCAAAAGTATACCAGGCATATAAACATGAAAAAGTTATTGTAAGCTATCCTACTAGCATATCAATTTGACTTAATCTAAAAGTTAAGTCAAAATACCCGCCTGAATATATATCCGCAAGAATGAAACCAAATCGTCACGACTGGGGACCTGCCTCGTGACCGAAACCTGCATAAAGCATGACTATAGTCAAGCACAAAAATACAATTTACCGACAAATCGAATACTTAATCGATTTCCCTTATAACCCAATTGCCCCAAATCAATTTCCAATTCTCCCAAATTTTCCAATCGTCTTAATAATCCTTTTCCTACCACAAATATCCATACCGATCAATCGAATAACACCGGAATCATACTTACCGGCCTTAGAATCCCACCGACAACCAATCCTTCCCCCAAATCAGATCCCCAACTCAATTTACAGTGTCTCAAAGATTGTTCATAGCCAATCCTTGCACGACCACCTCCAAACCCTAACCGCACAACACCCTCCAAAGAAAACCCTCACAGCCCCTCTCAGCCGTCCCCAATTCCTTCCCTACTGCCCTACTCACCGGCACCATCAACACTCACCGATCACTGCCCAAAATCACAGATTCACTATAGCAACATACACCTGCACAGATAGGAAACAAAATATATACCGAAATTTCCACTTCACCGGCGACACTTAGGGCTTGCGGCAGCAGTCCGGTGGCTGCAGGCGCTGGGGAAGAAGCTCGCGGCGGTCGCGATGCCAATCGCACCGGCAAAGGATCGTGCGAGCGCGACGACGAAGGCCGGTTCTGTGGTTACGGGCGCTCGCTCAATCGACCGGCGAGGAGAATGCGGCCGCAGTCCAATCGCCGGTGTCAGCGGAGAGGAGCCAACGCTCGTCGTCTAGAGAGGAGGTTGGTATCTTGGCCGGGACGGCGCAATAAGGCCCCCTCGGCGTTCTTTGCAAACCCTCCGAGATCGGGAAGGCGACGCGCCCGCCACGCGAGGAACGGTCGACGCAAGGACTCGGGCTCGGGGAAGAAAGGATCGTCGCGGAGAAGAGGGCTCGCGAGAGAAACTGCCGAAGGAAAGTGATGTCGCGGCGGGGCGGGGAAAAAAATAAGGGAAATAGATAATTAGGTTTTCATCGTGTATTAAACCCCTTAAATAGACCTCACCAAAAGCCTATTTATTTTATCCCCGCAAAAGTCTCGTACGAAGTCCATTTAAATCCAGAAAAATTCCGGAAAAATTCCAAAAATTCCCTAAAAATCCCGAGATAATTCCAGGATTATTTCCTTAATTATTGGGCCATTTAATTTAATATTTTAAATTTTTCAGTATTTAACATTCTCCCCCACTAATAAAAATTTGGTCCCCAAATTTCCTACTCGTATATTAGTACGAGATGTCCCAACAACCATCTCAAGCATCTGGAGACAAGTCACACCTCAAGTGACTAAGTGGGGTTACTGATATCCCTTAACTTCAAATCACACTTGCTTCTAGCAGCCCTTCCAAAGTATGAATAGTATCTTCATTTAGACCACCTATAATAAGTACCTAGCTGTACCAGAGTGGAGCTTGATATCCGTGACCTGTTAAAGACTATCCATAATCCGAAGGTAAATCCTGAACCGCTATCACATACGATACTCACAGATCCTCCATGAACTGGAAATCGCCATAGTATAAACCTATCCAGCGATCCAACAACTCATCGTATGGATCTAGAGAAAATGAGCGGACTTAGCTAATCATACTAAGTCCTTTCCGAATTCCAAATAATCTCCCAACACCGTCCATCATAATAGGCTCCCACTTTCTGTTGGGTTTCCGGCACCGCGGCGTGTGTGTGTTCGATCATGTTTCGTAAACATGAGCACAGCGGAAGCAATAAAAATAATAAATACTCCTATTTATTACAACACACACAACACACGCATGCTATTACAACAAGTGTAGACATAACCGTAAATTAAAATTGCAATAAAAGGAAATTAAACTACGTTATACCTTTCGTATGATGTGTAGCGGGAACGGCATCAACCGGAACGATCCTCGTAAGAATCGTCTCTATCCGTATCCACGCCGAGCTCCTCGGGATGACTTCGCCAAGCCACGAGCTTCGTCTTCGTACGGGTTACTAGCCTCGTGTTGAAGACGACGTGATCGAGAGATGATCACGATCCGAATCCAAATTCGGACCTAAAAACAAGTCCTCAAGATTTGCTTCTCCGGAGAGGTATTCGTCAACCGATTGACGAATCCTTCGTCCTCCACCTCAGAGGATTACCGGAGATCAAATCCCCGGTATGTTAGCCGCTGTCGGAGCACTAACCGTCGTCAAGCAGCGCTCCGGCGGAAGGAGAAACAAGCTGTCAGAAAACTGGACAGCTTGGTGGAAGAGATAAGGCGCCGGCCAAAACAAGGAGAAAAGCTCACCTTGATGCCAAACCTAGGAGATCACGGAGGTCGCGGAGGTTCACGGCTGAGCTTGGGCCCGGCAACTGGGCGAAGGCTTGGCACAAGGCGGTGGTGGCCTTGAGGTTGGCGTGAGTTTAACAATCCCTTAAGCCCACTTTTATAGAGAACTAATTCTCTTAATGGTTAAGGGATCATATCCATAAAGCCCGTTAACCCGCTCCATTAAGATAAGTTAAAATAAACCAAACCATGATGGTTTATTTTAAGTTAAAACGAACCGAACCAACTTTTGGTTCATTCGTTTAAAATAAACCAAACCCTTTGGTTTATTCTTATCCATTGGATTAGAACCAAACCATTTTGGTCCATCCATTATGTCTTCATAAGACCAGCCCATCCACGCTTCCATTGCATGAAACAATTTCATGCTCGCTTTATGTTTGGTCGACCAAACATAGTTTCTCTCGATGCGAGAATCTCATTCTCAAGCTCGTTTTAAATCCTTTGGATTACACTCGTTGTGCGTGTGACCAAATAGGTTCTCGGTTTATGTTGGCCGTCTATAATTAACCATTAATTATAGAGCGATCATGAGTGGCACCTAGTAGTACATCATGATCCCCAATTAACGCAAAAAGATCAGCAGTTGATCGAGAACTATTTCTGAAACCCTTGATGGCTTCGAATGAATCGTGCCCCATTCCCTTCACTCATCTTATACCCACTTGGTTGAGGACATGGTCTATAGTGTCGATCCCCACTAAGTGACTCGTCACACCTAGCCCAAGTATCATTTCCTCGTCCTCACAGTTCTAGTTACTCCACATGTATCGAAGAGTACCTTACTCTAAACATGTAATGCTTTGGCCAAAGACTTTAGTAACAATCGACGAGAGGCCATGGGTATACATCTCCTGCAAGGAGTGGTGAATCCTTTATAGGCTATTCAAACACCTTGATCACTTGACTTATACCCAATCATCCCGGGTCCACATCTCCTTAGAGATGTTTGCTTAAGATGTCAAAGCATAAGTCTCCATGATCAAGATGACTTGAATACATAAGTCGAAGGAACATCGCACTTAAGCCACGATAAGAACTTCATTGACATATCTATATATGCGAGAACCATATGAAGTCTTACGGTGGTCACTCCAATGAACTAGTTACCATAACTAGCATCCACGATTAACTCCGGACATCACTATGTCTCCAGCCAGTGAGAATCAGCTGCTTGGATACACCAAGGAGTATACCTCGTGCTAGTCTCAACAGAATTGATGGTGTCCAGATCCATCAATTCATCGACTAGGGATAATTCCGATACATCACAATTACACATGTAGAGATACTCACTAGTTGTGATCCAATCACAAATTCTCTCATGCTGTGAATCGTATCGTGGACATTCAGTAAATGAGTTTAAGATCAAATCAAATACATAAAACATGTATACTCAAATAGTGAATCTTCATTTATCATATAAATGGTTCATACATAAGGCGATTGCCTTAGGACATCTCTCATATATTACTAACAGACTCCCACTTGGCCTAATGCCAATCGCTACGGTATCGAATACCATAAGCTCTAACATGACCCTCAAACTTACTTTGAGGTAATGCTTTAGTCAAAGGATCCGCTAAGTTCCTTTCAGTGGGAATTTTCTCGATTTGTATTTCGTTCCTACTTATGATCTCTCTGATAAGATGATAGCGGCGAAGCACATGTTTGGATCGTTGATGAGACCTTGGCTCTTTCGCCTGTGCAATTGCTCCATTGTTGTCGCAGTAGACCGGTATTGCTTCAACAATGGCCGGAATCACACCAAGTTCATGAACGAACTTCTTGATCCAAACCGCTTCCTTTGCTGCTTCCGAAGCTGCAATATATTCTGCCTCAGTGGTAGAATCCGCTACAGTCTCTTGTTTGGAACTTTTCCAACTCACTGCGCCCCCATTCAAGGTGAACATATCGGTGAGACACTAGAATCATCCTTATGCATGCGGAAGGCATCATCCGTATACCCGTATCACCATGTCCCCTTCTCCATATATTAGGAACACATCCTTAGTTCTTCTCAAGTACTTAAGGATCGTCTTGATACCGCCCAATGATCCATTCCTGGATCAGACTGGTATCTGCTCGTGACACTCAGAGCATACGATACATCGGGCCTCGTACATAACATAGCATACATGATAGATCCTATTGCGGATGCATAGGGAATCTTACTAATGCAAATCCTCTCGTCTTCTGTGCGCGGACACATAGACTTCGAAAGGTGTACCCCATGCCTGATGGGCAGATAACCTTTCTTGGATTCGACATGCTAAACCTCTTTGCTTTCGGTCTATATATGTAGCTGCGAAAGACCAAGCAACGTTTGATCTATCTCTATAGATCTTAATCCCAGGATGTAGGTTGCTTCTCCCAGTCTTTCATGGAGAATGTCTTGGATAACCAAACCTTAAGCGGTGTAAGATTGACACATCGTTTCCTATAAGTAATATGTCATCGACATACAATACTAGGAACACATTGCCTCCCACTAACCTTCTTGTACACACAAGGTTAAATGCGGATTTTGTGAGAAATCAAACTTTTTGATCGTCTCATCAAAGCGGATATTCCGACTCTGGATGCTTGCTTCAATCCATAAATGGATACGTCGCAATTTGCATACCTTGGTTTTATCAAGCGATGTGAAACCCTCGGTGTATCATATACCGTCCTCGGCGAGTTTCCATTAAGGAAAGCTGTTTTCACATCCATCGCCATATCTCATAATCATAATGAGAGCTATGGCGGGAGCATCCGAATGGATTTAAGCATAGCTACTGAGGCGAATAGGTTTCGTCATAATCAACACCTTGCTTTTGGCGATATCCTTTCGCCACCAATCTAGCCTTATAGGTAATCACATTACCATCCATGTCAGTTTTCTTCTTGAAAACCACTTGCACCCTATAGGCTTTATGCCTTGGTGGGTCAACCAAGTTCGAACTTGGTTTCGTACATGGAATCCATTTCCGACTTCATGGCACCAAGCCACTTATCCCTTCTGAACTTGTCGGCACTTCTTCATAAGCTTCATCATCAATGAGTAACACGCGTCGTTCGATTCACTTACGAAATCCATATCTCTCGGGAATATTGCGTGTTCTACGGATCTCTGAAGATGTGGTGTTACAATAGTCGACCGATTGCTCATCACTATGAGTTGTCGTTGTGGTATCTCATCAATGTCTATTTGAGTCTCTCGAGGCCTCCTCAAGCTCGGCGACACTCCCTTTGTTTTCTTGCAAGAGAAACTCTTTCTCTAGAAACACATGCCTTGAAACAAACACCTTTTGTTCCACGGGATGATAAATTGGTAACCCCTTGTTTCCTTAGGGTATCAATAAATAGACATTTATCGGACTTAGCATCCAATTTATGCGTCTGATCACTTCACATAAGCGAGACAACCCCATATCTTCAAGTAAGATACATGAGGTTTCTTACCATTCCATATCTCATATGGAGTAGTTGAGACTACCTTGGTAGGCATTACATTTAACAAGTAAACAATTTATGCAGTGCATAACCCCAAAGGACTTGGGAAGAGTTGCATGATTCATCATTGACTGACCATGTCCAACAAGGTCGATTCGCCTCTCGGATACACCATTATCTTTGTGGTGTATAGGGCGGAGTCCATTGAGACAATATGCCATTGTCTCTTAGATAATCAAGAAACTCTTGACTTAAGTATTCACCACCTCGATCCGATCAGTATTTTAATACTCTTGTCATGTTGTTTCTCTACTTCATTTCTGAATTCTTTGAACCTTTCAAAGGCTTGGACTTGTGTTTCATCAAGAACACATACCCAACCGTAGTGATCATCGGTGAAGGTAATGAAGTAGCTATAGCCTCCTAATGCTTGAGTTGACATAGGTCCACATACATCGGTATGTACTAAACCTAGTAACTCTCCCACTCGTTCACCTTTTCGGTAAAGGTAACTTAGTCATCTTGCCTTTTAAGCATGATTACGCATGTATCGTATGAATCCAATTCAAGCGATTCCGAATTCCACATCGGTGTAATTCGGACATGCGTTTCTTGCTTATATGGCCAAGAGCGACAATGCCACATATAGGAGTCTATGTGATTATCCTTTCGAGCAGCACGTGTTGCTCGCCGATATTGAAAATGTCCTTTGGATCGTCCAGCGTATAAATGCCATTACTCAAAGTTCGGTTCCATAAAGAACGCCATTCAAAGTTATATAACAACAATTGTTACTAAGCGTTAAATGGAAACCATTTCTATTTAAGCAGAAATAGAAACAATGTTCTTTATTAGAGAAGGAACATAAAAGCAATTGTCGATTCCAAGACTAGTCCACTAGGAGCTTCAAATAAGTTCGATGGCGGCGACAACCTTTGCTCCATTGCCAACTCGCAAATTTGACTCCCCTCTAACAAGTCTTCTTCTATTCCTTAGCCCCTGTATGTCATTACATATATGTGAGCTACACCCAGTATCCAATACCCAAGTGTCTAAGGAAATAGAATGACAATCAATAACGAAGATACTTGAAGAGGATGGGGCATCGGATGCCTTCTTCTTCTTCATGGACTCAAGATAAATCTTGCAGTTTCTTCGCCAGTGGCCTTCCTTGCCACAGTGATGGCAAGTGCCCATTTGCGCTGGTTCCGCCTTCTTTGCCTTTTTCTTTCCTTTCTTCTGTTCTTTTGCCTTCCTCTTAGAACCTTTCTTTGAGGAATCAACTAACAGAACCGCCTTCTCCTCATGCTTTACAGAAGGCTCCACAGTCTTCAGCATATTGAGGAGCTCGGGAATGGTGGATTCCAATTTGTTCATCCGATAGTTCATCACAAATTGCGAGAAACTCTTGGGCAAACAATGCAGAATTAAGTCAATACTTAACTCATGATCCATCACAAAACCGAGGGTAGCTAGCCGCTCGATGTACCCGTTCATCTTTAGCACAAACTGCACTACAGACAAACCTTCTTGCATCTTCGTAGTGAAGAGGAGCCTAGAGACCTCGAACCTTTCGGATCTCGCTTGCTCATCGAACAACTCATGAAGATGGAAGACCATAGTATTAGCATCCATATTCTCATGCCGCGCTCGGTACCATCGCCGCTAGCATGATGCAACTCGCGAATCGCCACATGCTTGATAGACCAACATTTGATGCAGGTTGCATCGTCCTTAGGACGGTCAGGAAGAGGCTCTTCAAGGACAAATTCAAGCTTTTCTGCCGTGAGAACAAATCTCAGGTTTCTAAGCCACTCCAGGAAGTTAGGCCCACGCAGTTTGTTAGAATCCAAAAAAGTGCGCAAAATCAAAGACGTAATTATCAAATTATTGACCAAGAAAAAAAAAAAGAGCAAATATTAGAAAATGATTTTAAAATGCATCAATATACATTTATAAATCCCATTCATTTTCGAATTTCAAAAACCCCAAAATCACTTGAGATTGTAGGTCCATCTCCGAATGGGTTGATATCCATCATAGTTATGAACAACCTTGGAGAGAGTCCAACAAGCCATTCATAACTACGACGGTAGGTATCTTCTATACCGATTGCATATCACGTATATGCAACTATCACAATGTGCTATCAACTAATTGAATGTTCACACATACATCGGGTTGTTAACACATTAACAAGTATGCATCATATGCATAGCACCCAACTTCACCTCCCTTTACATCGACCTTGGAGAGAGTCCAACAAGCCCGATGCTCCGGGTTAAAGCCAACCCATTAATCGGGACATAGTTTTAATATGGTTAGGCGCATTCAACCAATTAGCCCAGCTTGGAGAGAGTCCAACAACCAAAGCTAACGATTGACCTCGGCTCTTACCATATTAGTATTAAACTATTCCATGGTTTGAACATATTCAGGTTCGAGCCGGGCTTGGAGAGAGTCCAACAACCCAAACAAGAAACAGAACTCTGGTTCTAACCATATTAATGGAAGGTGTAGGCTTTAATATTGATTAAGGGTTTTTTATGTCTCATCCTCTTTGCATGCAAATAACTATTATCTACATGGCATAGCATACATGGCATACATCTACATGTCACGACACGCATGGCATAATGTTATGCATCTAATGCAATTACATGGCATACAATTATGTCATGTATATTATTTCCTTATATGTCATAACTATTTATGGAAATAAAATATGTTTAAGATTTGATTCTCCAAATCAAATCATAATTAAATTAGGAAACAAATTTCCAAATCTAATCACATATTTTATTCATGGAATTATTTGATTAAGGAAAATCTATTTAGGAAACCAATTTCCTAAATCTTTAAAACTACTTATGGAAATAAAATATTTTAAGATTTGATTTCCCAAATCAAATCATGATTAAATTAGGAAACAAATTTCCAGAATCTAATCAAATATTTTATTTATGGAAAATCTAAATTTCCATAAATACTTCCAACTTTCCAAAAGTGGAAGATTTCCATAAATACTTCTAGACTTTCCAAAATTGAAAAATTTCCATAAATACTTCTAAATTTCCAAAATTTAGAAAACTTCCAGAAATACATTATGACTATCGCAAAACCATTTTTACAATTATGTCGAAACACAACCTGGGCTCTGATACCACTGTTGGGTTTCCGGCACCGCGGCGTGTGTGTGTTCGATCATGTTTCGTAAACATGAGCACAGCGGAAGCAATAAAAATAATAAATACTCCTATTTATTACAACACACATAACACACGCATGCTATTACAACAAGTGTAGACATAACCGTAAATTAAAATTGCAATAAAAGGAAATTAAACTACGTTATACCTTTCGTATGACGTGTAGCGGGAACGGCATCAACCGGAACGATCCTCATAAGAATCGTCTCTATCCGTATCCACGCCGAGCTCCTCGGGATGACTTCGCTAAGTCACGAGCTTCGTCTTTGTACGGGTTACTAGCCTCGTGTTGAAGACGACGTGATCGAGAGATGATCACGATCCGAATCCAAATTCGGACCTAAAAACAAGTCCTCAAACTGCTTCTCCGGAGAGGTATTCGTCAACCGATTGGCCGAATCGCCGTCCTCCACATCAGAGGATTACCGGAGATCAAATCCCCGGTAAGTTAGCCGCTGTCGGAGCACTAACCGTCGTCCAAACGACGCTCCGACGAGAGGAGGAGAAGCTGTCCAGAAAACTGGACAGCTTGGTGGAGGAGTAGGCGCCGGCCAACCAAGGAAAGAAAAGCCTCACCTTGATGCCAAACCTATAGGAGATCACCGGAGGGTCGCCGTAGGTTCACGGCTGGAGCTTGCGCCCGGCAAGAGGTGGAGCCAATCAAGTGGGCGGCAAGGGCTTGGCGGGGGTTTAACAATCCCTTAAGCCCACTTTTATAGAGAACTAATTCTCTTAATGGTTAATGGATCATATCCATAAAGCCCGTTAACCCGCTCCATTAAGATAAGTTAAAATAAACCAAACCATGATGGTTTATTTTAAGTTAAAATGAACCAAACCAACCTTTGGTTCATTCGTTTAATATAAACCAAACCCTTTGGTTTATTCTCATCCATTGGATTAGAACCAAACCATTTTGGTCCATCCATTATGTCTTCATAAGACCAGCCCATCCACGCTTCCATTGCGGTGAAACAATTTCATGCTGCTTTATGTTTGGTCGACCAAACATAGTTTCTCTCGATGCGAGAATCTCATTCTCAAGCTCGTTTTAAATCCTTTGGATTACACTCGTTGTGCGTGTGACCAAATAGGTTCTCGGTTTATGTTGGCCGTCTATAATTAACCATTAATTATAGAGCGATCATGAGTGGCACCTAGTAGTACATCATGATCCCCAATTAACCGAAAAGATCAAGTTGATCGAACTATTTACGAAACCCTTGATGGCTTCGAATGAATCGTGCCCCATTCCCTTCACTCATCTTATACCCACTTGGTTGGGACATGGTCTATAGTATCGATCCCCACTAAGTGACTCGTCACACCTAGCCCAAGTATCATTTCCTCGTCCTCACAGTTCTAGTTACTCACATGTATCGAAGAGTACCTTACTCTAAACATGTATGCTTTGGCCAAAGACTTTAGTAACAATCCGACGAGAGGCCATGGGTATACATCTCCTCGCAAGGAGTGGTGAATCCTTTATAGGCTATTCAAACACCTTCGATCACCGACTTATACCCAATCATCCGGGTCCACATCTCCTTAGAGATGTTTGCTTAAGATGTCAAAGCATAAGTCTCCATGATCAAGATGACTTGAATACCGCAAGTCAAAGAACATCGCACTTAAGCCACGTAAGAACTTCATTGACATATCTATATATGCAGAGAACCATATGAAGTCTTACTACCGGTGGTCACTCCAATGAACTAGTTACCATAACTAGCATCCACGATTAACTCCGGACATCACTATGTCTCCAGCCAGTGAGAATCAGCTGCTTGGATACACCAAGGAGTATACCTCGTGCTAGTCTCAACAGAATTGATGGTGTCCAGATTCATCAATTCATCGACTAGGGATAATTCCGATACATCACAATTACACATGTAGAGATACTCACTAGTTGTGATCCAATCACAAATTCTCTCATGCTGTGAATCGTATCGTGGACATTCAGTAAATGAGTTTAAGATCCAATCAAATACATAAAACATGTATACTCAAATAGTGAATCTTCATTTATCATATAAATGGTTCATACATAAGGCGATTGCCTTAGGACATCTCTCATATATTACTAACACTTTCCTCTTGGTACAGAACCTTACTGATTATTTATATACCACTTTTACCAGACTTCCAAATCAACTATATTCCGCATGTCGTTCCTCCACGGAGAACGTTTCAATAGTTACTATTTTCCGAATACAATCTTAAACATCTGCAACATATAGAACCTATTGCAATCTTCAGCAATACCTATCAAAATATCATGATAAAGCCTCGTGACTCTCGAGGTAATACCAAAGGCACTACTTACACAAATTCCAATATCACTAATTCATCTATGGTAGATGCTCTCTATCATCACAACAGGAATCTATCTGTTGTTCCTGAATCAATAGTAACTCTTCCTAAATTCAAATGTAACTACACAGTAGCTAGCTAAAACCTCATAAGCATTTCTGCTCCTCACCTCTACAAAACAACATAACAACTCCTACTAGGTCCACGTCATATATATATATGACAACCCATCTCGTAGTTCCTCATTTGACGTAACCATGGGATACGTCTCAATCAACTAAATCAGAAACGCTCCCTTCTCTGAAACATTGCATCCGCATACAATACCCTTCCTTCCACCCGAGAATGATCAAACAACTCTGGTGTAAAAGTCAACCATCGTCTGAGCCCTGAAACTAGTTTCACAAGCTTCAGACCAAATAAATTCCAACACCTTCCTGATCCAACCAGTTAGCGATGTAATACCGCTAGAGCATCCTATCCATATCTATGGTAATGATCAAATCAATACCGAAAACCATCATCTACGGTGGCCGAGTGCTCAACTCCAACTGCCACCCTCACAAATGATCCAATCGTGTCTAGAATACACGATTTCCCAAATCCCTGGACGACAAGTCATCATCAGTCAAACAAGATAATCAAACCTCGTACAATTCATACCAAGTATGAAATTGTCATCGCTACACACCTGCATCCTCTTTACTCTAGGTTGATGATATATCAATCATCCCTACGACTTTGATAATTGTATGACTCCCTGTCACTACAATATCAACACATCAATCATAAATCAATCCTAGAGTATACACAGGTGTCCTATAGTTGATCTAAATAGATCCTCGATCCTCCATGAAGGATATTCTTTTCCTTCTACCACTACCGCATTCCATCATCAATAATTGATGTATAACCTCAAAAGTTCATATCTCTTTGAACAACAAGTTCCAGAGCTTCTCAAGAAATAAAATCTTTGGGACAACAAATATCCCATCCAATACCTCCTTTAATTGGAACTTAGATTCTTCCAATTCCCTTAGTGTTAAGCAACACCGATACCAACTAAATTATCCCCAAAATCCATTCTAACAAATATCTCTTGGCATCATCAACCTTGCCAATTCTGAAAGACCGATCGATGACGGTATCTAAGCAACTCGATTGGCTTACAGCCAATTGAATGACATTGCCTTGAGTACATCACGAGCTTTAACAACCTTGTGCGCTTTACACTAGCCCTCAGCCAACGCACCATAAGTAAAAATATTAGCTCGTAAAAATAACATTACCTCAGTACCAAATAAATTATCTCACGAGGGATCTTCGATATCGAAACTATTTTCAAATCCTCCGATCGCCTACTCTACTTGCCTATACGGCGGCAAGCCTAGAAGTTCCTCCAACACTACATCTGATTACTCTCGAATTATACAGGCATTCGAGAGACCTTCTTATACCATCATGTCACAAGCATAACCTCCAAGTTAATATCCAGATATTCACATCATATCAACCAAGTCAACTATAAAATAATTAAGTCAACTCTCTCACCATAATATAACATTTCCATCAATCAACCTCTAAACATCCAAAATCATTTTCATACCCCTGTGATAATCATCACATTAATCATCTCAACATCTCACCTATCAGTGGAAACACTATTAATCTACATGATCCAAATATAAAAATCCTTTTAATCCTATCAGTGCATGTTTTAACCATGATATTGAACACATGTATCTCTCAATATATCATCAAGGTAAACTATAGTAATACCTCAATGATCAATCCTTCAATCATCTGATACCAACCTCAATGATCAATCCTTCAACCATCTACAACTCCTTTCGAGTAAAGATGTAAACTCATCCAACTTCTGCTCTTAATAGATTCCCTATTTCACAGTAATCAAGAAAAAGAATTCGATAACTGTATGAATCTAGGTGTATACACCTCTTCCTATAATTTTCTTCAAAAAACCATACAACCAACCTCATATCTCCACAAGTGCACAAACCACTTCTGATAGACACATAAATCTGAGTAGAAAGCTTTAATCTCTATTATTGCTTTTCGCTGGGAATTGAAATGTTTCATAAATCCTTCATTCTCAAGACAGAGCCTTGATCAATATCGAACATCAACATGGGAATGCAATAATGTCTCGTGAATTCAGCTAGAAAAGCACGTTCACGTCTCCTACCGTTACCTTATCCGAAGTGTAGGTTATTATCACTAGATTGACTACATTATTCTCTTGAGACCCTTGTTGCAGTCATTTTTATAAATATGACTCACCCTAATGCCTCCCGATAGGATCTGATGGAAAAATCCAACTATCCTAATCCAAATGTAAGCAAATAAATCGTGGTGATCGAAAACAACTCAATCACTATCTTAAGTCCTTAAGTGGGGGTAAACTCTGTAATTCTAGTAAACTCTATAGTGAAATCCATTAACAATTTATCACTCAACTAAAGACTCAAGAATTCCTCAACAATGAGTCATACAAAAATAGCATAAGGAAATATTGTCTTCCAAAAACATCCTGAACCCATGATCCCGTAATGGGTTATTTTCCCAAAATTCTCCTACATATTCCACCAAGTAACAACTTGATCATTGCAATAGTAAGAAACTATCTCCACTCCTATATAAATACCAGTTAGATACTTAACAGCACCTTCAATGTTATCAATCTAAGGCTCAAGCCGCTCAAGGATCAAAATCCCTATGGAACTTCGTAACTTAAACCTCCAAGGACTGTATCCACACTAGTATACATTCTTTGTCCATTGCCCCACAGAGTAATAATCTGCCTAGCATAATCAGTGAAAATCTCTAACACTATAGTCCTTGATTTCCACAACCAATGTGACGACTTGACCCCTGCTTTTCTGACTCAGTATCAGTCAGCTCTCAAAAAGGCAATGCATCTTTTCGTCACAGGTCCAAGACTCACAAACTGAACAAGTCATTTGTGGTCAACTTCATCCACGATTACGAATAGTGACCAACACACGGAATGTTATTTCCGGTTATCCACTAAATACATAGCCAATCTAACCTGGAGTATAAACACTACGGCAACTCCGGTTGGTCACCTTGGTGGGCGACCCCTACTACGAGTCTGCACATGAGTTAAAACTCAATAGACCCTTTCTGACAACTCCATAACCAGAGATCTCACTGTCCTCTTGCGTGGTTACCCTGCACCATGTCTCGGTGCAGGTGCACACCCACCTCATCTCATATCTGTTAAATTATTACAGATGCTACTAGAACAGATGTTACTAGAAGTAAAAATATATAAAATTTTCATCATACCTATTTTGCCGCAGGAGAGGTTCTGTCGCTGCCAAATCCCCATATTGACCTCGTCATAAATCCTCGAATTCCGAAATATAAAATCATCGGAAATCCATATCAATCCAAAATTTTCCAAATTACCTCGTAAAACCTGCCAAACGTGGCGAACTCCGAAAAATCCAAAAACCCCTAGGAACTCGAAAACCTAGGCGCTCTGATACCAAATAAATTGTCACGCCCCGAAGGAGACCCCGCCAGACGAAAATCCGACAGCATCTCCCCTGTACGGGTGACAATCTCAATTTACATACAAGGCCTACACGGCCACTATACATCGGTCAACACGACCGGAATCCAAACAACACACGCAGAGTATAATTAGGCCTCAGGCCTTCAATCCAAGTAAATAAATAAACAATCTATCACATCTAAACCTACCCTTACGCCCATCTGGCAGGAATACTCAACTGAAATCCATCCAGAACAAAACTCCGAATAAAGTCCCTAAGGACACCAAAAATCCACAAATACATAAATCCAATTCCAGTCCTAAATATATCTTCTAAACAAGATATCCAAAACCAAAAAAACAAATAACCAAATACACTTCCACGACGAGGGGGTTTGACAGCTGGACTCTCCTGACAGCTTCATCCTGAAATAAATATAAATCAACGGGGTGAGTTCAAAGAACTCTGCGGGTATAGTAGATATGCAAAATCAGGTATAGCTAACAATAAAAATATCATGCCAGTACAGTCTCACATAAATAGGGTATGCAAGCAAGAAATACAAAATGACTGTACTTACCTGAATCTCCTACCCTGATATAGGAGCATGTGCCTGACTAGAAGTAATAGAGTCCTGACCATATATAAACATGTATCCTGTATGCATGACAATCATATGCACATCCAAGGCATCAATACAATAATGCAGCAAACACAATACAAAATGCAATCAGTGCAAAATGCATGTCGTGCCAATGACATGGTCACCCCTGACGCCAGTCAGCCGCCTCACACGCAATGGTGAAGCCGAGTGGGTAGGGCTATGACAACTGTGCACTCTGCCATCACTGCTCCTGAGTGACCGAGTGGACAGGATGCTGTCGGAGTACACCTATCCTCCTGCCCCAAACATAGTGGGGGAGCTAAGCTCTCATCTCTCGGTGTCATAGACGGAGGAGGATCCCTCGCTACCACGCCTCATCGCTACCCATGAGCCCATGGCGGACGGCGATTGAGCAACTGCACACACCCTCCTGATGTACCACTAACCCATGAGTGGCAGTGTGTGCAGGCCATGTAACTAGCTGCGGGCTCAACAATAATGGAACCCCGTCCAGCTAGCATGCAATCATGCGAAAATGGTGCATGATACTAAAGCATGTAAATCCTACTCAAAATACCTATCCGAATAATATGTACAATCAATATGTACATATCCATAATCCAAATAACTATGATCCAAGTCAAACAGGGAAATATAATCATATCCTATCACATGCATGTATCTAGTAGGCACCAAAAGTATACCAGGCATATAAACATGAAAAAGTTATTGTAAGCTATCCTACTAGCATATCAATTTGACTTAATCTAAAAGTTAAGTCAAAATACCCGCCTGAATATATATCCGCAAGAATGAAACCAAATCGTCACGACTGGGGACCTGCCTCGTGACCGAAACCTGCATAAAGCATGACTATAGTCAAGCACAAAAATACAATTTACCGACAAATCGAATACTTAATCGATTTCCCTTATAACCCAATTGCCCCAAATCAATTTCCAATTCTCCCAAATTTTCCAATCGTCTTAATAATCCTTTTCCTACCACAAATATCCATACCGATCAATCGAATAACACCGGAATCATACTTACCGGCCTTAGAATCCCACCGACAACCAATCCTTCCCCCAAATCAGATCCCCAACTCAATTTACAGTGTCTCAAAGATTGTTCATAGCCAATCCTTGCACGACCACCTCCAAACCCTAACCGCACAACACCCTCCAAAGAAAACCCTCACAGCCCCTCTCAGCCGTCCCCAATTCCTTCCCTACTGCCCTACTCACCGGCACCATCAACACTCACCGATCACTGCCCAAAATCACAGATTCACTATAGCAACATACACCTGCACAGATAGGAAACAAAATATATACCGAAATTTCCACTTCACCGACAAGGGCTTAGGGCTTACAGAATCCGGTGGCAGCGCTGGGGAAGAAGCTCGCGGCGGTCGCGATGCCAATCGCACCGACAATGTGAGCGTGCGTCGACGGCTGCTGTTCCGATGGCTACGCACGCCACGACCGGCCGAGGAGAATGCGGCGCAGTCCAATCGCCGCGTCAGCGAAGGAGCCGACGCCGCCTCGTCTAGAAGGAGGTCGGTATCTTGCGCAGCGAATAAGGCCCCCTCGGCGGTTGCTGCAAACCCTCGACGGCCGGAGTACCGGGAAGGCGACGACGTCCGCCGGCGCTTGCGGAGGAACGATCGACGCAAGGACTCGGGCTCGGGGAAGAAAGGATCGTCGCGGAGAAGAGGGCTCGCGAGAGAAACTGCCGAAGGAAAGTGATGTCGCGGCGGGGTGGGGAAAAAAATAAGGGAAATAGATAATTGGGTTTTCATCGTGTATTAAACCCCTTAAATAGACCTCACCAAAAGTCTATTTATTTTATCCCCGTAAAAGTCTCGTACGGAGTCCATTTAAATCCAGAAAAATTCCGGAAAAATTCCAAAAATTCCCTAAAAATACCGAGATAATTCCAGGATTATTTCCTTAATTATTGGGCCATTTAATTTAATATTTTAAATTTTTCAATATTTAACACATATTTTTGTTATTTTCTTTTTCGCCGTATGTACGACATAAACTCCAACTTGTGTAATGACTTTTGATTAATGAAATGAAATTGTGTTTTTGTTTAGTTCATTTCTATTAGTGCCTACAATTTGTTGTTTGTCAAGTTTAGAAATTGAGCATATAGTACGAAGTTATGAATATTGATACGATACAATTACACTTTTTGCGTCATATTTTTGTCATTTTGAATACCGTATCAATCCATTAATCGGATGAGCATGTTTTTCGTCTAATATTTTTCATATGTTATATTAGTCGAATAAAATGTGTATGACGAGTTTCGTGATTTTTGGACATCCACTGAATTTTCTATGCATTTTTAAACCTTGACTGAAAAATTCGAATTTCAGATTTGTCTGATATCATGATCGATCGGGTAGTGATCGCTAAGGCCAATAGCTTGATGAAAATGATTTTTCATCGGTTAAAAGGTTAATTTTGGACATTATATGATTTCCATAATATATACATGATAACTTGTATGGAAAGACGGATTTTCTTGATGCACTGGTTTCGGGGGAGTACATCCCTTATTTCTATAATTGTTTGTGCAAGGCTAGGACATATTTGCCCATTCTATTGCTTATGCTTTGCTTCACATGTTATTTCCACATCATGAAACATATCTTGGATTAAGGGGGAGCTTCATATCAATTTTATACCTTTGTTCAAGATGTGTAAATTATAATTCTTTTCTGCACTTATTGGATAAACTCTTCTCTTTTTGTTGTATGTCAAAGGGGGAGAAGGGATATTTAAGTTAGAATTCATATTGAAATATGTTTATATGCATGTGTTAAAGACCTAACTTAAATGATTGCCAAACACCAAAAAGGGGGAGATTGTTGGTGCAACAATGCCCCAAGCATTTATATATTTTGATGTTTGGATAATCATCTAAGTTAGGCAATGTTTTGTGATCTAATTGTGAACATGTTTAAGTGACAGGAAAATCCAAGTATGAAGACTTGGTAAAAGACAAGTCCAAGTGTGATCTTGGCAAAGAGAAGTCAAAGGAAAGGTCTTGGCAGCGTAAGTCCAAGCATGTAGTCTTGGCGGCGTAAAGTCCAAGCAGTCCTTGGCAAAGAAAGACCAAAGGAAAGTCTTGGTGGCATAAGTCCAAGCATGTAGTCTTGGCGGCGTAAAGTCCAAGCGTACTTTGGCAAAGAAGAAACCCAAAGCATGACGAAACCGAAGAAAGCTTTTGAAGGCAAGCGCATGGATGGAGTCGTGGACTCAGAGAAATCCTGGAGGCGCAAGGCTGATGGAGAAGCTAGAAGGTTAAGTCTAGGCTTAGGGTATGTTTTCAAGTATGAATTAGTCATACTTGGGGTGTGCCAGTCGACTGGAACATGGTGTCGATCGAACTGGCCCTTAAAATACAGCATTAGAGGTTGGAGGGCTGTTAGCAGTAGACTGGGGGTTATCTCAGTCGAACTGGTGAGAGTCGACTCAGACCTGACTGCCGCATACTGCCGGGCAATCGACTACGATATTAGCGGCCGATCGCCATGAATAAAGGCCCGTAGCCAATCGTCGGCTGGCGATGTCGAATCGGCCCCGCTGGCACTGATCGATAGTCTTTCCGTTAGTGATGATGATAGCAAATCCCGCTAATCCCACATTCGTAAGCCATTAGAATCGGCGTGATCGATGTAAGTCATCAGTCGACTGATAGACCTCCAACGGGAAAAAGAAGCTCTCTCCTATAAAAAGAGCCCAAGGGGAGCAAGAATAGGCTAATGCTTATATTCTGATCTTTCTCCTAAGCTCCCACAAGTTTTTCAAGCTTTCTAAGTGATCTTAAATCCTCTCCTCCTCTCTCTAAGCTCAAGTTTCATTCTTTGTAAAGAAGAGGAGGTTTTGTTGTAAAGGAAAGCTTCTTAGTGGAATTGCTTGGGTTGATCCACATTAAGAGCCGTGGAGCAGGAGCGTTATCTCTGAACCACGTAAAGTTTTTGTTAGCATTGCTTTTTGTTTTTACATATATTATTTGTGTTTGCTTCCGCTAATTACTCTTGTAGAAACGAAAAGCGCTATTCACCCCCCCTCTAGCTTCCAAACGATCTCCAACAGAGACCAAAGAATGCTAGAGTCATGTTGGGTTAGTCTTAATACTTGCATGTTATGTGAAGATCTTGAAATGGTTATTGTTTAAGTGATGTCAAGGTCCTTATGATCAATTTAGTTTTTAGCATATTGCGTTGGTATATTGCATGAATTTTGGAATGATGGTAATATGGGGTGATGACTAAAGTATAGTGTCAGAGTAAGATAAGAAAAAATCTAAGAATAAGACAGTAAAGTAGTGACATCTCCCCTTGTAGAGAGTGGAAAGACTAGGGGGTGTTACATTCCTGCCTAGTAACCCGATTCTGGTGTTCAAAAAGTTCCTTGAGATTGAGCATCATTTCATAGGCAGTGGTCATGGCCTGATGCTGATGTTGCAATACATTTGACATAGAAGCCAAAATGTAACACTGCGCCATCTCATCAGCCTTTATCAACTTCTTATAACTCTCTTTCTCCTTTTCCCTAGAATCATCCGTAGCCTTAGGAGGACACTCCTCGAGAAGTACATACTTGTACTCCTCAGCAGTCAAGACTATGTCCAGATTCCTTTTGCAATCCACATAGTTAGCTCCAGTAAGTTTATTTTTTTTAGTATCACAACAAGTGAGTTGAAAGTCATTTTTGAAAAACCTAAGAATCACATAGATCAAAATGTTAGATTTCAAAAATTTATTGATTCCTCAAACAATAAATTTTTAAAATCAACCACCACCTTAAAACACCGAGAATATCGTATGCCACGATAGTGTGGACGTATACAAATTCTACATATGTAAGAAGAGGTTTTATCCATTAATTTTATTATCCTGTCAACCTTACTTTTTGACAAATAAAATTAATAGTTTGTTCCTCTTCGGCCCTACAAATAAAAGCAGTGACTCTGATGGGGAGGATACTTTTATTTGCATCTAAGTGTTCACCATTACCTGATACTAAGTAAATTATCTCGGATTATGTGCCTTCCGATGAGGAAGTACACATGCTCCTCAATAACTTCCTATAACCATATTTGACCTAGTGATCCACAAAACAAACTCATTTGATATAGAGGAAGGCACTCAGAGCCAACATGCAAGTTTGTTCACATAACATGTCAAATTGTAATGGAAGCTGTAGGAATTTAAAAAAATATCCCTCTCCCACTTAGTAATTTAAAATTGAGAAATTTTAACTATGCAACCACAACAAGCATATAAATCAAAGCAATAAATATGAAAAATAACTTTTCCAACTATTATGACTTTTGTTCTCCAATATGCCTCCAGTCGTGTTGCCACCTCGTCTGCTCCTCCATACACCATGTGCAAGCCATCCGAAGATCCGAGCTGAGAAAAAAATTATTTTAATTTACATCCATCGATCCTATACTCCACAAAGGAGTGTACATGAAGTCTAGATCGGAAGTAAACTAAAATACAATAGTGGATAAATAATGCCGTACTTAATTACAAAAATTAAATACTAGCCTCGTCAACCCCGAGGATTCAAATAATATTACGATTACACACATACAATCATATACACACACATATGGCCATAATAGTTGGATCTTATTCTTGCAACCAAAAAGTTAGCCTACGCACATTCTACTATTATACGACACACATAATATATGATAAGTGCATAAAAGTACCCAAATCCTAAACACACAAAACCGGAGACCGTGACTCTGATACCACTTGAAGGTTTGAAGTTTCGCTTCTCACTTTGCTTTGGTTGCTTGTGTATGGTGATCCTATCTCGCATCCCTAGATTAAAAAAAATAATCTAGACGAAAAAGGCTTACCCAAGCAACCGATTCATCATCGTGCTTCTCAATTTGAGTCGTCGCTTGAACAAACTTGTTGTTCAAGCAACCTAACTCTTTTCCTCGATTAGCCACGGAATAGATGATGAACGGATTGTCGATTTTTGTGTTTATCTTTAGGGTCCATGATCATACAATTACAAACAAATTGCATAGAACAAGAAACTTAAACAAGAATTATACCTCTTGTTTACCTCTTGATCTTCTATCATATGACTTATCCTCTTCTTGAACGTCATGTGGGCGACGATCCTCCAAGAATCGAAGCCTCCTAGATCACATTCTTCCCTTCCTTGCTTGCTCCGAACAAGGGAAGATAACCGAGATCTTCTTCTCCTATCTAGGGTCGACCACCAAGCCTCCTAGCTTGGATGTTGCCGCCGGCCAAGGAGAGGAAGAAGGAGATGTGGGTGCCAGCCAAGAGAGGAGCTCTTGTTGCCACCGGCCAAGGAGAAAGAGAAGAAGGAAGGAGGCATCGACAATGGAGAAGGAAGACTTGTTGTTGACATCGGTCAAAAGAGAAGAGAAGCTCTAGGTTGCCGCCGCCCACAAGGAGAAGCCAAACCCTAGCCACCACCTCTTGGCGCCTAAGCTTTCCATGCCAATTCCAAAACCCTAGCCAACCTCAATTGCTTTGCCACCCAAGCCTCTCCCCCTTATTTATAGATCTCGCCCAAGCCTCTTTTTAATCATGTCCGTTGGATCTAGGTTTCATGAGGGTTTTATTAGGCTACAATAGGGACCATGAGGAGGAGTTGGATCTTGGCCACCCATTGGATCCAAACCCGATCCATTAATGATGATCCATTCCACTAAAGCGATCATCATTGATCTACCTCACTAACCCCCATAAATAAATATGGAATCTATATATTAATTGTACAAATATCTCCCTGTATTTAAGATATCGAATGTCCGTTAATTAATTAATTTACTGACAATTAATTAATTAACATCTAACTCCATGAGTAGTACCACTCAACCTTATCATCATGCTGGACCAAGTCCACCTGTAGGATTTACATGATGATCCTTATGAGCTCCTCAAGGGGACATCATCATCCTAATACATAGGGCATGGTTTCCTCCTATAATCAACAACACACAATGTAAATAATATTATTTCCCAACTTACCGAGCCTATCGATTTAACCTATAAATCTCGTCCATTGGTAAATCAAAGAAATAAATATTAAGTACATGTGCCCGTTATTATATCGGGATTAAGAGCATGTACACCATAATATCTGAGGTCTGATTCAATTATATAGTCAGTAATAAATTGAATCACCTCTAAATCGGTCCTGCTCAATACACACAAAGTGTACCAGTATAATTCTATGGTCAAGATAAACCAATACCAAATTACACTACAACCATGCCAATGGTTTGTCCAAAACCACCTTGATTGTGAGCCTCTACTTATACTCTACAAGGAACTGATAACATGATCTTCTATGTGACACCACACACCATGTTATCTACAATGTAAAGTATTAGACAATATGCATAACTATAAATATGTAAACAATGATAATGTGATTCTTATTTCAAAATGAAGATGTTCATACAAAGGCTAGGCTTTCAGTATACATCCTAACATGTTGAGTCTGATTTCTGTAAGGAAAGGTTTCTTTTATTATGTTTTGCATTGAGGGTATTTTGTGGTGTTTTTGAGGTTAGGAGATAGTTATTGATAGTGGTTCTTCCTTAATTCCTGAGATAAGTTGAAGGCAAAGGGTATTCCACAGTTTAACTCATATGGTTGCTAGTTTTATTCTTATGCCTTGTGAGGGTGTTCTTATATTTTTACTACTTGATATTTCATTTTCATTTATAGCACTTAGTATGCATATGAGGAGGATACATGATTCTTTATGTAAACTGATTGAAAATACATATGGTATAAGGAGAACATTCTTATTTACAAGAGGCTAAGGGGAGAAGAATCAATAGAAGATTCTCCTTCTAAGAAAGGTGGTGGAACAATCGGAGGAGGGATGTCAGCCGAGGGAAGAGGGGGAGTCGATAGGGGTTGCTGCTGGGGTGCTGGAGAACGCTGTAGATGATTGTCGAAGAAGAGGAAAGCAGATCGGAAGGGCCTTGTGGAGCATGGAGGCGTTGCGTTGAGGGGACCTCTAAGGAGTAGGGGTGATACATTGAGGTTGCAGTAGAGTGGGTTTCTGAATTGGCAGTTGTGTTTGTATTAGAGCTTATGAAGATAAGGCGTGATGGGGAGGCCATGAAAGGAGGGAAGGTAGAGGTGGGAGGAGGAGGAGATAGAATTTATCTTTTATAGAGGGGTTGAGGGGGAAGGCGAAGAGAAAGGTTCCCTAGGATTAATGTTGTAACCGAGGAGGTTTAAGGAATTAAAATGGGGAACCAGAAGAGTCATCCTATTTTGATAAGGAAAGAGAGGAGGTGGCTGCTCGGAAAGTTTCTATGGCAGTTAGATTGTTGGGGGGGGGGGGTATAAGCATGTTGTTACTTTTCTTTAGTAGGAAGGGTTGTTACTAAGGCAGGGTTACCTGTGGAGATCAGAGTAGAGTTTACTTGAGCAATGGCTGGTCTCCCGAGCGATAACAGGGATGGTGCTTTATATAATGCTGAAAGGTATAGATCACAAGTAGTTAAAACTTATAATAAGAAAGTAGTGCCTCATTCTATTCAGGTAGGAGACTTATTGCTAAGGAAAGTACTACCCAAGGGATCTAAGGGTAAGCTAGGACTCAAATGGGAAGGACCCTTCCATGTGGAGAGCCAAGCGGGAACAGGAGCTTATTACTTGAAGGATGCTCAAGGAAGGATTTTAGCAAGGACCTGGAATGTGTATCACTCGCGCCCTTATTTTAGTGGAGAAAACATTGTAAAGTCTATTTTTTTGTTCTTTTAAGAATAGTACAGTGTATAAAAGTCATGTATTGTATTGCAGATGTTATAGTAAATACAAATTACATTTTTTCAGTATTGGAAGGGAAAGGAAAAGATAGTAAATCAGGATGAGTGCGGTCGATTGTATTGCCAATGTCTAAAAGCTGGTAGAGTGCCCGGGAGGTGGATAGTCGGCTGCTTTGAATTGATTGATACAATCTTGGAAGCCCCATTGAAGGAAGGCAAAACCTTTGTCTAAGAACATGTCGTTAATAGTAGCTGAAGTCCAGGAGTTTTCATGAGAAGTACTGGTTCCTTCTTGAAGAGGTCATGCTTTTAAAATATCTAGAGTATTATGTAAGAAAGAAGTCTAGAAATGAAGGGCTAATAGTTCTACTCAGTCGACTTATGATTTTATATAGGAGGCTTGTAGTTCTTGTTCAAGTCTTTGATAAGCTTGTTGTAATGCCAATTCTCTAGTTTGAGATTCTTGTAATTCTTTTTTGAGATTATTAGTGGACTACGCCCATTGATTGTTTAACTGAGTTATGCTTGTGATACCCTGCAAAAATATATGTCAGTATCGAGAAAAAATAAGTAAAAGAAATTGTATGCTAACTTCATTAATATTGGATAATGTGGAGTTTGATAAGTGGGTAAAGGTTGGATGGAAAGTGTTGGCTTTTGGAGATGGAGTTGAATAGGATTTATATGGAAAGGTGGTGGAGTATGTTCGACAACTTGCAGTAATAAAGATTTTGAAAAAGAAACAAGTAAAAACTTACATGTGTCATAACAAGTATGCAGAGGTAAGTAAGAAGCGATTGTTATCGAGCGTGCCAGTCGACTGTAGAGGATAACTGGTCCTGATTAATGACAGTGTCGATCTGGTCAATAGTTGGTTTATGTTGAATTATTTTTCTAATAACAATAAAGTCATCATCTGATACTCTTCATTATCTCGGTAAGAACCTAGGGAAGGGCGAGGATGAAGAGTAGTTAACCATGTACAGGAAAAAGGAAAGGGAGAGGGAGAGTGTACAAAGAAGTAATGTTCCTTTCATCCTTTGTGTGAGGAAGGGATGCTAGTAAGGAATTGAAAGTCCGACTGAGCTTGGAAATAAAAAATGCCAATTTATGATGATTTTACTTGGAAAAAATAGTGGAAAAGAAAGGCCAAGGGAGTAATTGATAAAAAGATGTGATAAGATAGAATCCTAGCATGAAATGGAATGAGTTGGGGATTAGTTGATTTAAAGGGATAGAAAAATATTTAGAAACTTCTAAAAGGAAGGGATGAATAGGGAAGAATAGGCCATCTTCTGTTTGCTCTGAGAAAAAGGCTTTGGTGCATCTAGGGGGTAGATGAAGATGCTCGATGGAGTTAGCTGCAATCATATGAAATCCTGTAGGAAGTTGTAATCGAGAAGAAAGAGATCGGCAATGTTTTCCTATCATTTTTGAGTGTGTGGAGGCAAACCATGGGCGGGGAGTTGAAGAAAGGGGCTACATTTTTTTTTGATGGTATAGGATGATGGTCAATCTTGAAGAGTTTCTTTTCATCTTGAAGAGGAAGGGATTACTTCTATATTAATAGTGGAGAAAGGGCCTGAAAAGGAGGGAAATAACAATTTTTTCCACTCAATCTTGGAGAAGTAGAATTATGGAATCATATGACATAAGTTTGTTAGGGTGAAAATGGTGGGTAAGTAAAGAATTTAGCTTTTAGTAAGGGGAGATTGGGGTATATCAGTTTCTATTAAGGGTTTAGTAGTGTGGGAAGTTTATGAAAAGGCATATGAGGTATTAGTTTTTGTGAGTTTTATTATAAGGAATATATGCAAATTATAAGGAGAAATTTGGAAAATAAATGATTATAATATAAATCTAGAAATAAGACATTTATTATATATAAGAGATAATCTGAGAAATTATGTACAGTATGTGCAGGACAGATTCAAGAAGGATATGGGGAAGAAAGTTAGGCATTATGGTGTGATATAAAACTAATCCATTTATTGCAAATATGGAAAGCTAATGTTAGGACAATCAACCCAAGTATGTGTTTGGTTTTGATGTGTATGGAAAATGGTTTAAGTTTTGTTGTTATGGATTTGATGTGTGTGTTTAAGTTGTGCAGGACTTAGTAAATCACACATGGTTAGCTTGATGAAGCATTAGCGAGTTCATCTCATGGCTTGGGTCCTTGAGTCGGTGAAGGATAGCAAGGGGAGAAGCCGATAGTTTGGTGCATCTGAGGGACCTCCGGACGAGGAGCGAATGGAGAGAAGCCAAAGGAAGCAGACTTCAGGGCAATATGCGAAGGATGGCATGGGAGAAGCCGTGGTCTTAGTGCATTCGAGGGACGTAGCCGGATGAAGAGAGCTTCGGTGAGGGACTCCATGGGAGATGAGAGATTGAGCGATTGTTACCCGGGATGGGGTAGCTCAAGTAGGTGAACTTGGCCGAATGACTAAAGTCAAGTGTCGAAAGCTCAAACATGTGTTTAAGGTTTACACGACGATTGGATGAGTCGGATGCTCAAACATATGTTTCAGGTTTTACCCGACGATTGGAAGTGTCAGATGCTCAAACATGTGTTTGAGGTTTTGCTCGACAAATGGAAGTGTCGGATGCTCAAACATATGATTTGAGGTTTTATTTGACGCTCGGATGCTCAAACATCTTGATGTTTGAGGTTTTACCCGACAACAGTCGACTACCATGTAATGGCAGTCGACTGGTCCGAGTAAACTAGTAGTTGACCGGTGTCAACTAGGGTTTTGTGGCCCAACAATCGACTGCCAAGGGATGGTAGTCGACTACTCCACTATCAGTCGACTGCCAAGGATGGCAGTCAACTGCTATGGGTGAACATGGACATAGAACCGCTCGTAGTCGGTGATCGATCGGCTCATAGCGATCGACTCTGATATCGCAGTTGGTGCCAAGAGTCTTATTGGATGGTGACGATGGCAAGTCAGAAGCTGTTGAAAGTAGGTCGTTAGAGCGACAGTCGACTGATGGCATGCAACAGTCGACTGTTGCATGCCTAATGGGAAGAAACCCTTCTTCTCTATAAAAAGAAGGGTTGGGTGCCTTGGGGAGGTTAATGCTCCCACTCCTAACTGTTCCCCAAGTGCTGTGAACATCTCTACTCTCCTCTTCCTTGCTCTTATCTCAATTCTATTGTAAGAGGGAGGGATTGTGTAAGAAGGTTTACCTCCACCTTGTCTTAGGCTATAAGAGAGATTAGTGGATTGGTTTGAGGGAGTGATTCGTCTTACGAATTGTCTGTGGATTAGCGACAAGGGCCGTGAACCACATTACATCCTCGTCTTAGTGTTTTCTTCTCTTTATCTTTGTCTTTAGTTTTAATTGTCTTATTTTAGCATACATTCCATTGCACTAACTATTTTTAGACGATTAAGAATGCGAGAATTCCATCTACGACAACGAGGTCTATTCAACCCCCCTTCTAGTTGGACCACGATCCTCTAACAAGTGGTATCAAAGCCAAGGTAGCTTGTCAACGGACTCACCGCCGCAACAAGCACAACAACGAAATGGCCGACATGAATATCCATCCACCCAAATTCGAATGGGACTTCACATGGTGGAAAAATCGTATGGAGGTATTTTTTGAAATTGACTTTGAAATAATGTTAATTATGGAAAACGATTTCGAAGTGCCTAAGGATGAAGAAGGGGAGCTATTATAGAAATCGAGATGAACCAAGAAGCAAAGAGAGGAGCACTTGGCAAATTCAAAAGTCAAGTACTATCTTTTCAATGTGCTTCCTCAACAAGAGATCAATAGGATTGGAGAGTGCTCAAGCACTAAAGAGATGTGGGAGAAGCTAGTGGAGCTTCATGAAGGCACCTCCAAAGCAAAACTCACAAGAAGGGACCTTCTCCGATCGCAACTTAACAATATCAAACTAGAAAAAGGAGAAAATGTATTATCTCTACACTCAAGATTTAAGGAAATAATTAATGGATTGTCAAGTGTAGGGGAGAAGCTCTCCAATAGAGATATGATCGTGAAGGCAATAGATGTATTCTCCCAATCATCGAAATGGAGCTCTATGGTGGACTCATTTTACATCTCAAGAAATCTAGAGGTAAGTACTATAGAAGAATTTTTCTCTACTATGGAGCTTCGTGAAACTAGACTTGAAGGTATAATTGAAGAACCAAGCCAAAAATCAAGGGGAGTAGCACTAGTTGCCAACAAGGGAAAAGAGAAGGAGACTACACCACCATCATCGTATGGCGAATCATCTTCCTCCATGAACACCGATGAAGAGACATACATGGTAAGAAAGGTGAGACGTGCTTTAAAAGACTTTAAATTTAACAAGTCTCATGATAGGAGAAGGAGGACTAGGAAGGTGATATGCTAAAATTTCCAAGGAGAGGGACACATGAGGGATGAATGTCCCTTGTTGAACAAGATCAAGGAAGAAAGGAAGAAGAATGACAATAAGAAAGAAAGGAAGAAGAAGGAAGAGAAGAAATCAAAAGATAAGGGAAAGGGAAAAATGCAAAACCTAAAAGCTATGTGGGATGACCCGTCCTAATCGGAGGAAAAAATCTTCATGCACCTTGCACTCATGGGGATTGAAGATGTAGCCTCCACCTCATTCGAAAAAGAAGAAGCAACCACAAGTGAGGAGGAGAGCTCAAGTATAGGGGGAGCTTTAACCTCGAAATCGGAAGAAGATGATTGGGTAAGTGAGGTAAAGAAACTACCCTCCCATGATGTCATTTCCATGATTTTTAATTTAACTAAGGATTTATTTAGAATGAAGAATAAAAATAAATGCATGTTAAGTGAAATTAGAACTCTAGAAGAAAAATTAAAAAATACATGTTCACATGATAATGTTTTTTCTTCTAGTGAAAATGATGCATGCTTATAAGAGAATAGGATTTTAAGGGAAAAGGTAGAATTACTCACTAAGGCCCTTGAGAAATTCACAATTAGCTCAAATACATTAAATATGATCATTGGAAGCCAAAGAGCTAGCTTTAACAAAAAGGGCTTAGGATATAAGGGATCAAAGAAATGAGAAAGCTTACCATTGCTTAATTGCTAGAGGACAATCTAAAACAACCATGGTAGCTAGGAAATGGATCCCTAAGGAGTACTTGGTGAACCCTATTGAAAAGAACTTATACTGGGTTCCCAAGTCAATCCTTAAAGGTTAGAGAAACCTAGGATAGTCAACCATAAGTGGGCTTATTTCATGTCATGCTATTTGGTTGACTTATGATGATGTTAGGTGATAATATTTGACTTATGATCATGATTGGGGAGTTTGGATGATACTTAACCTTGAGTAGAAATTGCATGAAGTTTATGTTTAAGTATAAATACCTTAGTTATATCTCACATTCATCATAAGGCTAACTTGATTGAAAACATAGCAATGGGTGAGATGTTAGGTTGATACAAGTGATTCACTAATGCTTATGACTTTTTGATGAATAATTATATGTATTATGATAGAGTAATCATAGACCAACTATGGGGAAAGCATATGTTCAATTCATAGACATATTGCCTAAAGATCGTAGTTGGATATTTTTAATGATTTAAAACCATTTCATGTTTTGAAAACTTAGAGTTCATGTTTTGAAATGCTCTAAGGCAAACATAGACTTTCAAGTTGATACAAAATTTGAAGATTTTAAAGCTTTTGAGTTTTTGCCTAATTTTAAAAAATTGAATGCATTTTCATGAAAAATCATTTTTCTCTGATAGAGGAACTCATAAGAAATGTGTTCCCAAAATTTGTGATTTTTTGAATTTTTATAATTTTTAATGCATTTTTGAAGTTGACTTTAGAAATCAGAATTTGAAACTTTCAGTTACTAGTCGACTGATGAAGAATGTCAGTCGACTGATGAAGAATGTCAGTCGACTGCTATGTTGAAAAAGTGGGTTTTTGTGTTTTAAAATTTGATCTTTGGTGTTTTTACTCTCTTAGACAGTGATACCAACTTGTATAACATATGTATGATGTTTTTGATGGGGTCAAAGGGGGAGAAGTGTTAGAGTTTAAGTTAATTATGCTAGGGGGAATTAGCATGTGTTGAGGGGGAGTTGCATGTATTAAGAGGGAGTTTGATTTACATGCTTACTTTCCTTTAAATGTTTTTGAGTGTTTTTACCTAACTTAAACATATTGCCAAACATCAAAAAGGGGGAGATTGTTAGGGCAATCAACCCAAGTATGTGTTTGGTTTTGATGTGTGTGGCAAAGGGTTAAAGTTAGGTTGTTATGGATTTGATGTGTGTATTTAAGTTGTGCAAGACTTAGTAAATCACACATGGTTAGCTTGATGAAGCATTGGTGAGTTCATCATCTCATGACTCGGGTCCTTGAGTCGGTGAAGGATGGCACGGGGAGAAGCCGTGAGCTTGGTGCATCTGAGGGATCGTCGGACAAGGAGCGAATGGAGTGAAGCCAAAAGAAACAGACTTCAGGGCAAGACACGAGGGATGTCACGGGAGAAGTCGCGAGCTTAGTGCATCAGAGGGATGTAGCCGGACAAAGAGAGCTTCGATGAGGGACTTCATGGGAGATGAGAGATTAAGCGATTGTAACCCGGGATGGGGTAGCTCAAGTAGGTGAACTTAGTTGAATGACTAAAGTCAAGTGTCGGACGCTCAAACATGTGTTTGAGATTTACCCGACGATTTGATGAGTCGGATGCTCAAACATGTATTTGAGGTTTTACTCGACGGTTGGAAGTGTCGGATGCTCAAATATGTGTTTGAGGTTTTGCCCGACGATTGGAAGAGTCGGATGCTCAAACATATGGTTTGAGGTTTTACCCGACAGTCGGATGCTCAAACATCTTGATGTCTGAGGTTTTACCCGACAATAGTCGACTGGTTCGAGTAAACTAGTAGTTGACCGGTGTCAACAAGGGTTTTGTAGCCCAACAGTCGACTGCCAAGAGATGACAGTCGACTACTCCACCATCAGTCGACTACCGAGGATGGTAGTCAATTGCTATGGGTGAATGCGGGTACAAAACCGCTCGTAGCCGACTGATCAGTTGACTATGCAATCAACAATCAACTGTTGATATCAGCAGTCGACTGCCAAGGGTACCATTGGACAATGACGATGACAAGTTAGAAGCCATTGGAAGTCAGCCGTTAGAGTGGCAGCCGACTGATGGCATGCAATAGTCGACTGCTGCATGTCCAACGGAAAGAAACCCTTCTTCTAAAAAAAAAGAAGGGTTGGGGTGCCTTGGGGAGGTTAATGCTTTCACTCCTAACTGTTCCCCAAGTGTTGTGAGCATCTCTACTCTCCTCTTCCTTGCTCTTATCTCAATTCTATTGTAAGAGGGAGAGATTGTGTAAGAAGGTTTACCTCCACCATGTCCTGGGCTAAAGGAGAGATTAGTTGATTGGTTGGAGGGAGTGATTCTCCTTACTAATCGTTCGTGGATTAGCAACAAGGGTCGTGAACCACGTTATATCCTCGTCTTAGCGTTTGCTTCTCTTTATCTTTGTCTTTATTTTTAATTGTCTTGTTTTAGCATACATTCCGCTACGTTTACTATTTTTAGATGATTAAGAATGCGAGAATTCCATCTACGACAAAGAGGGCTATTCAACCCCCCTTCTAGCCGGGCCATGATCCTCCAACAGCTAAGACATTCATTGTAAAACATGTTGAGAAAAAGTAAGTGTTACAAAAGTAATTTTTCATTACATATATTCATGAATTACAAGATGTTTATTAAAAGGACTACTACTCGGAATTAGTATCCGAGTTAGTATTGAAAGCCTCCGAGGGGAACTTCTTATAGGCTTGAGTTCATGGTTGGGAAGACCTGGTTGGATAACTCATGGTTAAGGTGATTGGCTCATTTAGTTTGCTCATTGGCAATGTGATAGTGCTTGAAAATGATGCTTCAATATATGAAAGTGAAATTGAAACACATCTAGGATGTTGAAGGTGTAGGAGATCCTTGGATGGCTAGAGGGTGGTGAATAGCCTCTTTTATTTTCTACAAGAATGTTAGTGGAAGCAATAATAACAAATAAAGGAAATCAAAAGACAATTCTAACACAATATTTAACGTGATTCAGAGATGACGCTCCTACTCTACGACAATCCGTAAGGTGATCAACCCTAGTAATTCTCCACTAAATTCTCCTTTTGATGATCACACACCAAGGTGGAGAAGCCCTCTTACAATCACTCTTCTTCTTACAAATGATGGAAGTGAAAATAGAGAAGAAGAGATTAAAACACACTAGAATGCTTGAGGAAAATTGGTGAGCTTGAGAGTAGAGTTTGGAATGAGAGCACTAGCCCTCTCAAGCTCCCCAAGGCCTCGTTTTATAGAGAAGAGGTTGATTTTCCCATTGAGCCTATAATAGTCGACTGATGCATACCAGCAATCGACTGCTGCTATAGTTGACCTAATCCAACAGCTTCTGATGAGCCAAATTTTCGGTCATCACTGCCCAACGGGACTCTGATCAGTCGACTGATCACACTAGCAGTCGACTAATCGAGCATCAGTCGACTGCTCCAAGCAATCAGTCGACTAAAGATGTTTCTGTGCCCGTGTCCACTTATAACAGTCGATTGCCAGGGTATGGAAGTTGACTGATTATGGACTAGTCAACTTCCAAACCCTAGCAGTCGACTGATGGGCTACAAAACTCAGCCAACTCCAGTTGACTAGATGACTAGTCGACCGGGTCATAACCCCCGTCAACTATTCGAGCCTTCTGGACCCACGAGTACCGAAAACTCGAGACTAGTAGACTGCAACAAGACCCCAGTCGACTGGCATACTTCAAGTATGATCAAATCATACTTAAAACGAACACCCTAGACCTAGACTCAACCTTTTAGCTCTTCCTTCAATCTTGCGCCTCCAGGATCCCTCTGAGTCCGTGACTCCTTCATCCTTGAGCTTGCTTCCAAGAGCTTCCCTCGGTTTCTTCATGTCTTGGGTTTCTCCTTTGCCAAAATCCGCTTGAACTTTACGCCGCCAAGACTTTATGCTTGGTCTTACACTGCCAAGACCTTGCCTTTGGACCTCCTTTTTCAAGGTCCACTTGGACTTTACACCGCCAAGACTACATGCTTGGACTTATGCTACCAAGACTTTCCCTTGGACTTTTCTTGCCAAGATTCACACTTGGACTTTTCTTTTACCAAGTCTTCATACTTGGATTTTCCTGTCACTTGACACATTCACAGTTAGATCACAAATATTTCCTGACTATAAATGATTATCTAAACATCAAAATACGTAAATGCTTGGGGCATTGTTGCATCAACAATCTCCTTTTTTTGATGTTTGGCCATCATTTAATTTAGGTCTTGAAATATACTTGACATATGCAATGAAAAGATCATAAATCCCAATATGAATTCTAACTTAAAGTCCCCTTCTCCCCCTTTGACACATATCAAAAAGAGAAGGACTCATAGAAGAAAAAATTCATTGATGAGT
This sequence comes from Wurfbainia villosa, assembly GCA_025175895.1. Classification (NCBI taxonomy): domain Eukaryota; kingdom Viridiplantae; phylum Streptophyta; class Magnoliopsida; order Zingiberales; family Zingiberaceae; genus Wurfbainia; species Wurfbainia villosa. Next base: position 6,263,511 of record CM046009.1, read on the forward strand.
AAAATTTGGTTATGCCTTGAACTAAGGTATAAGATAGACATAGGGCTCCCTTTTAATCCAAGACATAGTATATCATGTGTAAAGAACATGTTGAGCAAAGCATGAAACCATAGAAATATATCCTAACTTTTCACCGACAATAAACATTATGCATATAGATTTTGGGATGAAAAATATATCATAAGACACTCCCCCTAAATCAATGCATCCATTAGTCCTACTCCCCCTTATTTGCTGCGCTTATCATACCATAGGGTTAGGACACTTAAAATTAACTCTAGACAAGAAAGGAGAGCTGATCTGTAGAAAAAATAGTATAGCAGTTGACTATAAACTGAAGCAATCGACTGCTAACCCTGAGACGTCAATTTCAGCTTTTCAGTCCAACTTCAAAAATGCATAACTAATTAAAAAAATAGAAAAAAATCATAAAATTTTGTAGACACATTTATAAAGTCATTTTTTATCAAGGAAAAATAATTCAAAATATATATCTTTTCTAAATTTTGAAATTGACACAAATTTGAAATCTAGCAAAAGCTTTAAGATTTTTCAAGACTTTATACCACTTTTTGCTTATCAAATGAAAATTGTTTTTCAAAATATGATAAACATAGTTTAAAATATATTTTGTTTGACATTTCTAGTCATGTTCTTAGAGCTATTTGCATATCAATTGTACACAAGCCTTCCCAATGATTAGTCCAATTAAGGATCAATGTCTCTAGATGTTATATTGATTCATAGTAATGCATCATAACAAGCATGATGAACCAAATGGATCTTTCTAACATCTCACATCATGTATAAGTGTCTCAATACAAAAATCATGGATCTTTAAGTGTTTTGTGAGATGCTATAAGGTATAGTTTTAGATTTTCTATGGGATCATGCAAACCTAAACCTCTACTCTACAAAACACATCCCAAGTTCTCATTTAAGTGATGAAAATTCCACTTTGGGAAGAGCCTTGGTGAAAATGTCAGCAAGGTTGGACTTAGATTCTATGTAGTTAAGTTCAATGCCCCCCTTTGTCACATGATCTCTAATGAAGTGATGCTTCACTTTAATGTGCTTTGTCCTAGAGTGATGTACCAAATTTTTGGTCAAATTTATGGTACACACATTATCACAATAAACTTTAATGTTGGAATAGGATAGCTCATAGTCCTCTAGAGTGTATCTCATCCAAAGCAATTGAGCTACACAACCACCCATAGTCACATACTCGGGCTTGGTGGTGGATAAAACAACACAAAATTGCTTTCTACTACTCCAACTAACTAAGGAGGATCCAAGAAATTGGTAACCACCACTTGTACTCTTCCAATCCAATTTATAACCCGCATAATCGGAATCGGTATACCCAACCAAGTCAAAAGACCTAGTCCTAGGGTACCAAAATCCTACATTTAGTGTGCCTTTAATGTATCTTAAAATTCTTTTAACGACCACTAAGTGAGACTCTTTGGCACAAGATTGGTATCTAGCATACATACCTACCGCAAACAAAATATCGGGTCTACTAGCAGTTAGGTATACAAGGCTACCAATCATGCTTCTATAAAATTTTGTATCAACTAATTTGCCTTCTTGATCATTATCTATTTTTGTGTTGGTTGCCATAGGGGTGTTTACTACCTTAGCATTTTCCAAACCAAATGTCTTGATCATTTCTTTGGCATATTTGGTTTGGTATATGTGGATTCTCTCATTTGTTTGTTTAACTTGTAAACCTAAGAAGAAATTTAACTCCCCAACTAGACTCATTTCAAACTCATTTTCCATATTTTTAATAAAGTCTTGAAAGAGTTCATCATTTGTTGATCCAAAAATGATGTCATCAACATACACTTGGGTAACAAAGATATCCTTTGATTTTGACTTTATGAAAAGAGTTTGATTTACTTGGGCCCTTCTAAAATCCTTAGAAATTAAGAAAGATGACAATCTTTCATACCAAGCCCAGGGAGCTTGTTTTAACCCATATAAAGCTTTTCTTAGCTTATATACGTGATTTGGGTAATCAACACTTTCAAACCTAGGGGGTTGTTATACATATACCTCTTCCTTAATAAACCCGTTTAAGAATGTTGATTTCACATCCATTTGGTGAAGCTTAAAATACATGTGAGCAACATATCCTAAAAGGATTCTAATTGACTCTAACCTAGCAACCGGGGCATAAGTTTCAGCATAATCAAGTCCTTCAACTTGATTAAAACCCCTTGCAATCAACCTAGCTTTTTTTTCTAGTTATGTTTCCTTGATCATCCAATTTATTCCTAAAGACCCATCTTGTGGTAACTATGGTGCTATCATTGGGTCTAGGGACTAGCTCCCATACTTGACTTCTCTCAAATTGAGTCAATTCTTCTTGCATTGCCAAAATCCAATCTCGATCAAGTAATGCATCATTGATTGATTTAGGCTCAATTTGTGAGATAAGAGCTACTTGGACTAGTAGGAGCTTTATGAAAAGATCTAGTTCTAACTCCTTGGGATAGATCTCCCACTACTTGATCAAGTGGGTGATTTCGATGTATCCTTAGGGTCCTAGGAGGCGATTCAAATTGATTTAGATCATGGTTGTCTTCCTTCCTCCTCTCATCATCGGAATCTTCTCTTCCTCCCCCTTGATTACTACTTCCTAATCCTCCCCCTTGATCATTACCCCCCAAGGTCAAGTTTTGAAATTTTTGAGTAATGTCTTGATTATTCTCATTTATATCCTTATCAATGGAGGATTTTCTAGGATAAGTACTAGAGGACTCATCAAATTCAAGATTAAAGGATTTCTTAACCTTCTGAGTCCTCTTATTGTAAACCCTATAACCTCTACTAGTGGATGAGTATCCAACTAGGATTCCCTCATCCGCCTTTGACTCAAATTTACCTAAATTGTCCTTGGTATTTAAACTATAGGCTTTACAACCAAAGACCTTGAAATATTGAATTATAGGAATTTTCCCATTCCATAATTCAAATGGTGTTTTGCCTAAAAACCTATGAATTAAGACTCAATTTTGGATATAGCAAGCGGTGTTAAGCGCTTCCGCCCACAAGTAGCTAGGTAAAGAATATGCATTAAGTATTGCCCTAGCCGCTTCTTGTAGGGCACGATTTCTCCTTTCCACCACCCCAATTTTTTGGGGTGTTCTAAGACAAGAGAACTCATACTTGTACCCTTGTTCTAAGAAAAATTTTGAAAAATTAGAATTCTCAAATTCTCCACCATGATCACTACAATCAGGTTGATTTTTTGATTTCTTTCATTTTCAACCCTTTTGCTAAATCCTATGATTATTTCTAAGGTATCATCCTTATGTTTCATAAAGTAAATCCATGTATACCTAGAAAAATCATCAACTATGACTAAACAATATTTGTTACCATTTAAAGAAGGAATACTATGGAAATCAAACAAGTCCAATTGTAAAAGCTCTAAAGGTAATGAGGTACTAGTTAGGGGTTTACCTTTGTGTGATGATTTTGATTTCTTTCCTTCTTGGAATGCATCACACAATTTATCCTTAATGTACTTGATCTTTGGTAGCCCCTTCACTAACTCCAATTTTTCTACCTTGGCTATGTTTTTCATATTGATGTGTCAACCTTCTATGCCATAGCCACCCTTCCTCTTCTTTTGCCATAAGACACTTAGTAGAAATGTTAGAAGCATAGGATAAATCAACATAATAAATATTCGATTTTCTATATCCAACTAACATGCAATCATTCAAGCTTTTGTGTCTAATTACACATTTTGAGGAATTGAATTCAACACTATAGCTGACATCACAAAGTTGGATAACACTAAGTAAATTGAATTTCATGCTTTTAACTAGTAAGACTTTATGAATAATAATTTTAGGGGATACCTCAATTGTGCCTTTACCTAAAATTTTGAGTTTTCCACTATTTCCAAAAGACACGGTTCCCTTGTTAATGTGGTTAATTGTAGAAAACTTGCTCACATCTCTGATCATATGTCTTGAGCAACTGCTATCCACAATCCACATACTTGGTCATTCTACCTAAACAACATGAAAAACAAATTCCTTAGGTACTCAAATTTTTGGACTGGTAACATCAATCAAAAACTTCTTGGGAACCCAAGCCTTTTTAACCTTGCTCCTAATTGTTGCCTTTCTACTAATTAGGGAGGTATAGGCTTCTTCCTTGTCCTTAGGTTTATATCCTATGCCAACCTTGTTATAAATAACCCTTTGATCCCTAAGTATCATGTCAAGGTATCTAGATCGATTAGTGAATTTTTCTAAACATGTCTTTAACTCAATAACCTCATTATTAAGTTTTTCATTTTCCTCTCTAAGCATGCAATTGTTATCACCTAAAGGTTCTTCATTCCTAATTGTCTTAATTTCTACCTTCAAGTCATTAATCCTAGATTTTGATTTGTCCAAAGAATTTTTAAGATATGCAATAGTTTTGTACAATAATTCTCTTCTAGGAGAGTCTTTTACCTCATCATCACTAGAGGATGATTCATCGCTTGATGAGCACTAGCCCTCTCAAGCTCCCCAAGGCCTCTTTTTTTTTATAGAGAAGAGGCTGATTTTCCTATTGAGCCTACAACAATTGACTGATGCATACCAACAGTCGACTGTTGCTATAGCTAACCTAATCCAATGACTTCTGACGAGCCAGATATGCGGTCGTCACTGCCCAATGGGACTCTAATCAGTCGACTAATCACACTAGCAGTCGACTGTTCCAAGAAATTAGTTGACTAAAATGTTTCTATGCATGTGTCCATTATAATGCGATCGGCCGGTATGACAATGACTGATTATGACGATCGATTACAAACCCTAGCGATGATGATGGCACAAAACTTCGGCCAACTCGTTTGATTGTGACCAATCGATTGGGTCATAACTCCAGTCGACTATTCGAGCCTTTTGGACCCTCGAGTACTGAAAACTCGAGACCAATCAACTGAGACAAGACCCCAGCCGATTGGCATACTTCAAGTATAATCAAATCATACTTGAAAGACTACATACTTGGACTTATGCTACCAAGACATTCCCTTGGACTTTTCTTGCCAAGATTAACACTTGGACTTCTCTTTTACCAAGTCTTCATACTTGATTTTTCCTGTCACTTGACACATTCACAGTTAGATCACAAATATTACCTAACTATAAATGATTATCCAAAAATCAAAATACATAAATGCTTGGGGCTTTATTGGACCAACAAAAGGTTGTGTCTTTGAGTTCAATAAAGGCATCTATGAGATCTTCCATGGGTTGTAAACACTCGCCTGACTGGAGATGCCAGTCACTTTTCTTTTGTTTCCATTTTTGAATTTTTGACTATTAGAAGGCTATTGTTTGGGTTGACACTTTAGCACGTTCTTGTAGCCATCTGATGTGTGTATTTCTGAGGGAGAATTCTTTTTTCATTTGTTGAATATCTTGCTTGTGTTGTGCAGAGACTCTTTCTTTTTCTGGTATTAGTTGATCCCAGTCAGTAGACAGAGTTTCTACCTAGAGCTGCATCCATTGAATTTTCTGTTGATATTCAATTTCTTTTGCTACCCAATAAGGAGAGGAAGGGGGGGGTTTGTCTGTGTTCCCAGATTAAGAGTTGTGAATTCCTGAGGGTTAGTCTGGGTGCCCTAGTAGAGATTGAAGGAGCGGATGGCATTGCAGAGGGTTGTGGTGGCTCTGAATAGGAAGTAGATGGTCTGCATTGTTGGCTCTGGTATTCAGATAACCACTAACCGAATGTCTAAAGCTTGGAGGTACTCTGAAAAATGAATTAAAGTAGTATGAAATAAACTTTTTGTATAGGGAAATAATTAGTGAATAAGGAAACTTACTATATGGAGGCTTTATTGTAGTTCTTGTAAGATTAGAAGCATTTCAGTGGGGCAAAAGAGGGGAGTGCCTTGCGGTATTGTGGAATCTAATATAGGGGCAAGAGTATCAGAGGGAATAACATGGGAAGGAAATGTAGGGAGAGATTCTGAAATGTAAGGAGGTGTAGGCATTACAAGAAGAGAAGAAAGAAGATGACTAGGGTAGTAGTCTGATACAGCTTGTACCAGTAGGTCTAAAGGGGAGGAGGTTGTGGATTATGTAGTGATTGGATCGGAGGAATGTATGGGTTTTGGTTGTTTAGTGGGAAATAGGGAGGCTAAGGGAAGATTGTCTGCGGAAGAAGAGGGGAAAGAAGAGGAAGAAAGTTCAATAGGATCATAGGAAGTATCGAGGGGTGGACTGTGGATAGATGTATCAGGAAGGGGATTGAAGTTCTGAAGGAGTTGAAGAGGAGGGTTCTGTGAGGGGTAAAGTGACAAGGAAAGGAAAGAGGTTGGGAATTGGTTCTGGTGGAGGACGAAGTAAATGGGGATTGACAAAGGTGATAGAGGGTTGGTCTGGCTCGACAAGGGTTACAATGGGAACTTGAGGGAGTTCTAGGGAAACCTGTGATATAGAAGTATAAGTTATTCTTTCAAGAATTGAATCAAGAAATGTAAAGTAAGCAGTAATGGAGGAGTAAGGATTAGTTACTGAAGTGGGTGGCTCGGGGATGGAAGAGGAAGAAGCTGTCAGTTCTGTTCTTTTCCCTTTCTTTTGTTGTTTTTCCAAAGTCCTTGCAATGGCTACACTCATCATATCTTCCGCAAAATAGAAAGTTGGTGAACATTTTTAAATTGAATTATTAATTATATAGAATATGGTATTGGTATACATTGAAAAGTAGAAATTGTGACTATTTGGCACGAGGTGACAATATCAGTTCAGTGCTTGTGTGGGTCAGGAGATTAGTTGATATGCAAGAGTAAATACAATAGGTATGTAAAGTAAGATATCAGTATATTTTTTAGATGTGTGGAATGAAGTATTAATATGTGTTTCTAGATCAGAATGATAAGTATGCAAGGTAAGGTGTTAATATGCAGATTACAAGGAACGAAGTGCAGTATCATTATGTGTATAAAGACAAATACAATAAATAAAGCTTACCAATTGGATGAGCATCTTGTGATTGTATGGGTGATAACCCATAATAGGATAGGATGGGTTCTTGGAGAAGTTCATTAATACTAAAGTGTTTGTTTTTAAGTTTGGCTTCGATAGAGGGAAAGTTGATGGCTACTTTAACTATTTTGAGATCAGGAAGATTTTGAAGGGTAGTTTTTCAAGTGTGAGAAAATTGTAGGATTGGATCCATAGGGGCGAGGAAGTATAATTCTTTCCAGCCCTTATGGGAAGTGGGCATATCAGTCAAGAATTGATAGCCTTGGCATGCAATGAAGTAAAACACGCCTAAGTCATCCATTTTTAATTGGTAAAGACAGTGGAATATGTGAGGAATTTGGGGGATGTCGAGATGTCGGAATACGATTATAGTTCCACTAGAATACAGATGGAGTTATGGGTTAGCTAGTTGATAGGAAGGACAAAATAGGTTAGAAAATGAAAGAGAGGCTTTGGGACAGAAAGGCAAAGACCTCCTTCTAGCTGCCCTGTGAAGAGGGTGCTAGTGCCAGGCGGAGGATGATGAGGGTGTTGGTCCCGAGTAGGGATGATAATGATGAAACCTTCAGAGATGTATTTGGGTTCATGGAGGAAAAATGAATTATTAAGGGTCAGCTGGTTGGGCGTGGTTTCGTACCAGGGAATGGTGGAGGTGGAGGAAGCCAGGGAGAAGAGATGGTGGTAGAGAGTTTGAAGGTGCCGGAGAAGGAGGGATCTAGGGTTTCAAGCGTAAGTAGAGGTTGAACGGTAAAGTGTTAATGAGGGCAGTGGTTTTTAAGAGAAAAATGGGGAATAAGTATGATGGTCTGGATGTTGAGAAAATGTGGTTCAGAATTTTTTTAAACCCTAATATTTTTCTTAAAGAATTTGTTCTCTTGCAGGGGTTATAAGTATTTTTTACTAAGCATCTTGCGCCTAATACACAATTCCAAGGTTATCTAATGTTCTTTTGCAAGGAAGGGTCATAAATGTTTCTAAGGCATTTTACGCCTAAGGGTTTTAGGCTATCTAATGTTCTTTGGCAAAAGGATATATAATTTTTTCTAAGGCATTCTATGTCTCGTGCAAAATTTGAAGGCTATCAAATTTTTCTAAAGGCATTATATGGTTGGTATAGAGCAGGATTAACTAAAACTCTTATACAAAGGGATATTACTATTTTTAAGGTTTGTGGCATCTACTCAAATTCTTTCTGGCAGTTGTTAAGGACATTTATGCTAAGGGTTTCTATGCTTAATTAGAACTTCATCTTTCTTATTTCACTGGTATTTTTTCTAAGGTATGACAAATTTGTTATAATTTTCTTGTAAAGATTAGTAGTATTTTTTCTAAGTGTTGAAAACTAACTCAGGTTTTATGCCTACTATAACAACCTATGGGCTAGGTAGCTACATTCCTCCACTGGGGCTATAATGCGGCTATATGACATATGTAAAATGTTCTTAAGGCTTTGCGCCTATTATAACAGCCTTTGGGCTAGGTAGCTACATTTTCCCATGGGGACTATAACGCTACTATATGACATATGTAAAATGTTCTTAAGATCCTTACGCCTCTTATAATAGCCTATGGGTTATATAGTTACCTTCCCCCACAGGGACTATAATGCCAGCTATAATGGGCAGGTAAATACTAACAAAGCCCAACACCTAACATGAGAGTTTAAGGCTCAACGCCTCACATGAGAGTTTAGGGCCCAATGCCTAGAATGAAAGGTTAAGGCCCTGCACCTACTATGACACCTTGTGATTGTTGGCATAATCTGTGTTAGTTTATACTTGTAAAACTTCACTCGACTTCGCTCTTCAGTTTCACTAAAAAGGGGGGACTTATGATGGATATGAGGTTTCAGTTGAGGCGGTAGAGTCTTGTTATTTGCAGTTAAAAGTAGTAAAAATTTTATTATTGGCAGTTAAGGCAGAGAAGTTTCTATCTCAGTAGAAGCAATTTTAGTAAGTACTTATGAAACTTCATTTAACTTTGCTCTTCAGTTTCACTAAAGAGGGGGAACATATGATGGGGTCAAGGTTTTTTTATCAGATTAGGAGATTTGCTGAGCACTATGAGAACTTCCTGAGAAGTTTATGTTCTGCCTGAGCAGTATATATGGTTTCTTAGCCCAATAGGGGAAAGAAGTGCAGTGGTGTTCAGAAGTGAAATATAGAGTTGGTAGAATAGTTTATTCTTCTCTCGAGCAGTCTATATGTTTCCCGAGCAGTGTATAGAATTCTCGAGCCCAGTAACGGTGAGTAGTGCAGTGTTGCTCAGTGCTTAGTATCGCATCGGCAAAGCAGTCTATGAGAAATCCTGAGTGGTTTATGTATTTCTTGAGTAGTTAGTGTATGTCTTAAACCGTATGCTTATTTCCCGAGCTATATATTCATTTCTTGAGCCCAGTAGGGGTGAGTAGTGCAGTGTTGCTCAGTGCTTAGTATCGCATCGGTAGAGCAGTCTATGAGAAATCTCGAGCGATTTATGTATTTCCCGAGCGATTAGTGTATGTCCCGAAGCGTATGCTTATTTCCCGAGCAGTATGTTCATTTCCTAAGCCTAGTAGGGGTGGGTAGTGCACTGTTGATCAGTGCTTAGTATCGCATCGGTAAAGCAGTCTTTGAGAAATCTCAATCGATTCATGTATTTCTCGAGCGGTTAGTGTATGTCCTGAACCGTATGCTTATTTCTTGAGCAATATGTCCATTTCCCGAGCCTATTAGGGGTGAGTAGTGTAGTGTTGCTCAGTGCTTAGTATCGCATCGGCAGAGTAGTCTATGAGAAATCCCGAGTGATTTATGTATTTCCCGAGCGATTAGTGTATGTTCCGAATCGTATGCTTATTCTCGAGTAGTATGTTCATTTTCTGAGCACAGAGTAGAAGGAGTTTGAAGATGATAAATGTGATTAATCTAATATATTTGATCATATATTTTTGTATTTTATTTAATTAATACTTGATAGAAAAATATGAGAAGTATAAAGTATTTGAAGGAGATATTTTGAATATAAGCGGGAAAAGTAGTTACACTTGACAGTTGGGCAAGGCTATTAGAGTAAATTCACTTCAAGAAGGTGGGGGATGAAGTATCTATAAAAGGGGCAGAGAAGGAAGGAAGCAAAGATGGTAGTTTCTTTTCTATTCGGTACCTTAAAGATCTTCTTCTCACTTCTTCTTCATTCCTTATACCTTGTTATTTTCTTCATACTGTTGGTGCAGTGAGGCACCGAAATCGAACCTGTGTTTTGATTATAGCAAAGACACAAAAGTTAAGTCTATTTTGTTTTCTCACGAGCTGAATCGAGTGTGCAGAAGATTGATATAGCTGGAGCTGAAGGCTAGCGACACCCGGAGGAAGCCGCGGTGGTCGGGCGATACTCGAGTTACTTCGGAGGGAGCCGAAGGAATCGAGTGGAAGGCCGGAAGCAAAAGCGTCACGTAAGTATCGAGGTAAGCTCGTGTGTGCGAGAGTAAGTAAGGTCGTATCCTCTTTACGGGGATGATCTTAAGCGTAGATCCGACCAAAGACATCTTATAGATGGTCTAGGTCGAGATCAGATGGTCGACGACCATCGAAATTATGTTTTTATTGAGCTAACTTTGACTTGCAGCAAGCATCGATCATTGCCCGGCTGGAGGACTCATTGATGTATCGATCGGCTAGAAGGTTATCAATCGGTGATCGCCATCGATCGGTGATGATGGCCATCGATCGGTGATGATGGTCAATGATCAGGTCGAGGAGTCAAGGCTTATCACTCCACCTCAAAGCGGTTTGGTGTCCATTTGTGATTGGTTGAAGACCCACTCGAAAAGGGGCTCAAAGCCTATAAAAGGAGGGCCAAACCTAGGGTTTCATCAACAATTCTAAGTGCTCAAAAGCCTCCGTTCTGTTGCAACTCTCGACAGCGAAGTCCTTCCATTCCGGCGTCTAGGTTTAACTTTCTTTATTATTATGCGTCGGTCTTAGTTTTTGTTATCAGTTTGTCATTTATATTTTTAGCTTTTTTATAAATTATCGAGGAGAGAGTGTCCCTCTACCTCAAGTTTTTTGTATCGATTAACTCCTACCTCCAAGCGAGGAGGAGTTTGTTTAGTGATTTGCCCTCGTCGTGGTCAAGGACCACTAGGGCCTTGGAGTAGTAGCCGACTCTGAACCAAGTAAATATCTTGTTTCTATTGTCTCCTTTACTTTTTGTTTTGCTTATCTTTCCGCTGCGTATATTTCTTTTGAAACGAATTCGAAAAAGTTTTTCTTTACTATTCACCCCCTCTAGCGAACGCATTGATCCAACAATTGGTATCGAGTAGGCGCTTAGATTTGGTGAAACCACCAATCTAACTTTTTTTCAGATTTGTTTTTCGTTCGTTTAAATTTTTCTCCCTTTTACTAATCCAAGACGAAGTCTTGGTACTCTTCGTTTGATTTTGTTTTGCAAGTATTCGCTTTTGGAGTAGCCGACGGTCAAACGGGCATAACTTTTCGTACAAGTTGACCCACGACACGGTCTACCTACCAAATCGAAGCTCTCGCAGAGATCTACACTTCTTACGGGGGTTTACCCCCGTAACAAGCTGTTTTCATCCTCAAAAAACGACGTTTAGTATCCTTTCGGGGACATCGAAGATTTTCATTTTAGTCTCCTTGTCTTTTTGTTCTAATGGCCCATCTCGAGGGTTTTAGCACCGTCCGACCTCCGTTTTACAATGGAGATGATTTCCGTTACTGGAAAGGTCGGATGGAATGCTTTCTCAAAACCCAAATTGAGATGTGGATCATAATTCAAACGGGTTTCACACTTCCGACCAATGAAGTGGGTGACTCCTTGGATTATGATCAATGGACTGTTGCAACAAAACGACAAGTCGAAGCCGACGCCAAGGCGACACAAATCCTCCAATGTGGCCTATCCAAGGAGGAGCTAAATCGCATCGGCCCCTTCATAAGCGCAAAAGATCTTTGGACAAAACTAATCGAGTTACACGAAGGATCAGATCAAGCTAAGGTTTGCAAACGTGATTTGTTATTCAATAAATTGTACACACTAAAAATGCAGGAACACGAGTCCGCGACGCAACTCCACGCCCGTGTCCAAGACATAGTCAACAACCTACACGCAATCGGGCAAAAGGTCGAAAACCGCGACCTTATTAGGTATGTCCTAAACTCTTTTCCGAGGACTACCTTATGGGCATCCATGGTTGATGCCTATAAGGTCTCAAGGACCTTTCTAAAATTAGGTTAGATGAACTCTTTTCGGATTTTGAATTACATGAACAATCCAACTCGGAACCGAGGAGTATAGCCTTGTTTGCAGGTTCAAAGAAGAAGAAAATCGCAAAGCAAGCCACCACCACCCGAGGAGGAAGGCGAGTCAGAAGAAGTTGACCCGGAGTTGGTGGAACTAATGAACCTAGCTCGAAGGATAGCCAAGGGGCCAGCGAACCACGACTCGACCCAACCAAGGTAAGTCTAAAAGTTCTAACATTAGGTGTTATGAGTGTAGAGTTTGGACACATCAAGTCCGAGTGCCCCAAGCTCAACCACCAAGCACCTAAGCACAAGAAGGCCCTCAGCGCGACATGGGAAGAAGCGTCATCCGAAGAAGGCGAAGACCACGTCTTCATGGCGAAATCGATTAGTCGGACACGGAGACCGAACTTGAGTCGAGAACACGAGGATGACTCGGACTCACTGAAGCTACCTTCAAGTCAAGCCACGGATCGCATCCGGTTCAAAAGATACCCTTAAGGTGAGTCGAGCTTTATTTAATACTTTACATAATACGGTTAGGTTTTGTCTAGGAAGTTAGCTAAGTCCGAGTCAAGGTCGAGACCCTTGTTGAGGAGGTTAAACTCCTCAAACACAGGTCTCCTAACCTCTTCGACTAGTCGAGTTCAAGAGAAGGACTCAACTCGAGTTGAAAAGCTCGAGTTGAGAACTCTCTCTTGAAAAGTCAAGTCGAAGATCTTAGGAACACGTTGGAAAGGTTCGCTTCGGGATCCAAAGGACTTGACCTCCTACTTGGATCTCAAAGGGCCGTGTACAACAAGGCTGGACTAGGGTTTAACTCAAACACGACTAATAGGTCGTATATGTCGATTGTAAGTCGACATAAGAAACATGTCCAAGCATGGGTCCCTAAGAACTTTGATTTCAACTCTAGGATCCAACCCGTCTTTGGGTTCCCAGGACCAAATCCACTATGTGGATAGACCGAACCGATTCAAGCGGTCTAGGGAGCCACAAAACATGTTTGTGCTTTAACTTAGAAATTACATGTTTTAACTTAGAATGTTTATGCTTTAACCTAGAAATTGCATGCTTTAACTTAGAAAGTTTGTACTTTAAAACTTGTGAACTCACTTAGAACAAAAACATAACCAACTAAAATTTCTCGAAAGATTGAGCCTCGGGAGCCTCTTTTCAAAAACATAACCAACTAAAATTTTGAAAGATTGAGCCTCGGGAGCCTCTTTTCAAAAATAACTAGTTAGACGAGGAAATAATTTTAGGTAAGTCAAGTCATCATTTTCTTGAGAATGGCTTTGTCTAAAGGAAGTGGTCGATGATCCGATAAAGAAGGCCCTGTGCCTCGCCACGACCTGGAAGCCATGATCTTGAAAAGGTAAACTTGACGAGCCCAGGGTTAAATCCAAATCTAACATAGAATTACTTGAACCTAAATCCACTCAATCAACTTAATTGAAAGTCATCTCAAAAAAACACATAAGTATAACATGCTTGATCATATAGACTCCGGTGAGATGACCTAGGGTTAACAACTTACAACCAATTTTCTTAACAAAATCTAACATCCAATCCAACCACCTTGTGTGTAGGATCAATGGATGTTGGACAGCGGTTGCTCGACACATGGCCAGGATCAACTCAAATTCGCAAAGCTTCGATTCAAACGACAAGGATCGGTAGCCTTTGGGAATAACGGCAAGCTCAAAATCATCGGATCAGGTGATATCGAGCTTAACACGAATTTTGTTATTAAAAATGTATTACTTGTAGAGAATTTTGAATATAACTTACTTAGTGTAAGCCAATTGTGTGATAATAACTATAAGGTTATATTTCTAGAAAATGAATGCATAATTAATACCAACGAAACCTCTAAAACAATTCTTAAAGGAACTAGAAATAACAACATTTATACGATCAATTTAACCAACTCCTCAACTAAGTGTCTTATGACACGGCAAGAGGAATCATGGTTGTGGCACCGACGACTCGGTCACTCACACCCAAGACTCGTCCACAAGATGAGTCAGAGTGGCTTAGTCAGAGGCTTACCCAACCTCAACAACTTGGTTAATAAAATCTGTAATGCTTGTCAACAAGGAAAACAACCTAGGACACAACACAAGTTAACTAACCAAGAACGAACCTCCAGTGTACTTGAGCTCCTGCATATGGATTTGTTCGATTCACATGGAGCCAAGTCTCTCAATAGAAGTCAATATTGCTTAGTCATAATTGACGACTACTCCAGGTTTACCTGGGTTAGGTTCATCAAACATAAAAATGATACCCTAGATCAATTAATCAATCTATTCAAATTAATTGAGAATAAAAAAGACCTTAAGGTTAAAAGACTTAGAAGCGATCATGGTGGTGAATTCGAAAATCAAAGGTTCACCGACTTCTGTAACCTAAGCGGATACCACCATGAATTCTCTTGCCTAGGACCCTCAAAAATGGCCTAGTGGAGCGGAAAAACCGAACTCTACAAGAAGCCGCTAGGACCATGTTGAGCGAATCGACCTGCGGATAGGTTTTGGGCGGTTAGCACGAATAGGATCCTTATGGTAAAGAGGCACCTTAAGACCTCGTGCGAGATTTATCACGATAAAATACCTAACATCAAGTACTTTAGGGTATTTGGGTGTAAGGTACATATCCTAAACACTAAGGATTACCTAGGAAATTTACATCCAAAACCACGGCCAGGAATCTTTCTAGGATACTCGACTACAAGTAGAGCTTATAGAGTATATAACCACGACACCCTTAGAGTCGAGGAGACTATCAATGTAGTGTTCGATGAAGGACATGAACCTACAAAACCCCCGGCAACCCCAATTAGCGAGCCGATTCATACTAGACCTTACTCTGATCCGGAGATCAGGTCTAGTGTTAATCCTAACCTAAGTCAACCTAGTCACTCTATTGATCAAGTGATAGATGACTCCAACCAAACTAGTGTTCAACCAAGTCACCACATTGATCAAGCATTAGGTGACACAAACCCAGCAATCTAGGATTCAGACTAACCACCCTATCGATCAAGTGATAGGAGATCCTAATCTAGGAGTTCGAACTAGAGCATCCTATAGGAACCTTAGTCAAATTTCCTTAATTTCAAAGATAGAACCCAAATCAATTGAACAAGCTCTTCTTGATCCCGATTGGATTATTGCAATGCAAGAAGAGCTAGCTCAATTTACTAGGAACGAAGTGTGGGAATTAGTACCACCACCTAAAGACAAAACGATAATTGGAACAAGGTGGGTGTTTCGAAATAAGCTTGATGATAAAGGTGAAGTAGTTAGAAACAAGGCTAGGTTAGTCGCCAAAGGTTTTAGCCAAGTCGAAGGCTTAGATTACGACGAAACCTATGCCCCAGTAGCTAGACTCGAATCCATTCGAATGTTGCTAGCTTATGCACAATCGAGGATTTAAGCTATTTCAAATGGATGTTAAGTCGGCATTCCTAAATGGATACATTAAAGAAGAAGTTTATGTTAGCCAACCCCGGATTGAAAATCTAGATAAACCCGACCATGTTCTAAAACTTAAGAAAGCTCTCTATGGACTTAAACAAGCTCCTCGAGCTTGATGTACGAGAGACTTTCAATCCATCTTAAGTCAAAGGGTTTAACCAAGGCTTAGTTGACCCAACTCTCTTTGTAAAAACCTTAGGTAAAGAAATATTCATAGCTCAAATTTACGTAGATGATATAATTTTTGGAACCTCTAACTCACCTTACTAAAGCGAGTTCGTTTAGCTCATGGAAAGTGAGTTCGAAATGAACTTGGTAGGCGAGTTAAGTTTCTTTTTAGGTCTACAAATTAAACAAACTAAGGATGGTATATACCTATATCAACAAAAATACACTAAGGAGTTAATTAAAAGATTTGGAATACAAGACGCTAAGGTAATAAACACCCCAATGGCGATAAATGTTAACATAGGAGAAGACCTAGAAAGTAAGTCCATTGACTTAAAGTACTATAGGACCGCAATAGGAAGTCTTCTATACTTAACTGCGAGTCGACCCGACATCCTATTCGCAGTAAGTATGTGCGCCAGGTTTCAAACCTGTGCTAAGGAGTCTCACCTAACCCTAGTTAAGCGTATCCTTAGATATCTAAAGGGTACACTTAATGTCGGTATTTGGTATCCTAGATCTACCGAGTTCGAACTAATCGGCTACTCCGATTCGGATTATGCCGGTAGTAAACTCGACAGAAAGAGCACGAGTGGTTGTTGTCAACTACTCGGCTCGAGTCTAGTGAGTTGGTGCAGTAGGAAGCAACATTGTGTTGCCTTATCTACCACCGAAGCCGAATACGTTGCGATGGGTGAGTGTGTAACTCAACTTCTTTGGATGAAGCACACTCTCCGAGACTTTAGGTTGGACTTCACCAAAACTAAAATTTTTGTAGACAACATAAGTTCGATAAATCTAACTAAGAACCCTATATGTCACTCTAGGACAAAGCATATAGAGGTAAAACACCATTTCATTCGAGAACATGTAGCCAACGGCTCCATACAACTCGAATATGTTGACTCGAAGTCTAACCTAGCAGACATATTTACTAAACCACTACCCGAAGCCGAATTTAGTCTCTTGAGACGAAAATTAGGCATGTGCGTAATAGAATAGGAACTTACAAATTATATTTTCTTACTACTATTTCTTACATTTTGATGGAACTAGCATAGGACATACCTTAGATATCATGCACCTATAGATTTAAGGAGCCAGTACATCTCACAACAC
Organism: Wurfbainia villosa; assembly: GCA_025175895.1. Taxonomy (NCBI): domain Eukaryota; kingdom Viridiplantae; phylum Streptophyta; class Magnoliopsida; order Zingiberales; family Zingiberaceae; genus Wurfbainia; species Wurfbainia villosa. Next base: position 6,280,545 of record CM046009.1, read on the forward strand.
ATAGGACTAATGTGTTTGTGTACTTAGCCACGTAGATGGGCGTGAGATGTTAGGACCCTACTCCAGGTTCCAAGATGTAGATCAAGTGCGTCAATATGAACCTCGAAGTATAAATATGCAACTAATATTAACCAACTCTAATCAGGACTTGTTGATAATATCATTTCAATCAAGTCAAACTAGAGTTGAACATTTAGATGAATTATTTTCACATACTATTTTTAAAATCATCATGCTTGGACTTAGGGTTTTCTTAAAACCCCCCCACTTTTTCCTTGATTTATGTCAAAAGGGGGAGAAAAGGCCAAAGTTAAGGTTCAAGAAAAGGCCAAAGTTAAATTTCAAATTTTTGAAATTGATAACTTAACTTAAAACTTTGATTCGGGGAGTAAGGTTTAGGTTTCAACTCTTCGGAATTGAAATCTTTAAAGGCCCAAGTTAAGAAATCAAAAGTTAAACCTTTTGAATAATTAACCTTTGACTTAACTTTTGATTACTTAACTTGCACTTATTTTTGACTCTAAGAAGCCTAAGTTAAGTAATGTCATTTACTTAACTCATTATCTTTTGTGTTTGGAGAGCTAAAAGTCTTTTTCAAGTACTCACCCTCGGTCAAGGGGGAGGGTTCCTCTAAGGGGAGAACTTGAGAAATATTTTTACTACTCCTACTTTTGCTTCTTGTCTTCTTTTTTCATGCACTTAATTTCCTTAACTTTGTGTGTTTTGCCATATATCAAAAAGGGGGAGATTGTTGGTGCAGTGAGGCACCGAAATCGAACCTGTGTTTTGATTATAGCAAAGACACAAAAGTTAAGTCTATTTTGTTTTCTCACGAGCTGAATCAAGTGTGCAGAAGATTGATATAGCTGGAGCTGAAGGCTAGCGACACCCGGAGGAAGCCGCGGTGGTCGGGCGATACTCGAGTTACTTCGGAGGGAGCCGAAGGAATCGAGTGGAAGGCCGGAAGCAAAAGCGTCACGTAAGTATCGAGGTAAGCTCGTGTGTCCGAGAGTAAGTAAGGTCGTATCCTCTTTACGGGGATGATCTTAAGCGTAGATCCGACCAAAGACATCTTATAGATGGTCTAGGTCGAGATCGGATGGTCGACGACCATCAAAATTATGTTTTTATTGAGCTAACTTTGACTTGCAGCAAGCATCAGTCGACTGCCAGCTTGGAGGACTCGACTGCCGTGTATCGATCATTGCGAAGGTTATCAATTGGTGATCTTGCCATCGATCGGTGATGATGGCCATCGATCGTGATGGTCAATGATCGGTCAGTCAAGGCTTATCACTCCACCTCAAAGCGGTTTGGTGTCCATTTGTGATTGGTTGAAGACCCACTCGAAAAGGGCTCAAAGGCTATAAAGGAGGGCCAAACCTAGGGTTTCATCAACAATTCTAAGCTGCTCAAAAGCCTCATTCTGCAACTCTCGACGAACGAAGTCCTTCCATTCCAACGTCTAGGTTTAACTTTCTTTATTATTATGTCGGTCTTAGTTTTTGTATCAGTTTGTCATTTTATATTTTGAGCTTTTATCATTATCACGAGGAGAGAAGTGTCCTCTACCTCAAGTTTTTTTGTATCGATTAACTCCTACCTCCAACGAGGAGGAGTTTGTTTAGTGATTTGCCCTCCGTGCGTGGTCAAGGACCACTAGGGCCTTGGAGTAGTAGCCTTCGGCTACAAACCAAGTAAATATCTTGTTTCTATTGTCTCCTTTACTTTTTGTTTTGCTTATCTTTCCGCTGCGTATATTTCTTTTGAAATGAATTCGAAAAAGTTTTTTTCTTTCGCTATTCACCCCCCCCCCCTCTAGCGAACCGCATTGATCCAACACATACTATTACTGACTTGAGCGCCAATGTGGTCGCGCCAGGAAGCCGACCTATCTCTAACACTCCTTCTCACAAAGTGACAGATCTAACTCTACTCCAAGGATCCGAGGTGATTCAAGAAGAAGATATCTCTTTATCTCATCTTTAACCTTCTTTGGTGACAGATCTGGTCATTCACAAGAAGGGCGAGGGAGGTCTTAGCAGGTCGAAGAAGTGAACACCATCAGTTATCATTTGGCGTTTAGTAATAATTATTGTTACATTACGTTAAATGGTGTTCTTTATGCTACTGGAATGTTAAATAATGGAATCTACACATTAGATACATCCAATGAGATATTCAATATTGAATCAAATAGCAAATGCACTAAGTTAGATAATCAATTAACCTCGCAATTAAGGCATTGTCGTCTTGGTCATATAAGCAATGAATGCATGTTCAAACTGCATAAGCTTGACATTTTGGAGTCTTATGAATCAGATTCATTATACATGTGTATTTCATGCTTAAAAGGAAAGATGATTAAGTTACCTTTTCGTTGAAAAGGTGAAGGAGCAGTTGAGGTATTAGGCCTTGTACATACTGATGTATGTGGACCAATCTCAACTCATGCCATAGGAGGCTATAACTATTTTGTTACCTTTGTCGATGATTATTCACGATATGGGTATTTGTATCTGTTAAGATACAAATTCAAAGTCTTTGAAAGGTTTAAAGATTTTCAGAAAGGAAGTAGAGAAACAACTTAGGAAAAGTATTAAAGTACTTCGATCGGATCGAGGTGGTGAATACTTAAGCCAAGAGTTTCAAGATTATCTAAGGGACAATGACATCTTATCCCAAAGGACTCCACCTTACACGCCACAACATAATGGTGTGGCTTAAAGACGAAACCAAACTTTGTTGGACATGGTTAGGTCAATGATGCAGCATGCAAGTCTTCCAAAAATCTTTTGGAGTTACACGCTCGATGTTGGGTTTCCGGCACCGCGGCGTGTGTGTGTTCGATCACGTTTCGTAAACATGAACACAGCGGAAGCAATAAAAATAATAAATCTACATTTATTACAACACACACAACACACGCATGCATATTACAACAAGTGTAGACATAACCGTAAATTTAAATTTGCAATAAAAGGAAATTTAACTACGTTATACCTTTTGTATGACATGTAGCGGGAATGGCATCAACCGGAACGATCCTCGCTAGAATCGTCTCTATCCGTATCCACGCCGAGTTCCTCGGGATGACTTCGGTAAGCCATGAGCTTTGTCTTTGTACGGGTTACTAGCCTCGTGTTGAAGACGACGTGATCGAGAGATGATCACGATCCGAATCCAAATTCGGATCCTAATACGAGTTCTCAAAACTCTCTTCTCCGGAGAGGTATTCGTCAACCAATTGACGAATCCTTCGTCCTCCACCTCAGAGGATTACCGGAGATCGAATCCCCGGTAAGTTATCCGCTGTCGGAGCTCTAACCGTCGTCCAAACGACGCTCCGACGAGAGGAGAAGAAGCTGTCCAGAAAACTGGACAGCTTGGTGGAGGAGTAGGTGCCGGCCAAAACAAGGAAGCCAAGTGCTCACCTTATCGCCACACCCAAGGAAGATCACTGGAGCACCAACCGGCAGCAGCTCGACGTCGGCGAGGGGGAAGGAAGCAACCTTACGGGCCCGGTTGGAGGAGCAATGGCGGCGGCAATGGAGTTGGCGCCAACTCCTTCAATGGGGTTTTAGGGCTCTTCAATTAGGGCTTAATTATCCATTAAGCCCTCTTTTATAGAGAACTAATTCTCTTAATGGTTATTGGATCATAACCATTAGGCCCGTTAACCCGCTCCATTAAGATAAGTTAAAATAAACCAAACCATAATGGTTTATTTTAAGTTAAAACGAACCGAACCAACTTTTGGATCATTCTCCTCCATTGGATTAGAACCAAACCATTTTGGTTCGTCCATTATGTCTTCATAAGACACGACCCATCCATGCTTCCATTGCGACTGAAACGATTTCATGCTCACTTTATGTTTGGTCCAACCAAACCTAGTTTCTCTCGGTCTGAGAATCTCATTCTCAAGCTCGTTTTAAATCCTTTGGATTACGCTCGTTGTGCGTGTGACCAAATAGGTTCTCGGTTTATGTTGGCCGTCTATAATTAACCATTAATTATAGAACGATCATGAGTGGCACCTAGTAGTACATCATGATCCCCAATTAACCGAAAAGATCAACGGTTGATCCAGAACTATTTCTGAAACCCTTCAGCAGCTCGAATGATTCGTGCCCCATTCCCTTCACTCATCTTATACCCACTTGGTTCAGGACATGGTCTATTGTGTCAATCCCCACTAGGCTGACTACGTCACACCTAGCCCAAGTATCATTTTCTCATCCTACGGATTCTAGTTACTGCACATGTATCGAAGAGTACTTTACTCTAAACATGTAATGCTTTGGCCAAAGACTTTAGTAACAATCCGACGAGAGGCCATGGGTATACATCTCCTCGCAAGGAGTGGTGAATCCTTTATAGGTTATTCAAACACCTTCGATCACTTCGACTTATACCCAATCATCCCGGGTCCACATCTTCTTAGAGATGTTTGCTTAAGATGTCAAAGCATAAGTCTCCATGATCAAGATGACTTGAATACCGCAAGTCAAAGGAACATCGCACTTAAGCCACAGTAAGAACTTCATTGACATATCTATATATGCAGAGAACCATATGAAGTCTTACGGCTGGTCACTCCAATGAACTAGTTACCATAACTAGCATCCACGATTAACTCCGGACATCACAATGTCTCCAGCCAGTGAGAATTAGCTGCTTGGATACACCAAGAAGTATACCTCGTGCTAGTCTCGACAGAATTGATGGTGTCCAAATCCATCAATTCATCGACTAGGGATAATTCCGATACATCACAATTACACATGTAGAGATACTCACTGGTTGTGATCCAATCACAAATTCTCTCATGCTGTGAATCGTATCGTGGACATTCAGTAAATGAGTTTAAGATCCAATCAAATACATAAAACATGTATACTCAAATAGTGAATCTTCATTTATCATATAAATGGTTCATACATAAGGCGATTGCCTTAGGACATCTCTCATATATTACTAACAGACTCCCACTTGGCCTAATGCCAATCGCTACGGTATACAATACCATAAGCTCTAACATGACCCTCAAACTTACTTTGAGGTAATGCCTTAGTCAAAGGATCCGCTAAGTTCCTTTCAGTGGGAATTTTCTCGATTTGTATTTCGTTCCCTCATGATCTCTCGATAATATGATAGCGCAAGCACATGTTTGGATCAGATGAGACCTTGGCTCTTTCGCTGTAATTGCTCCATTGTTGTCGCGATAGACCGGTATTGCTTCAACAATGGCGGAATCACACCAAGTTCATGAGCGAACTTTTGATCCACCGCTTCTTTCTGCCGCGCAATGTATTCTGCCTCGGTAGAATCCGCTCTGATCTCTTGTTTGGAACTTTTCCAACTCACTGCGCCCCATTCAAGGTGAACATACGTATCCGGTGAGACACGGAATCATACTTGTCATGCGGAAGCCGGCATTCGTATACCCGTATCACCATGTCCCTTCTCCATATATTAGGAACACATCCTTAGTTCTTCTCAAGTACTTAAGGATCGTCTTAATACGCAATGATCCATTCTGGATCGGATTTAGTATCTGCTCGTGACACTCGAGCATACGATACATCGGGCCTCGTACATAACATAGCATACATGATAGATCCTATTGCGGATGCATAGGGAATCTTACTCATGCAAATCCTCTCGTCTTACGTGCGCGGACACATAGACTTGAAAGGTGTACCCCATGCACGATGGTTAGGAAACCTTTCTTGGATTGACATGCTAAACCTCTTTGCACTCGATCTATATATGTAGCTGCGAAAGACTAAACAAATGTTTGATCTATCTCTATAGATCTTAATCGAGGATGTGAGTTTGCTTCTCGAGGTCTTTCATGGAGAATGTCTTGGATAACCAAACCTTCAGTGTAAGATTGAAACATCATCGTTTCCTATAAGTAATATGTCATCGACATACAATACTAGAACATTGCACTCCCACTCACCTTCTTGTACACACAAGGTTCGTCTGGATGTTGTGAGAAAATCAAACTTTTTGATTGTGTCATCTAAACGGATATTCCAGCTCCTGGATGCTTGCTTCAATGCATAAATGGATCGTCGCAATTTACATACCTTGGTTTTATCAGCCGATGTGAAACCCTCAGGCTGTATCATATACACGTCCTCGAGCAGGTTTCCATTAAGGAAAGCTATTTTCACATCCATCTGCCATATCTCATAATCATAATGAGCCGCTATGGCGGGAGCATCGAATGGATTTAAGCATAGCTACGTGAATAGGTTTCGTCATAATCAACACCTTGCTTTTTGGCGATATCCTTTGCCACCAATCTAACCTTATAGGTAATCACATTACCATCCATGTCGGTTTTCTTCTTGAAAACCCACTTGCACCCTATAGGCTTTATGCCTTGGTGGAGTCGACGAGTTCCAAACTTGGTTTTCATACATGGAATCCATTTCGACTTCATGGCACCAAGCCACTTATCCCTTTACGAACTTGTCGGCACTTCTTCATAAGCGGTAGGCTCCTCATCATCAATGAGTAACCGTCGTTCGATTCACTTACGAGAAATCCATATCTCGGGAATATTGCGTGTTCTACGGATCTCTGAAGATGTGGTGTTACAATAGGTCGACCGATTGCTCATCACTATGAGTTGTGGTGTTGTGCTTCACCGGGTATCTCATCGATATCTATTTGAGTCTCTCGAGGCCTCCTCAAGCTCGGCGACACTCCCACTATTTTCTTCTTGAGAGAAACTCTTTCTCTAGAAACACAACATGCCTTGAAACAAACACCTTTTGTTCCACGGGATGATAGAATTAGTAACCCCTTGTTTCCTTAGGGTATCAATAAATAGACATTTATCGGACTTAGCATCCAATTTTATACGTCTGATCCCTTCACATAAGCGGGACAACCCCATATCTTCAAGTAAGATACATGAGGTTTCTTACTATTCCATATCATATGGAGTAGTTGAGACTACCTTAGTAGGCATTACATTTAACAAGTAAACAATGCGAAGTGCATAGCCCCAAAAGGACTTGGGAAGAGTTGCATGATTCATCATTGACTGACCATGTCCAACAAGGTCGATTCGCCTCTCGGATACACCATTATCTTTGTGGTGTATAGGCGGAGTCCATTGAGACAATATGCCATTGTCTCTTAGATAATCAAGAAACTCTTGACTTAAGTATTCACCACCTCGATCCGATCGAAGTATTTTAATACTCTTGTCATGTTGTTTCTCTACTTCATTTCTGAATTCTTTGAACCTTTCAAAGGCTTCAGACTTGTGTTTCATCAAGAACACATACCCAAACCGTGAGTGATCATCGGTGAAGGTAATGAAGTAGCTATAGCCTCCTAAAGCTTGAGTTGACATAGGTCCACATACATCGGTATGTATTAGACCTAGTAACTCTCCCACTCGTTCACCTTTTCCAGCAAAAGGTAACTTTAGTCATCTTGCCTTTTAAGCATGATTCGCATGTATCGTATGAATCAATTCAAAGCGATTCCGAATTCCACATCGGTGTAATTCGGACATGCGTTTCTTGCTTATATGGCCAAGACGACAATGCCACATATAGGAGTCTATTTGATTATCCTTTCGAGCACGCTTGTTGCTCGCCGATATTGAAAATGTCACTTTGGATACGTCCAGCGTATAAATGCCATTACTCAAGTTCCAGTTCCATAAAGAATGCCATTCAAAGTTATATAACAACAATTGTTACTAAACGTCAAATGGAAACCATTTCTATTTAAACAAGAAATAGAAACAATGTTCTTTATTAGAGAAGGAACATAATAGCAATTGTCCAGTTCTAAGACTAGTCCACTAGGGAGCTTCAGCAAATAAGTTCCGATGGCGGAGTGACAACCTTTGCTCCATTCCCAACACGCAAATTTGACTCTCCCTTGACGAGTCTTCTTCTATTCCTTAGCCCCTGTATGTCATTACATATATGTGAGCTACACCCAGTATCCAATACCCAAGTGTCTAAGGAAATAGAATGACAATCAATAACGAAGATACCTGAAGAGGATGGGGCATCGGATGCCTTCTTCTTCTTCATGGACTCAAGATAAATCTTGCAGTTTCTTCGCCAGTGGCCTTCCTTGCCACAGTGATGGCAAGTGCCCTTTTGCGCTGGTTCCGCCTTCTTTGCCTTTTTCTTTCCTTTCTTCTGTTCTTTTGCCTTCCTCTTAGAACCTTTCTTTGAGGAATCAACTAACAGAACCGCCTTCTCCTCATGCTTCACAGAAGGCTCCACAGTCTTCAGCATATTGAGGAGCTCGGGAATGGTGGATTCCAATTTGTTCATCCGATAGTTCATCACAAATTGTGAGAAACTCTTGGGCAAACAATGCAGAATTAAGTCAATACTTAACTCATGATCCATCACAAAACCGAGGGTGGCTAGCCGCTCGATGTACCCGTTCATCTTTAGCACAAACTGCACTACAGACGAACCTTCTTGCATCTTCGTGGTGAAGAGGAGCCTAGAGACCTCGAACCTTTCGGATCTCGCTTGCTCATCGAACAACTCATGAAGATGGAAGACCATAGTATTAGCATCCATATGCTCATGCTGCTTTTGCAGCTCAGGTACCATCGCCGCTAGCATGATGCAACTCGCCAGCTCAGAATCTGCCACATGCTTCTGATAGACCAACATTTGGTCTGGAGTTGCATCGTCCTTAGGACGGTCAGGAAGAGGCTCTTCAAGGACATATACAAGCTTTTCCGCCTTGAGAACTATTCTCAGGTTTCTAAGCCAGTCCAGGAAGTTAGGCCCAGTCAGTTTGTTCGAATCCAAAATAGTGCGCAAATTCAAAGACGTCATGATCAATTTATTGACCTAGAAATACAAAACGAGCATATATGAGAAAATGATTTTAAAATGCATCAATATACATTTATAAATCCCATTCATTTTTCGAATTTCAAAAACCCCAAAATCACTTCGTGAGATCGTAGGTCCATCTCCGAATGGGCTGATATCCATCATAGTTATGAACAACCTTGGAGAGAGTCCAACAAGCCATTCATAACTACGATGGTAGGTATCAACAATACCGATTGCATATCACGTATATGCAACTATCACAATGTGCTATCAACTAATTGAATGTTCACACATACATCGGGTTGTTAACACATCAACAAGTATGCATCATATGCATAGCACCCAACTTCACCTCCCTTTACATCGACCTTGGAGAGAGTCCAACAAGCCGATGCTCTAGGTTAAAGCCAACCCATTAATCGGGAAATAGTTTTAATATGGTTAGAGCACATTCAACCAATTAGCCTAGCTTGGAGAGAGTCCAACAACCAAAGCTAACGATTGACCTCTGACTCTTACCATATTAGTATTAAACTATTCCATGGTTTGAACATGTTCGGGTTCGAGCCGGGCTTGGAGAGAGTCCAACAACCCAAACAAGAAACGGAACTCTGGTTCTAACCATATTAATGGAAGGTGTAGGCTTTAATATTGTTTAAGGGTTTTTATGTCTCATCCTCTTTGCATGCAAATAACTATTATCTACATGGCATGGCATACATGGCATACATCTACATGTCACGACACGCATGACATAATGTTATGCATCTAATGCAATTACATGGCATACAATTATGTCATGTATATATTTTCTTATATGTCATAACTATTTATGGAAATAAAATATATTTAAGATTTGATTCTCCAAATAAAATCATAATTAAATTAGGTAACAAATTTCCAAATCTAATCACAGGAAAATCTATTTAGGAAACCAATTTCCTAAATCATTAAAACTACTTATGAAAATAAAATATTTTAAGATTTGATTTCCCAAATCAAATCATGATTAAATTAGGAAACAAATTTCCAGAATCTAATCAAATATTTTATTTATGGAAAATATCAATTTCCATAAATACTTCCAACTTTCCAAAAGTGGAAGATTTCCATAAATACTTCTAGACTTTCCAAAATTGAAAAATTTCCATAAATACTTCTAAATTTCCAAAATTAGAAAATTTCCATAAATACATTATGACTATCGCAAAACCATTTTTACGATTATGTCGAAACACAACCTCACGTCGTTCAACACAGGGACGACGGTTTAGCTGTTTAGGAAGTCATCGGGATACTGATAGAGATGATTCTAGCGCAGGATCATTCCGATGCCGTTTCGCCACACGCCATACATAAAAGGTATAACGTGAAAATTTCCAGAAATACATTATGACTATCGCAAACCATTTTTACGATTATGTCAAAACCAACCGCCTCGATACCATGTTGGGTTTCCGACATCATGTGTGTGTGTGTTCGATCACGTTTCGTAAACATGAACACAACGGAAGCAATAAAAATAATAAATCTACATTTATTACAACACACACAACACACGCATGCATATTACAACAAGTGTAGACATAACCGTAAATTTAAATTTGCAATAAAAGGAAATTTAACTACGTTATACCTTTCGTATGACGTGTAGCGGGAACGACATCAACCGGAACGATCCTCGCTAGAAACGTCTCTATCCGTATCCACGCCGAGTTCCTCGGGATGACTTCGCTAAGCCACGAGCTTTGTCTTCGTATGGGTTACTAGCCTCGTGTTGAAGACGACGTGATCGAGAGATGATCACGATCCGAATCCAAATTCGGATCCTAATACGAGTTCTCAAAACTCGCTTCTCCGGAGAGGTATTCGTCAACCAATTGACGAATCCTTCATCCTCTATCTCAGAGGATTACCAGAGATCGAATCACCGGTAAGTTATCCGCTGTCGGAGCTCTAACCGTCGTGCAAACGACGCTCCAACGAGAGGAGAAGAAGCTGTCCAGAAAACTGGACAGCTTGGTGGAGGAGTAGGCGCCGGCCAAAACAAGGAAGCCAAGTGCTCACCTTATCGCCACACCTAAGGAAGATCACCGGAGCACCAAACGGCAGCAGCTCGACGCCGGCGAGGGGGAAGGAAGCAACCTTCTGGACGCCGGTTGGAGGAGCAATGGGCGGCGGCAATGGAGTTGGCGCCAACTCCTTCAATGGGGTGGGCGGCAACTAGGTTTAGGGCTCTTCAATTAGGGCTTAATTATCCATTAAGCCCTCTTTTATAGAGAACTAATTCTCTTAATGGTTATTGGATCATAACCATTAGGCCCGATAACCCGCTCCATTAAGATAAGTTAAAATAAACCAAACCATGATGGTTTATTTTAAGTTAAAACGAACCGAACCAACTTTTGGTTCATTCGTTTAAAATAAACCAAACCCTTTGGTTTATTCTCCTCCATTGGATTAGAACCAAACCATTTTGGTTCATCCATTATGTCTTCATAAGACACGGCCCATCCACGCCTTCCATTGCGATCAAACGATTTCATGCTCGCTTATGTTTGGTCCAACTAAACCTAGTTTCTTGGCCGAGAATCCCATTCTCAAGCTCGCTTTTAAATCCTTTGGATTACGCCAGCGTGGTGTGACCAAATAGGTTCTCGGTTTATGTTGGCCGCCTATAATTAACCATTAATTATAGAACGATCATGAGTGGCACCTAGTAGTACATCATGATCCCCAATTAACCAAAAGATCAACGCTGATCCGTAACTATTTCAAACCCTTCAAGAGCTCGAATGAATCGCGGCCCCATTCCTTCACTCATCTTATACCCACTTGGTTCAGTGACATGGTCTATTGTGTCGGGCCCTCACTAGGTCGACTCACGCCACACCTAGCCCAAGTATCATTTCCTCGCCCTACGGATTCTAGTTACTCCACATGTATCAAGAGTACCTTTACTCTAAACATGTAATGCTTTGGCCAAAGACTTTAGTAACAATCCGACGAGAGGCCATGGGTATACATCTCCTCGCAAGGAGTGGTGAATCTTTATAGGCTATTCAAACACCTTCGATCACTTCGACTTATACCCAATCATCTGTCCACATCTCCTTAGAGATGTTTGCTTAAGATGTCAAAGCATAAGTCTCCATGATCAAGATGACTTGAATACCGCAAGTCAAAGGAACATCGCACTTAAGCCACAAAGAAGAACTTCATTGATATATCTATATATGCAGAGAACCATATGAAGTCTTACTACTGTCACTCCAATGAACTAGTTACCATAACTAGCATCCACGATTAACTCCGGACATCACAATGTCTCCAGCCAGTGAGAATCAGCTGCTTGGATACACCAAGGAGTATACCTCGTGCTAGTCTCGACAGAACTGTTGGCGTCCAAATCCATCAATTCATCGACTAGGGATAATTCCGATACATCACAATTACACATGTAGAGATACTCACTAGTTGTGATCCAATCACAAATTCTCTCATGCTGTGAATCGTATCGTGGACATTCAGTAAATGAGTTTAAGATCCAATCAAATACATGAAACATGTATACTCAAATAGTGAATCTTCTTTTATCATATAAATGGTTCATACATAAGGCGATTGCCTTAGGACATCTCTCATATATTACTAACACTCGAGACCGTTGTTTACTTGTTAAATAGAGTCCCAACTAATGCAATCTCTACTACTCCATATGAGATGTGGAGTAGTAGAAAATCTCATTTATCTTATTTGAATATATGGGGTTGTCCTGCTTATATGAAGAGGACAATATCAGACAAGCATGAAGCTAAGTCTAATAAATGTCTATTTATTGGTTACCCTAAGGAAACGAGGGGTTACCAATTATATAATCTCTTGGAACAAAAGGTGTTTGTTTCAAGGCATGATGTATTCCTAGAGGATTTTCTTTTATAGGAAAACAGTGGGAGCGAGATTGAACTAAGTGTAGTTTAAGAGACTCAGGTAGACACAGAAGAGATGTTTAGTCAAGAACCCCAACTGATTACTCATTCGGATGAGGTAATAGCTGAACTTGATAATACACCACTTCCTCATAGATCTAGTAGGACACGTAGGGTTCTTGAGAGATATGGATTTCTAATAAGTGAATCAAATGACATGTTGCTCATAGAGGGTGAGGAACCCACTAGTTATGAAGAGGCATTGTGTAAGATAAGGAAAAAAAACCGTGATTAAGAAATTATCTTATATAATTTCTCAAGAGTTCATAGAAATTTTTCTAGATTCAAAAGGAGTCCATACGAGGAAGAATCAAGTTTAATTGGGAGTTTGAACTTAACTTGGGTTAGACTTGATCAAAGATGGCTCAACCCAAATGGAACGGTTTTTATAAACCCCGTCGAACCCGATTTCGTGATCTCCCTCTTCTCCTTCGTTTTTCCCCGATTCTTCTCTTCCTCATTTCTCCGCCGTAGCCTTCCCGATCGCACGCGACGCCGTCGACTTCTTCGGTCATCGCGACCACCTCGAGCTCAATTTGTGGTCGATACAGTCTCTTCCTCTCCATCACCAACGCTTCTTCAATTCCGATCGCGTCTTCCCTATGCTTCCACTCGTCGGTACCGGAGTTCTCTAGCATCGGCCATGCAAGGGTTCTTTACTTCCAGTCGATAGATGTTCTCCTCGCTTTTCTCTATTTCACCTCTTTGATTTGCCACCGCGCGAGCTAGTGATCGGCATTGCATTGGAACATAGGGGTTGAGGAAGGGGTCTACCGGTGGAGATCTAAGATCGGTAAGCTTGGTTTATTTTTCTGTATTGGCTATAGATTGCTGTGTTTTCTGGGATGTGTCATTATTGTTGAGATTCCGATGGATTTTACCGATGGATTGTGGTATGGCGGCTGTGGTTGGAGTGGTGGCAGCCGTGATATGAGATTTACCCTCTAATCAACGTGAACCCATCTGTGAGTAACCAAGCTACTTAGGGAATTGATTGTCATTTGAGATATGTGGACTATTGGGTGGCTGTGCCAGCTGTGAGTGGGAAGGAGAAGACAACTTGGTTTGAGCTGAGAAATCCAATTGATGATTGGTTAATCCGTGAGTGTAATAGATATTGATTTGCAATTGGTAAGGTGTGTGTACGGTGTTGTGTATGTGCTGTACATGGGTTGTTTGTGAACGGGATAAAGGTGATCTATAGTATTGGGGGAGTTTCTAACTCGTAGATGAGGAAAGGATGTGAATATAGAAATGATGTAGTCTCTAGTTCGTATATTGGTTGGATACTTGTACTTAATCATTGTTTACTATTATGTGCGGGTTTGGGATACGAAGAAGGTCCACGACTGTGAGGATTATTCTGAGTTTCATATCAGGTGGATAATATTTACCCTGGTCAGGTAGTTTGATCTGAATCTGATGCATGAATTTGGACTTATGCTATTACTTTAATCTTATATCTACTATTATTTAATCATATGCTTGTACTGCCTTGACCTTTGAGATATATTGCTGTTACTTCATTGATTATCTAGCACGAATATGAACTATAAACCCTATTAGGTGTTAGCTGATGGATGTTTAGTAAGTACATGTGGTTAGGGTTATCTTTGTGACCTCAGATTGGGTTACTGTGTTACTTCACAAGGGTTAGGTGATGGATTAGTTTATGGAGTCGATTGTTGTATCGTATACTTATTAGTTGTGCATCTATGGTGGATCTAGTTGTCTGTGCATAGATAAGTGTGTGGTTGTCAGTATGTGGCTATGGACTAGATGTCCTAGCGTGATGGGATATCTATTATGGATTGTGTGCCGGTGTATGGTTATATGGATGGTCGATAGTATCTCGCTACTGACTAGAGGTCTTAGCGTGATTGACTGTCAGATTTGTATGACTCTTTGTGCGATAGAGAGAGTCTTGTGGATTAGTAGTCCTTGCATAGTTAACTTTTGGTTGACTAGGACTCCCCGTGGGATAGGGAGTGTGGCGAGGATACATGTATGGAGCTCTACATCATTACATTGCATGCATGCTGGCGATTAGGTCTCCCTTGTGGTTGAGAGGATCGTCAGTCATCCTACCTCCCCGGCCACTCGGGGTAGTGGTAGTAGGGTTGAGTGCAGAGCATTGTTGTGCGTGCCGTTCTCGGCCACTATGGATGGTGGTAGCTGTAGATGTGCACTTGGCCACTGTTCGGAGTGGTAGTTAGCGCACTCACCCACTATAGATGGTGGTCGTGTGATGTGCAGTTGTCCTGGGTGCGGTGCTCATCTACTCATGGGTAAGGATGGAGCGGCTAGCAGTAGGGACCCCCGTGTGAGTAGCATATAGCTCTATTGTGGCAAGCTACTATTTCATACTACCCAACTCGGTAACTCGAGAGTGGCGGCGGCTAGATTCGAGATAGTTGTCATTTCGTGCCACCCTAGCCATACTGGGGTTGTGGTTGGATGGGTCCGCAGACATGGCCATGCATGTGCATTGCTGATATATATGTATGCATGTATTCGATATATGTTTTACATATGCCTGTGAGATGCTGCATATGTTTGCACATCATGATACATGCCATTTGCATATTATATACTGCTGTGTGTTGAGCATGATATATGTGTTGGTCTAGACTGTTGTATGCATTTGGTTAGCATCATGTCATAGTGTGATATGGACCAAGATGTTATTACATGTGATTATATACTGCTCATATGTCTGAGTGTTTGTCAGATATGGGATTGACTTTGTACGTTACATGGGTTACGTTATTGTATATATGTTCAGAATGATATAGCGTATGGTGTTGCAGACCGTCAGGTACGTTGGTACATTACTTCATGTTCAGTTGATCAGTTTAGTATATGCATTGAGTATGACTATACTGTGGTTACTTGTTATTAGATTTGGATAGGACTGTATGTCTATTTGACATATTCTGTATACCTGTAGATCTTCACATGTATACTTGTAGATATTTATGTTGTTCATGCACTTTCTATATATTACCCCTGAGTTTATACTCACCACCCGGGACCCTGGGTTTCCTGTCGCCCAGGTAACAGGTAGAAGATTCCTTGGACATTCGGAGCTCCGCTAGCTGATCCCATCTCACACGGAACGGATGGATATTTATTCCGTATTATTGTATTCTTGTAGATTGTCGTTTTGGGATTTTTGTTGGGTTTTCCGAGCCGCAAAAACCGCTTTTTGCGTTGCGGAAACCTCGGAAGCCCCGGCCACGGATCCGTGTGAAGTATAAAAATTATAATTACATGTATGTGCTTACAGAAATCCTAGATCTACCTTAGATCTAAGAGGTTAGAACGTTACCCTCGTAGCGACGCCCTTCGCTTATCCCGCTCGTCCAAAAGTTCGCCGGAACTCGAGAGTGTCAAGTGCACACTCCTCTATGGTATCCACACAAGCAATAGGTGGAGAAAACTCAACCTTGAGTGTGCTAGCACTCCTTGGTTGGTTCGGCCAAAGAGAGGGATGGGAGAGGGAGAGCTTGAGAGAAAAGGTTCCAAGGTTGAAGATGAAGTTGGAATTAACTCACCCAATGAATTTCATCTAATGAAACCCCTAAAGTGGCCGGCCACTTCAAGGAGAGGGAGTTACATGCATGCATGTAACTCCCATGTCCCTTGGTCTCCCTCATGAGGTGGCACCAATTGACAAAGTCAATGATGATGTGGAGCATCATCATTGGCCGGCCATGCCTAGTCATCATCATGACATGGCATTTGGTCAAGTCAAACTTGACCTTTCATCTTCCCTCTCAAGTCAAGTCAAACTTGACCTCTAATCTCCCATGGTTGATCAAATCTAACCACTTGACTCAAGTCAATTTAATATAATGAATCTCTATTCATTAATTTAAATTGATTTGATGAATCAAATCTCAATTAGACTCATTCAACACTTGAATCAACTTGAGTCTAACTCAATTAGTCTAATTTGGATTACTCTTAATCCAATTTGGTTCATCCCATGAACCTAATCCTCATGGTTCATCATATGAACCTAATCTCCATCTAATTGCTCTTATGTGTGTGACCCTATAGGTTCTTGTAACGTTGGCAATGTCCCTAAACCGATTTAGGAACATAAGCAATGAGTGGTATCTAGCAACACATCATTGCTACCCAAGTTACAAGAATGTTGAGCTCCAACATCACCTTTGTGACTACTAATTGTGACTCTCACAATATGTGACAATGTCCCTCTATCCTTGACATCTAGATTGACCAATCGAGGCATAGACCGTGTCATCCTCGGTACAATCTAAATCTTGAACTCCAAGTAAACTCACTCTAATCAAATGAGCTCAATATCTCATATTGACTCATTTGGGCATGGCCATGCACTTCATGGTCTCACTCTATCAAGAATATCGATGTCACCCCCGTCATATAGGAGGGATAGATCCCATCTACATCACTCACATCCCTCTGCATAATTTGTTACATACCCAGTAATCGCCTTTATAGTCCACCCATTTACGGGTGACGTTTGACGAAGCCAAAGTATGCAACTCGTTATGTAGGGAACCATGGTGACTTCAGGTCTAAGGACTAATAGTCATACTAATAGCCACATGAGAAAGTATATGACACTCATATAACGATCCGTGATACTTTCTCATGGTGGGTCATTCAGTATACATTCTCCAATGCATACCCATGTGTCAACTTGATATCTCATATCCATGACTTGTGAGATCAAGTCATCTTGTTGACCTACATGCTAGTCTCTACGCATTAACATTGTCCCAGAATGTTAATACTTGACTAGGAATGATTAAGAGTAGTATTCTCTATATCATCTCATTATCGATTCAACCAATCGATTGATATAGATAAGAACCTACTACTTAAGGACATTATTATATTTAGTTATATGGTACCAATACAAGTAAATATAATAACCATGCCTTTATAAATAGGAATATGATACAATAAAGTCCATACAACAATCATCACATGATTGGCTCTAGGGCTTTCACTAACAATCTCCCACTAGCACTAGTGTCAATCACCGTAGTATCTAATACCCAATAACCTAGTGTGACCATCATGCTTTTTCTGTGCCAAAGCCTTGGTCAAGGGATCTACGATGTTAGCCTCTGTGGGTACTCTGCAAATCTTCACATCTCCTCGATCGACAATCTCACGAATGAGATGGAAGCACCGATATATTCGGCCTCTGTTGTAGAATCAATAACTGTGTCTTGCTTGGAACTCTTCCTGCTCACAGTGCTACCTATTCAAGCAAAACACGAACCCTGACTGCGATCTATAATCATCCTGGTCAGTTTGGAAGCTGGATCGCTGTAACCCTTTACAGCTAGCTCCTCATCGCCTCCAAATATCAAGAAATATTCTTTAGTCCTTCTCAAGTACTTAAGAATATTCTTGACTTCTATCCAGTGACGCTCACCTGGATCTGACTGGTATCTACTCGTCATGCTCAAAGCATACGAGACATCAGGACGAGTACACAGCATGGCGTACATGATAGATCCTATAGTAGATGCGTAAGGGATCTTATCCATGCGGTCTCTCTCCTCTCTAGAAGAGGGACTTTGAGTCTTCGAAAGACTCACACCATGTGACATCGACAGAAGTCCTTTTTTTTGGAATACTGCATGGCAAACCGAAGTAATACCGTGTCAATGTATGTACTCTGACTTAGGCCAAGCAATCTCTTAGATCTATCTCTATAGATCTTGATGCCTAGAATACAGGCTGCTTCACCTAAGTCCTTCATTGAGAAGCACGTCCCCAGCCAAGTCTTCACAGACTGTAGCGAAGGGATGTCATTCCCAATGAGTAGTATGTCATCCACATATGACAAGGAACACAACTGTTCCCATTAACCCTCTTGTAGACAGGGGTTCATCTTCATTCTTGATGAAACCAAACTGTTTGATCGCATCATCAATCAAGATTCCAGCTCGAAGCTTGCTTTAGCCCATAAATGGACCTTTGCAGCTTGCATACCTTCGATTATCTTTGTGGATCTACAAAACCCTCGTTGTGTCATGTACACATCCTCCGAGTAAGTTTCCATTCGAAATGCGGTTTTGACATCCATCCGCCAGATCTCATAATCGTGGTATCTTTGCCGCAATAGCAAGCAAGATCCGAATGGACTTAAACATCGCCATCGGAGAAAAGGTTTCATCATAGTCAATACCATGAATTTGCTTGAAACCTTTAGCCACCAATCGGCCCTTATAGGTATCGTAAGTCCATCCATGTCCCTTTCTCCTAAAGACCCACTTACACCCAATGAGTTTGACCCTTGGTGGATCAACGAAAGTCCATACTTGGTTAGTGTACATGGATTCCATCTCGGATCTCATGGCGTCTAGCCATTTCTCAGAATCTGGGCTCATCACAGCTTCCAGATAGGAGGTAGGCTCATTCTCAATGAGCATAACGTCATCATGGTCAGACAAGAGAAATGAGTATCTCTCAGGCTGACGACGTACCTATCGGACTGCCAAGAGGTAGGTCTACTTGAGGTGGTTGTTCCACAACTCTTTGTGCAACAACCTCATCACCCACAACACTTTGTGGTTCCTGTTCAACCTCCATCAAGGCCTCAGTGCTATGGTCCTTATCTTGAATTTCTTCAAGATCGAAGGTACTCCCACTAGTTTTTCTAGAAACAAAATCTCTTTCTAGAAAAACCCCAGTCTTTGCCACAAACACTTTGTGCTGACTGGGAATGTAGAAGTAATATCCCTTTGTTTCCTTGGGATATCCAACAAAATAGCACCTATCGGATTTGGGTCCCAGTTTGTCTGAGACTTGACGTCGAACGTAAGCCTCACAACCCCAAATCCTCATAAAAGACATCTTGGGATTTTTCCCTGTCCATATACATATGGTGTCTTTACCTGACCTTGGATGGTACTGCTATGGGTAAAGGCTGCTGTGTCCAGAGCATATCCCCAAAAGGATATAGGAAGATCTGTGTGACTCATCATAGATCGTACCATATCCAATAGGGTACGATTCCTCCTTTCGGATACACCATTCCACTGTGGTGTTCCAGGAGGAGTGAGTTGGGATAGAATCCCACACTCAACTAGATAGTCACGAAACTCATGGCTAAGGTATTCACCACCTCGATCTGATCGAAGTCTCTTAATACTCTTGCCAAGCTGGTTTTGTACTTCATTCTTGAATTCTTTGAACTTTTCAAAGGATTCAGATTTATGTGTCATAAGATACACATAACCATATCTACTGAAGTCATCAGTAAATGTAATGAAGTACCTGTAACCACCTCTAGCAGCAACATTGAAAGGACCACATACATCACTATTTATAAGTCCTAACAAATCTGTTGCTCTTTTGCTATGTCCACTAAAGGGAGTCTTGGTCATCTTGCCTAAAAGGCAAGACTCGCATGTCTCATATGATTCAAAATCAAATGAGTCTAGCAGCCCATCCTTATGGAGCTGAGATAAGCGACTCTCATTTATGTGACCTAAGCGACAATGCCAGAGATAGGTTTGGTTCAACTCATTTGACTTGAACCTCATGGTACTTATGTTATAGATAGGGCTCTCTAAGTCTAGAAAGTAGAGTCCGTTCATTAGAGGTGCACTACAATAGAATATATCATTTAAATAAACTGAACAACATTTGTTCTTTATTATAAATGAAAAACCTTTCTTGTCCAAACAAGAAACTGAAATGATGTTCTTAGTTAAGGCAGGCACATAACAACATTCATCTAATTCTAGTACAAACCCGGAGGGCGAGATAGATCATAAGTTCCTCTAAAGAATGAAGAACCCTTGCTCCATTGCCTACTCGTAGGTCCACGCCTTTGTCAATGCCACGCTATTTCACCTACACATTGGTACAAATGTGAGATGCACATCCTATCTAATACCCATGATGAAGAAATAGATAGATTGACTTCTATAACATTTATACCAAGTAGAAGTCTCACTTCTCTTCTTCTTAAGATCTTCCGTATGCCTTGCGATTCACTTCGATGTCCCGCTTCCTTGTAAGCAAGCCCCTTCCTTGGCTATATCCCTCCTTTGGGTTTAAGTTCTTTGCCTTTGCCCTTGGCTTGGGACTTTCCCTTACCTTTAGGCTTGCCCTTGCCTTTCTTCTTCGCACCATCAAAATGGTGTCGATTTACCCTTCTTAAGGTTAAGCTCATTCTCAACATCTTGAGCATTTTGTGCAATGGCTTATCAATTTCATTTATAATTCATGACAAATTGATTGAAGGCTTGTGGCAAAGATTGCAAGATTAGGTCGTGGCTAGCTCTTGCCAAGTGGGAATCCCACTTTGTAGGTTTTCACGTACCCAATCATCTTGAGTACATATGTACCTACTGGAGTCCTTCTTGCATTTTGGACCCAAATAATGCCTTAGAGACTTCATATCTCTCATGCCTAGCTTGTCCTTGATATAGTTGACGAAGATGTCCAACCATATCATAAGCATTCATGAACTCGTGTTGCTACAAGCTCGTGAGTTCATGGTCGCGGCATTAGACATGACACATCTAATGCATCATCTTGATGCTTCTTGTAAGCATCTTTGTCACCGCGAGGCATCGGGAGGTGCCTCGGAATGGGCACCCAGACGTACAACTTCCTTTCTTGGGTGAGAACAATTCTGTGTTCTGCACCCAGGAAATTTGCTCCATTGAGCTTGTCCTTCTCAAGGACAGATCGCAGAGAGAGAGTGTTCGTGTTTGTTGACATAGTAATCTACAACATACAATGCAGAGGATTAATATCATATTCCTTTTATCATTTAATTAGGCCTTTAATCAAATGATGCTCCCACTGAATTATAGGAATTTTGTAGAATCGAGTTATGGATGTGGTCAAACCACTTTTACTAGATTCATACAAACTAGCTATAATTCTTGCGGGACAAGATCCACATCATACTAAGCCTTGAGTTAGCTTTGGCTAAATCGCCCAAGACTTAGTACGATCGGTGGGTAACACATTACCGATTACATCTCTATGCAACTCTTGTTTATAGGATTAAGACCCACATTTACAAAAGACCTTGAGTTAGCTTTGTAGGGAATTCTTTATGCCAAATGGCATATGCGCAACGGAAAAATTAGGATCCCTTCCAAGTGATCCATGCGAAAGCAAACTCGTATAAAATAAATTTCTCTAAACCAAGCCTATCTTATAGGAGGGGATTACCTTTGTTGCGTGCCCTTGTTAATCCCGCTTCTTCCTTTTGTTTGTTGGATCTTTAGCACGTTCAAGTGTCCGTGCCTCTATATGTATCCACACGAGCAAGATCTTGTCTCACAAAAGAAAACTAGAGGAGCTCTCCTTTACTTCTTGCTAGAGAAGTCCCTAAAGGAGAGGAAGCTAGGGAAAAGGAGAAGGGAAGAAGAAGACTACTCTTCTTGCTACACTCACAAAAGCCACACAACAATAAGCTCTCAAGCTCTCTCCAAGCCTCAAGCTCCCAACAACCACACTCCACCAAAAATTCTACTTTGGCCGGCCACTCCATGGAGCCTTTTATAGGGTTGGAAAAACCCTTCCACCTCCTTCACATTCAATGCAATCCATTGCATTGAGACACACTCAAAAAGGATTTGGCTTCCTTGTTTGGCCGGCCACTTAAGGAGACAAAACCATTTTGTTTCCTTCCACCTTATCTAGCTTAGGTGGATGCTTAGGTGGCATGCTTATGTGGCATTCTTATGTGGCATTCATGCATGTTGAATTAATCTTATTAATTCAATTAAGCTTATGTTATCATATTGAATTAATCTTATTAATTCAATTAAGCTTATGTTATCATATTGAATTAATCTTATTAATTCAATTAAGCTTATGTTATCATATTGAATTAATCTTATTAAATCAATGAGGTAACATGTTGAATTAATCTCATTAAATCAATTAGCTAAAATTCTAATTAAGCTTAAAGTCCAAAAACCATTTTGTACTTAAGCTTATTCCCAAATTATTCTAGTCAAACTAGAATACTCTAATTTCTCTAATTATCATGCTCTTTGTGTGTGACCCTATAGGCTCTCATAACGTTGGCAGTGGATCTAAACTCTTTTAGATACACAAGCAATGAGCGGCATCTAGCAATACATCATTGCTACCCAAGTTACGAGATAAGTCAAGATCCGACTAACCTTTCCGTGACTACTATAATATATGACCGTGTCCTTCTATCCTTGATATCAGATTGACCAATGAGGCATAGACCGTGTCATCCTCGATCAATCTATGTGTTTCTTGATCCCTGAGTAAACTAACTCAAACAAATGAGCTCAATATCTCATATTGACTCATTCGAGCATGGCCATGCGTTTTAGTAGTTCTACTCAATCAAGGGGCCCACCGATATCACTCTCGTCATATGAGAGGGATAGATCCCATCTACATCACTCACATCCCTCCGCATAATTTGTTATATACCCAGTAATCGCCTTTATGGTCCACCCTGTTACGGGTGACGTTTGACGATACCAAAGTACATAACTCCTTATGTAGGGAACCGTAGTGACTTGTGTCGAGGACTATTCATACCAATAGTCACATGAGAAAGTTTATGACACTCATATAACGATCCATGAAACTTTCTCATGGGGTCGGGTCAAGATATATTCTCTAATATATACCCATGTGTCAACTTGATATCATATATCCATGACTTGTGAGATCAAGTCATCAATCTTGACCTACATGTTAGTCTTTATGTATTAATATTGCCCTTGCATATTAATACTTGACTAGAACATTTAGAAAGTGTTCTCTACAGACCTCTCATAATCAATTTCGCCAATTGATGTGTCAGAGATAAGAACCTACTTTTCTAGGGCATTATTATATTTAA
Source organism: Wurfbainia villosa (assembly GCA_025175895.1). NCBI lineage: Eukaryota > Viridiplantae > Streptophyta > Magnoliopsida > Zingiberales > Zingiberaceae > Wurfbainia > Wurfbainia villosa. The sequence goes on from CM046009.1 coordinate 6,304,265, forward strand.
ATTAGCTGGCACAAGCAAGATGTAAATATAATAACCAATCCTTTACCTTTATAGAATATGATACAAAATGTTCCCTATTCAACCATCACATGATTGGTTCTAGGGCTATAACTAACAATCTCCCACTAGCACTAGTACCAATCACTATGATATTTAATACCTAGTGACCTAGTGTGACCATCATGCTTCCTCTGTGCCAAAGCCTTGGTCAATGGATCTGCGATGTTAGCTTCTGTCGGTACTCTGCATATCCTCACATCTCCTCTATCGATGATCTCTCGAACGAGATGGAAGCGCCGCAGTATGTGTTTGGTCCGCTGATGTGATCGAGGTTCCTTAGCCTGTGCAATAGCCCCATTGTTGTCACAATAGAGGTCTATTGGATCTGCAATGCTAGGAACTACCCCAAGTTCACTGATGAACTTACTGAGCCAAACAGCCTCCTTTCACGTGCATCGATGCAAGAATATACTTTGTAGAATCAGCAACTGTGTCCTGCTTTGAACTCTTCCAGCTCACAGCTCCACCATTCAGGCAAAACACGTACCCCGATTGCGATCTATAGTCATCCTTGTCTGTTTGGAAGCTTGCATCACTGTAACCCTTTACAGCTAGCTCCTCATTGCCTCCAAATATCTGTAAATTTTCTTTCGTTCTTCTTATGTATTTAAGAATATTTTCGATCGCTATCCAAAGGACTTTCACCGATCCGATCGGTATCTACTCGCCATGCTCAAAGCATACAGACGCGAGAGTACAAAGCATGGCGCATATGATAGACCCTATGGCGTATGCATAAGGGATCTTATCCATGCGATCTCTCTCCTCCTTAGAAGAGGGACATTGAGTCTTCGAAAGACTCACACCATGTGATAAAGGCAGAAATCCTTTCTTGGAATTTTGCATAGCAAAACGATCTAGCACTTTATCAATGTATGTACTCTGACTTAGGCCAAGTAATCTTTTAGATCTATCTCTATAGATCTTGATGCCTAGAATATAGGCAATTACCTAAGTCTTTCATCGAGAAACAATTCCCTAACCACATCTTCACAGATCGGAGTGAGGGAATATCATTTCATGAGAAGTATGTCATCTACATACAAGACAAGAAATACAACTGTGTTCTACTATTTCTCTTGTAGACACAAGGTTCATCTTCATTCTTGATGAAACCAAACTCTTTGATTGCATCATCAATCAAGATTCCAAATGAGAGGCTTGCTTTAGTCCATAAATGGACCTTTGCGCCAGATACCTTTCAGGATGCTTTGGATCTTCAAAACCCTCAGCCGTGTCATGTACACATCCTCGAGTAGCTTCCATTCAAAAGCGGTTTTGACATCCATCCGCAGATCTCATAATCGTGGTAGGTCCAATAGCAAGTATGATCCGAATGGATTTAAGCATCGCAATCGGTGAAAAGGTTTCATCATAGTCAATACCATGAATTTGTTTGAATCCTTTAGCCACCAATCTACCTTTATAGGTATGCTTATTACCATCCATGTCTCTTTACTTTAAAGATCCACTTACACCCAATGGGTTTTACCCCTTCGGTGGATCAACCAAGGTCCATACTTGGTTAGTGTACATGGATTCCATTTCGATTTCATGGCCTCTAGCCATTTCTAATCTGGCTCATCATAGCTTCTTGATAGGATGTAGGCTCGCCAAGATCGATAAGCAATACATCACCATTGTCACCAAGAGAAAAGAATATCTCTCGGGTTGATGACGGATCCTCGATCTACGAAGAGGTTGGTCTACTTGAACAGTGTTTGTTCCACAACTCTTTGGGCAACAATTTCTCATCCACAACACTTTGTGGTTCCTGCTCATTTTCCATCGCCTTAGTGTTATCCATCTTGAACTTCTTCAAGATGAATTTTACTCCCACTAGTTTTTCTAGAAATAAATTCTCTTTCTAGAAAGACAACATTTCTGGCAACAAACACCTTGCCAAGTGTGGGATTGTAAAAGTAATATCCCTTAGTTTCCTTGGGATATCCTACAAAATAACACTTATCCGATTTGGGTCCTAGTTTATCCGAGACTTGATGTCTTACAGCTTCACAACCCCAAATCTTTATAAAAGACATTTTGGGACTCTTCCCACCCATATCGATATGGTGTCTTTTTCTACGGCTTTGATGGGACGCGATTAAGTGTGAAAGCTAGCTCTAGAGCTAGTCCCCAAAAGGAAGTAGGTAGATCACCTGCTCATCATTGATCGTACCATATCTAATAGAGTACGATTTCCTCTCGTGATACACCATTCCATTGTGGTGTTCCAGGGGGAGTGAGTTGGGATATTATCCCACACTCAGCCAGGTGATCACGAAACTCTTGACTAAGGTATTCACCACCTCGATCTAATCGAAGTAGCTTGATACACTTACCAAGTTGGTTTTGTACTTCATTCTTGAATGCTTTGAACTTTTCAAAGGATTCTGACTTATGTCTCATCAAATATAAGTAGCCAAATCTACTCATATCATCAGTGAAAGTAATAAAGTACTTATAGCCTCCTCTGGCTTCGACATTGAAAGGCCCACATACATCAGGATGTATGAGTCCTAACAAGTCCGTCCGCTTCTCTCCATGTCCACTAAATGGAGTTTTAGTCATCTTTCCTAAAAGGCAAGATTCGATACCTCATATGATTCAAAATTAAATGAGTCCAATAATCCATCTTTATGGAGTTGGGATATGCATTTTTCATTTATGTGACCTAGGCATTACAAGCGTTGTAGAGATATGTTTGGTTCGAATCATTCGATTTGAACCGCTTGGTATTTATGTTATAAATTGGGTTTTCTAAATCTAGAACATAGAGACCATTCATAAGTGGTGCATTACAATAGAACATTTCATTCAAATAAATGGAACAACATTTGTCCTTTATTATAAAAGAAAAATTTTTCTTGTCTAAACAAGATACAGAAATTATGTTCTTTGTCAATGCAGGTACATATAAGCACTCCTCTAGTTCTAAGATAAGCCCAGTGGGCAAAGACAAAGAATATGTTCCTACAGCTACAGCAGCAACTTTTGCGCCATTGCCTACTCGTAGGTCTACTTCGCCTTTTGCCATTTGTCTACTATTTCTCAGTCTCTGCACATTATTACAAATGTGAGATGCACATCCGGTATCTAATACCCATGTAGAAGAAATAGATAGATTAACTTCTATAACGTGTATACCTGAGGCGTAAGTCCCACTTCTTTTATTCTTTACTTCCTCAAGGTAGACTTTGATAGCCCGCTTCCGATGTCCACCTCACCGCAATGAAGCGCCCTTCCTTAGGTACTTTACCTTTACCCTTTGAAGTGGATGAATTGGCCTTGCCTTTGGCTTGGTCTTACTCCTTGCCTTTGCGCTTACCTTTGCCCTTCTTGACCATTAGTACGTTACTAACTTTCTTTTGAGATTCGGTTCGTAGCTTCTAACATGCCGAGAATCTCAGCAAAGGTTTATCAATTTCATTCATGTTATAATTCATGACGAATTGATTATATGCTTCCAAGAACGACATTGCAGATAACATCGTGCCAATTCTGGCCTGGAAAACCTAGTCTTTCAAGGTTCTCAACGCATCCAATCATTTTGAGTACGTGAGTTCCTACAGTGTTCCTTCTGCATCTTGCATGCAAAAGAGCCTTAGACACTTCAAAACGCTGTGCCTAGCTTGTCCTTGATATAGTTGTTTCAAATGCTCAACCATATCATAGGCATCCATGTTCTCATGTTGCTCAAGCTCGAGTTCATGGTGGCAAGCATAAGACATGACACATCTAATGCGCATCTTGATGCTTCTTATAAGCATCCTTTTCAAAGACGAGTGGCCGTAGGGGCGGGTGTTTCGTGTACTGCTCTAGGACATATTATGCTGTTCTTGCTTGAGGATAATCCTCAAGTTCCTATACCACCAAGAAAGTTCGCTCCATTAAGCTTGTCCTTCTCAAGGATGATCGCAAGTCGAGGGGGTGTGTCGTGTTAGATGTCATGGTGATCTACAACATTAAAATGCAAAGTTAAGTATCATACCTAAATCATTTAATTAGGCCTTTAATTAAATGAGGCTCTACTAAATTCTCATAGCTACTATTTAGCTATAAATTTATATGGGATAAAGATCCACATTATAATTGCCTTGAGTTAGCTTTGGCTAATCGCCCAAGACGTAGTATAATTAGGTAGGCAATCTTTTCCAATTACATCTGATGTAACTTTAATAGCTTTGGTTAAGTTTTAGATTAGTTTAGTGTTTATTCCTAAACTGACTTCAGTATGGCAGGCACAGAGGGCCTTCTTGGATATCTGAGCAATGACCACTTCTAAGACAAAGCCGATGTTCTAAATCACATAAAACTAATTTTAAAACTTATGTTCAAAGCTAATATATGCCTCTACTTTCTTAACTAATTAAGAAAACTTAATTAAGTCTTAACCAAGTTTGATAGCGGGACATCACGATTGTCCACTCGCACTCTTCCAAGATAAAATGCATTGCTTTGCTTTGGCAAACCCAATAACAAATGATCGAGGAAGTAGTGAGTACCAAGCTTTGGTAGGCATATCGTTTTTGACTTATTAAGAAATAAACATGTATCATATACATATTAGCATACATCACATATAAGCTAAACTAATCATGCATCACATACAAGCTAAACTAACATGCATCACATACATATTAAACTCAGCGTGTCATGGTTATGGCCCTTATTCTACAATCTTCTCAAGCCAATGAAAAGATTGATTGGTCAACCTAGGGATAGCATCTTCTCCTAAGTGCTTCCTTTTGGTTGTCTTGTGTGTTGACTTCCTCCTTGTAACCTCATCTTCCAATGGACCCTCCATCTTTGTTTTGAACATTACAAAGGAGAAATACTCGAGTTACATTCGAGTCTAAAACTAATTTTACAACAAGAATTTTAGGAGGAAGGCACGACACGCAGGCCGTATTTAAGAATTACAACACACACACATTCACAAACCTTTTGGGACTAGGCCATAACCATGCACCATGTCATTTTAACTTTTAAAAGACATTGGATATTTTATTATGTTTGACAATTGCTAATGCAATTATCAACTCATAATAAAATTTATCCTACTTCTATATCACATATAAAATAGAGAAAACCTATTTTATACGATCTTTCGCAAGTGGATCTGATACCACTGTTACGAATTCTTTATGCCAAATGGCATATGCGCAACGGAAAAATTAGGATCCCTTCCAAGTGATCTATGCGAAAGCAAACTCGTATAAAATAAATTTCTCTAAACCAAGCCTATCTTATAGGAGAGGATTACCTTTGTTGCGTGCCCTTGTTAATCCCGCTTCTTCCTTTTGTTTGTTGGATCTTTAGCACGTTCAAGTGTCCGTGCCTCTATATGTATCCACACGAGCAAGCTCTTGTCTCACAAAAGAAAACTAGAGGAGCTCTCCTTTACTTCTTGCTAGAGAAGTCCCTAAAGGAGAGGAAGCTAGGGAAAAGGAGAAGGGAAGAAGAAGACTACTCTTCTTGCTACACTCACAAAAGCCACACAACAATAAGCTCTCAAGCTTTCTCCAAGCCTCAAGCTCCCAACAACCACACTCCACCAAAAACTCTCCTTTGGCCGGCCACTCCATGGAGCCTTTTATAGGGTTGGAAAAACCCTTCCACCTCCTTCACATTCAATGCAATCCATTGCATTGAGACACACTCAAAAAGGATTTGGCTTCCTTGTTTGGCCGGCCACTTAAGGAGACAAAACCATTTTGGACGATCCACAACCTCAAAGTCGAGATCATTAAGAAGATTGGGTTATCACATCGCAATGATCTACTACCTCGATATAGTTGGAGCTCTTTGATACTTTCATCCGAGAAGTAATTTACTCAAAGAATATCAGAAGACATCTCGTAAGACTCGACCCGCATGATGACAACTATTACCTTCCCAGGCGTGGTTATGCTTTTTACAGAGGAGAGCTTATATGAAGATGGTCATATCTATTCTGCATTCTTCAGTTGCATCTATACTATTTGCAGAGTTGGAGTGTGCTATGATGTTGGCAGTTCTTCAGTACCTTACAACCGGTTGTATATTCTCTGCTAGTACAACAATGTTTATCATCTCCGTTGCAATTGTTTCAGTTTGTACCTCAGTTCAGTAGATGATTTCAGTTCCTCCATGGCAAACTTTTGCAGCTACTTGAGCTCAGTCGTCAAGAATAGATGTTAGGCGAGTTTACATGATTACTCGAGAGGAGGTATAGTAGACCGAAGAATTGAACATTTGGGGTATTACTTTAGGTTATCCTAATTACCGATATATCAAGAGATACTGATAGTTACAGATAGCTAGGTCTAGAATATTCTTAGATAAGGTTAGAAGGGTTTCTATCGACTTGTGGGTTGGTGATTTTCTCTACCGTCAGGTGGGATGTTGATCAACAACCAAGAAGTCAAAGGATACCCTTAGACTTTGCTAGACATACCTCTACTATAGACATATCCTTACGGATAGTAAAATTGTTGAAATGAGGGTATAGCATATAATTCGAGAGTATTCGGATGAACTTTCGGGCTTGCCACTGCATAGGCAAGTGGAATATGCGATTGGGGGTGATTTCGGAAATAGTTCCGATATTGGAGACCTCATTCCAAGAGATGATTTTATTGGTATCAGTGTTGCTAAACACTATTGAATTGGAAGAACGTAAGTGGTGATTACATGAGGTATTGGATGGGAGATTTATCTTTCCTAGTGGTTCTCTTGAGAAGACTCATAACTCTTTGTTAAAAGAGAGATGGACCTTTGAGGTTATGTATCGATTATCGATGATGGAATGCAGTAGTTGAGAATGAATATCCTTCGTTATGGATAGATGATCTATTTATATCAGTTAAAGGACACTTGTGTATACTCTAGGGTTGATCTACGACTTGAGGGTTGATATTGTAGTGACTTAGTGTCATACAATTATCATTGTCGGTGTGATGATTGAGCTATCATCAGCTTAGAGTAAAAAGGATGCAGGTGTGTAGAAGACGACATTTCATACTTGGTATGAATTTTAGGAGATATTGATAATGTTGTTAGACTTATCGACGATTTAGTCGTTCATGGATTTGAGGAATAAAGTACTCTTGGAGTATTTGAGATCGATTGTCATCATATCTGTGGATGATATATTTTTGGGATATATTCACAATCTTAAAGGAAGTTGTGGTTTCCCTAGATTGATTTGGTATTCACCATAAATGTGGATAGGATGTTCTAGCGATACTATACCGCTGATTTGTTGGACCAAGAAGGTGTTGGGAATCACTTGGTCAGAAGCTTTGAAGCTAGGTTTCAAGGCCTAGACGGTGGCTGACTTTTGTGTCAGTGTTAGTTAATTCGTCCGATATGGATGTAAGGGTATGGTACGCAGATGCATCATTTCAGGGATTAGGAGCGATCCCGATGTAGTTAAATGAGACGTATATTATGTGTATGCTAGTTGAGAAACTAGCGAGATTGGTCATTATAGTCTTCTAGTTACTTCCAGTTCTGTGTGATAGAGTGGATTTTGGACATTAGATTGGTTTCTCTTGTGTAAAAGTAATTCTTCGTCTCCGGGGAGAATAGTGGGTTACAAAGTTGCATTCAAATTAAGAGGGGTTGTTCCAGGAAACTTGTTAGTTGAGATTGATGATTTATTGGAGTGTATCCAAAAATAGTGAGTGTTGAGACGTTCTTGTTGGTGGAACAACATGTAGGACATGGTTGATTTCGGAGTTCGATGTTGGGTGGGCCAACAAGTAAAGGTGGAATATTAGTGACTAGTAGGGTTATGTACCGTGATGATAGTGGTAGCCTAGTACGATGGACAACGTTGGGAGATTATCTAGAATTCAGAAAGGACTTGATAGGATTTGGGTAATCAATGATCGATTAGCTAGGTCCGCTCATTTTCTTTCAAGCTATAAGATGGATTTCGTTGGATCGCTGGATGGAATTATATTCATGGAGTATCCTTGAGTATCATTTTCGATAGTGATTCGTGATTCATCTTACTATCCTAGCAAAGTCTCCAACAGGTCATGGATATAGAGCTCCACTCTGGTACAGTTATTTACCTCTTAATAGGTTGGTTGAGAGTGTATATAAGAGCTGGAATATAATATTCGTGCTCAGTACCCCACTTAGTACTTGAGGTGTGTAACTTTTCTCCAGATACTTGAGATAGTTGTTGTGACCTCTTGTACTCGTACATGAGTCGAAAATTTGGGGACCAAATTTTTATAAGTGGGGGAGAATGTAAGATAAGGAAAAAAAACCATGATTATGAAATTAACTTATATAATTTCTCAGGAGTTCATAGAAATTTTTTCTGATTCAAAAGGAGTCCATACAAGGAAGAATAAAGTTTAATTGGGAGTTTGGACTTAACTTGGGTTAGACTTGATCAAGAATGGCTCAACCCAAATGGAACGGTTTTTATAAACCCCGTCGAACCCGATCTCGCGATCGCCCTCTTTCCTTTGTTTTTCCTCGATTCTTCTCTTCCTCATTTCGCCGTCGCATCCTTCCCGATTGCATGAGACGTCGTCGACTTCTTCGGTCATCGCGACCGCCGCGAGCTCAATTTGTGGTCGCTGCCGTCTCTTCCTCTCCATCACCGACGCTTCCTCATTTCCGATAGCGTCTTCCTTGTGTTTCCACTCGTCGCTGCCGGAGTTCTCTAGCACCGACCACACAAGGGTTCGTTCCTTCAAGCCAGTAGTCGTTCTTCTCCTGTTTGTGCAGCTTTGCTTTTCTCTATTTCGTTGTCGCAGCTCACCTCTTCCGACGATTTGCCACTGTAGACGCCCAAGCCAGCCGATTTCACCGTTGATCGTCGCCTGAGCTAGTGATCAGAGCCAGATTGCATTGGAACACAGAGGATGAGGAAGGGGGCTACCGGTGGAGATCTAAGATCGGTAAGCTTGGTTTATTTTTCTGTATTGGCTATAGATTGTTGTGTTTTCTGGGATGTGTCATTGTTGTTGAGATTTTGATGGATTTTGACGATGGATTATGGTATGGCGGCTGTGGTTGGAGTGGTGGCAACCGTGATATGAGATTTCCCCTTTAATCAACGTGAACTCATCTGTGAGTAACCAAGCTACTTAGGGAATTGATTGTCGTTTGAGATATGTGGACTATTGGGTGGTTGTGCCAGCTGTGAGTGGGAAGGAGAAGACAGCTTGGTTTGAGCTGAGAAATCCAATTGATGATTGGTTGATCGGTGAGTGTAATATATATTGATTTGCAATTGGTAAGGTGTGTGTGTACGGTGTTGTGTATGTGTTGTACATGGGTTGTTTGTGAACGGGATAAAGGTGATCTATAGTATCCGGGGAGTTTTTAACTCGTAGACGAGGAAAGGATGTGATTATAGAAAAGTTTTAGCCTCTAGTTCGTATATTGGTTGGATACTTGTACTTAATCATTGTTTACTATTATGTGAAGGTTTGGGATACGAAGCAGGTCCATGACCGTGAGGATTATTCCGAGTTTCATATCAGGGGGGTAATATCTACCCTGGTCAGGTAGTTTGATCTGGATCCGGTGTTTGAATTTGGACTTATGCTATTACTTTGATCTTAGATCCATTCTTATTTAATCATATGCTTGTACTGCCTTGACCTTTGAGATATATTGCTGTTACTTCATTGATTATCTAGCACGGATATGAACTATAAACCCTATTAGGTGTTAGCTGATGGATATTCAGTAAGTACATGTGGTTAGGGTTATCTTTGTGACCTCAGATTGGGTTACTGTGTTACATCACTAGGGTTAGTTGATGGATTAGTTTATGGAGTCGATTGTTGTATCGTATACTTATTAGTTGTGCATCTATGGTGGATCTAGTTGTCTATGCATAGATAAGTGTGTGGTTGTCAGTATGTGGCTAAGGACAAGAGGTCCTAGCGTGATGGGATATCCAATATAGATTGTGTGCCTGTGTATGGTTATATGGATGGTCGATAGTATCTCGCTACTAACTAGAGGTCTTAGCGTGGTTGACTGTCAGATGTGTATGACTCTTTGTGCGATAGAGAGAGTCTTGTGGATTAGTAGTCCTTGCATAGTTGACTTTTGGTTGACGAAGACTCCCCGTGGAATAGGGAGTGTGGTGAGGATACATGTATTGAGCTATGTATCATTACATTACATGCATACTGGCGATTAGGTCTCCCTTGTGGTTGAGAGGATCGTCAGTCATCCTGCCTCCCCGGCCACTCGGGGTAGTGGTAGCAGGGTTAAGTGCAGAGCATTGTTGTGCATGCCGTTCTCGACCACTATGGATGGTGGTAGCTGAAGATGCACACTTGGCCACTGTACGGAGTGGTAGTTAGCGCACTCACCCACTATAGACGGTGGTCATGTGATGTACAGTTGTCCTAGGTGTGGTGCTCGTCTACTCATGGGTAGGGAAGGAGCGGCTAGCAGTAGGGACCCCCCGTGTGAGTAGCATATAGCTCTATGGCGGCTAGCTACTATTTCATACTACCCAACTCGGTCACTCGAGAGTGGTGGCAGCTAGAGTCGGGATAGTTGTCATGTCGTGCCACCATGGCCATATTGGGGTCGTGGTTGGACGGGTCCACAAACATGGCCATGCATGTGCATTGCTGATATATATGTATGCATGTATTCGATATATGTTTTACATATGCCTGTGAGATGCTGCATTTGTTTGCTGCATATGTTTGTAGATCATAATACATGCCATTTGCATATTATATACTGCTGTGTGTTGAGCATGATATATGTGTTGGTCTAGACTGTTGTATGCATTTGGTTAGCGACATGTCATAGTGTGATATGGACCAGGATGTTATTACATGTGATTATATACTGCTCATATGTCTGAGTGTTGGTCAGATATGAGATTGACTTTGTACGTTATATGGGTTACGTTATTGTATATATGTTCAGGAGGATATAGCTTATGGTGTTGCAGACCGTTAGGTACGTTGGTACATTACTTCATGTTTAGTTGATCAGTTTAGTATATGCATTGAGTATGACTATACTGTGGTTACTTGTTATTAGATTTGGATAGGACTGTATATCTATTTGACATATTCTGTATACCTGTAGATCTTCACATGTATACTTGTAGATCTTTATATCCTGTATGTTGTTCATGCACTTTCTATATATTACCCCTGAGTTTATACTCACCACTCTGGACCCTGGATTTCCTGTCGCCCAGGTAACAAGTAGAAGATTCCTTGGACGTTCGGAGCTCCGCCAGCTGATCCCATCTCACACCGAACGAATGGATATTTATTCCGTATTATTGTATTCTTGTGGATTGTCATTTTGGGATTTTACCCTGTATTGTTTCCGTATTTATGATATACGGATGTGTTGTATGTATTTGTCCTTTGATGTGGTTTCTATTATGTTTCTTGTCGTGTCAAGTCACTCCGGAGTGCACAGTTGGTTCTTTGTATTTTTTTTATCTGTTAGTATGTTTCCGCTGTGTTTAGTATATTCATGTTTGCTTATTATGTTGTTGTTGTGGGCCTACGGGCCTTGTATTAACCAGATATGTTGCCACGTACAGGGGAGATGCTATCCGTTTGCTTTTCGGCACGGCATACTCTCGGAGCGTGACACATTGGATAGTCCAGACAAGGATAGGTGGCTAATAGCCATGAAATCATAAATGGATTTTATGTATGAAAATCAAGTTTGGAACTTAATAGACCCACCTAAAGGCATAACGCTTATAGGGTGCAAGTGGATTTTCAAGAAGAAAACTGACATGGATGGTAATGTTATTACCTATAAAGCTAGATTAGTGGCAAAAGACTATCGTAAAAAACAAGGTGTTGACTATGACGAAACTTTTTCACCAGTAGCGATGCTTAAATCCATTCGGATACTCCTAGCTATAGTAGCTCATTTTGATTATGAGATATGATAGATGGATGTGAAAAAAGCTTTATTTAATGAAACCTATCTGAGGATGTATATATGATACAACATGAAGGTTTCAGAACCATTGAAAAGAACAAAGTATGCAAGCTTCAACGATCTATTTATGGATTGAAGCAAACATTCAGGAGTTGGAATATCTATTTTGATGAGGCAATAAAATAGTTTGATTTCTCACAAAATCCTGAGAAGCCCTGTGTGTATAAGAAGGTTAGTGGGAGTGCGATCATGTTCCTAGTATTGTATGTCGATGACATATTAATCATAAGAAACGATATTCCTATTTTGCAAACAATCAAGGTCTTGTTATCCAAAATATTCTCCATGAAAGACATGGGAGAAGCAACCTATATTTTGGGGATTAAAATCTATAGAGATAGATCGAATTAATTGCTTGGTCTTTCGCACTCTACATACATAGACAAAGTGCTAAAATGATTTAGCATGAAAGAATCCAAGAAATGTTTTATTCCCATGAGGTATGGGATTCACCTTTTGAAGTCTATGTGCCTGTGCACTAAAGACAAGAGGATTCACATGAGTTAGATCTCATATGCGTCAACTATAGGATCGATTATGTATGCTATGTTATATATGAGGCCCGATGTACCGTACTGTTGGGTTTCCGACACCGCGGCAAGTGTGTGTTCGTACATGTTTCGTAAACATGTGCACAGCGAAAGAAATAAAAATAATAAATCTATATTTATTACAACACACACAACACACGCATACATAGTACAATAAGTGTAGACATAATCGTAAATTTAAATTTACAATAAAAGGAAATTTAACTACGTTATACCTTTCGTATTACGTGTAGTGGGAACGGCATCAACCGGAACGATCCTCGCTAGAATCATCTCTATCTGTATCCACGCCGAGTATCCTTAGGATGACTTCGCTAAGCCACGAGCTTCGTCTTCGTACGGGTTACTAGTCTCGTGTTGAAGACGACGTGATCGAGAGATGATCACGATCCGAATCCAAATTCGGATCCAAAACGAGTCCTCAAAACTCGCTTCTCCGGAGTGGTATTCGTCAACCGATTGACGAATCCTTCATCCTCCACCTCAGAGGATTACCGGAGATCGAATCCCCGGTAAGTTAGGCGCTTTTGGAGCTCTAACCGTCGTCCAAACGACGCTTCGACGAGAAGAGAACAAGCTGTCCAGAAAACTGGACAGCTTTGGTGGAGGAGTAGACGCCGGCCAAACAAGGGAAGCCAAGTGCTCACCTTATCACCGAAGCCTAGGAAGATCACCGGAGGGTCACCGGAGGATCACTGGCTGAAGCTTGGACGCCGGCAAGGAGCTGGACGGCGGCACAAGGGGCTGGGCGGCAATGGGGGTTGGCGCCGAGAGTCTCCAAGGAGAGGTGGGCGGCAACTATTGCTAGGGTTTTGGATTAGGGCTTAATTATCCCTTAAGCCCTCTTTTATAGAGAACTAATTCTCTTAATGGTTATTGGATCATAACCATTAGGCCCGTTAACCCGCTCCATTAAGATAAGTTAAAATAAACCAAACCATGATGGTTTATTTTAAGTTAAAACTAACCGAACCAACTTTTGGTTCATTCGTTTAAAATAAACCAAACCCTTTGGTTTATTCTCCTCCATTGGATTAGAACCAAACCATTTTGGTTCATCCATTATGTCTTCATAAGACACGGCCCATCCACGCTTCCATTGCATCATCAAACGAATTTCATGCTCGCTTATGTTTGGTCCAACCAAACATAGTTTCTCCTGGCCTCGAGAATCCCATTCTCAAGCTCGCTTTTAAATCCTTTGGATTACACTCAGCGTGTGACCAAATAGGTTCTCGGTTTATGTTGGCCGCCTATAATTAACCATTAATTATAGAACGATCATGAGTGGCACCTAGTAGTACATCATGATCCCCAATTAACCTAAAAGATCAACGGATGATCCGTAACTATTTCTCAAACCCTTCAAGATTCGAATGATTCGTGGCCCCATTCCCTTCACTCATCTTATACCCACTTGGTTCGTGACATGGTCTATAGTGTCACCCTCACTAGGTCGACTACACACCTAGCCCAAGTATCATTTCCTCGTCCTACGGATTCTAGTTACTCCACATGTATCAAAGAGTACCTTACTCTAAACATGTAATGCTTTGGCCAAAGACTTTAGTAACAATCCAACGAGAGGCCATGGGTATACATCTCCTCGCAAGGAGTGGTGAATCTTTTATAGGATATTCAAACACCTTCGATCACTTCGACTTATACCCAATCATCCCGGGTCCACATCTCCTTAGAGATGTTTGCTTAAGATGTCAAAGCATAAGTCTCCATGATCAAGATGACTTGAATACCGCAAGTCAAAGGAACATCACACTTAAGCTACAGTAAGAACTTCATTGACATATCTATATATGCAGAGAACCATATGAAGTCTTACGGCTGGTCACTCTAATAAACTAGTTACCATAACTAGCATCCACGATTAACTCCGGATATCACAATGTCTCCAGCCAGTGAGAATCAGTTATTTGGATACACCAAGGAGTATACCTCGTGCTAGTCTCGACAGAATTGATGGTGTCCAAATCCATCAATTCATCGACTAGGGATAATTTCGATACATCACAATTACACATGTAGAGATACTCACTAGTTGTGATCCAATCACAAATTCTCTCATGCTGTGAATCGCATCGTGGACATTCAGTAAATGAGTTTAAGATCCAATCAAATACATGAAACATGTATACTCAAATAGTGAATCTTCATTTATCATATAAATGGTTCATACATAAGGTGATTGCCTTAGGACATCTCTCATATATATTACTAACAGACTCCCACTTGGCCTAATGCCAATCGCTACGGTATCCAATACCATAAGCACCAACATGACCCTCAAACTTACTTTGAGGTAATGCTTTAGTCAAAGGATCCGCTAAGTTTCTTTCAGTGGGAATTTTCTCGATTTGTATTTCGTTCCTACTGATGATCTCTCTGATAAGATGATAGCGGCGAAGCACATGTTTGGATCGTTGATGAGACCTTGGCTCTTTCGCCTGTGCAATTGCTCCATTGTTGTCGCAGAAGATCGGTATTGCTTCAACAATGGCCGGAATCACACCAAGTTCATAAATGAACTTCTTGATCCAAACCGCTTTTTGCTCCTCGCCGCAATGTATTCGCCTCGCTGGTAGAATCCGCCATGTTGTCTTGTTTGGAACTTTTCCAACTCATCGCGCCTATTCAAGGTGAACACGATCCGCATCGAGACCTAGAATCATCCTTGTCTGCGAAGTCGCATCCGTATACCCCGTATCACCATGTCCCTTCTCCATATATTAGGAACACATCCTTAGTTCTTCTTAAGTACTTAAGGATCATCTTAATACCACCCAATGATCCATTCCTCGATCAGACTGGTATCTGCTCGTGACACTCAGAGCATACGATACATCGGGCCTCATACATAACATAGCATACATGATAGATCCTATTGCGGATGCATAGGGAATCTTACTCATGCAAATCCTCTCGTCTTCTGTGCGCGGACACATATACTTCGAAAGGTGTACCCCATGCCTGATGGGTAGGAAACCTTTCTTGGATTTCGACATGCTAAACCTCTTTAGCACTCGGTCTATATATATAGACTGCGAAAGACCAAGCAGCCGTTTCGATCTACTCTATAGATCTTAATCCCGAGGATGTAGGTTGCTTCTCCCAGGTCTTTCATGGAGAATGTCTTGGATAACCAAACCTTAACTGACTGTAAGATTGAAACATCGTTTCCTATAAGTAATATGTCATCAACATATAATACTAGGAACACGACTGCACTGCCACTAACCTTCTTGTACACACAAGGTTCGTCTGGATTTTGTGAGAAATCAAACTTTTTGATGGTCTCATCAAAACGGATATTCCAACTCCTAGATGCTTGCTTCAATCCATAAATGGACCGTCGCAATTTGCATACCTTGGTTTTATCAACCGATGTGAAACCCTCAGGCTGTATCATATACATGTCCTCGAGCAGGTTTCCATTAAGGAAAGTTGTTTTCACATCCATCTGCCATATCTCATAATCATAATGAGCCGCTATGGCCAGGAGCATCCGAATGGATTTAAGCATAGCTACAGGTGAATAGGTTTCGTCATAATCAACACCTTGCTTTTGACGATATCCTTTCGCCACCAATCTAGCCTTATAGGTAATCACATTACCATCCATGTCGATTTTCTTCTTGAAAACCCACTTGCACCCTATAGGATTTATGCCTTCAGGTGGGTTAACCAAGTTCCAAACTTGGTTTTCATACATGGAATCCATTTCTGACTTCATGGCACAAGCCACTTATCCCTTTCTGAACTTGTCAGCACTTCTTCATAACTGGTAGGCTCCTCATCATCAATGAGTAACACGTCGTTCGATTCACTTACGAGAAATCCATATCTCTCAGGAATATTGCGTGTTCTACCATATCTACGAAGATGTGGTGTTACAATAGGTCCAGCTGATTGCTCATCACTATAAGTTGTCGGCTGTTGTGCTTCACCAGGTATCTCATCAATGTCTATTTGAGTCTCTCGAGCCTCCTCAAGCTCGACGACACTCCCACTGTTTTCTTGCAAGAGAAACTCTTTCTCTAGAAATACAGCATGCCTTGAAACAAACACCTTTTGTTCCATAGGATGATAGAATTGGTAACCCCTTGTTTCCTTAGGGTATCCAATAAATAGACATTTATCAGACTTAGCATCCAATTTGTCTGATACTGTCCGCTTCACATAAGAAGGACAACCCCATATCTTCAAGTAAGATACATGAGGTTTCTTACTATTCTATATCTCATATGGAGTAGTTGAGACTACCTTGGTAGGCATTCTGTTTAACAAGTAAACAGCTGTCTGAAGTGCATAACCCCAAAAGGACTTGGGAAGATTCGCATGATTCATCATTGACCTGACCATGTCCAACAAGGTCCGGTTACGCCTTTCAGATACACCATTATGCTGTGGTGTATATGGCGGAGTCCATTGAGACAATATACCATTGTCTCTTAGGTAATCAAGAAACTCCTGACTCAAGTATTCACCACCTCGATCCGATCGAAGTATTTTAATACTCTTGTCATGTTGTTTCTCTACTTCATTTCTGAATTCTTTGAACCTTTCAAAGGCTTCAGACTTGTGTTTCATCAAGAACACATACCCAAACCGTGAGTGATCATCGGTGAAGGTAATGAAGTAGCTATAGCCTCCTAAAGCTTGAGTTTACATAGGTCCACATACATCAGTATGTATTATACCTAGTAACTCTCCCACTCGTTCACCTTTTCCAGTAAAAGGTAACTTGGTCATCTTGCCTTTTAAGCATGATTCGCATGTATCGTATGAATCCAATTCAAACGATTCCAGAATTCCACATCGGTGTAATTTGGACATGCATTTCTTGCTTATATGGCCAAGACGATAATGCCACATATAGGAGTCTATTTGATTATCCTTTCGAGCACATGTGTTGCTCACTTCGATATTGAAAATGTCACTGGATACGTCTAACATATAAATGCCATTACTCAAAGTTCCAGTTCCATAAAGTACGCCATTCAAAGTTATATAATAACAATTGTTACTAAATGTCAAATGAAAACCATTTCTATTTAAACAGGAAATAGAAACAATGTTCTTTATTAGAGAAGGAACATAATAGCAATTGTCCAGTTTCAAGACCAGTCCACTAGGGAGCTTCAGCAAATAAGTTCCAATGGCGACCGCAACAACCTTTGCTCCATTGCCAACTCACAAATTTGACTCCCCTCTGACAAGTCTTCTTCTATTCTTTAGCCCCTATATGTCATTACATATATGTGAGCCACACCCAGTATCCAATACCCAAGTGTCTAAGGAAATAGAATGACAATCAATAACGAAGATACCTGAAGAGGATGGGGCATCGGATGCCTTCTTCTTCTTCATGGACTCAAGATAAATCTTGCAGCTTTCTTCGCCAAGCTGGCCTTCCTTGCCACAATGATGGCAAGTGCCCTTTATGCCGGTTCTCGCCTTCGCTTTTTGTTCTTCCCTTTCTTCTGTTCTTTTGCCTTCCTCTTAGAACCTTTTTTTGAGGAATCAACTAACAGAACCGCCTTCTCCTCATGCTTCACAGAACGCTCCACAGTCTTCAGCATATTGAGGAGCTCGAGAATAGTGGATTCCAATTTGTTCATCCGATAGTTCATCACAAATTGTGAGAAACTCTTGGGCAAACAATGCAGAATTAAGTCAATACTTAACTCATGATCCATCACAAACCCGAGGGTGGCTAGCCGCTCGATGTACCCGTTCATCTTTAGCATAAACTGTACTACAGACGAACCTTCTTGCATCTTCGTGGTGAAGAGGAGCCTAGAGACCTCGAACCTTTCGGATCTCGCTTGCTCATCGAACAACTCATGAAGATGAAAGACCATAGTATTAGCATCCAGTAGCTGTTCCATCGCCGCTAGCATGATGCAACTCGCCACGTAACCGCTTACATGCTTCTGATAGACCAACATTTGGTCTGGAGTTGCATCGTCCTTAGGACGGTTGGGAAGAGGTTCTTCAAGGACATATGCAAGCTTTTCCTCCTTGAGAACAATTCTCAGGTTTCTAAGCCAGTCCAGGAAGTTAGGCCCAGTCAGTTTGTTCGAATCCAAAATAGTACGCAAATTCAAAGACGTCATGATCAATTTATTGACCTAGAAATACAAAACGAGCATATATGAGAAAATGATTTTAAAATGCATCAATATACATTTATAAATCCCATTCATTTTTTGAATTTCAAGAAACCCCAAAATCACTTCGGGAGATCGTAGGTCCATCTCCGAATGGGCTGATGTCCATCATAGTTATGAACAACCTTGGAGAGAGTCCAACAAGCCATTCATAACTACGACGGTAGGTATCAACTATACCGATTGCATATCACGTATATGCAACTATCACAATGTGCTATCAACTAATTGAATGTTCACACATACATCGGGTTGTTAACACATTAACAAGTATGCATCATATGCATACCACCCAACTTCACCTCCCTTTACATCGACCTTGGAGAGAGTCCAACAAGCCGATGCTCCAAGTTAAAGCCAACCCATTAATCGAGAAATAGTTTTAATATGGTTAGAGCGCATTCAACCAATTAGCCCAGCTTGGAGAGAGTCCAACAACCAAAGCTAACGATTGACCTCTGACTCTTACCATATTAGTATTAAACTATTCCATGGTTTGAACATGTTCGGGTTCGAGCCGGGCATGGAGAGAGTCCAACAACCCGAACAAGAAACGGAACTCTGGTTCTAACCATATTAATGGAAGGTGTAAGCTTTAATATTGAGTTAGGGTTTTTATGTCTCATCCTCTTTGCATGCAAATAACTATTATCTACATGACATGGCATACATGACATACATCTACATGTCACGACACGCATGACATAATGATATGCATCTAATTCAATTACATGGCATACAATTATGTCATGTACATAATTTCCTTATTTTTCATAACTATTTATGGAAATAAAATATATTTAAGATTTGATTCTCCAAATCAAATCATGATTAAATTAAGAAACAAATTTCCAAATCTAATCACATATTTTATTTATGGAAATAGTTGATTAAGGAAAGTCAATTTAGGAAACCAATTTCCTAAATCATCAAAACTACTTATGGAAATAAAATATTTTAAGATTTGATTTCCCAAATCAAATCAAGATTAAATTAGGAAACAAATTTCCAAAATCTAATCAAATATTTTATTTATGGAAAATATCAATTTCCATAAATACTTCCAACTTTCCAAAAGTGGAAGATTTCCATAAATACTTCTAGACTTTCCAAAATTGAAAAATTTCCATAAATACTTCTAAATTTCCAAAATTAGAAAATTTCCAAAAATAACATTATGACTATCGCAAAACCATTTTACGATTATGTCGAAACACAACCTGGGCTCTGATACCACTGTTGGGTTTCCGGCACCGCGGCGAGAGTGTGTTCGTACATGTTTCGTAAATATGTGCACAGTGGAAGAAATAAAAATAATAAATCTACATTTATTACAACACACACAATACACGCATGCATAGTACAACAAGTGTAGACATAACCATAAATTTAAATTTGCAATAAAAAGAAATTTAACTACGTTATACCTTTCGTATTACGTGTAGCGGGAACGACATCAACCGGAACGATCCTCGCTAGAATCGTCTCTATCCGTATCCACGCCGAGTATCCTTAGGATGACTTCGCTAAGCCACGAGCTTCGTCTTCGTATGGGTTACTAGCCTCGTGTTGAAGACGACGTGATCGAGAGATGATCACGATCCGAATCCAAATTCGGATCCAAAATGAGTCCTCAAAACTCGCTTCTCCGGAGAGGTATTCGTCAACCGATTGACGAATCCTTCGTCCTCCACCTCAGAGGATTACCGGAGATCGAATCCCCAGTAAGTTAGGCGCTGTCAGAGCTCTAACCGTCGTCCAAACGACGCTCCGACGAGAAGAGAACAAGCTGTCTAGAAAACTGGACAGCTTTGGTGGAGGAGTAGACGCTGGCCAAACAAGGGAAGCCAAGTGCTCACCTTATCACCGAAGCCTAGGAAGATCACCGGAGGGTCACCGGAGGATCACCGGCTGAAGCTTGGACGCCGGCACAAGGGGCTGGGCGGCAATGGGGGTTGGCGCCAGAGTCTCCAAGGAGAGGTGGGCGGCAACTATTGCTAGGGTTTTGGATTAGGGCTTAATTATCCCTTAAGCCCTCTTTTATAGAGAACTAATTCTCTTAATGGTTATTGGATCATAACCATTAGGCCCGTTAACCCGCTCCATTAAGATAAGTTAAAATAAACTAAACCATGATGGTTTATTTTAAGTTAAAACGAACCGAACCAACTTTTGGTTCATTCGTTTAAAATAAACCAAACCCTTTGGTTTATTCTCCTCCATTAGATTAGAACCAAACCATTTTGGTTCATCCATTATGTCTTCATGAGACACGGCCCATCCACGCTTCCATTGCGACTGAAACGATTTCATGCTCGCTTCATGTTTGGTCCAACCAAACCTAGTTTCTCTCGGTCTGAGAATCCCATTCTCAACCTCGTTTTAAATCCTTTGGATTACGCTCGTTATGCGTGTGACCAAATAGGTTCTCGGTTTATGTTGGCTGTCTATAATTAACCATTAATTATAGAATGATCATGAGTGGCACCTAGTAGTACATCATGATCCCCAATTAATCGAAAAGATCAACGGTTGATCCAAAACTATTTCTGAAACCTTTCAGCAGCTCGAATGATTCGTGCCCCATTCCCTTCACTCATCTTATACCCACTTCGTTCAGGACATGGTCTATAGTGTCAGTCCCCACTAGGCTGACTACGTCACACCTAGCCCAAGTATCATTTCCTCGTCCTACGGATTCTAATTACTCCACATGTATCGAAGAGTACCTTACTCTAAACATGTAATGCTTTGGCTAAAGACTTTAGTAACAATCCGACGAGAGGCCATGGGTATATATCTCCTCGCAAGGAGTGGTGAATCCTTTATAGGCTATTCAAACACCTTCGATCATTTCGACTTATACCCAATAATCCCGGGTCCACATCTCCTTAGAGATGTTTACTTAAGATGTCAAAGTATAAGTCTCCATGATCAAGATTACTTGAATATCGCAAGTCAAAGGAACATCGCACTTAAGCTACAGTAAGAACTTCATTGACATATCTATATATGCAGAGAACCATATGAAGTTTTACGAATGGTCACTCTAATGAACTAGTTACCATAACTAGCATCCACGATTAACTCCGGATATCACAATGTCTCCAGCCAGTGAGAATCAGCTGCTTGGATACACCAAGGAGTATACCTTGTGCTAGTCTCGACAGAATTGATGGTGTCCAAATTCATCAATTCATTGACTAGGGATATTTCTGATACATCACAATTACACATGTAGAGATACTCACTAGTTGTGATCCAATCACAAATTCTCTCATGCTGTGAATCGCATCGTGGACATTCAGTAAATGAGTTTAAGATCCAATCAAATACATGAAACATGTATACTCAAATAGTGAATCTTCATTTATCATATAAATGGTTCATACATAAGGCGATTGCCTTAGAACATCTCTCATATATATTACTAACACGTACGCTTTGAACATTATGAGTAGATACTAGTCTAATCCGGGTATGAACCATTGGGTGGTTGTCAAGACAATTCTTAATTATTTGAGAAAGACTAAGGATTTGTTCTTGGTATATGGAGGAGGTGATATGGTAGTGAGCGGATATATTAATGCCAACTTCCAAATAGATAAGGATGATTTCAAATCTCAGTCTGGATACATATTCATCTTGAATGGAGGTGCGGTGAGATGGAAAAGTTCCAAGCAAGACACCATTGCTGATTCTACTACAGAGGGAGAGTACATTGCAGCTCTTGAAGCAACAAAGGAGGTAGTCTGAATCAAGAAGTTTATTACTGCACTTGGAGTAGTTCCGAGCATTGTTGAAGCATTACCTGTTTACTGCGACAACAATGGCACCATTGTACAGGCGAAGGAACCACGGTCTCATCAACGATCTAAGCACGTACTATGCCGTTACCATTAGATCAGAGAGATGATAGGTAGAATAGACGTACAAATAGAGAAAGTTTCCACTGATAGGAATCTAGCATATCCCTTGACAAACCCTCTTCCCTAAGAAAAGTTTGAGATGCATATAGAGGCCTATGGTATTAGATACCAAGGCGATTGGCTGTAGGTCAAGTGGGAGTTTGATGTAATTGAGAGGTATCCTAAGGCAATCGCCTTAGAAGTTATTAATAAAATTGACTATTTGAGTATGTAGGATGATGTTTCTCTGAGAGAGGGGGTGAATTTTGGAGATTAAAAAATTATTTTAATCTTTAAAAACTATTTAGAATATTTTAAAAAATATTGTGAGTATGCAGCGGAAATGAAAATAAGACAATTTGTTTTACTTGGTTCACAACCTTAATTGGGTTGCTACTCCAAAGTTCGTAGCTCTTCTGAGAGCTATCTCGATGGACAATCACTAAATGCCCTCTGACTCGAGAATTCTCGACTTCGGAGGGTTTCACTTTTTACAAATGTAGAGCTGGGTAACACACTACCCACTCTTTGAAATTAAGTACAGAAGAGAAAAAGAAAGTAAGCAATTACAAGAGCTTATACCGACACTAAGTAGATGATTGAAGTTTGCTCGGAGTGTTGGAAAATCACCTTGTTGTGGAGATTTAGCTTTGGTGGATGAGAGTAGATTTCGACAGCACTTCGACATATATTTGATGTTCTACTCGGATACGATTGAGCACATATTTTATAAACCTTTTCCAGTCGACTGGAATGTCTTCTAATCGACTCCCCATCAGCCCATCGATATGAAATTGTGGCCTTCCAGTTGACTGAACCCTCTCTAGTCAACTCCACGTCACCCATCTCCACATTGGAAAATTTGCCTCTTTAGTTGACGTAAACCCTTCAGTCGACTTAACCCCTTTCCATCTGCGTCGCACGATCTCCGATCGATCACTCGTTGATCCTTCTAAATAGGTATCCAGTCGACTAAACTTTAGTCGACTCAAATCCATCCAGTCGACTGATCCCTACAAAATAGGATTAGCACAAATAGATAATATAAAAATACGATAGCAATAGTAATACTGCTCGATCTCGACTACTAAGTCCCATGCGAACTTTTCATCGGATCGATGCCTAGCTTTATCACCCTACAGAGGACTTGGCCTCACCTCTTCACTCGAGGCTTACCTGCCAGCTACTTGCCGGACTTACCACTCTTGACATCCAATCTGACCCACCAAGGCTTCCACCAACAGTCCGGTCAGCCCAACCCAACTGAACTTTTTGTCGATTATCCGATCTTCTGACCCAACCAGTCTTCATGCCAGATTTTTGGTCCACACAACCCATCTGGACTTCATGTATAGTGTTCGATCCTTCTGATTTATCAAGATACTTGCCTAGTATATGTTAGGACCTTGGTGGTCATTAGAGGGAGGGAGGGGGCGGGGGGTGAATAGCGATTCGTCGTCGATGGAAGTCATTTCGTTCTTGCTACAACTTGATTAGTGCACAGCAGAAATAAAGCAATAACAAATACACACAAGCAAAATAGACAATACAATATAATGTGGTTCAAAATCCAATGGTTCATACTCCATGGATTGGGCTCATAAGAGCCCTAGCCATGCAAATCACACACTACTATAACAATAACTCCTTCTTGGAACAATCCGGAGGTGAAGAAACCTCGTATAAATGATTACACTAAGTAATACAACAAATGCAAGCAAATACAAGTATGAAATACAATAAAAGTAAGAAAAAACACTTTACAAGAGAACTTGAGTGCTTGCTTTTGGTTGTTGAAGAATAGCCTTGAAGGTCTTGATTGCAGCAGCAAATCCCCTCCAAATCTCCTCAAGAAACCATGGAAAAAACCTCCTCCACGAGCTGCTTTTATAACCTGCATTCAGGATGATTTTCACCTATCAGTTGACTCATTGAGAACATCAGTCGACTGCCCTTGTAGCGGTTGTGAGACAACGACATGTGCCACGTTGGATAAGTTTCAACGGATAGACCATCAGTCGACTGATCGCTCAATCTATTGAGTTCTCGGGTTGATCACTGACTGGAGAGCTTTCTGTACTTGAAAACCTAGCCATCAGTCGACTGATCTCTAGATCAGTCGACTGCTCAATTTTGGCAGTCGATTGCCAGGCCATTTCTCGCAGTCAAATCCTAGTTGACTGCCATCAGTCGATTGATACATCTCAAACATGAGGTTTTAACCCAAGTATGGTGCCCCCATACTTGCTAGACCACCATTAGCCTAGACCTAAGCCTTCTACCCACCTCCATCAGCCTCATGTCTATCAGATCCCTCCAAGTCATTCATGACTTGTTCATCCATATACTAGCCTTCAGGTGCTTTCATCAACTATTGTCATGCTAATGTGGTCTACACCGCCAAGGCACATTGGGCTTACGTTGCTAAGACTCCCGCTTGGACTTTACGCCGCCAACCATTGGACTTATGCCACCAAGACTCCCGCTTGGACTTTACGCCACCAATATTCCCCTTGGACTTCTCAATTGCCAAGACTCAAGCTTGTACTTACTTTACGCCGCCAACCATTGGACTTATGCCACCAAGACTCCCGCTTGGACTTTATGCCATCAATATTCCCCTTGGACTTCTCAATTGACAAGACTCAAGCTTGGACTTTCCCTTGCCAATCTATGTTGGACTTTCCATGCCAAGACCCATGCTTGGACTTTTCCTTGCCAACCCATGTTGAACTTTCCATGCCAAGACTCAAGCTTGGACTTTTCATGCCAAGTACAAAAGACTTGGACTTTTCCCATGACAATGGTCAAACCATTATCAAACATCAAGTATGACCTGGGTCGATTGCACCAACAATCTTCCCAACACATTTCAGACATCAATGTCAAACATCAAAATACTACTCGAGTCAAACTCGAGTCTGGTCAATCGTGACTTGGGCCGATTGCACCAACAATCTCTCCCTTTTTGATGTTTGACAAAAACACTCTTAAGTTTGGCCCCTAACTCAAATTCCTTTACCAATTTTCCCAAATTGGTAATTCTAATATTCTCCCATTAATTCTCTCTCTTTTTGACACACATCAAAAAGGTTCTCCCCAAGGAGGTCAATGTCTCATTTCCCAATGAGATCTTACAATCTCCCCCTTTGTCCAAAAAATATCTATGATGCCTACAATCTTCCTAGTGATAAGTCTCATATCACTCAAGAGAGGCAATCCTACAAACTCTCCCAATTTCCAAATTGGGTATCTCAAATTCCCATTTTTCCCCCTCACGAGGAAAAATATATTCATCATCCCATGATGGATACCTCCCCCTAAAGGCTTGCTTCCCCTTGACCATTGCACTAACAATGTCCTTGGGAAGTCCCTAAGCCAATAGGAACACTAAACCATCAAAACTTAAGGTCGAAAGTTCAACATTGAACTTTCCAACACCTTAAAATCGATACGCACCCTAACAACTCTCCTAATCCATATCCAATGGATTTTCACCATTTCTAATACTTTCCCAAGCATATCTTAGGGTTAGGAGCAGTTAGGGAACCCTAACATAGCTGAAATATGGGCTAACATCCTTGTTTACCCTAAATCAGCCATAGCAGTCAACTCTATCAGTCAACAATTGACTGCCATGCTTATCAGTCGACTGTCATACATGGCAGTCGACTAATAACTGAAAATTCTGATTTTTAATTATCAGAATCGAATTTCAGAAATTCATAAGGAAATATACGTAATTTGAAAAATCATGAAAATTCATACATATAATACTTATAACACATACAATGGGTGAAAAATATTTGAAAAATATTTTACCCATAAAATAGTAAAATTGACACAAAGTTCAAAAGTGAAGAAAAACTTCAATGTTTTAGCTCACTTTGTATCAACTTCATCAATGATAATTGCTATCAAAAGATAGACTTCACCAAGGTTTTTCAAAATGATTTTTAAAAGTTTTTTTTTAAAAATCTTATATTGGATCATGTTCCTTGGGCTCAATGTACATAACTTGAACATAAGCTTTCCCAATGATCCATAAATAATATAAGATGAGTTTTGATTCATCTCGATGCAAAAACTATGCACCTTGAACTCAACTCATATCCTAGCATCTCACATGTATCTAGGGTGTATCAATACATATACATTTCAATGTAATGTGAGATGTGGGTTTTGGTTATATCTATACTAATGTCTCATGTATTTTCTAGGCAACACTACTTGACTCCCTTATGCATGAGACTTCAAGTCATGTCATAGTCCTTAAAATCAATTTTCATTAACTTAAATGCATGAAGTATGATCATGGAATAAATGATGATATAAATAAATATGTGCTCATAATCATGATGTCATGGCATAAAATGGAGTCTAAGCATACATGACATAAAAACCTTAATCCTAAGTAATATCATGACATATTAAATGATCAAAATTAGATATGATGTCATGACAGGTTATATGACAAATCAAGCATGTCAAATAAAATATAAGGTATATAATACCTAAATTTTAGCATTAATTTCCATTTGTTATTATTAAACCCATTTTTCCATGTTATCAATTATATCTCAAGTGTGCCAAAAATTCAAAATGGCACACTATGACCTCTAAACCTAATTTGTGCCAATTTGATTGATTTTTCATAATCTTCAAGGTATATTGGCACATCCTAAAATCTTTTAGGATTATAATTCAAACTTATTTCCAAAGTACTCCATTACCTTAGAAATGACCTAAAGTGCCACCTTTACCATGGTTAGGTTAACTACCTATCCATTCAAGGTTGACACATCTAGACCCATCTACGTGAATCGATCATGCTCTTAGGAACCCAATACCTATTGGAGCTCCTTGGGTTTACTAGGTATTCACTAGGGATAACTTCCCTAGATACCCTCCTAATGACCCTCCTTGGCTTAGAAGCCTTGCTCATCTTGGTCTTGCCTAGGTTAACTCTAGGGGTGACTCCCCTTGTAACCTTGGTGGCTTGCCTAGGTTTCTTTGAAACTCTAGCCACTAGGCATCTACCTTGGTTACCCTTAGGGATGACTTCCCTAGTAACCTTGGTTTTCCTAGACCTAGTTTGAGTTCCATAATCAAATGGAACACTATGATAGGTCTTTTTGGACTTAAGATTGCCCTTAGATGGTTCTTGTTTCCTAGATCTTTGACTTAGACTCCTAGACCCTAGGCTTTGACTATTTGACCTTTGCATTTGATTTTGTATATTTCTAACAGTCTTTTCAAGTTTCTCAAGCCTTGACCTCAAGGCTTGATTTTCTAAATCTAATTGTCCAATTTTTTATTTTGCATCTATTCTTTGGACATGAGACTTCCTAGGCATATCTCTATGGTTCTTTGGATTAAAACCTAGATGGTCTTCAATCTTTCTAATGCTTGCCTTAGGTAAAATATTTTTAGAGACATTAGTCCCAAATTTCTCCTTATCTTTAAAAGTGTAACTCTTAGCACCTAGGCAATAGTATCTACTATTTCTAACATGCTCTTTATGATAAATAGCAAGATTGCTAACATTATTTATAGCATGCTTTTGATAACTAAATGAAGAAGAAGCATACTTAAAGGTTACCTTAGGGTTTGCCTTAGCTCCCCCTACTTGTGATGCTTCTTCTTTTCTCCTAGGGCTATAGTGGCCCCGTTGCTGACACTTGAAGCACACCACATGCTCCTTGCTCTTCCTAATTGGGGTTCTGGCTTCATTTGACTTTTCTTGACTTTTAGGCGCCGATGGAGTCTTCTTAACTCTTTTTGGACACTTATTCTTGTAGTGTCCTTGCTCCCTACACTCAAAGCATATAATATGAATTTTATTATTTATTGAAATGCTTGAGTTACCTTCCATGGTAGGGGAATCCTGAGCTTCCTCTTCTTCTCGACCGGAGGTGGATGGTTCTTCTTGAGGTTGCTCCAGTGTGGATGCCCTAATCTCCTCCCCCTCAATCCTAGAGGTGGAAGCTTCTTCCACCTTTTCTTCCTCTTCCGATATGGATCTGGATATTAATTCCCTATCAACTTCCGAATCCTCACTTTCTTATGAGGATGATGAAGCTTTTTCTTCGGGCTCTCTTTCTACTTGAGCCATGGATGGTTTTTCATGGAGCTTGGCCAATTCACTCCAAAATTTCTTTGCATCCTTGTATTCACCTAACTTGGACACAACATTGTTAGGTATCAATTCAACCAAAAATTTTATTACCTTTTGATTTTTCTCGAACTCTTAGAGTTGTTCCCGATCCATTTCTTCATCTTGAGGGATCCTCCTTTTGGCCCTCTTGGAAATTCAAACCCTTCCGTCAAGGCGGACCAATCTTCGAAGTCCTTCATCATAATGAATTCTTCAATCCATACCCTCTATTGCCTAAACCCTTCTTGTCCATAGAAGGTATATGGGACCGGAGTGTTGATATTCCATCCCAAATTCTTTTGAAATTCCATCTTCTTCCTCTAGCGGTGCTCTCTTGGTTGTTAATCCTTGAAGAGCGGTCTCGCTCTGATAGCAATTGTTAGGGCCTCGATTGCCGCTATAGGGGGGGGGGTGAATAGCGATTTGTTGTCGATGGAAGTCGTTTCATGCTTGCTACAAATTGATTAGTGCACAGCAGAAATAAAGCAATAATAAATACACACAAGAACAATAGACAACACGATATAATGTGGTTCGGAACTGAATGGTTCATACTCTACAGATTAGGCTCGTAAGAGCCCTAGCAATGCAAATCACACACCACTATAACAATAACTCCTTCTTGGAACAATCTGAAGGTGGTGAAACCTCGTACAAATGATTACACTAAGTAATACACAAATGCAAGCAAATACAAGTATGAAATACAATACAAGTAAGAAAAAACACTTTATAAGAGAACTTGAGTGCTTGCTTTTGGTTGCTTGAAGAATAGCCTTGAAGGTCTGGATTGCAGCAGCAAATCCCCTCCAAATCGCCTCAAGAAACCATGGCAAAAATTTCCTCCACGAGCTACTTTTATGACCTTCATTCGGACTGATTTTTGCCTAGCAGTCGACTGATTGGGACCATCAATCGACTGCCACTGTAGCCTTGTGAGACAATGACATGTGCCACGTTGGATAAGTTCTAATGGATAGACCATCAGTCGACTAATCATACCCATCAGTCGACTGATCACTCAATTAGTTGAGTGCTCGGGCTGATCAGTCGACTAGAGAGCTTTCTGTGCTTAAAAACCTGACCATCAGTGGACTGATCTCAAGATCAGTCGACTGCTAGGCCATTTCCTGCAGTCAAACCCTAGTTGACTCCCATCAATCGACTGACCATAGTCCCAGTCGACTGATACACCTCAAACATGAGGTTTTAACCCAAGTATAGTTCCCCCATACTTGCTAGACCACCCTTAGCCTAGACCTAAGCCTTCTAGCCACCTCCATGAGCCTCACGCCTATCAGATCCCTCCAAGTCATCCATGACTTGTTCATCCATACACTAGCCTTCAGGTGCTTCCATCAACTATTGTCATGCTAATATGGTCTACACTACCAAGGCACATTGGGCTTATGCTGCCAAGATTCCCGCTTGGACTTTACGCCGCCAACCATTGGACTTATGCCGCTAAGACTCTTGCTTGGACTTTACGCCTCCAATATTCTCCTTGGACTTCTCAATTGCCAAGACTCAAGCTTGGACTTTCCCTTGCCAACCCATGTTGGACTTTCCATGCCAAGACCAATGCTTGGACTTTTCCTTGCCAACCCATGTTGGACTTTCCATGACAAGACTCAATCTTGGAAATTTCATGCCAAATACACAAGACTTGGACTTTTCCCATGACAATGGTCAAACCATCATCAAACATCAAGTATGACCTGGGTCGATTGCACCAATTATCTTCTCAACACATGTCAGACATCAATGTCAAACATCAAAACACTACTCGAGTCAAACTTGAGTCTGGTTAATCGTGACCTGGACTGATTGCACCAACAGTATCCGATCAACACGACCTACTAGGACTTCCTGTTAAGCCTGCACACTTAACATTGATATTAGAACACAGGTGAATACTAACTTTAAACTATGGTTCATACATCAAAAATGTAAGATACGACGAAAAAAAAGGGTTAGGGATTTAATTAAACCTAAACATAGGCCTATTGTTAAGGGTTTAATCGAATTTAGGTCTACATCTTATAAAGTTATTAAATCCAACCCGTTATTCAAATCCAACCCGTTATCAAACACAACCTGTATCCCCTTCTTAACGCCAAACCATTCGACACTTTCCTCACCGCACGCAGCTTTTCCTCCTCACGGGCATTTCTCATCGTTCGACCGTTCCTCTCCACTACGGTTTTCCCCTTCGTCCTTTATCATTCTGTGACACCTAATCCTCACTGCACCTCATCACATTCTCCTTGTGAATCCCTGCCTTTTCGAACACTTGTAGGCTATAGAACACCACCGAGTCGATCCCTGCCACGACTGTTACGGTGCCAAGCAACATCTTCTTCTCGTCCCCTCTACGATGGATGACGCTTGTATGGTGGGAAATATGACTAGAGGGAGGGTCATCGAGCAGCTCCACCAGGGAGGGATTTGTGAGAATGCACATTTGGAGTAGGAAACTAACAGTGTCTTTATGGCTACTCGGTTGGAAGTCATCTCTGCCGATCGCTGCGAGTACTAGGTGAGTTGATCCTTCATCTCTGATTCGCATATTCCTTATAGCTCCTAATTCTATGGCGATGGGGCAGCAACATCTTGGAGTTGAGTTGTTCACAATGAACAGCTTGGATCGGGAAGGGAGTTTTCCACGCATTAGGAATCTATGGTTGCTGCGGTGTCATGAGATAAATTCCTCAGTAAGATCTTCTAATTTGTGAGATGGTTCTTGAGATGTTTTGGTTCATAGTTGTGACTGGGATGTTCATTTTTTTTTTTGCAACAAGTTATCACCAATTCTTGAAGTTGTTGGCGCAGATTTGAGCTGTTTGTGCTGAGTGGTTGAAGGGTAAGTTTAGTTAGCTTATTTCTACATGTTGGGTGAGTGAAACTATGGGATAGGGTGATGTATGGTGTGATTGGAAATTTGTGATGCATTGCTCTTGGTTGTAAAAGTGGTTGCAATAGCTGTGAATGGTTGGTACTAGGGTTTGCTCAATTGGGGCTAAGTGAAAAAGAGTCGGTTGGAATGGAGTGTGTACATTAGGGTGGTTAGATCCCTAATTTGGTGTACTTATGGGTTGTGATGCACCGTTTCAAGGCGGTGATTATGGCTTGGTTGAGGTTAGTCAGGTCGCTAAATTAGTGTGAAATGTCGATCGTCGATCGAGCTGTGTGATGCTCTGATATTGGCAACAAACGAGAGTTATAACTCGTATTCGATAAGGGATATGGATATGGGAATAAAGTAGTAGCTAATTCATATTTTGTTGTATGCTTGCACTGAATTGTAATTGATGATATTTGTAGGACGTGGATACGAGATAGGTCCTCGAGCATAATGGCTTTATTATTATGAGCATTACAACAAATGGGTAATTTCCTACCCTGGTCAAGTAGTTGTCGTTGCATGCAGATTTAGAAATATATATATATGATCATATTATATGTTCATATTACCTTGACTTCACTCTTATTTATTCTTGTGCTTGATACTTTGTCATTGGCCTTATATGCTCTAATGTTGATATCACATTCTCCTTCATCATGATCGAGGAGTTACAGATGTGATGTAAGTAGATCTATAAATGTTTAGTTAGTGTAAATAGTGGAGTACAGATGATGACATGATTTGTAAATTGAGTAAAAGGTCATCTGTGGGTAGGTAATGCTTTGAACGTAGGATTGATTCCAATACCCTTACGTTGAATATTTACTATCGATCATGTGTTATGTAATGGTCAGGTGAATTGTGAATAGTGTGTCGCTACGGACCGGTGGTCCTAGCTTATTATAATCAGTTGAGTACGACTCTCTACATAATAGAGAGTGTATTGATTAGATGGGTATGACTCTCTTTAGAACAGAGAGTCTGTGGTAGATGTCTGTATGAGTGACTGTGCATTCATGTCATTTGCATGCATGCTGGCGACATAGTCTTCCCTGGTGTTTGAGAGAGTCGTCAGTCATCCTGTCTCCCAGGTTACTCACAAAGGAGTAATTGGTGTGAGGGTAGAGCATTTGTTGTGCCACACTCTACCATTATAGACGGTGGTAGTTGGAGTTGCGTGCAGTTGTCCTGGGTGCGTGACACTTGACCACTCATAGGTAGTGTCAGTCGGAGTGGTCAGTAGCAAGGACCCCCATTGTATAGTGAGATCTTTATGCTTATATGCTACTCATTCATACTGCCCACTCGGCCACTCTAGAGCAGTGGTTGGTGTTGAGTTGGACAGTTGTCATGTTGTGCCACCTAGGCCACACTAGGGTTGTGGTAGCTAGTAGGGGTGCGCAGGCATGACCATGCATGATGTATTGCCGTATCATATGACGTTTTATATATTGCTATATATATATATATATATATATATATATATATATATATATATATATATATATATGTCGATATGAAAATGTCATAATCAATCATCATCATGGTCATGTCTACCTACTATTCTACATTTGTAACCTATATATATGCATGTGTGTGTGTGTATATATATATATATATATATATATATATATATATATATATATATATATATATATATATATATAATTGGGATTAATATATATACAGATGCAGTTTATATGTTTACTCACTCTGATGTTGCATTTGTATGTACTATGTTTGATGTATTTGTTTGTAGATATTCATATATGCTATTGCATTTTCTATATGGTAGGATGTCGGGTACCTGTATACTTGTTGGTCGGTCTCTGTGATGCCCTCGACCTGTATCATGATGTAGTGTGAGTTAGTATTACCCTTCATAGTGTATGTTGTGGATGTATGCTCAGGTTCGATGAGTGTAGAGTAGCTGACTGTCAGGTATATTAGCATTTTTTGTTGTTCAGGTTGTTTTAGTGGTATGCATGTATGTATATTTATTATGCTGATGTATACCTGTCGTACCTGCCGATTATACTGTTGAATTACATGTGATATTTGATATATATACATGTTCTCTCATATTACATGCTGAGTTATACTCACCATCAGGACCCTGGGTTTTTCTGTCGCCCAGGTAATAGGTAGAAGTCTTCGTGACAGCTTGGAGCATCGCCAACGATCCATCCCTTCTCCTCTTTCCGAGCCTCCCGTGGATTTTGGTTTCTTTTGTGTAATTCAGTTTGTGTTTGGAGTTTTATGTACTGTTTGGTATTGTAGACTTGTTAGTTGGTGTACACCTATGTTGGTTTCGGATTGTATGTTGGTATGTGTGGTTGTGGGTGTTTGGTTTTATGTTTCCGCTATGTTTTGATTTAGTTATGCTTATTATGTTGTGATTGTGGGCCCAAGGGCCTTGTATTAACAGGATATGTTGCCACGTATAGAGGAGATGCCATCCGTTTGCTTTTTGGCATGGCATACTCTTGGGGCGTGACAACTTTATTGGTATAAGAGCCAAAGGTTTTGCGATGCCATACAATGTTGTTTTTTTTGTGTCGAGTATTGGATTCTCGGGAGTCAATTTGTTTTCAGTTTTGGTTTTGAGAGATGGGATTGACAGCGGCATAAGCTCCAGGCAGCATGAAGTAAGAATTTTTGATAACTCATATTTCAGATAGATACTTATCTAAACTTGTTCAATAGGTATATACAGTCAGAGTTATGGCACCTGTGCAGACTTGTAGTAGAGGTCGTCCATCAAGGCGATCAGACAGAGTTGAGAGACAGGAGGCTACTTCTACTGAGCTCGTTATTCGGGAACAACCTTAGCTTTCCTCTATTGGTGGTTTGGAGCCTTAGAATTTGGATATACCATTGACCATGCCAGAGCCTGCAGAGTCCAATTGGTTCAATGATAAAGCATGGATACTCGTGTTAGCACGTTCGGCCAAGGATAAGTTTACCTTGTTCTGAGGGGAGTCCGACCCATGGATTGCCCGGGCTTGGCTGGAAAATTTAGAAGATACTTTCGAGTACATGAACTGTATGGACGAGGAGAAGGTGGGACTTGTTGCTTACCACCTTAGAGATCAGGCTGTTACTTGGTGAAAAATGCAGAAGACCCTACTCGGGGAGCGTGGGATTACAGGGGCAGTCTTTCGAGATACTTTCTGGAGACATTACTTTCCCTAAACATTTTCTACGGCACACTGTCAGGAGTTCTTGATTCTGAAGCAAGGTGATCGTTCCATCATGGAATATAATACAGAGTTTACTAGACTTGCAGAGTTCTGCCCTCATCTGGTAGCACATGATGCAGATCGGATGTTCCAATTTACACAGGGCCTTGCTGCTTATATTTGGAGCAGGATGTCAGGATTTATTATTACCTCTTACAGGGAGGCATTGGATCGCGCCATTTTCATTGAGATGACTTCCCAGCAGATTTTCCAGAGAAAGGCTTCGTTCAGTTGCGTATTGCTAGATGACTCGAGTGCGGCGGACAGTTGATCGGGGACTTTCGGAAAAGAGAAAAAAGGGGCTATGCTAGTCTTTGAGAGAGGTTTCGATCGCACAAGGAGCGTCTAGCATCCGAGTGTACGGAGGTCTCGAGAGAATAGAGTAGAAGCGAGTTGGATGTTATAAATTTGAATCTGAAATCCACAGAGTTACAGAGTGTCCTTTGGAGCAGCCTGTTTGCTATTATTGCAAACAACCTGGTCAGACTAGTCGTGATTGTACATTGAGAGCATAGTTGGAGTTTCCTGATAGCTCTAACAAGGGGAGGAAGTCTAGCCAGCAACGGAAACAGAGGACAACACTGCGGACTCAGATGTATGGTCAGAGGCAGCCAGTACCTCCACCAGCATAGTTGTACCAGATGCAAGGGGTGCCCCTTCAGTAATGCCGACAGCTATCCAGTATCCTGCATCTCCAGTGATCTACTATCCAGGAGTATCTACACCACAACAGTTCTTACCAGCCAACTCTTATGGATATCTTATACCTACACCAGTGACTCAGTCTCTAGTACCACAGAGCCAGATCCAGCCTGAGTGGAGGCACACTACTACTTCGTCAGGGATGTAACCGAGAAATATGAAGACTGGACGGGTTTATTCCATCACCAGAGATGAGGCGTAGCAAGCTGAGGGATCAGTCATACGGGGTATGGTTTCAGTTTATTCTGTATACGCTGATACTTTAATTGATACCGGTAGTTCACATTCATTCATATCTAGAATGTTTCTAGGTAGAGTTGGAGGGATCCCGATGGTTCTTTCTTGTGGGTTAGCAGTATCCTTGCCATCAGGAGAGGTGCTGACTAGCCACCAAGAAATCAAAGGTTGCCCATTACAGTGGACCTCCAGGTGTTGGAAATGGTAGAGTTCGATATTATTCTCGGTATGGACTGGTTGGCCACTTATTATGCTACAGTGGATTGTAGACAAAGGGTGGTAACATTTCAACCACCGGATCAACCAGCTTGGGAATTTGTTAGCACTAGAGACGATCATTATATCTACGTTACAGGCTCAGAAGTTGTTAGCCCACGGATGTCAGGGTTATTTACTATATCTAGTCAAAGTTGTGAATGAAGGGCTACCTCCCCTCTCTGATATGCGAGTAGTCCGAGAGTATCCAGATGTATTTCCAGATGAACTTCCAGGCTTGCCCCCTCCTAGGCAAGTGAAATTTGCGATAGAGGTGATTCCAGGAACCGCTCCGGTATCGAAAACTCCTTATCGGATGGCCCCAAAGGAGTTGATCGAACTTAAAGTTCAACTGCTAGAGTTGTTGGATAATGGATTCATTCACCCTAGTATTTCACCATGGGGAGCTCCGGTACTCTTTGTCAAAAAGAAGGATGGATCATTACGGTTATGTATTGACTATCGACAACTGAATGCAATCACAGTTAAGAACAAATATCCACTCTCGAGGATAGAGGATTTGTTTGATCAGCTTAAGGATATATGTGTGTATTCTAAAATTGATCTCCTCTCACCATATCATTAGCTTCGGATAAGAGATGAAGATGTGCAGAAAATAGCATTTCGCACTCATTATGGGCATTACGAGTTTCTAGTGATGCCTTTCGGTCTCACGAATGCCCCAGTTGCATTTATGGACTTGATGAACCGGGTATTCTTAAGGTATATAGATCAGTTCATGATAGTTTTCATTGATGATATATCAATTTATTCTCGATCTGAGGAGGAGCATGAACAACATCTGCGGATAGTGTTGGAGACGTTACGATGGGAGCAGTTGTATGCCAAGTTTAGCAAGTGTGCATTCTGGTTATCCTTAGTGGATTTTCTTGGACATGTAGTGTCCAACAAAGCTATTTCTGTATATCCCCAGAAAATCAAGGTGATTACCAGTTGGGAGCAGCCAAAATCAGTTCAGAAGGTTCATTGTTTCTTTGGTCTGGCCAGGTATTATCGAAGATTCGTGGAGGGATTTTTGTTAGTGAAAGCCCTAGAGCCAATCATGTGATGATTGTTGTATGGACTTTATTGTATCATATTCCTATTTATAAAGGCATGGTTATTATATTTACTTGTATTGGTGCCAAATAACTAAATATAATAATGTCCTTGAGTAGTAGGTTCTTATCTATATCAATCGATTGGTTGAATTGATAATGAGATGATATAGAGAACACTACTCTTAATCATTCCTAGTCGAGTATTAACATTCAGGGACAATGTTAATGCGTAGAGACTAGCATGTAGGTCAACAAGATGACTTGATCTCACAAGTCATGGATATGAGATATCAAGTTGACACATGGGTATGCATTGGAGAATGTATCTTGAATGACCCATGAGAAAGTATCATGGATCGTTATATGAGTGTCATATACTTTCTCATGTGGCTATTAGTATGACTATTAGTCCTTAGACCTGAAGTCACCATGGTTCCCTACATAAGGAGTTGCATACTTTGGCCGTCACGTCACCCGTAAATGGGTGGACTATAAAGGCGATTCTTTGGGTATGTAACGAATTATGCGGAGGATGTGAGTGATGTAGATGGGATCTATCCCTCCTATATGACGGTGACATCGATATTCTTGATAGAGTGAGACCACGAGTGCATGGTTATGCCATGCCCAAATGAGTCAATATGAAATATTGAGCACAATTGAATAGAGTGAGTCTACTTGGAGATCAAGATTAAGATTGTACAGAGGATGACACGGTCTATGCCTCGATTGGTCAATCTAGATGTCAAGCATAGACGGACATTGTCACATAATGAGAGAGTCACAATTAGTAGTCACAAAGGTGATGTTGGAGCTCAACATTCTTGTAACTTGGGTAGCAATGATGTGTTGCTAGATACCGCTCATTGCTTATGTTTCTAAATCGGTTTAGGGACATTGCCAACGTTACAAGAACCTATAGGGTCACACACATAAGAGCAATTAGATGGAGATTAGGTTCATATGATGAACCATGAGGATTAGGTTCATGGGATGAACCAAATTGGATTAAGAGTAATCCAAATTAGACTAATTGAGTTAGACTCAAGTTGATTCAAGTGTTGAATGAGTCTAATTGAGATTTGATTCATCAAATAAATTTAAATTAATGAATAGAGATTCATTATATTAAATTGACATGAGTAAAGTGGTTAGATTTGATCAACCATGGGAGATTAGAGGTCAAGTTTGACTTGACTTGAGAGGGAAGATGAAAGGTCAAGTTTGACTTGACCAAATGCCATGTCATGATGATGACTAGGCATGGCAGGCCACTTTAGGGGTTTCATGTGGTGAATTCATTTGATGAGTTACTCTCATTACTTCATCTTCAACCTTGGAACCTTTTCTCTCAAGCTCTCCCTCTCCCATCCCTCTCTTTGGCCGAAATTCCTAAGGGAGTGCTAGCACACTCTAAGGCATTTCTCTCCACCTATTGCTTGTGTGGATACCATAGAGGAGTGTGCACTTGACACTCTCGAGTTCCGGCGAACTTTTGGACGAGCGGGATAAGCGAAGGGCGTCGCTACGAGGGTAACGTTCTAACCTCTTAGATCTAAGGTAGATCTAGGATTTCTGTAAGCACATACATGTAATTATAATTTTTATACTTCGCACGGATCCGTGGCCGGGGCTTCCGAGGTTTCCAATAAAGCGGTTTTTACGGCTCGGAAAAATCCTAACAGTGGTATCAGAGCCACGTGCGAAGCATGTATGTGTTTCGTCTTTGTAGTTTTTATATTAGATATAAAAAAATTACAGATTTATATGTTTCTGTAAATTTTCTTATTTTATAGAATTTTTGGGTATTTTTCTCGTAGAATCGAAGCAACGAGTGTTGGGACACTCGTAGGCTTCAACCGTCGAGAAAAACTCTCCGAATCGGCGAGTTCTCGCTTTAGGTTTTTGGGACAGCGACTTAAGTCGCTGTAAGATCATTGTAGGGACACTCGCGAAGTTTATTTTGCGAGTAGGGGCGCTGCCCCTATCCCCGAAAGGGGCCATGTCCCGCGATCGCGCCCGGAAACCGCTTAGCGGGACCGTTTCGGAGGGGTGACTCATAAATTCAAAATAAATTAGGAAAAATTATAGAAATTTTCTGTAAAAATACATAATTTAGAATTATGTATAATTCTGTGATTGTCATGGCCCAATAACCCAATTGGATTGGATTATGTGTGTTGTAATTCATAATACGGCCTGCGTGCCGTTTTGTGGTTGTGTGTGTTGTAAAGTGTTTGCGACCTGCGCATCGCGCCTATTCTTTTAATATTCTAGTTGTAAATAGTTTTAGACTCGAATGTAACTCGAGTTTCGTATTTGTAATGTACAAAAATGGAGCGGTGGAAAGTCCACTTGAAGACGAGCTTACGAGAAGGGTGACGATGACACATGGCGGTCAAAGGAAGCGCTTGGAGAAGCCGCTAGCCTTAGGTTGACCGTCCGATCTTCTCATTGGCTTGAGAAGATCGTAGTAGGGCCATGACTATATCACATTTAATGATATATATATATGTTGATATATATATATGTATATTTAATTGATTTTGCTTGTATGTATGTGATGCATGCTAGTAGAAAAATGTTTGTATGTATATGATGCATGCTAGGTTAATTTTCTTGTATGTATTTGATGCATGCTAGAATAATTAATGTATGTATATGATGCATGCTAATATAGGATAATAAAGGCCTAAATGCGTATAAGATACACATTACGATTAGATTAGATCATAATCGAATCAACTCGAAAATGCCTACCGAGCCTTGATACCCATCACTACCTCGATCATTTGTTGTTGTTGAATCACAAAGCAGAGCAACACATATTATCTTGGTAGGGTGCGGAGGGACAATCTTGGTCCCGCCTATCACGACTCGGGTTAGAGTAAGCTCAATTAGATTGAGCAAAACTAGTTAACTCAATTGGATCGAGTAGAACTATAGGCATATTCCAATCGTTGGAAAGATAGGTTAAGATCGCATTTACACTAAATCTTGGGCGATTTAGCCAAAGCTAACTCAAGGTCTTTTGTAAATGTGGGTCTTAATCCTATAAACAAGAGTTACATAGAGATGTAATCGGTAATGTGTTACCCACCGATCGTACTAAGTCTTGGGCGATTTAGCCAAAGCTAACTCAAGGCTTAGTATGATGTGGATCTTGTCCCGCAAGAATTATAGCTAGTTTGTATGAATCTAGTAAAAGTGGTTTGACCACATCCATAACTCGATTCTACAAAATTCCTATAATTTAGTGGGAGCATCATTTGATTAAAGGCCTAATTAAATGATAAAAGGAATATGATATTAATTCTCTGCATTGTATGTTGTAGATAACTATGTCGACAACCACGAACACTCTCTCTCTGCGATCCGTCCTTGAGAAGGACAAGCTCAATGGAGCAAATTTCCGGTGATGCAGAACTTGAGAATTGTTCTCACCCAAAAAAGGAAGTCAGACGTCCTGGAGCAGCCCATTCCGGAGGCACCTTCTGCCAATGCCTCGCGAGCTGACAAAGATGCTTACAAGAAGCATCAAGATGATGCATTAGATGTGTCATGTCTAATGCTCGCGACCATGAACTCTGAGCTTCAGAAGCAACACGAGTTCATGAATGCTTATGATATGGTTGGACATCTTCGTCAACTATATCAAGGACAAGCTAGGCATGAGAGATATGAAGTCTCTAAGGCATTATTTGGGTCCAAAATGCAAGAAGGGACTCCCGTAGGTACATATGTACTCAAGATGATTGGAGTGCGTGAAAACCTACAAAGGTAGGATTCCCACTTGGCCAAGAGTCGCCTAATCAATCTTGCAATCTTTGCCACAAGCCTTCAATCAATTTATCATGAATTATAACATGAATGAAATTGATAAGCCAGTGCCTGAAATGCTCAGCATGTTGAGAACTGCAGAGCTTAACCTTAAGAAGGGTAAATCTGACACCATTTTGATGGTGCAGAAGAAGAAAGGCAAGGGCAAGCCTAAAGGTAAGGGAAAGTCCCAAGCCAAGGGCAAAGGCAAAGAACTTAAACCCAAAGGAGGGGTAGCCAAGGAAGGGGCTTGCTTCTTCTGCAAGGAAGCAGGACACTGGAAGCGTAACTGCAAGGCATACCTGGAAGATCTTAAGAAGAAGAGAAGTGAGACTTCTACTTCAGGTATAAATGTTATAGAAGTCAATCTATCTATTTCTTCATCATGGGTATTAGATACCGGATGTGCATCTCACATTTGTACCAATGTGCGGTGAGAAATAGCAGGGGCATTGACAAAGGCGAGGTGGACCTACGAGTAGGCAATGGAGCAAGGGTTCTTCTTTATTCTTTGTAGGAACTTATGATCTATCTCGCCTCTGGGCTTGTACTAGAATTAGATGAATGTTGTTATGTGCACGCCTTAACTAAGAACATCATTTGAGTTTCTTGTTTGGACAAGAAAGGTTTTCATTTATAATAAAGAACAAATTTTGTTCTGTTTATTTAAATGATATTTTCTATTGTAGTGCACCTCTATTGAACGTACTCTAATTTATAGACTTAGAGAGCCCTATCTATAACATAAGTACCAAGAAGTTCAAATATATTAGTTGAACCAAACCTATCTCTGGCATTGTCGCTTAGGTCACATAAATGAGAGTCGCTTATCTCAACTCCATAAGGATGGGCTAGACTCATTTGATTTTGAATCATATGAGACATGCGAGTCTTGCCTTTTAGGCAAGATGACCAAGACTCCTTTAGTGGACATAGCGAAAGAGCAAGATTTGTTAGGACTTATACATAGTGATGTATGTGGTCCTTTCAATGTTTCTTGCTAGAGGTGGTTCTGTGTACTTCATTACATTCTTGATGACTTGGTAGATATGGTTTTGTGTATCTTATGACACATAAATCTGAATCCTTTGAAAAGTTCAAAGAATTCAAGAATGAAGTACAAAACCAGGTTGTCAAGAGTATTAAGATACTTCGATCAGATCGAGGTGGTGAATACCTTAGCCATGAGTTTCGTGACTATCTAGCTGAGTGTGGGATTCTATCCCAACTCACTCCTCCTGGAACACCACAGTGGAATGATGTATCCAAAAGGAGGAATCGTACCCTATTGGATATGGTACGATCTATGATGAGTCACACAGATCTTCCTATATCCTTTTGGGGATATGCTCTGGACACGACCTTTACCCTTAGCAGTGTACCATCCAAGGGTATGGTAAAGACACCATATACGATATGGGACAGGAAAAATCCCAAGATGTCTTTTATGAGGATTTGGGGTTGTGAG
This sequence comes from Wurfbainia villosa, assembly GCA_025175895.1. Taxonomy (NCBI): domain Eukaryota; kingdom Viridiplantae; phylum Streptophyta; class Magnoliopsida; order Zingiberales; family Zingiberaceae; genus Wurfbainia; species Wurfbainia villosa. The sequence goes on from CM046009.1 coordinate 6,346,785, forward strand.
GCTTACGTTCGACGTCAAGTCTCAGACAAACTGGGACCCAAATCCGATAGGTGCTATTTTGTTGGATATCCCAAGGATACAAAGGGATATTACTTCTACATTCCCAGTCAACACAAAGTGTTTGTGGCAAAGACTGGGGTTTTTCTAGAAAGGGATTTTATTTCTAGAAAAACTAGTGGGAGTACCTTCGATCTTGAAGAAATTCAAGATAAGGACCATAGCACTGAGGCCTTGATGGAGGTTGAACAGGAACCACAAAGTGTTGTGGGTGATGAGGTTGTTGCACAAAGAGTTGTGGAACAACCACCTGTTCATGTAGACCTACCTCTTCGCAGGTCTGATAGGGTACGTCGTCATCCTGAGAGATACTCATTTCTCTTGTCTGACCATGATGACGTTATGCTCATTGAGAATGAGCCTACCTCCTATCAGGAAGCTGTGATGAGCCCAGATTCTGAGAAATGGCTAGACGCCATGAGATCCGAGATGAAATCCATGTACACTAACCAAGTATGGACTTTGGTTGATCCACCTGAAGGGGTCAAACCCATTGGGTGTAAGTGGGTCTTTAGGAGAAAGACTGACATGGATGGACTTACGCATACCTATAAGGGCCGATTGGTGGCTAAAGGTTTCAAGCAAATTCATGGTATTGACTATGATGAAACCTTTTCTCCAGTGGCGATGTTTAAGTCCATTCGGATCTTGCTTGCTATTGCAGCATACCACGATTATGAGATCTGGCAGATGGATGTCAAAACCGCATTTCTGAATGGAAACTTACTCGAGGATGTGTACATGACACAACCTGAGGGTTTTGTAGATCCACAGCATACTGGGAAGGTATGCAAGCTGCAAAGGTCCATTTATGGGCTAAAGCAAGCTTCTCGGAGCTGGAATCTTCGATTCGATGATGCGATCAAACAGTTTGGTTTCATCAAGAATGAAGATGAACCCTGTGTCTACAAGAGGGTTAATGGGAACACAGTTGTGTTCCTTGTATTGTATGTGGATGACATACTACTCATTGGGAATGACATCCCTTCGCTACAGTCTGTGAAGACTTGGCTGGGGACGTGCTTCTCAATGAAGGACTTAGGTGAAGCAGTCTGTATTCTAGGCATAAAGATCTATAGAGATAGATCTAAGAGATTGCTTGGCCTAAGTCAGAGTACATACATTGACACGGTATTACTTCGGTTTGCCATGCAGAATTCCAAGAAAGGACTTAGATGTCACATGGTGTGAGTCTTTCAGACTCAAAGTCCCTCTTCTAGAGAGGAGAGAGACCGCATGGATAAGATCCCTTACGCATCTGCTATAGGATCTATCATGTACGCCATGCTGTGTACTCGTCCTGATGTCTCGTATGCTTTGAGCATCATGAGTAGATACCAGTCAGATCCAGGTGAGCGTCACTGGATAGCAGTCAAGAATATTCTTAAGTACTTGAGAAGGACTAAAGAATATTTCTTGATATTTGGAGGCGATGAGGAGCTAGTCAGAAGGGTTACACGATGCGGCTTCAAACTGACGGGATGATTATAGATCGCGGATCGAGTTCGTGTTTTGCTTGAATAGGTAGCACGTGGTGGAAGAGTTCCAAGCGAGACACGATTATTCATTCTACAACAGAGGCCGAATATATCGGTGCTTCCATCTCATTCGTGAGATTGTCGATCGAGGAGATGTGAAGATTTGCAGAGTACCCACAGAGGCTAACATCGCAGATCCCTTGACCAAGGCTTTGGCACAGAAAAAGCATGATGGTCACACTAGGTCATTGGGTATTAGATACTACGATGATTGGCACTAGTGCTAGTGGGAGATTGTTAGTGAAAGCCCTAGAGCCAATCATGTGATGATTGTTGTATGGACTTTATTGTATCATATTCCTATTTATAAAGGTATGGTTATTATATTTACTTGTATTGGTGCCAAATAACTAAATATAATAATGTCCTTGAGTAGTAGGTTCTTATCTATATCAATCGATTGGTTGAATTGATAATGAGATGATATAGAGAACACTACTCTTAATCATTCCTAGTCGAGTATTAACATTCAGGGACAATGTTAATGCGTAGAGACTAGCATGTAGGTCAACAAGATGACTTGATCTCACAAGTCATGGATATGAGATATCAAGTTGACACATGAGTATGCATTGGAGAATGTATACTGAATGACCCGCCATGAGAAAGTATCATGGATCGTTATATGAGTGTCATATACTTTCTCATGTGGCTATTAGTATGACTATTAGTCCTTAGACCTGAAGTCACCATGGTTCCCTACATAAGGAGTTGCATACTTTGGCCACAAACGTCACCCGTAAATGGGTGGACTATAAAGCGACATCGGGTATGTAAGCAGAATTATGCGGAGGGATGTGAGTGATGTAGATGGGATCTATCCCTCCTATATGACGGGGGTGACATCGATATTCTTGATAGAGTGAGACCACGAAGTGCATGGCCATGCCCAAATGAGTCAATATGAGATATTGAGCTCATTTGATTAGAGTGAGTCTACTTGGAGTTCAAGATTTAGATTATACCGAGGATGACACGGTCTATGCCTCGATTGGTCAATCTAGATGTCAAGGATAGAGGGACATTGTCACATATTGTGAGAGTCACAATTAGTAGTCACAAAGGTGATGTTGGAGCTCAACATTCTTGTAACTTGGGTAGCAATGATGTGTTGCTAGATACCGCTCATTGCTTATGTTCCTAAATTGGTTTAGGGACATTGCCAACGTTACAAGAACCTATAGGGTCACACACATAAGAGCAATTAGATGGAGATTAGGTTCATATGATGAACCATGAGGATTAGGTTCATGGGATGAACCAAATTGGATTAAGAGTAATCCAAATTAGACTAATTGAGTTAGACTCAAGTTGATTCAAGTGTTGAATGAGTCTAATTGAGATTTGATTCATCAAATAAATTTAAATTAATGAATAGAGATTCATTATATTAAATTGACTTGAGTCAAGTGGTTAGATTTGATCAACCATGGGAGATTAGAGGTCAAGTTTGACTTGACTTGAGAGGGAAGATGAAAGGTCAAGTTTGACTTGACCAAATGCCATGTCATGATGATGACTAGGCATGGCCGGCCACTTTAGGGGTTTCATGTGGTGAATTCATTTGATGTGTTACTCTCATTACTTCATCTTCAACCTTGGAACCTTTTCTCTCAAGCTCTCCCTCTCCCATCCCTCTCTTTGGCCGAAATTCCTAAGGGAGTGCTAGCACACTCTAAGGCATTTCTCTCCACCTATTGCTTGTGTGGATACCATAGAGGAGTGTGCACTTGACACTCTCGAGTTCCGGCGAACTTTTGGATGAGCGGGATAAGCGAAGGGCGTCGCTACGAGGGTAACGTTCTAACCTCTTAGATCTAAGGTAGATCTAGGATTTCTGTAAGCACATACATGTAATTATAACTTTTATACTTCGCACGGATCCGTGGCCGGGGCTTCCGAGGTTTCCGCAACGCAAAAAGCGGTTTTTGCGGCTCGGAAAAACCCAACAATTTTCAAGTATTGCCATGCCACTCACTCGTCTGACCCAGAAAGGAGTCAAATTCACCTGGTCAGAGGCTTGTGAAACTAGCTTCCAAGAGCTTAAGTGACGACTAGTTTCTGCACTAGTCTTAGTGATTCCTTCTGGTGTTGATGGGATGGTTCTATATACGGATGCTTCTATCCAAGGGTTGGGTGCAGTTCTGATACAGTCCAACCGTGTGGTATCTTATGCCTCCCGTCAACTAAAGGATCATGAGAGAAATTACCCAGTGCATGATTTGGAGTTAGTAACCATCATTTTCGCATTGAAGATATGGAGGCACTACTTGTATGGTTACTTTTGAGATCTACACAGACCATAAAAGCCTGAAGTATTTGTTCACACAGAAAGAGCTAAATCTGAGAAAGAGATGGTGGATGGAATATCTGAAGGATTACGACTGCACCATCCAATATCATCCGAAAAAAGCTAATGTGATAGTAGATGCACTGAGTAGGAAGTCTCGTGGGATTCTGGCCAGTCATCTGACAGTAGTTATCGATATAGTTTGACAATTCTCGGAGTTGGGATTGTCTGTAGACAGTCAAACATCATAGGGAGTATTAGTATCTATGGTTGCCCAGTCCACTATTGCTGAGAAGATCAAAGAAGCACAAGTCAGTGACCAACATCTTGTTAGGTTGATCCGTGAGGGGAAACTTCGCTTTCCATTTCAACTCGGTCGCTTGTTCATGGCGATCCCATCGATGTCCCCGGATTAAAAATTTAATCCTAGATAAAAGGGAACACCCAAGCAACCTTGTCATCGTCGTGCTATTCGTTTAGAGTGGTCACTTGAACAAACTTGTTGTTCAAGTGACCTACCTCTATTCTACGAGTAGCTACGGAATAGACGATGTACGGATCATTGACTTTTGTGTTTATGTTCGGGATCCAAGTATTATTTAGCCACAAAACAGAATATATATCATGCATATAATTGAAAAACAAAAATAAACATGTAACATATGAAAATAGAGAATCGATATACCTCTCGATCTTCTATTGTATGACCTTCCTCCTTTCGGACGTCGTGTGGGCAACGATCTACCAAAAGTTGAAGCTCCTAGATCACCAATCTTCCTTTCTTGCTCCCGAGAAAGAGGAAGAATATAAACAAGGCTCTTTTCCTTCTTTCAACCAACCACCAACCTCCAAGGATGGAGCTTGCCGGCGGCCAAGAAGGAAGAGGAGATTATGAAGGAAACCGGCCAAGACACCAAGGGAAAGCCCTATATCTTGTTACCACCAGCCAAGGAGAAGGAGAAGGGAAGCTTTGGATGCCGGCCAAGGTGAGGAAGGAGCTGTTTGGGCGCCGGCAAGCTTGAGGAAGAAGGGGATAAGGAAATAGATTCCTTATTTGGTGCCGCCAACCCCTATTCCTCTTGCCGCCCAAAACCCTAATCCTTTCTCTATTGGAATTCTACTCCACGCCAACCCCTTGTCCTCTTTTTATAGAGTTAGGGATAAGCCTCCTTTTAATCTCCACCATTGGTTCTAGGGATTTAATCTCAACCGTCGGATCTAGAGATTTAATCTCAACCGTCGAATCTAGAGATTTAATCTCTACCTTTGGATCTAGAGTTTTGTTTCTATCCATTGGATCTAAGCTTCATGAGGTTTTAATAGGATACAATAGAGACCATGAGGAGGAGTTGGATCTTGGCCACCCATGGATCAAGCCCATATAAAGTCTGATCCATTAATGATAATCCAATCCACTAAAGGATTATCATTGATCTACCTCACCAACCCCCATAAGATAATATGGGCTCTATATATTATTTGTACATTTTCTTTCCGTGTTTAAGATCTCGAATGTCCGTCGATTAATTAATTTACTGACCATTAATTAATCGACATCTAACTCCATGAGTAGTACCACTCAACCTTTTCATCATGTCGGACCAAGTCCACCTGTAGGGTTTAAATGATGAACCTTATGAGCTCCTCAAGGGGACATCATCATCCTAATATATAGGATACGGTTTCCTCCTATAATCAATGTGTTGGGATGTATACTGAAAGCCTAGCTCTTTTGTATGAATATTTTTATTTTGAAATAAGAATCATATGATCATTGTTTGCACTTTATATTTATTATATGTGTACATGTTGTCTAATACTTTACATTGTAGATAACATGGTGCTTGGTGTGGCACAGGAGATCATGTTATCAGTCCCTTGTAGAATATAAGTACAGGCTCACAACCAAGATGGTTTTGGACAAACCATTGGCATGGTTATAGTGTAGCTTAGTATTAGTTTGTCTTGAACATAGAGTTACACTAGTACACTTAGGTGTATTGAGCAGGACCGACATAGAGGTGATTCAATTTATTGCTGACTACATAATTGAATCGGACCTCGGATATTATGTTGTACATGCTCTTATTCCCGATATAATAATGGGCACATGTACTTAGTATTTATTTCTTTGATTTACCAAAGGGTGAGATTTATATGGATTAAATCAATATGCCCGGTAAGTTGAGAAATGATATTATTTATATGGTGTGTCGTTAATTATAGGAGGAAACCGTGTCCTATATATTAGGTTGATGATGTCCCCTTGAGGAGCTTATAAGGTTCATCATGTAAACCCTGCAGGTTGACTTAGTCAACATGATGATAAGGTTGAGTGGTACTACTCGAGGAGTTAGATGTTAATTGATTGATGGTCAGTAAATCAATTAATTGACGGACATTCGATATCTTAAACATGGGGAGATGGATGTACAAATAATGTATGGAGCCCATATTAATTTATGGGGGTTGGTGAGGTAATTCAATAATGATCCTCTAGTGGAATGGAACATCATTGATGGATCAAGTTTGTGTGGTTCCGATCCATCGGGTGGCCAAGATCCAACTCCTCCTCATGGTTCCTATTGTAGCCTATTAAAACCTCATGGAGCCTAGATCCAATGATGGAAAACAAAATTCTAGATCCGACGGTGGAGATTAAATCTCTAGATCCGACGGTTGAGATTAAATCTCTAGATCCGACGGTTGAGATTAAATCCCTAGAACCAACGGTGGAGATTAAAACAAGGCTTAAGCCTAACTCTATAAAAGGGGGCTTAAGGTGGGCGGCAAGGAGGTTGGTTTTTTTTTGGAGATTAGGGTTTTGCCTATCATTAGCTTGGGAGGCAAGAAATCCTAGGAAGGTTAGGGTTTGGTTGGGCGGCTAGGGTTTGGGAGGTGGAGTGGGTGGCAACAATAGGAGAGGTTCCCTTCTTCTTCCTAAGGGGTTGCCGGCACCTATCTCTCTTCCCTCTACCTTGGTCGGCGCTCAACCTATTCCTCCTCTCCTCTTCACTCCATCTAGGGCCGGTGGCACAAAGGGGTTGTAGGGTCTTCTATTGCTACCCTTTGGCCCGTCTTTCTCTCATCCTTTTCCTCTTGGCCGGCGGCACTAGGAGCTAGGGATTGTTCCCTTGTTTGGTTCCTTGGTTGGCCATCTTGTTCTCTCTTTTCTTGGGGCCGGCGGCATCAAGCTTTTGTGGCTTGGTGGTTGGCTCAAGAAAGAAGGGAAGGAGAGTTCTTCTTTCTTTTGATTGAAGAAGATCTAAGAAGCTTCAACTTGTGGAGGATCTTCGCCCACACGAAGTCTACAAGGAGGTAGGACATACGATAGAAGATCGAGAGGTATAAAAGTTTTGCAAGTTTTATTATCGATCTTTGCATGTTCTTATTAATATGTTTGTATGTGTTGATTATACATGTCTACATCCATATGTATTTGTATAATCATGGACCCCGAAGATAAACACAAAAACCGACGATCCGTCAATCGTCTCTTCCGTGGCTAACAGACTAGAAGAGTTTTGTTGCTTGAACAACTAGTTTGTTCAAGCGATCACTCAAGTCGTTAGCACGACGACGAATTGGTTGAGCTTAGGAAACTCATCCCATCCGGATTAGTTTTCATTAGTGAAAATTTTAATCTGGGGACATGGGAGCCAAGGAGCCTCCTAGCATGCCATCACAATGGCACACCATATAAATAATATCATCTCCCAACTTACCGAGCCTATCGATTTAATCTATAAATCTCGCCCATTGGTAAATCAAAGAAATGAATACTAAGTATATGTGCACGTTATTATATCGGGATTAAGAGTAGTACAATATAATATCTGAGGTCTGATTTGATTATGTAGCAAGCAATAAATCGAATCACCACCAAGTCGATCCTACTCAATACACACAAAGTGCACTAGTGTGATTTAATGATCAAGACAAACCAATCCCAAATCACACTACAACCATTCCAATGGTTTGTCCAAAGCCATCTCGGTTGTGAGCCTTTACTTATACTTTACTAGGAACCGATAACATGATCTTTCTTGTGACACCACACACCATGTTATCTACAATGTAATGTATTAGACAATATGCATAGCCATAAAAATATGCAAACAATGATCATGTGATTCTTATTTCAAAATACAGATGTTCATAAAAAAGGTAGACTTTTCAGTATACATCCCAACACATCTGCAGTTCTTGTGCAGCATAATAGACTCAAAATGTCATACGGATTTCATGAGTGAAATGAATGGAGTACTTTGTTTCCATGGACGATTATGTGTTCCGGACACGCATCCAGCGGATGGGATGAGTTTCCTAAGCACAACCAATTTGTCGTCATGCCAATGACTCGAGCAATCGCTTGAACAAACTAGTTGTTTAAGCAACCAAGCTCTTCTAGTCGGTTAGCCGCGGAAGAGACGACGGACGGATCGCCGATTTTTGTGTTTCTTATCGGGGTCCATGATTATACAAATACATACAAATGTAAACTAGTATAATCAACATATACTAACATAAAGAACATAAGCTAGCATATCTTATAAGAACATGCAAAGAACAAAAATAAAAGTTGTGAAACTTTTATACCTCTTGATCTTCTATCGTATGTCCTAACCTCCTTGTAGACTTTGTGTGGGCGAAGATCCTCCACAAGTTGAAGCTTCCTAGATCTTCTTCAATCCAAAGAAAGAAGAACTCTCTTTCCCTTCTTGCTTGAGCCAACCACCAATCCATAAAAGGATTGATGCCGCCGGCCCCAAGAATAGAGAGAACATAATGGAAACAACCAAGGAACCGAACTAGAGACAAACCCTAGCTTCTTGTGCCACCGGCCAAGATGGAGTAAAGAGGAGAAAGGGAATATGTTGGGCGTCGGCCATGGTGGAGGGAATAGAGAAAGGAGCCGGCCACAACCTAGGAAGAGGAAGAGCTCCTCTCCTATAGTTACCGCTCAAATTCCTTGCAATCCCTAGCCGCCCAACCATAGGAGCCAAACCCTAATTAGGGTTTCCTCCTTTGGTCTTCTTGCCGCCCAACCAAGGAGGAAGGAGGAGATCTAAACCGGCCACCTTTCCTAGGAAGAAGAAGAACTCTTCCACAAGATGCCGCCTACCCCAACCTTCAAACCTTGAGCCAAACCCTAATTAGGGTTTCCTCCTTAGGGTTGCTTGCAGCCCAAGCCATCCAACTCCATCAACTATGCGCCGGCCATGGAAGAGGGGATAGAAGAATAGAATGTGGACCAACCAAGGTAGAAGGGTAGAAGGAAGGGACCGACAATGCCTTAGGGAGAAGAAGAAACTCTTCTTCCACTTGTTGTCGCCCCATGCCTTTCTCCCAAACCCTAGCCGCCCAAAAGATTCTAAACCAACTAGGGTCCCTAGCCTCAAAAGGAAGCAAACCCTAATCCCCTAAACCATCCATGATCAATTACCTTTGCCGCCCATCTTAAGCCTATATATATATAGAGTTAGGTTTAGACCTTGGTTTAATCTCCACCGTCGGTTCTAGGGTTTTAATCCCAACCGTCGGATCTAGAGATTTAATCTCAACCGTCGGTTCTAGGGTTTTAATCCCAACTGTCGGATCTAGAGATTTAATCTCAACCGTCGGTTCTAGGGTTTTAATCCTAACCATCGGTTCTAGAGATTTAATCTCAACCGTCGGTTCTAGGGATTTAATCCCAACCGTCGGATTTGATCTAGACTTTATGAGGTTTATATTAGGCTATGATAGGGACCATGAGGAGGAGTTGGGTCTTAGCCACCCGATGGATCGGAACCACACAAACTTGATCCATCAATGATGTTCCATTCCACTAGAGGATCATCATCGAACTACCTCACCAACCCCCATAAATTAATATGGGCTCCATATATTATTTGTACATCCATCTCCCCGTGTTTAAGATATCGAATGTTCGTCAATTAATTGATTTACTGACCATCAATTAATTAACATCTAACTCCTCGAGTAGTACCACTCAACCTTATCATCATGTTGACTAAGTCAACCTGCAGGGTTTACATGAAGAACCTTATGAGCTCCTCAAGGGGACATCATCAACCTAATACATAGGACACGGTTTCCTCCTATAATCAACGACACACCATGTAAATAATATCATTTCCCAACTTACCGAGCATATTGATTTAATCCATAGAAATCTCACCCTCTAGTAAATCAAAGAAATAAATATTAAGTACATGTGCCCGTTATTATATCAGGATTAAGAGCATGTACAACATAATATCCAAGGTCCGATTCAATTATGTAGTCAGCAATAAATTGAATCACCTCTATGTCGGTCCTGCTCAATACACCTAGGTGTACTAGTGTAACTCAATGTTCAAGATAAAACAATACCAAGCTACACTACAACCATGCCAATGGTTTGTCCAAAACCATCTTGGTTGTGAGCCTCTACTTATATTCTACAAGGGACTGATAACATGATCTTCTGTGCCACACCAAGCACCATGTTATCTACAATGTAAAATATTAGACAATATGCACATATATAAATATAAAGTGCAAACAATGATCATGTGATTCTTATTTCAAATTAAAGATGTTCATACAAAAGAGCTAGGCTTTGAGTATACATCCCAACAATCTCCCACTTATACTAAAAGACTATGTTGTCCTCATACTGCCATACATCAAAGTTCCCCTTCCTCGCATTGCCTATCAAAACTCTACTTGAGAAGGGCCTTAGTAGAAAATATCAGGTCATCCTCTGATGCAATCTAGGCAACAGCAACTTCTACCTCCTTCACGATTTCTCGTATCAGGTGGTACTCGCACTCTATGTGTTTACTAGCTTTATGGGCTCGTGGTTCCTTCGAGTTTGCAACTGCACCATTAATATCACAATAAATTGTGATAGTTCTGGGCAAACCAGGAATCACATCCAAGTCCATCAGGAAGTTCCTGAGCCATACAACTTCTTTGGCCGCCTCATAGGCTACCACATACTCAGCTGCCATGGTGGAGTCCGCCACGCATTTCTGCTTGACACTCCTCCATACTATGGCTCCACCTCCAAAAGTAAACACAAACCCCGAGGTAGACTTACTGTTATCCCTATATGATTGGAAATCGTAATCCATGCAACCCACAAGGAGTAATTGGTATGCCCGGTAAACTTGCATATAATCCCTAGTCCTTCTCAGGCACTACAATATATGCTTTTACCGCAGTCCAATGTCCCTGTCCTGGATTACCCTGATATCTTCTAACCATGCCCACGGCAAAGCAGATATCTGGTCTCATACATAGCATACATTAGGCTTCCTACCGCCGAAGCATAAGGAACTGCCTATATCTCCTCTATCTTTTCAGATGATCTAGGACACATCTACTTAGATAAAGGAACTCCATGCCTGAAAGGTAGAAAAACCCTTCTTGGAGTTTTGCATGCTAAAACGATCCAAAATCATGTATATGTATGAAGCTTGGGATAAGCACAACAACCTTGATCCCAAGATTGTGACCCACTTCTCCCAAGTCCTTCATATCAAACTGTTTGGATAACCATACCCTTACGTTTGATAACACTTCGATGTTGTTGCCAACCACCAAAATGTCATCTACGTATAGTACAAAAATACCACTACGTTTCCGTCACATCTCTTGTATACACAAGACTCATCCGAACTTTGAATAAATCCATAAGACTGGATTTACCTCCTCAAAGCGGATGTTCCAAGACCTCGAAGCTTACATCAATCCATAAATGGACCGATTAAGCTTACATACAAGATGCTCTTTGCCCTTAGCAATGAATCCCTCTGGTCGCTTCATGTGGATGTTTTCCTCAAGACTTCCATGAATGGAAAGCTATCTTGACATCCATATGCCACACCTCATAATCCATATGAGCTGTTATGCATAAGAGCTCTCAGACCTGACTTGAATCCATAGATTCAATCTCAGTATTCATTGCACTTTGCCAAGATGTTGTATCTATATCTTGGATTGCCTCGTCGTATGTCTAGGGATCAGTTTCATGTTTGCTAGGGACCAAATCAGAAGATTTACTCAAGAACATGAATCTAAGAGGTTGTCTAACAACCCTCCCATTACGACGAGGTATTATCTGTGTATCATCTGTGACACGCGGTGCAGTGACATGTGGTATATCCTCTTGTACCGGTGGTACTAAAGAAGTGACTTTCCCTTTTAACTCCTCCAGAACAATTTTACCATTGGGCTTGTGGCTCATCACATAGTCTTCCCCTAGAAATCTGGCGTTCGTTTTAACGATCACCCTCTGATCTCTAGGACTATAAAACAAACCACCTTCGTTCCCCTAGGATAGCCAACAAACAAGCTCACTTCTGTACGAGGTTCCAACTTACCAGCATCAGCCTTTAGCACATGTGCTGGACTCCCCCATATCTGAAGATGTCTTAGACTAGGCTTTCGCCCAGTCCACAACTTTGTGGGAGTAGAAGGCACTGATTTTGATGGAACCAAGTTCAGAATGTACACCGTCGTATATAGAGCATATCCCCAGAACGAATTTGAAAAGTCAAAATAACTCATCATCGATCTAACCATCTCCATAAGAGTCCTATTCCTTCGCTCCGCTACACCATTCTGTTGGGGTGTGCCAGGTGCAGACAATTGGAATTGAATCCCAGCCTCTGATAAGTAATTCCTAAACTCTCCCAAGAGGTGTTCACCACTACGATCAAATTGTAGTGTCATCTTGAATAATTGTCTATGAAAAAGATGAAATATTCAAAACTACCTCTTGCCTGGATAGACATAGGACCATACGAATCAGAATGAACCAATTCCAACACATCTTTGGATCTATACCCCTTGGCCTTGAAAAGCCTCTTGGTCATCTTACCCTCCAAGCAAGATTCGCAGGTTGGGAGATCCTCCACCACTAATGAACCCAAAGGTCCATCAGCTATCAACCTTTGAATTCTGCTTAGGTTTATATGACCAAGCCTAAGATCACAAAGATATGTTTGGTTCATCTTCGAAGGTTCTTTTCTCTTATCGGAATTAGAAGATGAGTTATTAACTTCTATTTGCATCGTGGGAGCTTGTGGTTCAAGTTATAAATTTCCTATCTATGTACCTGAAAAGATAATGTCCCTATTCCTTTTATAACAAATCTGTCATAAAAAGAAATAGATTATCCATCCATAAACAATTTAGAAACCGAAATCAATTCTTTCTAAATAAGGGTACATAAAGGAAATTCTTATGAGCCAAAACCTTTATTTTTCTCAAAAGATAAATAAAATATCTCCCACTGCAATAGCCGCCATCTTCATGGCATTGCCCAAGTAAATGGTAATATCCCCTTTAGCTAGTCGTCGGGTTTCCTGGAACCCCTGCAAAGTAATGCAGACATGATTAGTGGCTCTCGTATCTACACACCAGGTGCCGGTAGATAACACCTCTAACCATGTTTCAACGGCTAGACCAAAAGATATACTTTTGTTCTGCTTTGGATTGGGACAGTCCTCCTTCCAATGTCCATCCTGCTTGTAAGTGAAGTACTTGCCTTTCGCCTTCTTCACTCCTCCCTGAGATCCTCCCACCACATTTGCTCCACCTTATTTCTCCTTCTTCTTGCCTTTCGGCTTAGAAGTAGAAACCTTTTTGAGCAACCATGGCTTGAGGACACTCTTTGAAGAGTGCATACTTGTACTCCTTAGCAGATAAGACAATATCTGGATTCTTTTCCAATCATCATTATTTGGGTACAGTAAGTTTATTTCCTTTAGTATCAAAATAAGTGGACTGAAAGTCATTTTGAAAATCCTAAGAATCACATAGATCATTACTTTAGATTTCAAATATTATTGATTCCTCAAAACAATAAAATTCTGAAATCAACCAACACCTCAAAACACCGAGAATATCGCATGCCACGCAGTGTGGACGTTTACGAATTCTACATTTGTAAGAGGAGGTTTCACCCATTAATTTTATTATCTTGTCAACCTTACTTTTTGACAAATAAAATTAATAGTTGGTTCCTCTTTGGCCCTACAAATAAAAGCAGTGACTCCGATGGGGAGGATACTTTATATTTGCATCTAAGTGTGCACCATTACATGATACTAAGGGAATTATTTTGGATTATGTGCCTTACCTCTGTGGAAGTACACATGCTCCTAGATAATTTCCTATAACCATTATTTGACCTAGTGATCCGCAAACAAACCCGTCCTCAGGGAGGAAGGCACTCAGAGCCGACACACAAGTTTGTTGCATAACACGTCAAATTGTAATGGAGGCCACGGGAATTAATTAAAATGTCCCTCTCCCACTTAGTAAATTGCAAATGAGGAATTTTCAAGCACACACAACATGCATATAAAACAAATCAGCAATAAATATGGAAAAATCAGAATTTTTCCAACTATTATGGCATTGTTCTCCAATACGCATCCCGTCGTGTCGCCACCTTGTCCTCTCCTCCTACGCCATGTACGAGCCATCCGGAGATCCGAGCCGAGAATAAAACCTATTTTATTTTACATCCATCGATCCTATACTCCACGAGGGAGTGTACATGAAATCTAGATCGAAAGTAAAATAAAATAAAGAGTGGCTAAACAATGTCGTATTCAATTACAAAAATTAAATACTAATTTAGCCTCGTCAACCCCGAGGATTCAAATAATATACAATCACACACACATGCAATCACATACACACATATATAGCCATAATAGTTGGATCTTATGCCTGCAACCAAAAAGTTAGCCTACGCACATCCTACTATTATCCGGCATACACAATATATGATAAGTGCATGAAAAGTATCCGAATCTAAAACACACAAAATCGGAAACCGTGGCTTTGATACCATTTGTTGGCGACGTGCTATTCCTCGGAAGGCTCATCGGCTCCCATGTCCCCGGATTAAAATTTTCACTAATGAAAACTAATCCGGATGGGATGAGTTTCCTAAGCACAACCAATTCGTCATCGTGCCAACGACTCGAGAAATCGCTTGAACAAACTAGTTGTTCAAGCAACCAAGCTCTTCTAGTCGGTTAGCCGCGGAAGAGACGACGGACGGATCGCCGATTTTTGTGTTTCTTATCGGGGTCCATGATTATACAAATACATACAAATGTAAACTAGTATAATTAACATATACTAACATAAAGAACATAAGCTAGCAGATCTTATAAGAACATGCAAAGAACAATAATAAAAGTTATGAAACTTTTATACATCTTGATCTTCTATCGTATGTCCTAACCTCCTTGTAGACTTCGTGTGGGCGAAGATCCTCCACAAGTTGAATCTTCCTAGATCTTCTTCAATCCAAAGAAAGAAGAACTCTCTTTCCCTTCTTGCTTGAACCAACCACTAATCCATAAAAGGATTGATGCCGCCGGCCCCAAGAATAGAGAGAACATAATGGAAACAACCAAGGAACCGAACTAGGGACAAACCCTAGCTTCTTGTGCCGCCGACCAAGATGGAGTAAAGAGGATAAAGGGAATATGTTGGGCGCCGGCCATGGTGGAGGGAATAGAAGAAGGAGCCGGCCACAACCTAGGAAGAGGAAGAGCTCCTCTCCTATAGTTGCCGCCCAACTTTCTTGCAATCCCTAGCCGCCCAACCATAGGAGCCAAACACTAATTAGGGTTTCCTCCTTTGGTCTTCTTCCCGCCCAACCAAGGTGGAAGGAGGAGATCTAAACCGACCACCTTTCCTAGGAAGAAGAAGAACTCTTCCACAAGATGCCGCCTACCCTCCTTCCAAACCTTGGCCGCCCAACCCTAAAGGAGCCAAACCCTAATTAGGGTTTCCTCCTTAGGGTTGCTTGCCGCCCAAGCCATCCAACTCCATCAACTATGCTCCGGCCATGGAAGAGGGGATAGAAGAATAGAATGTGGACCAACCAAGGTAGAAGGGTAGAAGGAAGGGACCGACCATGCCTTGGGGAGAAGAAGAAACTCTTCTTCCACTTGTTGCCGCCCCATGCCTTTCTCCCAAACCCTAGCCGCCCAAAAGATTCTAAACCAACTAGGATTCCTAGCCTCCAAAGGAAGCAAACCCTAATCCCCTAAACCATCCATGATCAATTACCTTTTCCGCCCACCTTAAGCCTATATATATATAGAGTTAGGTTTAGGCCTTGGTTTAATCTCCACCGTCGGTTCTAGGGTTTTAATCCCAACCGTCGGATCTAGAGATTTAATCTCAACCGTCGGTTCTAGGGTTTTAATCCTAACCATCGGATCTAGAGATTTAATCTCAACCGTCGGTTCTAGGGTTTTAATCCCAACCATCGGATCTAGAGATTTAATCTCAACCGTCGGTTCTAGGGTTTTAATCCTAACCGTCGGATCTAGAGAATTAATCTCAACCGTCGGTTCTAGGGATTTATTCCCAACCGTCGGATTTGATCTAGACTTTATGAGGTTTATATTAGGCTACGATAGGGACCATGAGGAGGAGTTGGGTCTTGGCCACCTGATGGATCGGAACCACACAAACTTGATCCATCAATGATGTTCCATTCCACTAGAGGATCATCATCGAACTACCTCACCAACCCCCATAAATTAATATGGGATCCATATATTATTTGTACATCCATCTCCCTGTGTTTAAGATATCGAATGTCCATCAATTAATTGATTTATTAACCATCAATTAATTAACATCTAACTCCTCGAGTAGTACCACTCAACCTTATCATCATGTTGACTAAGTCAACCTGCAGGGTTTACATGATGAACCTTATGAGCTCCTTAAGAGGACATCATCAACCTAATACATAGGACACGGTTTCCTCCTATAATCAACGGCACACCATGTAAATAATATCATTTCCCAACTTACCGGGCATATTGATTTAATCCATAGAAATCTCACCCTCTAGTAAATCAAAGAAATAAATATTAAGTACATGTGTCCGTTATTATATCGGGATTAAGAGCATGTACAACATAATATTCGAGGTCCGATTCAATTATGTAGTCAGCAATAAATTGAATCACCTCTATGTCGGTCCTGCTCAATACACCTAGGTGTACTAGTGTAACTCTATGTTCAAGATAAAACAATACCAAGCTACACTACAACCATGCCAATGGTTTGTCCAAAACCATCTTGGTTGTGAGCCTCTACTTATATTCTACAAGGGACTGATAACATGATCTTTGTAACGCCTGTGAAATTCTAAACTATGCAAAGTAATTATATATGTTTTAAGGCTATAAAAGGTTTAACATAAAATAAAATAAAAGATGGTCATAGGTAGGATTTGAACCATGAACCCACTAATAGGGAGGTAGCCTTGACACCACTAGACCCTAGGATAATTTATGGATAAGATATATAAAGAATATACAAAGAATATAGATGGGAAGATGAGGAGTGGGTTCATCCCCTCCCATGAAAGGATGGAGAGTGTTCATTCCCTAGGTATTAAAGAGGAGAATTAAGAAAAGAGAGGAAGTAAAACCCCACCTTCCTTCTTCATTCTTCTTCTTCCTCATCCTTGGCCGAATTCCCCATTTCCCTTTCCTCCCTTTTCATCCCAAGCTCTAGAAATTTTATAATAATTTTTGTATAAAATTTAATTTCATGTCTAGGAAATTATATATGGAATCTTGGAAAAAATGATAAAAGGATAAAAAAAAAAGTGGAGAGGTGAGGTTTGAACCTTAAACCTCTTGGTAAGAGTTAACTCTTACAATGCATGTGATGACCAAGTGCTCAGTAGTAGCTTACTGTTGGAGAAAGAGGGGAAATTGTAGATAAGTGTGATGAGGGTAAATGAAGAGGCATGAAAAGAGAAGAGACACTTCTCTTCCTCCCTTTATAAAGAAGAGGGAAGGTTCCACTTGGCCACTTCTTCTTCCTTCTTCCTCCTTCCACCAAAACCCTAAGCCTCCTTCCTTGAATTTTCGGCCAAAAAAAAATAGGGTTCCACCCTAGAGAGTTAAGCAAGGAGAAGGCTAGGTTTTTGTTTCCTTAGGTCATCTTCCCCCTCAGAGCAAAGCGAAGGAGGTAAGATTTCCCTCACATGCAGTATATTAGTTTTTGTAAGACATGTTACATGAAAGAAAATATGAAGTTTTCTGCCCTACATGTTTCGACCAACATTAGGCTTAAGGTTAGGGTTTCATGAAAATACCCCTTATGAAGTTGTATTAGGTTGTATGCCTTCAAGGAGGAGTTTATGTAACAAAAATAAAGAAAATGGTGCCCTATATGTTTCGGCCAACATTAGGTTTAGGGTTAGGGTTTCATGAAAATACCCCTTATGAAGTTGTATTAGGTTGTATGCCTTCAAGGAGGAGTTTATGTAACAAAAATAAAGAAAATGGTGCTCTATATGTTTCGGCCAACATTAGGTTTAGGGTTAGGGTTTCATGAAAATACCCCTTATGAAGTTGTATTAGGTTGTATGCCTTTAAGGAGGAGTTTATGTAACAAAAATAAGAAAAATGGTGCCCTACATGTCTCGGCCAACATTAGGTTTAGGGTTAGGGTTTCATGAAAATACCCCTTATGAAGTCGTATTAGGTTGTATGCCTTCAAGGAGGAGTTTATGTAACAAAAATAAAGAAAATGGTGCCCTACATGTTTCGGCCAACATTAGGTTTAGGGTTAGGGTTTCATGAAAATACCCCTTATGAAGTTGTATTAGGTTGTATGCCTTCAAGGAGGAGTTTATGTAACAAAAATAAGGAAAATGGTGCCCTACATGTTTCGGCCAACATTAGGTTTAGGGTTAGGGTTTCATGAAAATACCCCTTATGAAGTTGTATTAAGTTGTATGCCTTCAAGGAGGAATTTATGTAACAAAAAAATAAGGAAATTGGCACCCTACAAGTTTCGGCCAACAATGGTGGCAGGGCTAGGGTTGCATGAAAACACCCCTTAGGAAATTAGGACATGTGGTATGTTTATGTGATGAACATGATCATGATTTTTATATGCCATGAAATATGTTTATGTGATGAACATGATCATGATTTTTATATGCCATGAAATATGTTATGTGGATGATTATAATATGCCATGAATTATGCTTGTGTGATGAACATGTTTATGATGTAATATTCCATGAAATATGCCTATGGGATGAACATGTTTTATGATTTAATATGCCAAGAAATATGTTTATGAAATATGCCTATGTGATGAACATGTTGTATGATTTAATATGCCAAGAAATATGTTTATGAAACATGCCTATGTGATGAACATGTTTATGATGTAATATGCCATGAAATATGCCTATGAGATGAACATGTTTTATGATTTAATATGCCATGAATATGCCTATGAAATATGCTTATGTGATAAACATGTTTATGCTTTAGGACTCCTTTAGGGTACTCTTATGTTATGAATGCATGTATGCTATGAAATGCCTAAGATGGAGATGCTTCCCTTTCAAGTAGGGATTAAGAGCTCTCCTTATGATAAGATATGATGGAGATGCTTCCCTTTCAAGTAGGGATTAAGAGCTCTCCTTATAATGAGATAAGATGGAGATGCTTCCCTTTCAAGTAGGGATTAAGATCTCTCCTTATGATAAGATAAGATTGAGATGCTTCCCTTTTTATGTTGGGGATTAAGAGCATTCTTTATGATGTGACAAGAAAGAAAGGAATTAAGTATTTTACTTTGTAAGAGGTTAAGTACCCGACCCGTCAAGGGATCATTAATCAAATCCATAGGGGCATAAGAAGACGTAAGAGGTCTTGCCCTGGTAAGACGTAAGAGGTCTTGCTCTAGTAGGTCTGGTGGATCGCTACCCCAGCCTATTAGGGAACGCGCATTATGTGATACTTAACCTGGGGCCCCCCATTCAAGTTATGATTATGTTGAAGTATCTATATGTATATGCTTTGAAAAAAAAGGACTTTTATGAAATCGTGCATGCTTATGTTAAAGTTTATGAATGCTTATGAATATGTCCTCTATGCATGTTTAGAATTTATGATGTTATGAATGCTTATGGTTAAGTTCAAAAATGCTTATGACTACGCCCTTTATGTATGTTTGGAATTTATTATGTTACAGATGCTCATGGTTAAGTTTCAAAATGCTTACGATTAAGTCCTTTATGCGTGTTTAGATTTTATGAAGTTACGATGCTTATAGTTTTAGTTAAGGATATTTGTGGTTATGTACTTTATGCATGTCTAAGATTTATAATGTTATGGATGCTTATGTCATGAATGCTTGTGTTTAAATTATGCCATGCTTAGTTTTAATTATGCTTAGCATGCTTATGTAAATTTTGTGCCATGCTTATGTTTTATTACGTTGGTATGTTAATGATTAGCGTTGTTATGAAATACTCATGCTATTTATGCTCGTATGCTCATGTTTCTAATTGTTCGATGAAGTTTGTGGCTTTTGTGAGTAGGCAAGAATCTTACTAAGCTATATGCTTATAGTTTATGTTGTCCATATACTGCAGATAAAGGAACCCTGAACTAGAGGAAATAGCAGGAGGGGCCAAGTGTGTGTGATAGTGGCATGGTGGAGGAAGACCCTGTTACTATCTGCTTATATTACATGCTCCATGAACCACTTAAGACTTTTCTTCCGCTTATAAGACTTGTGAATCCTTAGTACCATGTTGGATGTTACTTATTTACGTTACTTTTCAAGTACTTGAGAACTCATGAACGACTCCTATGTTATGCAAGATATGTTAACATGCTAATTATGAATATGATATGTGATGCATGTGCAAAAGAAGGGTTAAGCTATGATAACATGTTAAAGTATGTAGACTATGAAATGATCCCTATAAGTTATGATAAAAAAAAAAGTAGCGCCGCCCTGAGAGCAGATAAGGGCGGGCGTTACAATCTTCTGTGCCACACCAAGCACCATGTTATCTACAATGTAAAATATTAGACAATATGCACATATATAAATATAAAGTGCAAACAATGATAATGTGATTCTTATTTCAAATTAAAGATGTTCATACAAAAGAGCTAGGCTTTCAGTATACATCCCAACAATATATTCATATTGCCTTGACTCCACTCTTATTTATTCTTGTGCTTGATACTTTGTCATTGGCCTTATATGCTCTAATGTTGATATCACATTTTCCTTCATCATGATTGAGGAGTTACATATGTGATGTAAGTAGATCTATAAATGTTTAGTTAGGTGTAAATAGTGGAGTACGGATGATGACCTGATTTGTAAATTAGGTAAAAGGTCATCCGTGGGTAGGTAATGCCCTAAATGTAGGATTGATTCCAATACCCTTACGTTGCATATTTACTATCGATCATGTGTTGTGTAAATGGTCAGGTGAATTGTGAATAGTGTGTCGCTACAGAACGATGGTGCTAGCTTGTTATGATCAGTTGAGTACGATTCTCTACAGGATAGAGAGTGTATTGATCAGATGGGTATGACTCTCTGTAGAACAGAGAGTCTGTGGTAGATGTCTGTATGAGAGACTGTGCATTCATGTCATATGCATGCATGGCGACATGGCCTTCCCTGGTGGTTAAGAGGGTCGTCAGTCATCCTGTCTCCCAGGTTACTCACAGAGGAGTAACTGGTGTAAGGGCAGAGCATTTGTTGTGCTGCACTCTACCATTATAGACGGTGGTAGTTGGAGTTGTGAGCAGTTGTCCTGGGTGCATGGCACTCGACCACTCATAGGTAGTGTCAGTCAGAGTGGCCAGCAGCAGGGACTCCTGTTGTGTAGTGAGCTCTTTACATTTATATGCTACTCGTTCATACTGCACACTCGGCCACTCTAGAGCAGTGGTTGGTGTTGTGTTGGGGCAGTTGTCATGTCATGCCACTTAGGCCACACTGGGATCGTGGTAGCGAGTAGGGGTGCGCAGGCATGACATGCGTGCTGGATTGCCGTATCATATGGCATTTTGCATATTGCTATATATATATATATATATATGGATGAATGCGATTAGTATATTTATAGATGCTTTTGCATTTTCTATATGGTAGGATGTCGGGTACCTGTATACTTGTTGGTCGATCTCTGTGATACCCTCGACCAGTATCATGACATAGTGTGAGTTAGTATTACTCTTCATATTGTATGTTGTGGATATATGCTCAGGTTGGATGAGTGTAGAGTAGCTGACTGTCAGGTATGTCAGCATCTTTTGTTGTTTAGATTGTTTAGTGGTATGAATGTATGTATATTTTTTAGGCTAATTTATACCTATCGTACTTGTAGATTATACTGTTGAATTACATATGATATTTGATATATATACATGTTCTCTCATATTACTTGCTTAGTTATACTTACCACCACGAACCCTGGGTTTTTTTGACACCCAGGTAACAGGTAGAAGTCTTCGTGACGGCTTGGAGCATCGCTAGCAATCCATCCCATCTCCTTTTTCCGAGCCTCCCGGTGATTTTGGTTTCTTTTGTGTACTTTAGTTTGTGTTTGGAGTGTTATGTACTGTTTGGTATTGTGGACTTGTTAGTTGGTGTACACCTATGTTGGTTTCGGATTGTATGTCGGTATGTGTGGTTGTGGGTGTTTGGTTTTATGTTTCCACTGTGTTTTGATTTAGTTATTCTTATTATGTTGTGATTGTGGGCCCAAGGGCCTTGTATTAACAGGATATATTGCCACGTACAGGGGAGATGTCGTCCGTTTGCTTTTCGGCACGGCATACTCTCGTGGTGTGACAAAAAACTATGGAGTGATCCTCACTGCATCAACAATCTCCCCCTTTTTGATGTATGACAACACATAATTTAAAGTTAGGAGAATCAAATACCAATATCCAAATATTGACATGTATAAGAGATGAACTATCAAATTTTGACATGTATAATGGATGCATAAAATTAACCATGTATGAGATGCATAAAACCTTATCAAATTTTTGCATCTTTCTTTCAATAAATCTCTCACATTATATCTCTTCTCTCCCCCTTTGGCATACATCAAAATAAAGCTCAAATTTAAAAATGGAAATATGATGTATTGGAGAGTTGAAATTACAAAAATGAGAAATTTTCAAGCTCATAATAATATTTCACCCGCGAATTTAATTTGATTTCAAAAACCTAAATCAAACAATTTTCCTAACTCCCCCTTCTTATTTAAAACTTCAAAGTTTTCAAAATATTCAATTTTCTAACTCCCCCTTAATATCAATTTTTTCAAAAAATTTCAAGCTAAATTTTTTTAAAACTTTTCAAAAAATTTCCAACTCCCCCTGAATAAAAACTTATTTTCAAAAATTTCAAAACTTTTCAAAAAATTTCAATCTCAATTAAATTTTCAAACTCCCTTGGAATAAAAACTTATTTTCAAAATTTTCAAACATTTTAAAAATTTTCAAACTAAAAACATTTTCAAAACTCTCCATTTATATTATAAATTTTCAAAAATGAGAACTTTTTCATAACATTAGAACACTTTTGAGGCTCTCCCTCAATTAAAGATTTATAATGTTTAATTGTTTTCTTCCCATTCATCAAAACCTAAGTAGAATTTTTACGCATTTAAACTTGAAACTTTTTAAGCTTAAGTTTTTCTCCCCTTTAATTTAGGTTTTAAATTTTCAATATTCTCACTTCATTAAAATTCTGAAACATCTCTTTAATTAAAGGTTTAAGTGTTTAAAATAATAGTTTCTCATAGATTCTTAACTATCTTTAAATTTTTCTATTTATCTCTTAAGAATATTTCATATCCAATTCCAACATAATTTTAGAGAAGATATTAAACATATCATAATTTTACAAAATATTTTAGGTTCTGCCTAGATTCTTGATCTCCCCCTTAAGGTAACATTGTTATATTTATACTTAATTAATTTTCAAAGTAAAATTTTAAATGTTTAACTCTCCCTTAATTATGTTGATTCTCTTAGAATTAAAGTTGAGTTGATTGAAATAGATTATGTTTAGTTGATTAAATTGGTTAAGTTGAAAAGTTGTTTAAGTTGTTTAGTTAAGTTTAATTGAGTTGTTGTTAAGTTTAATTAATTTGTTGTTAAGTTTAATTAAGTTGTTATTATGTTTAATTGAGTTGTTGTTAAGTTTAATTAAGTTGTTGTTAAATTTAATTAAGTTTAATTGAGTTGTTGTTAAGTTTAATTAAGTTGTTATTAAGTTCAATTAAATTGTTATTATGTTTAATTAAGTTGTTATTTAGTTTGATTAAGTTGTTGTTAAGTTTAATTAAGTTGTTGTTAAGTTTGATTAAATTATTGTTAAGTTTGATTAAGTTGTTGTTAAGTTTGATTAAGTTGTTATTGAGTTTGATTAAGTTATTGTTAGTTTGATTAAGTTGTTGTTAAGTTTAATTAAGTTGTTGTTAAGTTTAATTAAGTTGTTGTTATGTTTAATTAAGTTGTTGTTAAGTTTGATTAAGTTGTTGTTAAATTTAATTAAGTTGTTGTTAAGTTTGATTAAGTTGTTGTTAAGTTTAATTATTGTTAAATTTAAGTTTAGTTTAAGTAAATTGTATTAAACTAATTAAGCTTAATTAATTTCTAAATCATCTCACCAAAGTTAGGTTTTCAATACACATTAATTCTATGGGTTTTGTGAGATGATGATTTCTTTTTATCTTAATTAAGTTTAATGAGCAATTTCAAAGTTTTTTAAACTTGTGTTAGATTCAAGCTTGGTTTGAGCTAGTCAAATAGGTTTTTCCAGCATTAACTTCCAGGTCATGGCAAGACACATGACCTTCTTGGTTATCGAAGCAATCACCACTTCCTAGACAAAGTGAATAAAGGAATCAAGTACTTGATTCACTTTGAACTAAGCCTTGGTCTAACTAGTCAAAGACCATGAGTTAGCTTCGGTCAGTTCCACTCGACTTAGTGCACCAGGTCATGGCAAGGCACATGACCTTCTTGGTTATCTGAGCAATGACCACTTCCTAGACATGCACTTCGAAGAGCATCCCTAACTTACTATCAGTTCACTTGTCTTAGTACTAGGTTGTTCAAGTTTAAACTACTTTGTTTCCTATCTAGTCCATTCTAAACTAAGCAAGTAAAGTAAACTAAAGCATGTAAGAGTTTAATTAAACAAGGAAACAAGCAAAGTGTTAGCTCCTCCTAAATGGTAGCTAGATTGAGTTTTGTTCACTAAGTGAACTTGACTCTTAGGAACCCAAAATTGATTTGCTCCAACTTGGTTAACTAAGCTAGACTTAGGAACCCAACTTTGGATTCGACCCTTAGCGTTTCTATTAAACAAGGACATATATGATCTAATTGTATCCTTTGCCTTGTATCCAAGTCTAGACTTGTTGTACATGGCTCGTTGAGACCCAAGCATCATGTTAAGATACTTGGATCCCGATTTGAACCTTTCCAACGATCCAGTGAGATCTTCTACTTGCCTTTTTAGGACAGAGTTCTCTTCCTCAAGCTTTGCAACTCGAATTGAGTCTCTATCCTTAATTTGGCAAGTTGAAGTCTTCGAGTTGACTTGCTACTTAAGTACTTAAACTTCCTCAAGAAGCGAGTCGACTCGATTCTCGGACTTGGCTAGTTTCCTACCTAGGCATGCAATTATGTTGTACAACTTATCTTCTTGGGGAGATATTACTTCGTTTGAACCTTCGAAAATGGATGCGGATCCGTGGCTTCTCTCAGACTCGAACTCGGAGTTTGTCTCATCTTCAGACTCGTCGGCTGCCATGAGTGCTACGAAGAAATTCGTTGATATTTTCGCGTCCGACTCTTCCGATGATGACTTGTCCAATTTCACCTTAGATGCTTTCTTCCTTTTCCTCTTTCTTGATTTGGATTTCTTCATTTTGTGTTTGTTCCTTCCATCAAAACTAAACCATCCTTGGGTTGACTCAAGTTAGCCTGTTCATGTAACTTAATTAATTTATCTCATAACTCTTTTGAATTTTGAACAGATCCGACTCGACTTAGCTACTCATTCGTAAGTCCCCATTGCAAGGGATTTAAAGCCTTGTAATCGACTTGAGCATTTTTCCTAAAATTTGCAGTCCATTTCTTTGGATTTAACAACTCATCTGAGTCATCTACCAGAGCTACGAACCCTTTCTTAATCGAAAACCAAACCTCTAGGTCGGTTTTCAGAAAATATTTCATTCGCCTCTTCCACGAGAAAAAATCCTCTCCATTAAAGAGAGAAAGGCGAATGGTGCTTAGACCCTTTAAATGCGATATTATTAAATTTAATTTAAATTAATTAAAATTTAGAATTATTCCTAGATTTGTTAAAAAAAAATTTATTCTCAATGCAAGAATTAATAAAGATTTTATTAGATGCAGAAAATTAATAAAAAATTCTTAAATGCAAAAAATTAATAATGCTTACCTAAATGCAGAAAATTAATGAAATGCTTTCCTAAATGAAGAAAATTAATTAAATACATTCCTAAATTATAGAAAATTAATTAAATTACCTTATATGCAAAAAATGAATTAAATTATCTAATATGAAGAAAATGAATTAAATTATTTAATATGCAAAAAATTAATTAAATTAATCTAAAGTGCAGAAAATTAATTAAATTAATCTAAAGTGCAGAAATTAATTAAATTAATCTAAAGTGTAGAAAATTAATTAAATTATCTAATATGTAGAAAATGAATTAAATTATCTACTATGTAGAAAATTAATTAAATTAATCTAAAGTGTAGAAAATTAATTAAATTAATCTAAAGTGCAGAAAATGAATTAAATTATGTAATATGCAAAAAATTAATTACTAGTAAATTTTAAAATGCATAAAAATATTCTAAATTATTCTAAAGCAAGAAAAATTATTCCAAAACTCATGATGGTGGTTGCACCAATTCGGAGCACCCCTGCTTTGATACCAATTGTAGGATCGTGTTTCTCCGAGAGAGAGGGGTGAATCTCGGAGATTAAAAAATTATTTTAATCTTTAAAAACTATTTAGAATATTTTAAAAAATATTGTGAGTATGCAATGGAAATGAAAATAAGAAAATTTATTTTACTTGGGTCACAACTCTAACAATGGTTGCTACTCCAAGGCTCATAGCTCTTCTGAGAGCTACCTCGATGGGCAATCACTAAATACCCTCCGACTCGAGGACTCTCAACTTCGGAGGATTTCTCTTTTTACAAATGTAGAGCTGGGTAACACACTACCAACTATTTGATATTTAATACAGAAGGGAAAAAGAATGTAAGCAATTACAAGAGCTTATATCGACACTAAGTAGATGATTGAAGTTTGCTCGGAGTGTCGGAAGATCACCTTGTTGTGGAGATTTAGCGTTGGTGGATGACAGTAAATTTAGACAACACTTCGATGTTCTACTCGGATCCGATTGAGCACATATTTTATAAACCTTTTCTAGTCGACTGGAATTCCTTTCCAGTCGACTCCACATCAGCCCGTCGATATGGAATTCGTGGTCTTCCAGTCGACTGAACCCTCTCCAGTTGACTCCATGTCACCCGGTTTCGCATTGAAAAATTTGCCTCTTCTGTCGACCAAACCCTTCAGTCGACTTAACCCCTTTCTATCTGCATTGCACGATCTCCGATCGATCACCAACTGATCCTACCAAATAGGTATCCAGTCAACTGAACTTCAGTCGACTCGAATCCATCCAGTCGACTGATCCCTGCAAAACAGGATTAGAACAAATAGATAATGTTAAATACGGAAATTTTAAATACTAAATTAAATGGCCAAAATTTAGGAAAATAATCCTAGGAATTATTTTAGAAATTTTGGAGAATTTTAGAAATTTTTCTAGAATTTTTCTGGAATTAAACGGGGCTTGTACGAGATATTTACAAGGATAAGAAAAATAGACTTTTAAAGGGCCTATTTGAAATATCAATTTTTGAGGGGTAAATGTGTTAACTTAAACCTAGGGTTAACTCGTTTCTTCATTCTTAATGCACGAGCCATTTCTCGCCAACGTTTTTATTCTCGAGTGGTTCACATTTGCGATAACTTCCTCTCCACCGCACCCGACTCCTCCTCATGATCCCTCGCGATTTTCTTTGTTGTGACTCATCTCCTCTTGCACCCCTGTTCTCGCCATAGTCGACCTCTCCCTCTCACTCTCCCTCCTCGCAACAGGAGGAGGCGACCGACCTTGACAGAGCCCACGGACGGGTCGACGGCGAGCACGCACGGTTTGGAGGTGGCGTTGATGGTGGCTGCACCTTGTTCTGACCTAGGGTGTGATTTTCGATTGGGTGCTCATTTGGGATGGGGAATTCTCACGGAAGCTAGGTAAGCTAGAAATCCTCTCCTTGAACTTGGAAGAAAACTATATCTAGCTATGAATTTCTATGGTTGAGCATGGGTTCTCGTTGGGCAGAGTTCGTGAATGCCATTTGCTTCAGTGAACAAAGGATTTGGGGAGATTGGATGCCAGTGGAATCCTAGGGTTGGTAAGCATGATTTTTTTTGGTGTTATTCGGTTAATATTAGATTTTTGGTTGATATTTTGTGGTTGCGGATGAATTTTGAGCTGTGGGATGGATCTTCTTTAAGTGAGTTGGTTGTGGGGTTTAGCTGTGAGGTTGTTATGGGTTTTACATGACTATGATTGCGTTTTGGTCGATTGTACGACTGTGAAGGTAAGTGTGTGAGTCGTAGATGAGCTGTGAGTGGTTGTGATGGCTGTGCATGAGCTGTGAAGGGTTGTAAATGAGCGTTGATGGAGTGGAGGAAGATAGGTTTGCGAGGGGGATGCCAATTAGGGTGGTTAGATCCCTAATTTGGTGTAACAGTAGGTTATTAAGGGGCTATGAATGGCGGTGATGGCTGGGGATGAGTGTGTTCCTGTAGAGTTGTCAGATTTTTATATCTGTATGAATTAATGGTAATTATGTTATTTGCAGGTTTTAGTCACAAGACAGATCCATGGGCATAAAGACGATTGATATTCTTCATTGTCGGTGGGTATCTTTGACTTATCTTCTTTTAGATATTGTCATCTTATAGTGCATTGTTTACTATAGCTAGTAGTAGTTTTTCTATGCTTGTTAACTGCCCTGGTATGTCATTACCTAGTACGTGTTGTAGTCATTTCATATACTTATTATATTATACTCTATCACTTTGATACTTGTTTTTTGTTTATTTAGCACTAGAGTAGTGACATATCTTACACTCGTTCACATAGGTGTAGTGACGACAGAGTGCATAGTTGTCATAGCCCTACCCACTCGGCCGGCACATATGACATGTCGGTCGCTTGACTGGCGTCAGGGGTGACACAGGTGATTGCATCATGTGCATACGTTTTTACTATATGCATTGATTGTTGCACTTTTGGTTGTTGCATATGATTGTCATGCACATACAGGAGGTATTTTGTAGTTTGTTTTGGTGATTCTACATATGCTTAGGTGATTCTGGTATGTACAATTTCAGGTATCTTTCTATTTTTTTTGTTTATTGTCGAGAAACTATACCAGCATGATTATTATTGCTACTTATAGTTTACTATGCATGACTATTGAATATCCGCTGAGTTTTACTCACTCCGTTGATATCTCTTTTATTTCAGGATGAAGACTTCCGGAGGGTCTAGTTGTCAATCCCCTGATCTAATGACTCCGTTATTTGGTTTTCAGGATTTTGCATTTTTATTTCTAGTACTCTATGTTTTAAACCTGTAGTACTTTATACTCGTGGTTGTCTTGGTGGTATTTGATTATGTCCTTATGGACTTTTTGTTCGATTTGGTTTTGGTTATATGTGTAGTTGTGTATTCCTGCTTGGATGGAAGAAGAGGTAAGTCTAGAAGTTTTAGGCTTCGTATGTACGTTGGGTTATTGGCCTGAGGCCCATATACTATCTACAATGTGTTTTATGTTCTAGCCATGTTGACTGATGTATAGTGGGTTGTGTGGGCCTTATATACAGGTTTCAATTGTCTGTAGTACAGGGGAGGTGTTGTCCGATTTTTGTCAGATAAGTAACCCTCTCGGGGCGTGACAATTTATTTGGTATCAGAGCCAGGTTCTAAGTTCCTAAGGGTTTTTGGGTTTTCGGAGTTCTCCACGTTTGGTAGGTCAACTTGTGCATTTTCGGATTTTGATGGATTTCTGTCGATTTAGCGTTTTGGATATTTTGGAGTTTTTTTCGACAAGATCGTATTGGGGACTTGGCGGTGACAGGACATCTCCACATGGCTAACAGGTGAAATTTTGATTTTCTATCTGTAGTAATACTTGCGTAATAATTTAGCAGATATGAAATGAGGTGGGTGTGCTCTCGCGCCGAGACGTGGTGCAAGGCAGCCACACAAGAGGACATTGAGATCTACTTAGTTGCCAAAAAGGTCTACGGATAATGAGCCTTTCGATCAGGGTCAGACTTCGCATGGTGTCGTGGTGCAGTTGGTTATCACATTCATTTAGTTCTCGGGCATTCCTAAGATAGATTGTTAGACTACCTACCCTTAAGTCACAAAGATTGATGATATCTCTGCCCGCTGGGGATAAATTAGTGTTGGGGATCGATCGGTGTGGTGTTGGCCGGCTAGAGGGGGATGAATAGCCCTCTTTCGTTCGATGGTGGAATTCTCTTGTCTACAAACAATATTAGCGCAACGAAAAACACAACAAGACAAGCAAATCAAAACAACAAGAATAAAACCAATGCTAACAAAAGAAATATAATGTGGTTCATGGCCTCGCCGCTAATCCACGATCTGATTCGTCCACAGTGAATCACTACGCAACCAATTCACTATTGGTCTCTCCCTTTAGCCCAATGCAAGGTGGAGGTAAACCTTCTTACAATCCAAACACTCCTTCTTACAATAAGTATGAAAGAAAAACTAGGAGGAGTTAAAAGCTTGTGGGGCACTTGGATGAACGTTTAGGACTTAAGCATTAGCCATCCAAAAGCCCACACCCT
The DNA here is from genome assembly GCA_025175895.1 of Wurfbainia villosa. Taxonomy (NCBI): domain Eukaryota; kingdom Viridiplantae; phylum Streptophyta; class Magnoliopsida; order Zingiberales; family Zingiberaceae; genus Wurfbainia; species Wurfbainia villosa. The sequence goes on from CM046009.1 coordinate 6,377,550, forward strand.
CTCTTTTTATAGAGAGGGTTGATTTCTTCCGTTAGGCGCCACGGTCATTCGCGGCCTTGGCGATCATTGCCGCCACTATAATGACCTTGAACATGTCGGATCCGACCATTGTAGTCCAGCGGAGCCGCCCTTAGCGATCGGTGATGTAACCATCGGATCGGCTTTCGCTCCGTAATCGGCCCGCGATCGCCTATGAGAGGTTTTGTGCCTGCGACTTCCTCTGGCAGTCGACTGCCATTCTATGGCAGTCGACTGCTGGGCATAAAACCATCAGTCGGATACCAGTCGAACCCCATTCGACTCAGAGCAGTCGACTGGTGTCGGAAAATCTCATCTGACACTTAGCCAAATGGTCAAGTTTCACCTAAGAGCACTACCCCTTCCCGGGTTACATTCGCTCACTCTCATCCCTTGGAGTCCCTCGCCTTCGAAGTTATCTTCATCCGGCCATGCCCCTCGGATGCGCCAAGCACACGACTCTGCAGTGCCATCCTTCGCATCTTTCCCTGAAGTCTACTTTCTCCAGCTTCACTCCAAGCTCCTCGTCCGGCGGTCCCTCGGATGCTCCAAGCGCACGACTTCCGCAAAGTCATCCTTCACCGACTCAAGGACCGAGTCATGAGAGGTGAAACTCACCAAGGCTCCATATGTGAATTACTAAGTCCTGCAAGACTCCAACGCACATATCAAATCACAATAACAACCTAACTTAAACCCTTTGCCACACACATCAAAACCATATCACGGGTTGATTGCCCTAACAATCTCTCCCTTTTTAATGTGTGGCAATTCGTTTAAGTTAGGTAAAAACATTTGATAAAATATTAAGGAAAGAAAGCATGTAAATAACATGATTAGTAACTCTCCCCCTTAATACATGAAACTCTCCCTAAATGCATTCCCCTTTTACTTAAACATATATCTTTCTCCCCCTTTGACACCATCAAAAAGATCAAACAAGGTTTATATTGCATGACATCAAGTCTAGAGAGAAGAAAAAAATCAAAATCACTCAAAAACCTGATAAAATCAGTTTACTATGCTCATGCACAGTACATCAGTCGACTGCTATCAGTATGGCAGTCGACTGGCACAAGGAAATCAGGTTTTTCTGATTTTATGGACGAAATTCAGAAAAGCACTATAAATTCCAGAAAATTCGAAAAATAGTGAAATTTAGGGAACACATTTTTTGTAAGTATATTTATTAAGAAAAAATAGTTTTTCATGAAAAATCATTATATTTTCAATGATTTGCCAAAACTCAAAAAGCTTCAAAAACAACTAGGTTTTTGATCATGTTAGTATCAATTTTAACACATAGTTTTGCTTTCAATTGTTTCAAAACATGAACACACAGATTTTAAATTAAGAAATTGTTTTGAAAACATATGAAATATCCAACCATGATCTTTGGGCAATATGTCTATGAATTAAACATAAGCCTTCCCCATGATTGGTCTATTATTGCTATTTTGATACCTTAAATGACCATCTAGATGCCATAGGCATTAGTGGACATTTGTATCATCCTAACATCTCACTCATGCTAAGTTTTCATTCAAAGTAGCCTATGGTGAGTGTGAGATGTATCCTAAAGGTATTTGTATATACTTAACCATTATTTTCATACAATTCTATCAAGGTTAAGTATCATCCTATCATTCCACATGATCATAAAGACATATATGGATAAATTTCACATTATGATCATGAAACAAGTATATTCATCAAATTGTGATCATGCATTAGGTATTACATCATGATAATAAGGCAAATATCACCTAAAGCATGATTTATTTATTTATAGGTGCATTATCATCACCTAACACTATTTCAAAAATGTTGTCCCGTCATCCTAAGTCAACCAAAAATATAATATAGGTGAAATCCTTATGGTTGACTATCCTAGGGTTTTCCTAACCCTTTAGGATGGATTTAGGAATCTAAAATAAGTTTTTTCCTATGGGGTTCACTAAATACTCCTTAGGGATCCATTTTCTAGCTATTACCTTCTTTTTGTCTTGACCCCTAGCAATTAAGCATTTATAGGCCTTTTCATTTTTCTTTTCCTTATATCCTAGGCCTTTCTTATTGAAACTTGCTCTTTGGCTCCCTACGATCATGTTAAGAGTGTTGGAGCCAATTGTAAACTTTTCTAGGGCCTTGGTCAAATGATCTACTTTCTCTCTTAAAGCTCTATTTTCTTCTATGCATGCATCATTAACATTAAATGGCATATATTCATGTGAGCATGCATCATTTAAGCTAGAAGAAATATTATCATTTACATTTAAGCATGCTTTTTCTAGTTTTTCTTCTAAGTCTTTAATTTGATCTTGCATGCTCTTATTTTTCTTTTTGGACTTAAATAAATCCCTAGTTAAGCTAGAAACCATGGAAACTATTTTCTTGGGAGTTAGATTTGTTAGCATAGCTTCCATGTATTCTTCTTCTTCGGATGAGGATGGTGAAGAAGCTCCCCCTTCACTAGAGCTCTCCTCACTTATGCTTGATCCTTCATTTTCGGAGGAGGATGAGTCTAGGTCGTCAAATGCCATCAAAGCAAGGTTGGTGACAAAGGCATTCTCCTCTTCCGATGATGATGAAGATGATGAAGAGGGGTTATCCCATGTCCTTGCTTTTAGTGCCTTGGCCTTCCCTTTTTCTTTGGCCTTCTTCTCTTCTTCCTTTTTCTTCTTGCTCCCCTTCTTCTTCTTTTCTTCCTTCTTTCGCTTTTCTTCTTTGCTCTTGTTTAGGAGGGGACAATTATCCCTTATATGTCCCTCTCCTTGGCAATTGTAGCAAATCACCTCCCCCCTTGGTCTTCTCCTCCTATCATTAGATTTATTAAATTTAAAATATTTTAATGCACGTCTTACCCTCCTTACCATATAGGCTTCTTCCGTGCTATCCATGGAGGAGGAAGAGGAAGCTTCGTCGGAGGAGGAGGGAATCTCCATCTTCTTCTTCCCCTTGTTGGCCAAAAGTGCCACTCCTCTTGAAGGTTGAATTCTTAGCTCTTCTATTATTCCTTCAAGTCTTGTTTCGTGGAGCTCCATGGTTGAGAAAAATTCTTCCAAGGTGCTAACTTCTAGGTTCTTGGAGATATAAAAAGAATCCATCATAGAGCTCCATCTTGAGGACCGGGGAAAGGCATCTATAGCCTTCATGAGCATGTCCCTATTTGAAAGCTTCTCCCCTATACTAGATAAACCGGTTATTATCTCTTTAAATCTAGAGTGTAGTGAGTTTACCTTTTCTCCCTTTTCTAATTTGATGTTTGATAGTTGGGAGCGGAGGAGGTCTCTTCTTGCAAGCTTGGCCTCTGAGGTACCTTCATGAAGCTCTACTAGCTTCTCTCACATCTCCTTGGCACTAGAGCATTCCCCTATCCTATTCACTTCTTGTTGGGGGAGTACATTGTAGAGGTGGTGCTTGGCCTTTGAATTTGCCAAGTATTCATCCCTTTGCCTCTTGCTCCACCTTGATTTCTCCAATGGCTCCCCTTCTTCATCCCTAGGCAATTCGAAACCGTTTTCCATAATTAAAAGAATTTCAAAATTGGTTTCGAAAAATACCTCCATTCTCTTTTTCCACAAAGAGAATTCTCCTTCAAATTTTGGTGGGTGAATGTTGGAGCCGACCATTCTTGAATGTGCTTGTTGTGGCGGTTAGTCCTCGACAAGCTTTCCTTATCTCTGATACCACTTGTTGGGGATCGATCGGTGTGGTGTTGGCCGGCTAGAAGGGGGTGAATAGCCCTCTTTCGTTCGATGGTGGAATTCTCTTGTCTAAAAACAATATTAGCGCAATGGAAAACACAACAAGACAAGCAAATCAAAACAATAAGAATAAAATCAATGCTAACAAAAGGAATATAACATGGTTCACGGCCTCGCCCCTAATCCACGGTCCGATTCATCCACGGTGAATCACTCCGCAACCAATTCACTATTGGTCTCTCCCTTTAGCCCAATGCAAGATGGAGGTAAACCTTCTTAAAATCCAAACACTTCTTACAATAAGTATGAAAGAAAAACTAGGAGAAGGAGTTAAAAGCTTGTGGGGCACATGGATGAACGTTTAGGACTTAAGAATTAGCCATCCAAAAGCCGACACCCTCTCTTTTTATAGAGAGGGTTGATTTCTTCCCATTGGCCGCCACCAGTCGACTGCTGACCTTGGCAGTCGACTGTCGCCACTACAACGACCTCCGAACACATAAGATCTCGACCGTTGTAGTCCAACGGAACATAGCGATCGTGATGTAACCATCAATCATTCTTTGCCTCCGTCAATCATTTGCTTGTTAGGACCCTTGGAATGGCTAGAGGGGGGGTGATTAGCCTTTCTTTCTTTCTACAAAAACGTTAGTGGAAGAAATACAAATATAAACACAAATAAAAGCAAGAACCAAAGCTAACACCCGATGTAACGTAGTTCGGAGATGACGTTCCTACTCCACGGCAATCCGTAAGGTGGATTAGCCCTAATCAATCCTCACTAGAACCTCCTTTGGATGAACGAAGGTGGAGAAACCTTATCTTACAATGCACTCCTCTTCTTTACAATGATGGAAGATTAGGATTAGAGAAGAGGAGGTTTTGGATTGCTAAAAACACTTGGAAAGCTTGGTGAGCACGTAGGTGTAGTTGGGAGCAAGCGCACTAGCTTCACCAAGCTCTCCATGGCCCCTTTTTATAGAAGAGGGGATGTTTTTCCCGTTGGGCTTCGATCAGTCAACTGATGCTTATCATTAGTCGACTGCCGCCGAAGCCAAAGACTTCTGAAATGCGATCTCCGTGGAGATTCGTAGCCGCAATCTTCAACGGCGGCGGTGATCGGTCGTGATCCCTCCATCGATCGGGATGGGGTGATCGATCAGTGATCAAGCGGATCGAGTCTTGCGATACGTAGCGATATTCCCTTAATCAATCGTGATGCCCTTGGTAGTCGGTGATCACGATGTATCGATCATTGCTCGCCCAAGCGCGTCGATCGATGGTTAGGGTTTCACCGACTCGGTCGAGCGCTCGACGGTCGGTGATACATCGTATCAGTCGACTGATACTCATCAAGTATGAGTATTTCATACTTGATTTTATACCCTAGACCTAGACTCAACCTTCTAGCTCCTCAATAAGCCTTGCGCCTTCAGGATCCCTCCGAGTCCGCGACTTGTTCATCCTTTGCGCTTTGCTTCCAAGAGCTTCCTTCGGTTTCGTCATGTCTTGGGTTGCCAAATGCTTGGACTTTACGCCGCCAAGATTACAAGCTTGGACTTATGCTGCCAAGACTTTACTTTGGACTTCCTTTGCCAAGGTTCACTTGGACTTCTGTTGCCAAGACTACAAGCTTGGTCTTTACGTCGCCAAGTCCATCCCTTGTACTTCCTTTGCCAAGATCATACTTGGACTTCCTTTGCCAAGATCATACTTGGACTTCCTTTGCCAAGATCATACTTGGACTTCCCTGTCACTTAAACATTTTCGCAATTAGATCACAAGATATTGCCTAACTTAGATGATTATCCAAACATCAAAACATATATAAATGCTTGGAGCATTGTTGCACCAACAATCTCCCCCTTTTTGATGTTTGACAATCATTTAAGTTAGGTCTTTAAAAGTACTCACATAATATGAATTATAACTTAAAACACTCCTTCTCCCCCTTTGACATACATCAAAAAGAGAAGGATTCAAAAATGAAAGAATTAAAGGTGTTGGATCTTGGACTAAGGCATAAGATAGAAAGTAAGCTCCCACTTAATCCAAGATATGCTTTATAATGTGTAAACAATGGTTGAAGCAAAGCATATCAAAAATTCAAAAATAAAGTCCTAACTTTGCACCAACAATGGTTTTGGGGATGAAAAAGATATAATTTATGAAACCTCCCCCTAAAACACTGCATTAATTAGTCCTAAAACTTGTTTATACGCAATTTTATCATACTATCAAGGATACACCAAATATCAGAAAATGGAGTTTATTATCAGAAAACACGATGTATCGATCATTGGTTTACGAACGATCATTGCCAGCAAAAGAAATTTTGACCTTTTATTTAAAATCAAAAATGCGGTAGAAATTCTAGAAATCTCGAAAAATCATGAAATTTTGCGTACACATTTCTGAGATCATAGTTTATCAAGGAAAAATAATTTGAAAAATATATATTTTCTAGATTACAAGATTGATATAAACTTGGAACCTATCAAAAGTTCTAATGATTTTGCAAACTTTGTATCACTTTTGTGTTCCATTTGAAAACTGTTTTTCAAAATATTATGAACATAGTTTAAAATACATATTATTTGGAATTTCCAACCATGTTATTTGAGCTATGTATTCATTACTTGAATACAAGCCTTCCCCATGATTGGTCCATAAGGTTTTTATGTCTCTTGGTGTGTCATTGGCTCATAGTAATGCATCATAACAAGCATGATGAGCCAAGTACACCTTCCCTATCATCTCACATGTTTCTAAGTATTTCAATACAAAAATCAAGGTTTCTTAAGGCTTTTGTGAGATGCATCAAGGTATAAAGAAGCTATATAAGTATAGGATCATGCAAACCTAGAATTTTACTCTACAAAGCACATACCAAGCTCTCTCCTTAATGATGAAAATTCGGCTTCGGGAAGAGATTTGGTGAAGATATCGACAAGGTTGGACTTAGATTCTACATAATTAAGTTTAATGTCCCCTCTTGCCACATGATCTCTTATGAAGTGATGTTTCACTTCAATGTGCTTGGTTCGAGAGTGATGTATCGGATTTTTGGTCAAGTTGATGGTACTCACATTATCACAATAAACTTTAATGTTAGAGTAGTGTAGCTCATAGTCCGCAAGAGTATGTCTCATCCAAAGTAATTGAGCTACACAACCACCCATAGCCACATATTCGGCTTCGGTGGTTGATAAAGCAACACAATGTTGCTTCCTACTACTCCAACTAACTAGGGAGGACCCAAGAAATTGACATCCACCACTAGTACTCTTCCTATCCAATTTGCACCCGGCATAATCGGAATCGGTATAACCAAGCAATTCAAATGACTTAGTCCTAGGATACCAAAGTCCTACATTTAAGGTGCCTTTAATATATCTTAATATTCTTTTGACGGCTACCAAATGTGATTCTTTGGCACAAGATTGGTATCTTGCACACATACCTACCGCAAATAAAATGTCGGGTCTACTAGCGGTTAGGTATAGTAAGCTACCAATCATACTCCTATCTGATTTAAGATCAATTGATTTACCTTCATGATCACTATCTATTCTAGTGCTAGTGGCCATAGGAGTGGTTACAATTTTGGCATTTTCCAAACCAAATTTCTTGATCATTTCATTTGCATATTTGGTTTGATAAATATGAATACCCTCATTGGTTTTTTTGACTTGTAAGCCTAGGAAAAAGGTAAGCTCTCCAACCAAACTCATTTCAAATTCATTTTCCATATTTTTTATAAAGTCTTGAAGAAGATCATCATTCGTTGACCCAAAAATGATATCATCAACATATACTTGGGCTATGATTATATCTTTTAATGTTGACTTTATAAACAAAGTTTGATCTACTTGACCTCTTCTAAAATCCTTAGAAATTAAGAATGATGACAATCTTTCATACCATGCCCGGGGAGCTTGTTTTAACCCATATAATGCTTTCCTAAGCTTACATACATGATTTGGATAATCTATGTTCTCAAATCCGGGTGGTTGCTCTATATATACTTCCTCCTTAATATAACAATTTAAGAATGTCGATTTAACATCCATTTGGTAAAGTTTAAATCCCATGTAGGAAGCATACCCTAAGAGAATCCTAATAGATTCTAACCTCGCAACTGGGGCATAAGTCTCATCATAGTCAAGCCCCTCAACTTGATTGAATCCCCTAGCAACCAACCTAGCCTTATTTCTAGTGATATTTCCTTGATCATCTAGCTTATTCCTAAAGACCCATCTTGTAGTAATTATGGTGCTATCATTGGGTCTAGGTACTAATTCCCACACTTGACTTCTCTCAAATTGAGCCAATTCATCTTGCATTGCCAAAATCCAATCCGGATCATGTAATGCATCATTGATCGATTTGGGCTCAATTTGTGAGATAAGAGCTACTTGACTAGTAGGAGGTCTATGAAATGACCTAGTTCTTACTCCTTGAGATAGATCTCCTACTACTTGGTCAAGTGGATGATCTTGATGAATTCTTAGGTTTCTAGAAGATGTTTCAATTTGATCATTGTTATCTTCCACCCTTCTTTCATCATCGGAGTCTCCTCTTCCTCCCCCTTGATCATTACCCCTAATGGTCAAATTTTGAAGTTTTTGGGTAATGTCTTGATTATTGTCATTAATATCCTTATCAATGGAGGACTTTCTAGGGTAGGTACTAGTATTTTCATCAAATTGAACATTGGAAGACTCCTCAATCCCTTTGGTTCTCTTATTGTAGACTCTATACCCTCTACTTGTGGATGAGTATCCAACTAGGATTCCCTCATCCGCTTTTGATTTAAATTTTCCTAAGTTATCTTTGGTGTTTAGAATATAAACTTTACATCCAAATACTTTGAAATAATGAATTGTGGGTATAGTCCCATTCCATAATTCAAATGGTGTTTTTCCTAAAAACCTATGGATTTGAACCCTATTTTGGATATAGCAAGCGGTATTAACCGCTTCCGCCCACAAGTAGCTAGGTAGAGAATATGCATTAAGCATAGTCCTAGCCGCCTCTTGTAGGGCACGATTTCTCCTTTCCACCACCCCATTTTGTTGGGGTGTTCTAGGACAAGAGAACTCATGCTTGTACCCTTGCTCTAAACAAAATTGTGAAAATTTTAAGTTTTCAAATTCACCACCATGATCACTACGGATCCGGTTGATTTTGAAACTCTTTTCATTTTCAACCCTTTTACTAAATCCTTTGATTATTTCTAAGGTTTCATCCTTATGTTTCATAAAGTGGACCCAAGTATACCTAGAAAAATTATCTACTATAACCAAACAATATTTATTACCATTTAAAGATGGAGTACTATGGCAATCAAACAAGTCAAGATGCAATAACTCTAATGGTAAAGAGGTGTTAGTTAGAGTTTTACCTTTGTGTGATGCCTTTGTTTGTTTTCCTTCTTGGCATGCATCACACAATTTGTTCTTGACATACTTGATCTTTGGTAGCCCTTTGACCAACTCCATCTTGGCTACCTTGGCTATGTTTTTCATGTTGATGTGCCCCAATCTTCTATGCCATAGCCAACTTTCCTCTTCTTTTGCAACAAAACACTTAGTAGAAACGTTAGAAGCATATGAAAGATCAACATAATAGATATTTGATTTCCTATATCCAACTAACATGCAATCATTTAATTCCTTGTGTCTAATCATGCATTTAGAGGATTCAATGGAGACATGATAGTTTGCATCACAAAGTTGACTAACACTTAATAAATTGAATTTCATATTTTCCACTAGTAAAACTTTGTGAATGACAATCTTGGGGGATACCTCAATTGTACCTCTACCTAATATCTTGAGTTTTCCACTATTCCCAAAGGACACCACTCCCTTCTTCACATATTTAATTGTGGAGAACTTGCTCACATCCCCGGTCATATGTGTTGAGCAACCGCTATCCACAATCCACATACCTCGCTCTCCTACCTAAATCACATGAAAAACACAAGCTTTTGGTACCCAAACATTTGGACCGGTAACATTAAGTAAAAACTTCTTAGGTACCCATGCTTTCTTAACTTTTCCCTTAATGGTTGCTTTCCTATTAATCAATGAAATATAAGCAACTTCTTTTTCTTTTGGCTTATATCCTAAACCGGCCTTGTTATAAACCGCTCTTTGCCTACTAAGAATCATATCAAGACACTTTGAGCCAATTGAAATTTTTTCTAAACATGCTTTCAATTCACTAACCTCATCCCTAAGTATGTCATTTTCTTCCTTAAGCATGCAAGAATCAACATGTGAAGGTTTTTCATTTCTAATAGCCTTTAGTTCTACCTTCATGCTCTTAACCTTAGATTTAGACTTATCTAGAGCTTCTTGAAGATAGGCAATTGATTTATAAAGGAGCTTAACCTTGGGAGAGTTCATTACCTCATCGTCACTAGATGACGATTCATCGCTTGAGGAATCTTCTTGGCTTGATGTGCCCGAATCATCTTCTAGTGCCATGAGTGCCACATGGCGTGTGATGTGGCAAAGCTCATCATCGGAGGAAGAGTCTTCAACACTTGGTGTGTCCCATGTGGTTTGAGCCACCATGGCCTCCTTCTTCTTCTTCTCCTTCTTGTCCTTCTTTTTCTTTTCCTTTTCCTCCTTCTTCTTTAGCTCCGGGCAATTCGGCTTTATGTGCCCCTTCTTGTTGCAAGCATGGCAAATCACATTATTGTTAAAACTTGAATTACCACTATTTTTACCTCTTGAAGAATGGGACCCCTTTCTTGCATCTCTATTCTTGAATTCCTTTGATTTTCTAAGGAACTTCTTGACAAAATGGGCCATCTCACTAGCCGAATCTTCGTCACTACTTGACTCACGCTCCGACTCGGATGATGATGACACCTCTTTCCTTTCTTTCTTCTTCTTTTCTTTCTTCTCAACAAATAGAGCTAAGCCCTTTTCCTTAGAAGACATGTTAGTTTGCTCATGCAATTCAAACTCACAAAATAGTTCATCAATTTTAATTTGCGAAAGATCCCTAGTTACCTTAATGGCATCAACTATAGAAGTCCATAAAGAATTTCTAGGAAATGCTTGTAAAATATACCTTACCAAATCCCGATTGTCAACTCGCTCACCTATGATATGGAGTCCGTTAACAATTTCTTTGAACCTTCCATGCATTTGGCTTACGGTTTCATGCATCTTCATTTGGAAGGCTTGAAGTTGTCCAATTAGTAGGTCCTTCTTGGCCCTCTTTGACTCCTTGGAACCTTCATTTAGCTTAATGAGCTTTTCCCATAGCTCTTTGGCGGATTCGAAAGGCCCCACCTTATTGAGTTGCTCCATGGTAATGCCGCATTGAATGGTGAGTACCGCCTTGGCATTTGATTTGAATTTGCGGTTCATTTCCCTTGTCCAATCCTTTCTTGGAATAGGGTCTCCATGTTCATCCACCGGTTCCTCGAAGCCATCTACAATGCTATGCCAAATTTCAATATTACTCATAAGATAGTACTTCATCCTACCTTTCCAATACGCAAAATGACTCCCGTCGAAGAGCGGTGGCTTGGCGGTGCTATATCCCTCTTGAAGAGCCATTGATGTCTTGGTTGATGGTGAGATCTTCCAAGCTATCCGGCTCTGATACCACTTGTTAGGACCCTTGGAATGGCTAGAGGGGGGGTGATTAGCCTTTCTTTCTTTCTACAAAAACGTTAGCGAAAGCAATACAAATATAAACACAAATAAAAGCAAGAACCAAAGCTAACACCCGATGTAACGTGGTTCGGAGATGACGCTCCTACTCCACGGCAATCCGTAAGGTGGATTATCCCTAATCAATCCTCACTAGAACCTCCTTTGGATGAACCAAGGTGGAGAAACCTTATCTTACAATGCACTCCCCTTCTTTACAATGATGGAAGATTAGGATTAGAGAAGAGGAGGTTTTGGATTGCTAAAAACACTTGGAAAGCTTGGTGAGCATGTAGGTATAGTTGGGAGCAAGAGCACTAGCTTCACCAAGCTCCTCATGGCCCCTTTTTATAGAAGAGGGGCTGTTTTTCCCGTTGGGCTTCGATCAGTCGACTGATGCTTACCATCAGTCGACTGCCGCCGAAGCCAACGACTGAGGTATCACGTGTAGCGGGAAAGGCATCAATCGGAGCGACCCTCGCTAGAATCGCCTCTATCCATATCCATGCCGAGTATCTTCGGGATGACTTCACAAAGTTATGAGCCTCATCTTCGTACGAGTCACTAGCCTCGTTTCGAAGACGATATGATCGAGAGAAGATCACAATCCGAATCAAAATTCGGATTCAAAATCGAGTCCTCAAAACTCGCTTCTCCGGAGAGGTATTCGTCAACCGTTTGACAAATCCTTCGTCCTCCACTTATGAGGATTATCGGAGATTGAATCCCTGGCAAGGAAGCCGCTGTTGGAGCTCTAAATGTTGTCCAAATGACGCTCTGACAAGAAGGACACAAGCTGTCCAAAAAACTGGACAGCTTTGGTGGAGGATGTTGCGCCGGCCAAATAAGGAAAGTTAGATGCTCACCTTGTCGCCGGAGCCAAGGAAGATCACCGGAGGGTATCCATAGGATCACCGACAGAAGCTTGGACACCGGCAACAACTTGGACGGAGACACAAGGGGTGGGCGGCAGCTAGGGCTTGGGCACCGACTACAAGAGGAGAAGAGGGAGAGGGGGCGGCATCTTTTGGGTTGGAGCTTTCTCAAAACCCTTAAGCCCTATTTTATAGAGAACAAATTCTCCTAATGGTTATTGGTTCATAACCAAAAATCCGTTAACCCGCTATATTAATTTAAGTTAAAATAAACCAAACCGATTTGGCCTATTTTAAGTTAAAACGAACTGAACCAACTTTGGTTCATTCATTTAAAACAAACCAAACCCTTTTTGTTTATTCTTCACCATTGGATTAGAACCAAACCAATTTAATTCATCCATTATGTCTTCGTATGACACGACCCATCCACGCTTCCATTGTGACTGAAACGACTTCATGCTTGCTCCTTGTTTGGTCCAACCAAACCTAGTTTCTCTGGTCTGAGAATCTCATTCTCAAGCTCGTTTTAAATCCTTCGGATTACGCTCATTGTGCATGTGACCAAATAGGTTCTCGGTTTATGTTGGTCGTCTATAATTAACCATTAATTATAGAACGATCATGAGTGACACCTAGTAGTACATCATGATCCCCAATTAAGCGACACTCATCTTATACCCACTTTTTTCAGGACATGGTCTATAGTGTCTGTCCCCACTAGGTTGACTACGTCACACCTAGCCTAAGTATCATTTTCTTGTCCTACGCATTCTAGTTACTGCACATGTATCCAAGAGTACGTTACTCTAAACATGTAATGTTTTGGCCAAAGACTTTAGTAACAATCCGACGAGAGGCCATGAGTATACATCTCCTCGCAAGGAGTGGTGAATCCTTTATAGGCTATTCAAACACCTTCGATCACTTTGACTTATGTCCAATCATCCCGGGTCCACATCTCCTCAGAGATGGTTGCTTAAGATGTTAAAGCATAAGTCTTCATGACCAAGATGACTTGAATACTGCAAGTCAAAGGAACAACACACTTAAGCTACAATAAGAACTTCATTGACATATCTATATATGCAGAGAACCATATGAAGTCTTACGGCTGGTCACTCCAATGAACTAGTTACCATAACTAGCATCCAAGATTAACTCCGGACATCATAATATCTCCAGCCAGTGAGAATCAGCTGTTTGGATACACCAAGGAGTATACCTCGTGCTAGTCTCGACAGAACTGATGGTGTCCAAATCCATCAATTCATCGACTAGGGATAATTCTGATACATCACAATGACACATGTAGAGATACTAACTAGTTGTGATCCAATCACAAATTCTCTCATGCTGTGAATCGACATTCAGTAAATGAGTTTAAGATCTAATCAAATGCATGAAAACATGTATACTCAAATAGTGAATCTTCATTTATCATATAAATGGTTCAAAAATAAGGCGATTGCCTTAGGACATCTCTCATATATTACTAACAAACTCCCACTTGGCTTAATGCCAATCGCTACGGTATCCAATACCATAAGCTCTAACATGACCCTCAAACTTACTTTAAGGTAATGTCTTAGTCAAAGGATCCGCTAAGTTCCTTTCAGTGGGGATTTTCTCGATTTGTATTTCCTTCCTACTAATGATCTCTCTGATCAAATGATAGCGGCGAAGTACATGTTTGGATCGTTGATGAGATCTTGGCTCTTTCGCCTGTACAATTGCTCCAATGTTGTCGCAGTAGACCGGTATTGCTTCAATAATGGTTGGAACCACACCAAGTTCATAAATGAACTTCTTGATCGAAACCGCTTCCTTTGCTGCTTCCGAAGCTGCAATGTATTTTGCCTCAGTGGTAGAATCCGCTACAGTGTCTTGTTTGGAACTTTTCCAACTCACTGTGCCCCCATTCAAGGTGAACACGTACCCAGACTAAGACCTGGAATCATCCTTGTCTGTCTGGAAGCTGGCATCCGTATACCCACGTATCACCATGTCCCCTTCTCCATATATTAGAAACACATCCTTAGTTCTTCTTAAGTACTTAAGGATCGTCTTAACAGCCACCCAATGATCCATTCCTAGATCAGACTGGTATCTACTCATGACACTCAGAGCATACGATACATCGGGCCTCATACATAACATAGCATACATGATAGATCCTATTGCGGATGCATAGGGAATCTTACTCATGCAAATCCTCTCGTCTTCTGTGCACGGACACATAGACTTCGAAAGGTGTATCCCATGCCTGATGGGTAGGAAATCTTTTTTGGATTCTGACATGCTAAACCTCTTTAGCACTCGGTCTATATATGTAGACTGCGAAAGACCAAGCAACCATTTTGATCTATCTCTATAGAGCTTAATCCCGAGGATGTAGGTTGCTTCTCTCAGGTCTTTCATGGAGAATGTCTTGGACAACTAAATCTTAACTGACTGTAAGACTGAAACATCATTTCCTATAAGTAATATGTCATCGACATACAATACTAGGAACACGACTGGACTCCCACTAACCTTCTTATACACACAAGGTTTATTTGAATTTTGTGAGAAATCAAACCTTTTGATTGTCTCATCAAAACGGATATTCCAGCTCCTAGATGCTTGCTTCAATCCATATATAGACCGTCGCAATTTTCATATCTTGGTATTATCAACTAATGTGAAAACCTCAGGATGTATCATATACACGTCCTCGAGCAGGTTTCCATTAAGGAAAGCTATTTTCACATCCATCTGCCATATCTCATAATCATAATGAGTCGCTATGGCCATGAGCATCCGAATGGATTTAAGCATAGCAACAGGCAAATAGGTTTCGTCATAATCAACACCTTGCTTTTGACGATATCCTTTTGCCACCAATCTAGCCTTATAGGTAATCACATTACCATCCATGTCGGTTTTCTTCTTGAAAACCCACTTGCACCCTATAGGCTTTATGCCTTCAAGTGGGTTAACCAAGTTCCAAACTTGGTTTTCATACATGGAATCCATTTCCGACTTCATGGCTTCAAGCCACTTATCCCTTTCTAAATTTGTCAGAACTTCTTCATAATTGGCAGGCTACTCATCATCAATGAGTAACACGTCATTCGATTCACTTACAAGAAATCCATATCTCTCAAAAATATTGCATGTTCTACCAGATCTATAAAGATGCGGTGTCTCAATAGGTCCAGCCGATTGCTCATCACTATGAGTTATTGGTTGTTGTGCTTCACTAGGTATCTCATCAATGTCTATTTGAGTCTCTCGAGCCTCCTCAAGCTCGATGACACTCTCACTATTTTCTTGCAAAAGAAACTCTTTCTCTAGAAACACAGCATGCATTGAAACAAACACCTTTTGTTCCACATAATGATAGAATTGGTAACCCCTTGTTTCCTTAGGGTATCCAATAAATAGATATTTATCAGACTTAGCATCTAATTTGTCTGATACAGTTTGCTTCACATAAGCAGGACAACCCTATATCTTCAAGTAAGATACATGAGGTTTCTTACTATTCCATATCTCATATGGAGCAGTAGAGACTACCTTAGTTGGTATTCTATTTAACAAGTAAACAGCTGTCTGAAGTGCATAGCCCCAAAAGGACTTGAGAAGATTCGCATGATTCATCATTGACCTGACCATGTCCAACAAGGTCCGGTTATGCCTCTCAGATATACCATTATGCTGTGGTATATATGGCGGAGTCCATTGAGACAATATACCATTGTCTCTTAGATAATCTAGAAACTCTTGACTTAAGTATTCACCACCTCGATCCGATCGAAGTATTTTAATACTCTTGTCATTTTGTTTCTCTACTTCATTTCTGAATTCTTTGAACCTTTCAAAGGCTTCAGACTTGTGTTTCATCAAGAACACATACCCAAACCGTGAGTGATCATCGGTGAAGGTAATGAAGTAGCTATAGCCTCCTAAAGCTTGAGTTGACATAGGTCCACATACTTCAGTATGTATTAGACCTAGCAACTCTCCCACTCGTTCACCTTTTCTTGTAAAAGGTAACTTAGTCATCTTGCCTTTTAATCATGATTCACATGTATCGTATGAATCCAATTCAAACGATTCCAGAATTTCACATCGGTGTAATTCGGACATGCGTTTCTTGCTTGCATGGCCAAGACGACAATGCCACATGTAGGAGTCTAATTGATTATCCTTTCGAGCACACTTGTTGCTCGCTTCGATATTGAAAATGTCACTGGATACTTCCAACATATAAATATCATTGCTCAAGGTTCTAGTCCCATAAAGTACGCCATTCAAAGTTATATAACAACAATTGTTACTAAATGTCAAATGGTAACCATTTCTATTTAAGCAGGAAATAGAAACAATGTTCTTTATTAGAGAAGGAACACAATAGCAATTGTCCAGTTCTAAGACTAGTCCACTAGGGAGCTTCAGCAAATAAGTTCCGATGGCGACCGTATCAACCTTTGCTATATTGCCAACTCGCAAATTTGACTCTCCTTTGACGAGTCTTCTTCTATTCCTTAGCCCCTGTTGTTAGTAATATATATGAGAGATGTCCTAAGGCAATCGCCTTATGTATGAACCATTTATATGATAAATGAAGATTCACTATTTGAGTATACATATTTTATGTATTTGATTGGATCTTAAACTCATTTACTGAATGTCCACGATACGATTCACAGCATGAGAGAATTTGTGATTGGATCACAACTAGTGAGTATCTCTACATGTGTAATTGTGATGTATCGGAATTATCCCTAGTCGATGAATTGATGGATTTGGACACCATCAATTTGAGACTAGCCAGGTATACTCCTTGGTGTATCCAAGCGGTGATTCTCACCGGGGAGACATAGTGATGTCGGAGTTAATCGTGGATGCTAGTTATGGTAACTAGTTCATTGGAGTGACCAGTAGTAAGACTTCATATGGTTCTCTGCATATATAGATATGTCAATGAAGTTCTTACTGTGGCTTAAGTGCGATGTTCCTTTGACTTGCGGTATTCAAGTCATCTTGATCATGGAGACTTATGCTTTGACATCTTAAGCAAACATCTCCGAGGAGATGTGGACTCGGGATGATTGGGTATAAGTCGAAGTGATCGAAGGTGTTTGAATAGCTTATAAAGGATTCACCACTCCTTGCGAGGAGATGTATACCCATGGCCTCTCGTCGGATTGTTACTAAAGTCTTTGGCCAAAGCATTACATGTTTAGAGTAAAGTACTCTTCGATACATGTGGAGTAACTAGAATCCGTAGGACGAGGAAATGATACTTGGGCTAGGTGTGACGTAGTCAGCCTAGTGGAGGCTGACACAATAGACCATGTCCTGAACCAAGTGGGTATAAGATGAGTGAAGGGAATGGGGCACGATTCATTCGAGCTACTGAAGGGTTTCAGAAATAGTTCTGGATCAACCGTTGATCTTTTCGGTTAATTCGGGATCATGATGTACTACTAGGTGCCACTCATGATCGTTCTATAATTAATGGTTAATTATAGACGGCCAACATAAACCGAGAACCTATTTGGTCACACGCACAACGAGTGTAATCCAAAGGATTTAAAACGAGCTTGAGAATGGGATTCTCGATCGAGAAACTAGGTTTGGTTGGACCAAACATAAAGCGAGCATGAAATTGTTTCAGTCGCAATGGAAGCGTGGATGGGCCGTGTCTTATGAAGACATAATGGATGGACCAAAATGGTTTGGTTCTAATCCAATGGATGAGAATAAACCAAAGGGTTTGGTTCATATTAAACGAATGAACCAAAGGTTGGTTCGGTTCGTTTTAACTTAAAATAAACCATCATGGTTTGGTTTATTTTAACTTATCTTAATGGAGCGGGTTAACAGACTTTATGGATATGATCCATTAACCATTAAGAGAATTAGTTCTCTATAAAAGTGGGCTTAAGGGATTGTTAAACCCTAACTAATCATCCAAAACCCTAGCTTGAAGTTGCCGCCCACCCCTTGGAGGAATTTTTGGCGCCCAACTACAAGCTGCCGCCGCCCAGCTTTGTACCGCCGTCCAAGACCCTTGCCGGCGTCCAAGCTCCAGCCGGTGAACCTCCGGTGACCCTCCGGTGATCTCCTATAGGTTCGGCATCAAGGTGAGCTTTCTCTCTCCTTGTTTTGGCCGGCGCCTACTCCTCCGCCAAGCTGTCCAGTTTTCTGGACAGCTTCTTCTCCTCTCGTCGGAGCGTCGTTTGGACGACGGTTAGTGATCCGACAGCGGCTAACATACCAGGGATTTGATCTCCGGTAATCCTCTGAGGTGGAGGACGAAGGATTCGTCAATCGGTTGACGAATACCTCTCCGGAGAAGCGAGTCTTGAGGACTTGTTTTAGGTCCGAATTTGGATTTGGATCGTGATCATCTCTCGATCACATCGTCTTCAACACGAGGCTAGTAACCCGTACGAAGACGAAGCTCGTGGCTTGGTGAAGTCATCCCGAGGAGCTCGGCGTGGATACGGATAGAGACGATTCTTACGAGGATCGTTCCGGTTGATGTCGTTCCCGCTACACGTCATACGAAAGGTATAACATAGTTTAATTTCCTTTTATTGCAAATTTTAATTTACGGTTATGTCTACACTTGTTGTAATAGCATGCGTGTGTTGTGTGTGTTGTAATAAATATAGATTTATTAATTTTAATTGCTTCCGCTGTGCTCATGTTTACGAAACATGATCGAACACACACACGCCGCGGTGCCGGAAACCCAACACCTGTATGTCATTACATATATGCGAGCCACACCCAGTATCCAATACCCAAGTGTCTAATGAAATAGAATGATAATCAATAACGAAGATACTTGAAGAGGATGGGGCATCGAATGCCTTCTTCTTCTTCACGGACTCAAGATAAATCTTGTAGTTTCTTCGCCAGTGGCCTTCCTTGCCACAATGATGGAAAGTGCCCTTTTGTACTGGTTCTGCCTTCTTAGCCTTCTTATTCTTCCCTTTCTTCTATTCCTTTGCCTTCCTCTTAGAACCTTTCTTCGAGGAATCAACCAACAGAATTGCCTTCTCCTCATGCTTCACAAAAGGCTCAACAGTCTTCAGCATATTGAGGAGGACAGGAATAGTGGATTCTAATTTGTTCATCCGATAGTTCATCACAAATTGTGAGAAACTCTTGGGCAAACAATGTAGAATTAAGTCAATACTTAATTCATGATCCATCACAAACCTGAGGGTGGCCAGCCGCTCGATATACCCGTTCATCATTAGCATAAACTGCACTACAGACGAACCTTCTTGCATCTTAGAGGTGAAGAGGAGCCTAGAGACTTCGAACCTTTCAGATCTCGCTTGTGTAGGAGATTTGTGGTCGCTAGAGGGGGGTGAATAGCGTCGTGTGATGGAATTCATTTCGCGTTCGATTGTCTACAATCTTGTTAGCACAACGGAATAGTAATAACAAATAAATACAACAAGATACACAATCACAACACGGTCATATAACGTGGTTCGGAACCTCAAGGTTCCTACTCCACAGATCGGGCTCAAACGAGCCCTAGCGACGAATGCCTTTGGATTGCTTGCTTTTGATTGCTTGAAGAATGACCTTGGAGACCCTGATTTGCAGCAACAAATCACCCCAAGGATGTTCAAGAAACCATGTCATTTTCCTCCATCATGAGCTCCTTATAAAGCTTCAACCTGTGCTGGAAAAAGTTGATCAGTCGACTGATCGGGACCATCATTCGACTGATGCCACTGTTGTCGTGAGACAATGACTAGATCCACGCTGGATAAGTCCAATGGATCCATCATCAGTCGACTGATGATACCCATCAGTCGACTGATGGAGCCTCACTCGACCAGTAGAGTCTCGACTCCATTCTATGCCCAATTTCACGAGCACCAATCGACTGATCACAAGATCATTCGACTGCCCACCTATGGCAGTCGACTGCTAGAGCAATTCTCGCAGTCAAACCCTAGTTGACTCAGTCCAGTCGACTACCACATGGCACCAGTCGACTGGCACACCTCAAACATGAGGTTTTAGCCCAAGTATGGTTCTCCCATACTTGCTAGACCACCCTTACCCTAGACCTAAGCCTTAGCCACCTCCATCAGCCTCACGCCACTCGGATCCCTCCAAGTTATCCATGACTTGTTCATCCATCGTGCTAGCCTTCAGGTGCTTCCATTGGCTATGTCATGCTAACGGTGTCTACACCGCCAAGGCACATTGGACTTACGCCGCCAAGACTCCGCTTGGACTTTACGCCGCTAAACATTGGACTTATGCTGCCAAGACTCAACTTGGATTTTACACCGCCAATACCAAACCCCTTGGACTTCTCAAATGCCAAGACTCAAGCTTGGACTTTTCCCTTGCCAACCCATGTTGGACTTTCCATGCCAAGACCCATGCTTGTACTTCCCTTGTGCCAAGTACTCAAGACTTGGACTTTCCCAAATGCCAAGTGTCCCACTTGGACTTTCCATGCCAAGTACCCATGCTTGGACTTCCCTTGTGCCAAGTGCTCAAGACTTGGACTTTCCCAAATGCCAAGTGTCCCACTTGAACTTTCCATGACAAATACTCATGACTTGGACTTTACCATGACAATTGTCATATGTTTTTGTCTAACATCAAAACATCTCTCGAGCCAAGCTCGAGTCCTGGTCAATCATGACCTGGGTCGATTGCACCAACACCTTGCTCATCAAACAACTCATGAATATGGAAGACTATGGTATTAGCATCCATATGCTCATGCTGCTTTTGCAACTCGGGTACCATCGTGGCTAGCATGATGCAACTCGCCAGTTCAGAATCTTCCACATGTTTCTGATAGGCCAATAATTGGTCTGGAGTTGCATCGTCCCTAGGACGGTTGGGAAGAGGCTCTTCAAGGGCATACGCTAGCTTTTCTGCCTTGAGAACAATTCTCAAGTTTCTAAGCCAGTCCAGGAAGTTAGGCTCAGTCAATTTGTTTGAATCCAAAATAGTGCGCAAATTCAAAGACGTCATGATCAATCGATTAACCTAGAAATACAAAATGAGCATATATGAGAAAGATGATTTAAAATGCATCAATATACATTCATAAATCCCATTCATTTTTCAAATTTAAAAAATCCCAAAATCACTTCGGGAAATCATAGGGTCATCTCCGAATGGGCTGATATCCATCATAGATATGAACAACCTTGGAGAGAGTCCAACAAGTCATTCATAGCTACGATGGTAGGTATCAAATATACCGATTGCATATCACATATATGCAACTATCACAATGTGCTATCAAATAATTGAATGTTCACACATACATTGGATTGTTAACTCATTAACAAGTATGCATCATATGCATAACACCCAACTTCACCTCCCTTCACATCGACCTTGGAGAGAGTCCAACAAGCTGATGCTCCAGGTTAAAACCAACCCATTAATCAAGACATAGTTTTAATATGATTAGAGTATATTCAACCAATTAGCCCGGCTTGGAGAGAGTCTAACAACCAAAGCTAATGATTGACCTCTGACTCTTACCATATTAGTATTAAACTATTCCAAGGTTTGAACAAGTTCTGGTTCGAGTCGGGCTTGGAGAGAGTCCAACAGCCCAAACAAAAAACGAAATTCTGGTTCTAACCATATTAATGGAAGGTGTAGGCTTTAATATTGAGTAAGGGTTTTTATGTCTCATCCTCTTTGCATGCAAATAACTATTATCTATATGACATACATCTACATGTCACGACACGCATGACATAATGATATGCATCTAATGCAATTACATGACATACAATTATGACATGTACACAAATTCCTTATATGTCATAACTATTTATGGAAATAAAATATATTTGAGATTTGATTCTTCAAATCAAATCATGATTAAATTAGAAAACAAATTTCCAAATCTAATCACATATTTTATTTGTGGAAAGAGTTGATTAAGGAAAGTCAATTTTAATTTAGGAAACAAATTTTCTAAATTGTCAAAACTATTTATGGAATTAAAATATATTTAAGATTTGATCCCCAAATCAAATCATGATTAAATTAGAAAACAAATTTTCAAATCTAATCAAATATTTTATTTATGAAAAATATTAATTTCCATAAATACTTCTAACTTTCCAAAAGTAGAAGATTTCTATAAATACTTCTAGACTTTCCAAAATTAAAAATTTCCATAAATACTTCTAACTTTCGAAAAGTAGAAAATTTTCATAAATATAATTATGACTATCGCAAAATAATTTTACGATTATGTCGAAACACAACCTGGGCTCTGATACCACTGTTGGGTTTCCAACACCGCGGCGAGTGTGTGTTCAAACATGTATCGTAAACATGTGTGCAGCGGAAGAAATAAAAATAATAAATCTAATTTATTACAACACACAAACCACACACATGCATAGTACAACATGTGTGGACATAATCGTAGTTTAAAATTTTATAATAAAAGGAAATTTATTCTACGTATACCTGACGTATCACGTGTAGCGGGAAAGACATCAACCGGAGCGACCCTCGCTAGAATCGCTATCCGTATCCATGCCAAATATCTTCGGGATGACTTCACAAAGTCACGAGCATCGTCTTCGTATGAGTCACTAGCCTCGTGTCGAAGATGATGTGATCGAGAGAAGATCACAATCCAAATCAAAATTCGGATTCAAAACCGAGTCCCCAAAACTCGCTTCTCCGGAGAGGTATTCATCAACCGTTTGATGAATTCTTCGTCCTCCACCTGTGAGGATTACCGGAGATCGAATCCCTGGCAAGGAAGCCACTATCGGAGCTCCTAACGTCGTCCAAATGACGCTCTGACAAGAAGGAAACAAGCTGTCCAGAAAACTTGACAACTTTGGTGTAGGATGTTGCGCCGGCCAAATAAGGAAAGCTAGAAGCTCACCTTGTCGCCGGAGCCAAGGAAGATCACCGGAGGGTCGCCGGAGGATCGCTGGCAGAAGCTTGGATGCCGCAAACAACATGGACGGTGGCACAAGGGGTGGGCGGTAGCTAGGGCTTGGGCGCCGACTACAAGAGGAGAAGAGGGAGAGGGGGCGACAACTTTTGGGTTGGAGCTTTCACAAAACCCTTATGCCCTATTTTATAGAGAACAAATTCTCCTAATGGTTATTGGTTCATAACCAAAAACCCGTTAACCCACTCCATTAATTTAAGTTAAAATAAACCAAACCGATTTGGTCTATTTTAAGTTAAAACGAACCGAACCAACTTTGGTTCATTCATTTAAAACAAACCAAACTCTTTTGGTTTATTCTTCACCATTGGATTAGAACCAAACCAATTTGATTCATCCATTATGTCTTCGTAAGACACTACCCATCCATGCTTCCATTACAACTGAAATGATTTCATGCTCGCTCCTTGTTTGGTCCAACCAAACCTAGTTTCTCTCAGTTTGAGAATCTCATTCTCAAGCTCGTTTTAAATCCTTCAGATTACGCTCGTTGTGCGTGTGACTAAATAGGTTCTCGGTTTATGTTGGACATCTATTATTAACCATTAATTATAGAACGATCATGAGTGGCACCTAGTAGTACATCATGATGCCCAATTAATCGAAAATATTAACGGTTGATCCAGATCTATTTCTGAAACCCTTCAGCAGTTACAATGAATCGTGCCCCATTCCTTTCACTCATCTTATACCCACATGGTTCAAGACATGGTCTATAGTGTCTGTCCCCACTAGGTTGACTACGTCACACCTAGCCCAAGTATCATTTCTTCGTCCTACGGATTCTAGTTACTGCACATGTATCCAAGAGTACCTTACTCTAAACATGTAATGATTGCGCCAAAGAATTTAGTAACAATCCGACGAGAGGTCATGGGTATACAACTCCTCGCAAGGAGTGGTGAATCCTTTATAGGCTATTTAAACACCTTCGATCACTTCGACTTATGCCCAATCATCCCAGGTCCACATCTCCTCAGAGTGTTGGATCGAGAAGCGTCGCTAGAGGGGGGGGTGAATAGCGATCGTAAATCTTTTCTTTTTCGTTCGTTCAATACGCAAAGTAAGCACAGCGGAAAATAAATGAACACGTTTATTTTACTTGGTTCACAACCCAGCGGTTGCTACTCCAAGGCCCTATCGGTCCTAGACCGCGTACGGAGGGCAAAGCACTAAAACGTCTCCTCCTCGTTGGAGGTAGGAGACAACGATTACAAAAACCGAATACACGAGGATGAGGCAACAAGCCTACCTCACCTCGTTATGAAGATAAAAAACACAGAATATAATATCAAAAATATTACTTGAATCTGCTGCCGACGAAGAAGATCTGAGGTTGTCGTCGCGTCGGCGTTATGACGGTGTTGAAGCGTTGGCGTTGTAGGAGCACTTGATGAATAATTGATGATCTTTGGAGATGAATCCTCCCCTCCTTTTATAGACTTTAGCCTCTGAATTTGTCTCCTATTTCTTTGGAACGGATCATGAATTTTTCCAAATTTTTATCGCGAAGTAGCGCGTCGAAGCGTTATCCGTTTTGACCTAGCGCAGTCGAATCGTCGCCATCGATCGATGCCTCTCATCGGTCGGTGATGGCGATCGATGATGCATCTCATCGATCGGTGATAACGATCGGCCCCAATGTCCAGCGATCATTGCCCGGCTAACCACTTCCTGCAGTAAGAGATTAGCTCGGAAAATGATAAATACGACGGTTTCTAACCGTCCGATCTCGACCTAGACCTTCCACAGGAAGTCTTAGTCGAATCGTCGCCTACGGTCGTCCCCGTAAAGAGGACATGACCTTACAATCTCTCACTCACACGAGCTTACCTCGATAGTAGCTCTTGCTTCCGGCCTTCCACTCGATTCCTTCGGCTCCCTCCGAATTCACTCAAGTGTCGCCCGACCACCACGACTTCCTCCGGGTGTCGCTAGCCTTCAGCTCCAGCTTTAGTACTTTTCTGCACACTTGATTTAGCTCGTGAGATAACAATATAAACTTAACTTTGTGTCTTTGCCATAATCAAAACACAGGTTCGATTATCTAGTGCCCCTGCACCAACACAGAGATGTTTGCTTAAGATGTCAAAGCATAAGTCTTCATGACCAAGATGACTTGAATACTGCAAGTCAAAGGAACATTGCACTTAAGCTGCAGTAAGAACTTCATTTACATATCTATATATGTAGAGCACCATATGAACTCTTACAACTGGTCACTCTAATGAACTAGTTACCATAACTAACATCGACGATTAACTCCGGATATCACAATGTCTCAAGCTAGTGAGAATTAGCTGTTTTGATACACCAAGGAGTATACCTCGTGCTAGTCTCGACAGAACTGATGGTGTCCAAATCCATCAATTCATCGACTAGGGATAATTCTGATACATCACAATGACACATGTAGAGATACTCACTAGTTGTGATCCAATCACAAATTCTCTCATGCTATGAATCGTATCGTGGACATTCAATAAATGAGTTTAAGATTTAATTAAATACATGAAAACATGTATACTCAAATAGTGAATCTTAATTTATCATCTAAATGGTTCAAACATAAGACAATTACCTTAGGACATCTCTTATATATTACTAACAAATTCCACTCGACTTAGTGGACCAGGTCGTGACGAGGCACATGACCTTCTTGGTTATCGGAGCAACGACCACTTCCTAGACATGCACTTCAAAGAGCTTCCCTAACTTACTATCCGTTCACTTGTCTTAATACTAGGTTGTTCAAGTTTAAACTACTTTATTTCTTATCTAGTCCATTCTAAACTAAGCAAGTAAAGTAAACTAAAGCATGTAAGAGTTTAATTAAACAAGGAAACAAGCAAAGTGTTAGCTCCCCCTGAATGGTAGCTAGATTGAGTTTTGTTCACTAAGTGAACTTGACTCTTAGAAAGCCAAAATTGATTTGGTCCAACTTGGTTAACTAAGCTAGACTTAGGAACCCAAGCTTGGATTCGACCCTTAGCGTTTATATTAGACAAGGACATATATGATCTAATTGTATCCTTAGCCTTGTATCCGAGTCTGAACTTATTGTACATGGCTCGTTGAGACCCAAGCATTATGTAGAGATACTTGGATCCCGATGTGAACCTTTCCAACGATCCGACGAGATCTTCTACTTGTTTTTTTAGGACAAAGTTCTCTTCCTCAAGCTTTGCAACTTGAGTTGAGTCTCTATCCTAAATTTGACAAGTCGTAGTCTTCGAGTTGACTTACTCCTTAAGTACTTGAACTTCCTCAAGAAGCAAGTCAACTTGATTCTCAGACTTGGCTAGTTTCCTACCTATACATGCAATTATGTTGTACAACCTATCTTCTTGGGGAGATGTTACCTCGTTTGAACCTTCGAAAATAGATGTGGATCCGTGGCTTTTCTCGGACTCAGACTTGGACTCGGAGTTTGTCTCGTCTTTTGACTCGTCAGCTGCCACTAGTGCTACGAAGCAATTCATTGATATTTTCGCATCCTACTCTTTTGACGATGACTTGTCCAATTTTGCCTTAGATCCTTTCTTCCTTTTCCTCTTTCTTGATTTGGATTTCTTTCCTTTTGTGTTTGTTCCTGTCATCAAAACTAAACCATCCTCGGGTTGACTCAAGTTATCCTTTTCATGTAACTTAATTAATTTATCCCATAACTCTTTTGAATTTTGAACGGACCTGACTTGACTTAGCTCCAAGTTGTTTGGCGAAATAGATAGTCCAGCTATACTAGGCCTAAATCCTCTAGTGCTAGGAGCTGCGTAATCCCGTAGAGGTCAGCTACCTATATGATGCAGCTTGGTCATCCATCCTTTTCTGTTCTGCTTTCCAGTGATGATTGGTTCATTCGATTTCTAAGTCAATCGGAATCAGGCCTTCCGATCCTAAGCATCTAAGCATATGAAGAACCAAGCCACAAAAATTAGGAGTGCTACCTAATTCTAAGAAGCAGGAAATAAACAAATCTAGCTAACAAAATAAAAGAGGCAATAAGGAAATAGAAAACTACTGCTAAAATAAAAATAAAAAAACAATAAAAATAAAAACTAAATCTAAATATGGAAAATATAAAACTAAAGTAAATGAAGCAAACTAAAAATAAAATTAAACAAATAAATAAATCTAATCCTAAGTCCGATCCAATTTTCCACTTTTCGATTCGATATCGAATCGATCAGTCCCCGACAATGGCGCTAAAAACTTAATGCATGCAAACACGACCTCAAATATCACGATGGATACCGTCGAGGACTCGAAACGCGCACTCGCGCTCAACGCCCGTAAGTGCACTGATGTCGTCAAGTAATAAAAGACTATCAATCCCACAGGGACTGGGATTTGAGTATCGATTTGTTCAGTGGTGTTATTGTTCGGAAGTCAAATCTAAAGGGTTGCGATTGCGAGGTTTGTCGGTGGACTAAACTCTAGTACGGTGTCACATGGAGGTAGAAAAGAGCTTGCCGTGAGATCTTTAAAAGGGATTCTAAGACTTCGGTTTCGCTTGTGTGTCACAAAACATGCTATCAACTGGCCGTTGTTTAAAAGTCTAACTATGGTCTTGTAGAAGGGATATCATACACTCTCCCAATGAGCCACCACATCTATCGGGAGCTATCTCTACCTTACAAGGACGGGATAGGCGGTACGAGGATGCCAAATCAATCCCTGCGATGAACCGTCTCCAGTTCTATCTCATCCTTCTACCCACGGTTACAGGAGATCAAGTTTACCCCTAGGTTCCTTGTATAAATTCCCTAAATCTTATATACAAGGGATATCACCCCTCGTATTGCCTAAGCACAGTAGATAGAAAACCAAATACACATAGATATTTGTATAAACAAATCCCAATTGCAAATTCAAACTCAAAAATAGAATTCAATTTGTAGTAACATGTCATACGCACACAAGCTACTCTCTAGTCCTAGAATCGAAGGAACTACTCCAAAGATAAGAGAGGAGAATAACAAGGCATATTCATGTTCGAATTAATCATAAATAAAATGCAAGAATAAGAAATTACAATGCCGATGTGGCCTTCTCTCTAGCATTGACGTGCAGAACTTGGATCTCCGACGACGTTCTTCCTCCCCGTTGCTAGTTTCCGAAGCTTTTTAGGGCTTTGGTGTGCCGTCCTAGCTGTGGTGCCTCGCCCCCTAGGGTTTGGATTGATCTCTCCTTATATATACATCACATCGGATCGCTGTAAAATTCGAAAAAAAACCCTAGTCGCATCAATCTGCTGGGCTGCCACATGGCCGTGTGTTTCCACACGACTAGGCGGTGTGTGGCCTTGGGGTGGCTGATCTCTCCCATTGGACACGACCGTGTGTAGCCACACTCTCTGGCCGTGTCCCCTTCTACGTCTAGCTGCAAAATGCCCTTCTTTTGCTCCGAAAGTGCACCTTTTTCCCCCGGAATGCTATCCTGCACGCAAAAGTACAAAGAGCAGATCTCCGAACTAGAAAATAGGAAATGCATGCAAAACAAAGTAACATATGCATGAAACTAACATGAAATGTAATGAGATGTGAGCGAAAACTACTCCTAAAACCCTATATGTTTTGCTCACATCAGTATCCGGTCAACATGACCTACTAGGATTTTCCATACTTTGTCTAGTATTTAGTCTATCTGACCTACTAGGACTTCCTATTAAGGCTGCACACTTAACACATATATCAAACCACAAGTAATTCCTAACTTTAACTATGGTTCATATATAAAAACTAAGGAGTGGTGCTTTGTGCACCAACAATCTTCCCCTTTTTGATGTATGACAACACATCAATTAATGTTAGGAGAATCAATTGGCAATATTTAAATTTAACATATATTAGGAATGCATTGAGCTTAAAACGTATAACGTTTAAATGTATGAGATGCTCACATGCATGAAAAACTTTCTTTACTTTAAATTTTTCTAACTTTAAACCTTCTCTCTCCCTTTGGCATACATCAAAAGTATTATTAAACACCAAATGCCACAATTTAAAGATGAGGTTTAAAGCTTTTTCAAAATAAGGACTTACTTGACAAGCTTCATAAATATTTCAAAAATTCTTAAGCTTTTGAAAGTACTTAATCTTTCAAAAGACTAATATTTCCAACCATTCTTATAAACTTTTCTCTTCTTGATTCAATGTTTTTTAAAAACTCTATTTTTGAAAATTATTTATCAATAATCCCCCTAAATTTATGCAATAAAAAATTCTTTAAAAAAATACAATCTTCCCCTTTATCTATGGGTTTCAAAATTTTCAAAAGTACTTAACCTTTATAAAAGATGAAACATTTAAATCAGATTTCTAAAGTTTTTTAAAATTTGAAATATTGTATGAAAATATACAAAAGTTAAAGTTTCCAAAAATCTCAATATTTCAAAACTCCCCCTCAATAAAATATATTTAATTTTCTCAATAATTTAATTTTCAAAACCTTTGAAACTCCCCCTCAATAAAAGCAAAAATTTCAAATGAAAACTAAGATTTTCAAAATTTTTAACATTTGGTTCAAAATTAAGTTAAGATAATGTAAATCAGATAGAAAAATGTCCAAGCATGAATTCCTAAATATTATTTTTATTTTTAAAATACACATCTAAAAATTATCCTTAATGTAAATTTTTAACTCTTTAGTAGCTCAAATGATATAGAATTATCATCAAGATTTGAATTAAAGTTAATCACCAAAGTGATTGATTTACTTTTTAAATCTCGTGTTGGGTTCATGTCAATACACTGAATCTACATCTGGAACCTGGGGTGCAGTCCTAACATCTCACGCCCATCTTCGTGGCTCAATACACAAATAGGTAATCTTAGGTGTTTGTGAGATGCAAAGGCTTATCTAGGTCTATAGGATCATGAAATCTAAAATGACCTAGGCTAGATTAATTTTTAATTTTCCTTTAAGAAAATAGTGTAGGAACGATGTTGGCCAGCTAGAGGGGGGTGAATAGCCTTTCGTGTACGTAGATGGAAGTCGTTCGATGATTGCTCGTTTACAAACTTAATTAGCGCAAGCGGAATATACTAATATAAACAATTAAGACAAGGCAAAGTAAAGAATAGAAAGCACAAACGCTAACACCGCAATGTAATGTGGTTCACGGCTTCACCGCTAATCCACGGTTCGATTCGTCCAAGGTGAATAATGCCTCAAGCTTTCCACTATTCTCTCCTTTATACCAAGCAAGGTGGAGGTAACCTTTTACACAAAAATCACTCTTCATACAATAGAATGAAGATTAGCACAAGTAGAAGAGTGGAAAATATTTAGGGCACTTTGGAAGTTGTTTGGAGTTCAAGCATTAGCCTCCCAAAAGGCCTTACCCCTTCTCTTTATAGAGGAAGAGGATTTTTTCTCGTTAACACAACATCAATCGACTGATGCCCCGATCAGTTGACTGATCCTGTAGCCGTTGCCCAATAATGACTTCTGACCAGACCGAATTCGCGGGATCCATGGTCGATTTTCCAATAGTCATATGATCAGTCGACTGATGCTTTCATCAATCGACTGATGTCGACTTCTAGTCGAGTGACCCGCGAGCTCGACTAGCTTCTGTGTCCGTGCACAGTGCGATCAGTCGACTGCTTCCCTTAAGTAGTCGACTGATGTCGACTTGATCTAGCAAGTAACACCAGTCAATCGTCGATCGACTTGGAGCAGTCGACTGCCATGACACGGCAGTCGACTGGTGCCGGGTAAAACTCAAACATAACATCTGTTTGAGATTTCGACGGTCGGGTAAACCTCAACCCTTGCGGTCGAGCCTCTGACACTCAGCTATTCGGCCAAGTTCACCTAATAAGCTACTTACAATTCACTCATTCTCTCATCTCACTTGAAGGCCCTCATCGAAGCTCTCTTCGTTCGTGGCCACATCCCTCGGCAGCATCAGGCGCACGACTCTGCAATGCTCCTTCGCGTCTCTTGCCCTCGAAGTCTGCTTCCTTGGCTTTGCTTCAAGTCATCTCGTCCGGCGGTCCCTCGGCAGCATCAAGCGCACGACTCTGCAATACTCCTTGTCCGACTCAAGCACGAGGTTGTGAGTGGTGACACTTGCCTAAGCTCCATGTGCGAATTACTAAGTCCTGCAACACTCCAACACACATATCAAATCCAATCATCCTAACTTAAACCCTTTTCCACACACATCAAAATCATATCACGAGTTGATTGCCCTAACAAATAGTATAAAACAAAATAGTTTAATAGATTTTGAATAATGAACATCAAAGCATCCTAGTCTACTAAGCCTAATCCAAGTCATTTTCAAGAATATCCAAGATTTAAAAATTACCAAATTTATAAGTTTAAATTGTAACAACTAGTTTATTTAAGATAGTCCTAATCAGAAGAAGGAGGTGGAGGAGGTGGATGAGCCATGCTCCAAAACCGAAAAAACTCCATCATCTCTCGATGATCCTCTCTGTTATTGAGTTTGAATTTACAATTGGAATTTGTTTAGACCCAAGGCATCAAAGTCTAAGGGTTGAAAATACCAAAATCAGACTTAAAACCTATCAAAATAGGTTACTGTGCTCGTGCACAGTCCAGCAGTCGACTGCTATCAGCATGGCAGTCGACTGGCATAAGTAAAATTAGTTTTTCTGATTTTCTGGACGAAATTCAGAAATGCACTAGAAATTCCAAAAAATTCAAAAAATTGTGAAATTTTGAAAACACATTTCTTTTAAAGTCATTTATTAGTGAAAAATGAGTTTTCATGAAAATTACTTATATTTTCAATGATTTAGCAAAAATCCAAAAGTTTCAAAAACAACTAGTATTTGATCAAGTTTGTATCAATTTTAACACCTAGTTTTTCTCTATATTGTTTCAAAACATGAAAACACAGATTTTAAAGTACAGAATGGTTTTGAAAACATATGAAATATCCAACCATCATCTTTGGGCAATAAGTCTATGAATTAAACAAAAGCCTTCGCCATGATTGGTCTATTATTACTATTTTGATACTTTAAATGACCATCTAAATGCCATAGGCATTAGTGGACCATTAGTATCATCCTAACATCTCATCCATGCTAAGTTTTCAATCAAGGTTATTCTTATGGTGAGTTTGAGATGTTCTTAAAGGTATTTATATACTTAACCTTCAAATTCATGCAATTCTACACAAGGTTAAGTATCACTCCAACATACCACATGATCATAAAGACATATATGCATTGATTTCACATTATGATCATGAAACTAATGTATTAATCAATTTGTAATCATGTATTAGGTATAAAATCATGATAATAAGTCAAGTATCACCCAAGGCATGATTTAAACTATTTATAGGTACATTATCATCACCCAACACTATTTCAAAAATTAAGTCCCGATCATTCTAAGTCAACCAAATAATATGATATAAGTAAAATCTTTATGATTGACTAACCTAGGGTTTTCCTAACCCTTAAGGATGGATTTAGGAACCCAATATAAGTTCTTTCCTATGGGGTTCACTAAATATTCTTTAGGGATCCATTTTCTAGCAATTGTTTTATTTTTTGCTTGACCCCTAGCAATTAGGCATTGATAGGCCTTTTCATGTTTCTTCCCCTTGTAACCTAGGCCTTTCCTATTGAAGCTTGCCCTTTAGCTCCCTATAATCTTGTTCATTGTGTTGGAGCCTATGGTGAATTTTTCTAAGGCTTTAGTTATATGATCTTCCTTTTCCCTTAAGACCCTATTTTTCTCAATGCATGCATCATTCACATCGAAAGGCATATAATCATTAACATTAACGCATGCATTTTCTAATTTTTCCTCTAAGGCCTTAATCTCATTTTGCATGCATTTATTTATATTTTTCATCTTAAATAAGTCCCTAGTTAAACTTGAAATGATGGAAACTATTTTCTTAGGAGAAAGATTAGTTACCATAGTTTCTATGTCTTCTTCCTCTGATTCCGATGAGGATGAGGATGAAACTCCCCCTTCACTAGAGCTCTCCTCACTTGTGCTTCTTTCTTCTTGCTCGAAGGAGGAGGTGTCCACATCTTCTATTGCCATTAGAGCTAGATTTGTGACAAAGACATTTTCTTCCTCCGATGATGATGATGAAGGATCATCCCATGTGGCCTTGTGTGCCTTTGCCTTTCCTTTCTCCTTGGCTCTCTTCTCTTCTTCCTTCTTCTTGCTCCCCTTCTTCTTTTCTTCTTTTCTCCTCCTTTCTTCTTTGCTCTTGTTCAATAGGGGACAATCATCCCTTATGTGTCCCTCTCCTTGGCAATTGTAGCAAATTATCTTCCTTCTTGGCCTTCTCCTCCTATCATTATATTTGTTAAATTTAAAACCTTTTAAGGCACGTCTTACCTTCCTTACCATGTAAGCTTCTTCCGTGCTATCCATGGAGGAGGAGGAGGTGTCTTCATCGGATGAGGAGGGTGCTGTCTCCTTCTTCTTCTTCTTCCCCTTTTTAGCTATCAAGGCCACTCCTCTTGATGGTTGAATTCTTGGCTCTTCTACTACTCCTTCAAGCCTTGTTTCATGGAGCTCCATGGTTGAGAAGAACTCCTCTAAGGTGCTAACTTCTAGGTTCTTTGAGATGTAGAAGGAGTCTATCCTTGAGCTCCATTTCGATGATCGGGGAAAGGCGTCGATTGCTTTTATAATCATATCGCGGTTCGAAAGTTTTTCTCCTACACTCGTTAGTCCATTTAAAATTTCTTGAAAATGAGAGTGTAATGAGGTTACCTTTTCTCCCTTTTCAAGTTTGATATTAGTTAGTTGGGAGCAGAGGAGGTCTCTTCTTGCTAATTTGGCCTCCGAGGTGCCTTCATGAAGCTCTATCAATCTCTCCTACATCTCTTTGGCACTCGCACACTCCCCTATCCGGTTGATTTCTTATTGAGGGAGTACATTGTAGAGATGATGTTTGGCTTTTGAGTTTGACAAGTACTCCTCCAATTGCTTTTTGGTCCATCTTGTCTTCTCTATTTGCTCCCCATTTCATCCCTAGGTATCTCGAAACCATTTTCCATTATCAATAAAATTTTGAAGTCGATTTCAAAAAATACCTCCATTAGCTTTTCCCACCAAGTGAATTCCCCCTCGAACTTTGGCGGATGAATATTTGAGCCGGCCATCCTTGATGTAGTGCTTGTTGCGGCGGTTAGTCTTCGACAAGCTACCTTGGCTCTGATACCACTTCTTAGTGCCTATAAGATCCAAATATCTTGACAATGACATGATATTGTCCACTTTAGGCCTAAGTCCTTATGGTTTTGTTTTTGGGCTTTACCCAAAAGGCCTCAAGCCAATGGAGATATCTTTTTATCTTATAAGTACATGATCTTTTTCATGTCTTATCAATGTGGGACTTTGATTGTATTCCCCATACTCCCAACAATCCCCCCCCCCTCAAATGAAGGACCACACTGAAACCCCCCCCCCTCAAGCCTATCCCTCCTCGAAGGACTTTCTTTGCTTGATGTTCGATCTTTAACCCACCAGGACTTTCGGCCAACTGTCTGGTCCTCCTGACCCAGTTGGACTTCCTGCCAGTTGTCCAACCCTTTTTGCCCAATTGGACTTCCTGCCTGGTGTCTAGTTCTCTAGATCCGGACATGGGAGCTCCACTTCCTTCATTCGAGGTTCATGCTTCCTTGCTTATGTTATGTTGTTTATTATTTACCTAACTTAAACGTAGTTGCCACACATTAAAAAGGGGGAGATTGTTAGGGCAATCGACCCATGTTATGGTTTGAATTATGGTTTTGATGTGTGTGGTAAAGGTTTAAGTTAGGATATTATTGGGGATTTAATTTGTGTGTTGAAGTCATGCAGGACTTAGTAATTCGCACATATGATGAATAGCATTGGCAAGATCACCAACTCACAACCTCATGCTTGAGTCGGTGAAGGAGCATTGCGAAGTCATGCGCTTGATGCATCCGAGGGACCGCCGGGCGAGATGACTTAAAGCGAAGCCAAGGAAGCAGACTTCGAGGGCAAGAGATGCGAAGGAGCATTGCAAATTCGTGCGCTTGGTGTTGCCGAGGGATGTGGTCGCGAACGAAGAGAGCTTCGGCGAGGGACTTCAAGTGAGATGAGAGAATGAGTGAAATGTAAGTATCTCATTAGATGAACTTGGCCGAAATGGCTAAATGTCGGAGCTCAACCGAAGGGTTGAGGTTTACTCGATGAAGTGGAGTGTCGGATGCTCAATCATGAGGGTTGAGGTTTTACACGACCGTCGGACGCTCAAATGGATGTGAAGTTTGAGGTTTACCCGGTATCAGTCAACTGTTGGGAATAAGCAGTCGACTAATCCAAGTCAAATAGGTTCGACTAGTCTTTGACTGGGGGTTTCTAGCCCATCAGTCGACTACCAAAGAATGACAGTCGACTGCCAGACTATCAGTCGACTGATGAAGGCAGTCGCGGGCACAAAACCTCATGTAATCGACTGATCAGTCGGCTACGGAGGCATCAATCGACTGATGGATACATCAGTCGACTGCCAAGTCTCCTGTTGGACTACAACTGTCGAGATTTGGTGTGTTCAGAAGTCGTTGTAATGGCAACAGTCGACTGATGGCGGCCAATGGGAAGAAATTAGCCCTCTCTATAAAAAGAGAGGGTGTGACCTTTGGGATGGCTAATGCTCATGCTCCAATTGATCATCCAAGTGCCCCACAAGCTTTAGACTCTTTCTCTTGCTCTTATTTCAAATCCATTGTAAGAAAGAGTGTTTTGTGTTGTAAGAAGGTTTACCTCCACCATGATTTGGCTAAAGGGAGAGACCATATTGGATTGGTTTCAGAGTGATTCACTGGAGACGAATCGGACTGTGGATTAGTGGCATAGGGCCGTGAACCATGTTATATCTCTTTGTTAGCTTTTGTATTCTTGTTTGTTTCTTTGTATTGTTTTACTTTAGCTTTTACATTTCCGTTTGCGCTAATAGAATTTGTAGACAATCAACGAAGCAATTACCATCGTCGTACGAAGAGGGCTATTCACCCCCCTCTAGCCGGCCACCTACGGTCCAACAAGTCATATGTGCGAATTACTAAGTTCTGCACGACTTCAACACACATATTAAATCCACAATAATATCCTAACTTAAACCTTTTCCACACACATCAAAACCATAATCCAAACCATAACTTGGGTCGATTGCCCTAACACCTAATATCCGATCAACTCGACCTACTAGGACTTCCTGTTAAGCCTTCACACTTAACACTTATATTAGATCACACGTGAATCCTAACTCTTAACTGTGGTTCATACATCAAAACTAAGGAGTGATGCTTACTGCATCAACAGTTTATACAAATATGATCATGCCTTGTGTTTCTTCTCTCGTATCTATGGAGTTGACTCTCTGATTCTAGGATTATGGAGTAGTTTGTGTTGAGTCAAAACATGAATATCTTTTCGTTCTTGAATTTATATTTGCAATTGGTGTTTTGGTTTAGATCTATAGTTATTATTTTGGTTTTCTAGTCACTGTGCTTAGCTGATACGATGGGTGACAACCCTCGTATTAAAGGTTTAGGGGAATTAAAGTGAGATCTAAGGGTTGGCCTCATCGCCGGTAATTGTGGGTAGAAGGATACAATAGAGTAGGAAACCACCTTTATTTCAACTCGTTGTAGAGATCGATTCGGCATCCTCGTACCGACTATCCCGTCCTAAAGCCAGGGGTTGACCTGGTATGGCAGAGATAGCTTCCGATAGACGCGAAGGCTCATCGGGGGAGTGTATGATGTCCTTTTCACAAAACCATAACTCGAAACCTAAGCAAACCCAATTGACAACGTGTTCCATG
Source organism: Wurfbainia villosa (assembly GCA_025175895.1). Taxonomy (NCBI): domain Eukaryota; kingdom Viridiplantae; phylum Streptophyta; class Magnoliopsida; order Zingiberales; family Zingiberaceae; genus Wurfbainia; species Wurfbainia villosa. Next base: position 6,414,644 of record CM046009.1, read on the forward strand.
ACACACAAACGAAATCGAAATCCTAGAATCTATCTAAAGACCCATAGTGACCCTTCTTTTCCTCTGTGTGACACTGTATTAGAGTTAGGACCGCCGACAACCCTCCTACTTGCAACCTTTAGAGTCTAGTCCCGAACAATAACATCCACTGAACAAATCGATACTCGAATCTCAGTCCGTGTGGGATCGATAATCTTTTTATTACTTGATGACATCCGTGCACTTGTGGGTGTTGAGCGCAAGAACGTGCTTCAAGTCCTCGACGGTCTCCGCCATGAGATTTTAGGTCGCGTTTGTGTGCATCAAGTTTTTGGCGTCGTTCCCTACGACTGATTGATTTGATATCCAATCAAGAAAGTGGATAATTGGATCGAACCTAGGCTAGATTTACTTTTCTTATTTTGTTTTATTTTATTTCATTTCAGTTTTTATTATTCAGTTGCTCTTTCCTTATTTATAATTTCCTGCATATAACGATGCATGCTTTTACTCATGATTTTGGTCAATTTAATGTTGTGAGTTTCGGTAACATTTATTGTGAGCATTGTGGTGAAACATGGCATACCATAAATGATTGTCCGAATATATTTGAACCTTCACAGTTTGAACAAGAAAATATCACCCACAATTACAACCAATGGCCACAAGATGATTCCTATTCATATAGTTATGACCCTGGCTATTTAAACCCTCAATATTGTCCGCCTAAATCGCGACTTGAGCAGATGATGGAAGATTTCATTCAAACGCAACAAGCGGCGAATGATGATTTTCGACGATGACATTTGCAGACAAAGACTCAATATTATTTCTCAAGCGAGAACGAATGCTATGAATCACCATGTCAATTTTATCCAGAACCAAGTCTCCACCCAGAAGCCTTGCAAGATAAAGTTACTAGGGAATGCAAGGAGCATAGTCAACAATTCATGGAGTTTATGTGACAAAATCTGGTAGATGAAGAAACCAAACAACTAGAAGGTGGCTTTGATGACTAGATTACACCTAATATGGCAGAGACTCACTTTGAGCGAATGAATGAGGGAGACATACATGACAAAGGAAGTAAGTGGGACAATCCATTCAATCACCACTAGAAGGAGAACTTGAGGATTATATAATTGATACTTTAATCAAGGAGTGCATTGCTTCAATCAAAACACCTCCTAACCTCAAGGATCTAAAAGAGCCTGCCTTAACCCTCACCAAAACTTTAGTTACCAATAACAAAGCCCATTTAGTCATTTGTAATGATAAAATTTCATTCGACATAATAGAATATGCTAATCAATCTTTTGTTAAGGATGTCCATGGTGAGTTATGTTATTTACATCATTTGGACAAAATAGAATATTATGATCAAACTCCTAATGATTACTTGAGGCTAATCATGTTCAATCTTGAACTAAGGAAAGCAGCTAATAAATATCTTGCCCCTCCATGAGCAAGATTTAAGAGATATGGTGAGAAGGGATGACAAGGGAGGTGGTGTAAGGTGATCAAATATCTTGCTCCCCCACGAGCAAGATTCAAACACCTCAAATGAAACATAGGAATAAGGTCAAGCTAAAAGACCTTATGCAAGCGCTTCTTGGGAGGTAACCCAAGTTTAGTTTTTAGGTTTTCCTTTGATTGTATTGCATGCATTTAGTTAATTTGAACTTTGATTTCCATTTCATTTAGCATTAGGACCGGAAAAGAACTTTGCTAGGTAAAAATAAAATCAATTTTTAGCTTAAACGATGAAGCGTGTAAGAAAATTCGGACCGTTGTGCACAAAAGGAGAGAAAAAGGGGACACATGGCCTGGTCGTGTATTTTCCCACGGTCGTGCCCGACCAACCGAGGTGCACATGGCCTAGCCGTGTGTTTTAACAGGCTGTGGTGCACAGGGTTAAGTAGGGCACGCCGTGTGTTTTCGCCCCAAATGCGCCGTGTGTTTTGATTTTCTTGCCCTAGTCATGTGGATCCTTCGTCCCCATCACCTAGAAGCCTTTCCAACCCTCAAGGAAGCCCAAAAGAAGTAAGGATGAGGAGGATCAAGCAAGTGGCATCTCGATTCGATGCGTCGGAGTGACAAGCAAGGAAAACTGATGCCCCTCAAGCTCCGGAGGAGGGTAACACTCTTCCAACCTTTCTTTTTTGCAACAATGAGCATAGGGATAGATATAACCTATTTTCTACTCGTAAACTCACTGCAACTAGGTATCTTGATGAAGATTTTCTAGAGTCCTTAGGGTTGTTGGGTGACATTCAAGCCCTATTTGCAAAAATGGGGTGGGAAGAGATAATGGGAATAAGACACCCAACCTACCCTAGGATAGTTTTAGAATTTTTGAGTTCCTTAGAAGGGGAAATTTTAACGGGTAGAGAGAGCGAAAAGGGTAGGATTTGTAGGGATTTTTTATGCAAAATAGCATATGCGCAACGAAAAATAGGATCCCTTCCAAGTGATCCTTGCGAAAGAAAACCTCGTACAAAAAAATAAATTTCTCAAAACCTATCTTATAGGAGAATATTACCTTTGTTGTGTGCCCTTTTTAATCCCGCTTCTCCTTGGGTTTGTTGGATCTTTTAGCACGTTCAAATGTCCGTGCCTCTATATGTATCCACACGAGGAAGCTCTTGTCTCACAAAAGAAACTAGAAGAGCTCTCCTTTACTTCTTACTAGAGAAGTCCCTAAAGGAGAGGAAGGTAGGGAAATAGAGAAAGGAAGAAGAAGACCACTCTTCTTGCTAGCCTACACTCACAAAAGCCACACAACCAAAGCCTCTCACCATCAAGCTCTCTCCAAGCCTCAAGCTTCCATCAAGTTGGCCGGCCACCCCATGGAGTGTTTTATAGGATTGAAAAAACCTTTCACCTCCTATCACATTCAATGCAATCAATTGCATTGAAAAATAATCACTCCTTGTTTGGCCGGCCACATGTGGAGAAATTCAAAAGGTCAAAACCCGTTGACTCCTTCCACCTCATCAAGCTTAGGTGGCATGCTTATGTGGCATTCATGCATGTTGAATTAATCTTATTAATTTAATAAGCTTATGTTATGATATTAAATTAATCTCATTAAATCAATAAGGTAACATATTGAATTAATCTTATTAAATCAATTAAGCTTAGGCTATCATGATAACATATTTATTTAATCTTATTAAATTAATAAGCTTAGCATATTGAATTAATCTCATTAAATCAATAAGCTAAAATTCTCATTAAGCTTAAAGTCCAAAAACTATTTTGTACTTAAGCTTATTCCCAAATTATTCTAGTCAAACTAGAATGCACTAATTCTTCTAATCATCATGCTCTTTGTGTGTGACCCTATAGACTCTCATAACGTTGGCAGTGGATCTAAACTCTTTTAGATACACAAGCAATGAGCGGCATCTAGCAATACATCATTGCTACCCAAGTTACGAAATAAGTCAAGATCCGACTAACCTTTCCGTGACTACTATAATGTATGACCGTGTCCTTCTATCCTTGATATCAGATTGACCAATGAGGCATAGACCGTGTCATCCTCGATCAATCTATGTGTTTCTTGATCCCTGAGTAAACTAACTCAAACAAATGAGCTCAATATCTCATATTGACTCATTCGAGCATGGACATGCGTTTTAGTAGTTCTACTCAATCAAGGGGCCCACAGATATCACTCCCGTCATATGGGAGGGATAGATCCCATCTACATCACTCATATCCTTCCGCATAATTTTTTATATACCCAGTAATTGCCTTTATGGTCCACCCTGTTACGGGTGATGTTTGACGATACCAAAGTACATAACTCCTTATGTAGGGAACCGTAGTAACTTCAGGTTTGAGGACTATTCATACCAATAGTCATATGAGAAAGTTTATGACACTCATATGATGATCCATGAAACTTTCTCATGGCGGGTCAGTTCAGTATATATTCTCTAATATATACCCATGTGTAAACTTGATATCATATATCCATGACTTGTGAGATCAATTCATCAATTGACCTACATGCTAGTCTTTATGTATTAATATTGCCCTTGCATATTAATACTCGACTAGGAACTTGTACCAATCACTATTCAACCATCACATGATTGGTTCTAGGGCTATAACTAACAATCTCCCACTAGAACTTGTACCAATCACTATAATATCTGATACCTAGTGACCTAGTGTGACCATCATGCTTCCTCTGTGCCAAAGCCTTGGTCAATGGATCTGCGATGTTAACTTCTGTCGGTACTCTGCATATCCTCACATCTCCTCTATCGATGATATCTCGAATTAGATGGAAGCGCCGCAGTATGTGTTTGGTCCGCTGATGTGATCGAGGTTCCTTAGCCTGTGCAATAGCCCCATTATTGTCACAATAGAGGTCTATTGGATCTGCAATGTTAGGAACTACCCCAAGTTCACTGATGAACTTGCGGAGCCAACGACCTCCTTTCTTTGCATCGAAGCGACAATATACTCTGGCCATTGTAGAATCGACAAGCGTGTGTCGCTTGAACTCTTCGACTCACGGCTCCACCATTCGTGCAAAAGCAGTACCTCGATTGCGATCTATAGTCATCCTTGTCTGTTTGGAAGCTTGCATCACTGTAACCCTTTACAGTTAGCTCCTCATTGCCTCCAAATATCAGGAAATATTCTTTCGTTCTTCGTAAGTATTTAAGAATATATTTGACTGCTATCCAGTGACTTTCACCTGGATCCGACTGGTATCTACTCGTCATGCTCAAAGCATACGAGACGTCAGGACGAGTACAAAGCATGGCGTACATGATAGACCCTATAGCAGATGCATAAGAGATCTTATCCATGCGATCTCTCTCCTCCATAGAAGAGGGACATTGAGTCTTCGAAAGACTCACACCATGTGATAAAGGCAGAAATCCTTTCTTGGAATTTTGCATAGCAAAACGATCTAGCACTTTATCAATGTATGTACTCTGACTTAGGCCAAGTAATCTTTTAGATCTATCTCTATAGATCTTGATACCTAGAATATAGGCAGCTTCACCTAAGTCTTTCATCGAGAAACAATTCCCTAACCACATCTTCACAGACTGGAGTGAGGGAATATCATTTCCGATGAGAAGTATGTCATCTACATACAAGACAAGAAATACAACTGTGCTCCCACTATTTCTCTTGTAGACACAAGGTTCATCTTCATTCTTGATGAAACCAAACTCCTTGATTGCATCATCGAATCGAAGATTCCAGCTTCGAGAGGCTTGCTTTAGTCCATAAATGGACCTTTGCAGTTTGCATACCTTTCCAGGATGCTTTGGATCTTCAAAACCCTCAGGCTGTGTCATGTACACATCCTCGAGTAGCTTTCCATTCAGAAAAGCGGTTTTGACATCCATCTGCCAGATCTCATAATCGTGGTAGGCTGCAATAGCAAGTATGATCCGAATGGATTTAAGCATCGCAACTGGTGAAAAGGTTTCATCATAGTCAATACCATGAATTTGTTTGAATCCTTTAGCCACCAATCTACCTTTATAGGTATGCTTATTACCATCCATGTCAGTCTTTACTTTAAAGACCCACTTACACCCAATGGGTTTTACCCCTTCAGGTGGATCAACCAAAGTCCATACTTGGTTAGTGTACATGGATTCCATTTCGGATCTCATGGCCTCTAGCCATTTCTCGAAATCTGGGCTCATCATAGCTTCTTGATAGGATGTAGGCTCATCAAGATCGACAAGCAATACATCACCGTTGTCAGTCAAGAGAAAAGAATATCTCTCGGGTTGACGACGGATCCTATCAGATCTACGAAGAGGTTGGTCTACTTGAACAGGTGTTTGCTCCACAACTCTTTGGGCAATAATTTCCTCATCCACAACACTTTGTGGTGCCTATTCATTTTCCATCGAAGCCTTAGTGTTATCTTCATCTTGAATTTCTTCAAGATGAATTTTACTCCCACTAGTTTTTTGAGAAATAAATTCTCTTTCTAGAAAGACAGCATTTCTGGCAACAAACACCTTGCCAAGTGTGGGATTGTAAAAGTAATATCCCTTAGTTTCCTTGGGATATCCTACAAAATAACACTTATTTGATTTGGGTCCTAGTTTATCTGAGACTTGACGTCTAACATAAGCTTCACAAGCCCAAATCTTTATAAAAGACATTTTGGGACTCTTCCCAGTCCATAACGTATATGGTGTCTTTTCTATGGCTTTTGATGGGACACGATTAAGTGTGAAAGCGGCTGTCTCTAGAGCTAAACCCCAAAAGGAAGTAGGTAGATTAGTCTGGCTCATCATTGATCATACCATATCTAATAGAGTATGATTTCTCCTCTCAGATACACCATTCCATTGTGGTGTTCCAGGTGGAGTGAGTTGGGATATTATCCCACACTCAGCCAGGTGATCACGAAACTCTTGACTAAGGTATTCACCACCTCGATCTGATCGAAGTAGCTTAATACGATTACCAAGTTGGTTTTTTACTTCATTCTTGAATTCCTTGAACTTTTCAAAGGATTCTTACTTATGTCTCATCAAATATAAGTAGCCAAATCTACTCATATCATCAGTGAAAGTAATAAAGTACTTATAGCCTCCTCTGGCTTCGACATTGAAAGGGCCACATACATCAGTATGTATGAGTCCTAACAAATCCGTCACTCTCTCGCCATGTCCACTAAATGGAGTTTTAGTCATCTTTCCTAAAAGACAAGATTTGCATACCTCATATGATTCAAAATCAAATGAGTCCAATAATCCATCTTTATGGAGTTGGGATATGCATTTTTCATTTATGTGACCTAGGCGACAGTGCCAGAGATATGTTTGGTTCAAATTATTCGATTTGAACCGTTTGGTATTTACGTTATAAATTGGGTTTTCTAAATCTAGAACATAGAGACCATTCATAAGTGGTGCATTACAATAGAACATTTCATTCAAATAAATGGAACAACATTTGTCCTTTATTATAAAATAAAAGTTTTTCTTGTCTAAACAAGATACCGAAATTATGTTCTTCATTAATGCTGGTACATAAAAGTACTCCTCTAGTTCTAAGATAAGCCCAGTGGGCAAAGACAAAGAATATGTTCCTACAGCTACAACACCAACTTTTGCGCCATTGCCTACTCGTAGGTCCACTTCGCCCTTTGCCATTAGTCTACTATTTCTCAGTCCTTGCACATTAGTACAAATGTGAGATGCACTTCCGGTATCTAATACCCATGTAGAAGAAATAGATAGATTAACTTCTATAACGTGTATACCTGAGGCAGAAGTCCCACTTCTTTTCTTCTTTACTTCCTCAAGGTAGACTTTGCAGTTCCGCTTCCAGTGTCCAGTCTCACCGCAATGGAAACAATCCCCTTCCTTAGGTACTTTACCTTTACCCTTTAAAGTGGATGAATTGGCCTTGCCTTTGGCTTGGGTCTTACCCTTGCCTTTGCGCTTACCTTTGCCATTCTTGACCATTAGTACGTTACTAACTTTCTTCTTGAGATTCAGTTCAGCAGTTCTTAACATGCTGAGAATCTCAGGCAAAGGCTTATCAATTTCATTCATGTTATAATTCATGACAAATTGATTATATGCTTCCGGTAATGATTGCAGGATAACATCGGTTGCCAATTCTTGGCTCAGTGGAAAACCTACTCTTTCAAGGTTCTCAACGTACCCTATCATTTTAAGTACGTGAGTTCCTACAGGTGTTCCTTCTTGCATCTTGCATGCAAAAAGAGCCTTAGACACTTCAAAATGCTCGTGCCTAGCTTGTCCTTGATATAGTTGTTTCAAATGCTCAACCATACCATAGGCATCCATGTTCTCATGTTGCTTTTGAAGCTCAGAGTTCATGGTGGCAAGCATAAGACATGACACATCTAATGCGTCATCTTGATGCTTCTTATAAGCATCCTTTTTACCTGAGTGGCGCGAGGGTGGGTGTTTCAGGGATAGACTGCTCTAGGACATACATTTTACGTTCTTGCTTGAGGATAATCCTCAAGTTCCTATATCATTCTAGAAAGTGAGCTCCATTGAGCTTGTCTTTCTCAAGGACAGATCGCAAGTTGAGGGGGTGTGTCGTGTTAGATGACATGGTGATCTACAACATTAAAATGCAAAATTAAGTATCATACCTAAGTCATTTAATTAGGCTTTAATTAAATGAGGCTCCCACTAAATTCTCATAGCTTTGATATGAGCTAATCATTGATGTAGGCAAACACATTTTGCTTACATAATTAGCTTCTATTTAGCTATAAATTTATATGGGATAAAGATCCACATCATACTTCATCTTGAGTTAGCTTTGGCTAATTGCCCAAGACGTAGTATGATTAGGTAGGCAATCTTTTGCCAATTACATCTGATGTAACTCTTTAATAGCTTTGGTTAAGTTTAGATTAGTTTAGTGCTTATTCCTAAACCAGCTTCCAGACCGTGGCGAGGCACAGAGGCCTTCTTTGATATCGGAGCAACGACCACTTTCTAAGACAAAGCTGATGTTCGGAAATCACACAAAACTAATATTTAAAACTTATGTTCAAAGCTAATACATGCCTCTACTTTCTTAATTAATTAAGAAAAACTTAATTAAGTCTTAACCAAGTTTGATAGCAAGACATCACGATTGTCCACTCGCACTCTTCCAAGATAAAATGCATTGCTTTGCTTTGGCAAACCCAACAACAAATGATCGAGGAAGTAGTGAGTACCAAACTTTGGTAGGCATATCGTTTTTGACTTATTAAGAAATAAACTTAAACATGCATCACATACATATTAGCATACATCACATATAAGCTAAATTAACATGCATCACATACATATTAAACTAAGCGTGTCATGGTTATGGCCCTTATTCTACAATCTTTTCAAGCCAATGAAAAGATTGATTGGTCAACCTAGGGATAGCATCTTCTCCCAAGTGCTTCCTTTTGGTTGTCTTGTGTTGTTGACTTCCTCCTTGTAACGTCATCTTCCAATGGACCCTCCATCTTTATTTTGTATATTACAAAAGGAGAAATACTCGAGTTACATTCGAGTCTAAAACTAATTTTACAACAAGAATTTTAGGAGAAAGGCACGACACGCAGGTCGTATTAAGAATTACAACACACACATTCACAAACTTTTTGGGACTAGGCCATAACCATGCACCATGTCAATTTTAACTTTTAAAAGACATCGGATATTTTATTATGTTTGAAAAATTACTAATGCAATTATCAACTCATAATAAAATTTATCCTACTTCTATATCATATATAAAATAGAGAAAACCTATTTTTTTTTATACGATCTTTTGCAAGTGGCTCTGATACCACTGTAGGGATTTTTTATGCAAAATAGCATATGCACAACAGAAAATAGGATCCCTTCCAAGTGATCCTTGCGAAAGAAAACCTCGTACAAAAAAATAAATTTCTCAAAACCTATCTTATAGGAGAATATTACCTTTGTTGCGTGCCCTTTTTAATCCCGCTTCTCCTTGGGTTTGTTGGATCTTTTAGTACGTTCAAATGTCCGTGCCTCTATATGTATCCACACGAGCAAGCTCTTGTCTCACAAAAGAAACTAGAAGAGCTCTCCTTTACTTCTTGCTAGAGAAGTCCCTAAAGGAGAGGAAGGTAGGGAAAAAGAGAAAGGAAGAAGAAGACCACTCTTCTTGCTAGCCTACACTCACAAAAGCCACACAACCAAAGCCTCTCACCACCAAGCTCTCTCCAAGCCTCAAGCTTCCACCAAGTTGGCCGGCCACCCCATGGAGTGTTTTATAGGATTGAAAAAACCTTTCACCTCCTATCACATTCAATGCAATCAATTGCATTGAAAAATAATCCACATGTGGAGAAATTCTAAAGGTCAAAACCCTTTGACTCCTTCCACCTCATCAAGCTTAGGTGGCATGCTTATGTGGCATGCTTAGGTGGCATGCTTATGTGGCATTCATGCATGTTGAATTAATCTTATTAATTCAATAAGCTTATGTTATCATATTGAATTAATCTCATTAAATCAATAAGGTAACATATTGAATTAATCTTATTAAATCAATTAAGCTTAGGCTATCATGATAACATATTTATTTAATATTATTAAATTAATAAGCTTAGCATATTGAATTAATCTCGTTAAATTAATAAGCTAAAATTCTCATTAAGCTTAAAGTCCAAAAACCATTTTGTACTTAAACTTATTCCCAAATTATTCTAGTCAAACTAGAATGCACTAATTCTTCTAATCATCATGCTGTTTGTGTGTGACCCTATAGGCTCTCATAACGTTGGCAGTGGATCTAAACTCTTTTAGATACACAAGCAATGAGCGGCATCTAGCAATACATCATTGTTACCCAAGTTACGAAATAAGTCAAGATCCGACTAACCTTTCCGTGACTACTATAATGTATGACCGTGTCCTTCTATCCTTGATATCAGATTGACCAATGAGGCATAGACTGTGTCATCCTCGATCAATCTATGTGTTTCTTGATCCCTGAGTAAACTAACTCAAACAAATGAGCTCAATATCTCATATTGACTCATTCGAGCATGGTCATGTGTTTTAGTAGGTCTACTCAATCAAGGGGCCCACAGATATCACTCCCATCATATGGGAGGGATAGATCCCATCTACATCACTCACATCCCTCCGCATAATTTGTTATATACCCAGTAATCACCTTTATGGTCCACCCTGTTACGGGTGATGTTTGACGATACCAAAGTCCATAACTCCTTATGTAGGGAACCGTAGTGACTTCAGGTTTGAGGACTATTCATACCAATAGTCACATGAGAAAGTTTATGACACTCATATGACGATCCATGAAACTTTCTCATGGCGGGTCAGTTCAGTATATATTCTCTAATATATACCCATGTGTCAACTTGATATCATATATCCATGACTTGTGAGATCAAGTCATCAATTGACCTACATGCTAGTCTTTATGTATTAATATTGCCCTTGCATATTAATACTTGACTAGGAACATTTAGGAAAGTATTCTCTACAGCCTCTCATAATCAATTCTGCCAATTGATGTGCTGTAGATAAGAACCTACTTTTCTATGGCATTATTATATTTAATTTAGCTGGCACAAGCAAGACATAAATATAATAACCAATCCTTTGCCTTTATAGAATATGATACAAAATGTTCCCTATTCAACCATCACATGATTGGTTCTAGGGCTATAACTAAAAGGATTACCTTTAGGATATTTAACATTGAGCATAAATGGACACTGCACCAATTGAATTCATGCTTTGGCTTGGCGAGTGGGGGAGAGAGAAGAACCCCTATTGGGTTTAACTCTCGAACTTTTGGACTAAATTGACAGGAGAGCACGCTTATGACCCTTCTAGGGTCAAAGCATTGCGCCTCCAAAACCCCATTTTCCGATACCTACAATGAATCATGGCAAGTAATATATTTGGTCGTGGGGAGAGTGATGGTGTAGTTGCCTATGGGACATGCTACAAGAAAAGAGTAGCATCGATGTAGGGTCCCATTTCATTAGACACTTAGTGAAAATGGGCAAAGCAGCAAGAGGAGAGATTAATGTGGGGGGCCTGCTTACCCATATTTGCCATAGGATGGGGTACGACTACACTGCACTAGATAGCATAGAGGGGAGCCCTAGGATCAACCTGGCAATGTGTATCGCCATGAAAATGATTGTAAGAGAAAGACACTCCTTATGCTTTGTAAGGAAAAACTTGACGACCCTTAGGCTCTCCAACCCCGATCATACCACCATCACCACATGTGCCAACTGGCGCTTGACCTGATAGTGGAGTCCCCTCTATATGAGGGACCATCAACATCAGTGCCCATCTCTCCCCATTTTCATCACTCTCCCTCCAGTCCACACATGAATAGGAGCCCACCTAGTCCACGTCGACATGAGATTGCACCTACACCACTACCTTTTTCTACTTTTGAACAGAATGCAGGTACATCTGCCTATGATTTTTTCGAGTTCCGATCATGCCTCAACGACATATATGCCGAGCAACAGACACAAAGGTAGTGATGGGAGGAGCAGTGCGCCTACACACAGGTAGAGTTTCAGGGCTTTCGGGAGCACTTCCAGTGCGCTGAGGAGTTCTAAGATGAGGCCCGAATCTACTTTCATGAGGAGGCTACCTGTCGCGAGGTGGAGGGCGCCTACCACCAGGAGATGCGACAGCATATGCAACCCCAGCAAGCACAGTGGGCTAGGGAGGAGGAGCACCAAGCAGCCGCTGCATCTACCATCTCTCAGATCAACCACATGTACATGAGACATCAGCAGCTCAGCAATAGGTTCTCCCAGGTGCCCGAGATGCCGATGCTACCAGGCTTTCCACCTCATCCATCATACTAGAGGTATGCTTCACTTAAGTTTGGGGGGGAACCCCAAGTTTTGTTTTGTTTCTAGTAGTAGTTTCTTTCCTAATGTTTTCATTTTGGTTAGCATTCATTTATTCATGCATTAGTTGTTTAGTTTCTTTCAGCACTTAGTTTTTGCTTCCTATAAGCTTCCTTTGTAGTATTTTTTAAAGTCTTCTTCATGAGTTGTTTCCATGAGTAGTGTAACTTCATTTATCTCGTGGTATTTTATTTTATTGGATTTGAATGAATATTCTAGACTTACACTGGTTAGCTTTTATTTTACACATACACATGACGAACTTTCTAAAAGGGAGAGTCTAGTAGATACCTAGTTATGATTGATCTCAGTAGTCTAGTACTTTGGAATTCACAGGTGACCCTAAGTTTAGCATTTTAGTTACTTGAGATGTTAGAATTGTGTAAGCCCATTCAGAAAAATTAAAATCCCAGTGAGCTGAAAAAAGAGAGAGAGAGAGAGAGAAGAAGAAATGAAAAAAGAAAAGAAAGAAGAAAAAAAATTATGAGAGATAAAAACAATTGTCATGGGTGGAAATGATTATGTGACCCTTTGAGGCCGAGTTAGGTTACTGGGGAACACCTACCAATTTCTCTCAATACCGAGCACGCCTTTGAGACTTTGTGCTAGATCTAGGGAACGCCCCTCTCTTTGGGCAGGTAAATGCCTAAGAGCCAAAGACCTTAAGAAAGATATAGGATGATGACTTAACTCACCATGGAACGAGTATCCCCTAAGAAGATTCGCTTAGCACGAGCAAGAGAAGCTAACTTAGTGAATTTCTAGAGCATATCTATTTTGCTTTGATTGTAAATACCACTTGATAAATCTAGTTAACAAGCTAAGCATGGAACAATACCTTTTAAAATTTCATGGCACTGAGGTTTGCTTGAGGACAAGCAAAGATTTAAGTCTGGGTGAATTGATGTGAGCAAAATATATAGGGTTTTAGGAGTAGTTTTCACTCACATCTCATAGCATTTTATGTTCGTTTCATGTATATTTTACTTTATGTTGCATGCATTTTGTATTTTCTGGTTCAGAGATCTGCTCTATTTACTTTTGTGTGCAGGATAACATTTTATAGGGAAAATGGTGTAATTTTAGAGAAAAAAAAGGCATTTGGCAGCTAGACGCAGAAGGGAACACGGCCAGGGCATGTGCCCACACACGGCCATGTTCAGAGAGCGAAAATGGCCACCATAGCCTGACACACGACCATGTGGTGGCCCAGCAAATTAAATCGACTAGGGTATTTTCCAAATTTCGCAGCGATCCGACGTGATGTCTATATAAGGAAAGCTCCGCCCAAACCCTAGAGGGGAGGCATGACGGCTAGGACGACACTCCAAAGCTTCGGGAACTCACAATAGGGAGGAAGAATGCCATCGGAGGTAAAGATTCTGCACTTCAATGCCAAGGAGAATACCTACATTACATTGTAATTCCTATTCTTTGCATAAATTCTATTATTTATACGGATATGATCATGCCTTGTGTTTCTTCTCTCGTATCTATGGAGTAGACTCTCTGATTCTAGGACTAGGGAGTAGTTTGTGTTGAGTCAAAACATGTCAATTCAAATATCTTTTCGTTCTTGAATTTATATTTGCAATTGGTGTTTTGGTTAAGATCTATAGTTATCGTTTTGGTTTTCTAGTCACTGTGCTTAGCTGATACGAGGGGTGACAGCTCTCGTATCAAAGATTTAGGGGAATTAAAGAGGGACCCAAGGGTTGGCCTCATTGTCGGTAATTGTGGGTAGAAGGATGCGATAGAGTAGGAAACGTGCCTCGTTTTCAACTTGTCGCAGGGATCGATTCGGCATCCTCGTACCAACTATCCCGTCCTAAAGCCAGAGGTTGACCTGGTATGGCAGAGGTAGCTTCCGATAGACGCGAAGGCTCTTCAGGGGAGTGTATGATGTCCTTTCCACAAAACAATAACTAGATACCTAAGCAAACCCAATTGACAACGTGTTCCGCGACCCACAAACAAAACCAAAATCCTATAATCCATCTAAAGACTTGTAGCAACCCTTCTTTTCCTCCGTGTGACACCGTATTAGAGTTAGGACTACCGACAACCCTCTTAATTGCAACCTTTAGAGTCTAGTTTTGAACAATAGCATCCACTGAACAAATCGGTACTCAAATCTCAGTCCCTGTGAGATCGATAATATTTTTATTACTTGACGACATCCGTGCACTTGCGGGCGTTGAGCGCGAACACGCGCTTCGAGTCCTCGATGGTCTTCATCACAAGATTTGAGGTCGCGTTTGTGTGCATCACCAGCTTATTTCTAACATTCCTTCTTAGAGTGGCAGATCTAACCTTGCTCCTAAGATCTGAGGTGATTCAAGAAGAAAATATCTCTTTATCTCATCTTTAATCCTCTTTGGTGACAGATCCAGTGATTCACAAGAAGGGGAGGGAGATCTTGGAAGGCCGAAGAAGTGAACACCATCAGTATTCAAGTTTTACATTCCCATTAGCTACATGTTCTCTTATAAAATGGTGTTTTACTTCTATGTGTTTAGTTTTAGAATGATATATAGGTTTTTTAGTTAAATTAATTGAGCTAATGTTATCAATCATGACTTTAGTATTACTAAAGTTTAGTTGGAAGTCTTTTAGAGTGTGCTTTATCCAAAGAAGTTGAGCTACACACTCACCCATGGCTACGTATTCGGCTTCGGTAGTAGATGATGTGTTATTTTCTGCAAGTGCACGGTTGTCGTCAAGTAATAAAAATATCGATCCCACAGGGATTGGGACAATTACCGAATGATCGTGATACCAAGTTATCTAGTGAATCGATTTGTGGATTAAGCAAAGAAACTGAGCAGTCAAGAACAATGAAATGAGAAGAACGAGCTAAAAGTCAATAGTTGAGGAGAGTCTCAGGATATGGGTTTCACCACGTCGACGATTTATAAGGTGATTTAATTCTTTCCTACCCCTATTAGAGTTGTTTTGATGGAACCTATCCTAAGGTAAATCAACGGCCCCTTTCGAGGTCTACGCTAACTGTACCTATCAAACTCAATTTACCTATCACGGTATTCGAGTGTAGGGGATCATAATCAGCTAAGGGGACCTGTCATGAGACCCCCGCAAACCTCCCTAGTCTTACCTCCGTTACTTGGTAAAAACTAGATTTGATAGATCCATTAAGTCCATAAGAGTTCCCTTAGAGTCTAAATTTCCTTTTCACGGTAGGTTTGCACATGGGACCATAATCAGCTAAGGGGACCTGTCACGAGACCCTCGCAAGCCCTCATAGATACACTACCTCTACTTGGCAGGAGTTAATCCCTAATTGGTTTTGGGTTTCGGGAACATGGGTTCACTGTTAGGTACTTCCCCTTAGCTCCTTAGCTTTATCAATAAGAATCCAAAAATCAGATCAAAACAAACAATAATTCAAGTAGTATAGATTACATCATCCATCATAAATCATCAAGGGCTACTCCCCCATCCTAAGATTACAAGACACTACTCCATAGTCTGGCAAGAATTGTTAGAGAAAGAAATTACGATACTTAGTGCCATCTGTGTTCCTCTGTCGTCGACTCCTTCCTTCTCCTCCTTCTTCTGTCGTCCTTTTGACCACCCGCCGTCCTCCCTTTTAGGGTTAGAATATCTCCTCTTTTATAGCCTTGGCCTCCTCTTTAATTAAGGTAAAAGATTTTCCTTTAATTGAGATGAAGATCGCGGCTTCGTCGAGTTGCTCGCAGAAAAGGAAATCTGGAATCAGGCCAACACGCCCGTGCCAAATGAGGGCACCAGCGTGTCGCGGGCTTCCCACCGAGCGTGTTGCGCTTGAATTGGGGCGTGTCAAAGGCTGAACTAGGGCGTGTCGAAGGCTGAACTGGGGCGTGTTGAGCGCTGGAACCCCTGACACGAACGTGTCACTGATAACATGCCTGTGTTATTTTGATACGCCGGCCGTGTCAACACTTTGAACGGGGTGTGTCGGCTGCTGAACCAGGGGCGTGTCGAAGGCTGAACTGGGGCGTGTTGAGCGCTGGAACTCCTGACACGGACATGTCACTGATGACACGCCTGTGTTGTTTTGATACACTTGCTTCTTTGCCCTGTTAACACGAAAAACACCCAAAAGCAGTCTCTTTGTCCAAAATATGCTAAACTTAACTAAATCATGATAAAATACATGCCTAGGACATGAAATGAGATAAAATGCATGCAAATGGAGTAGTGAAAATATAGCATGATTTACACACATCAGTAGACAAAGCAACACAATGTTGTTTTCTACTACACCAACTCACTAGACTTGATCCAAGGAGTTTGCAGCATCCACTCATTCTTTTCCTATCGAGTTTACTACGGACATAATTTGAGTCAAAGTAGTAGATTAGTTCGAACTCATTTGACCAAGAATACCAGATTCCTACATTTTGTTTTCCTTTTATGTATCTAAAAATTCTTTTTACTAAGTTTAGGTTTGATTCTTTGGCACAAGACTGAAATCTCACATACATACTTACTGCAAAAAGTATATTAGGTCAGCTTGTAGTTAAGTACAGAAGGCTACCTATTGCAATCCTATAGTATTTTAAATCTATAGTCTTTCCTTCTAAATCTTCTGAAATGTTTACATTAGTTGCCATAGGTGTATTAATTTCTTTAGCATTTTGCATGCCAAATTTACTAATTAACTTCTTAGCGTATTTATGTTGATGCATATAGATTCCTTCTCTTGTTCGTTTTATTTGTAAGCCTAAGAAGAAAGTGAGTTCACCTTCTAAACTCATTTTAAACTCACTTTTGATTAATGAAATAAATTCATTTAGAAGTGTTGTGTTTGTTGTTCCAAATATAATGTTATCTACATAGATTTGTGCTATAAATATTTCTTTTTCCTAAAGTTTTTATGAATAAAGTTAGGTCAATTAATTCTTGATTAAATCCTTTAGATTTAAGATGAATAGATAGTCTCTCGTGTCAAGCCCTAGGTGCTTTCTTTAATCCATATAAGGCTTTCCTAAGTTTAAGTACATGGTTAGGTTTGTCTAAGTTTTCAAAACCTGGTGGTTGGCTAACATGTTGGTGCAGGGGCACTAGATAATCAAACCTAGGTTTTGATTACGGCAAAGATCCAAAGTTAAGGTCATATTGTTATCTCATGAGCTGAATTAAGTGTGCAGAAAATGGTTAAGCTAAGCTGAAGGTCAGTGACACCCAGAGAATCCCGAGTTAGGAAACCGTGGTGGTCGGGCGACACCGGGGGAACTTTGTGGGAGTCGAAGAACCTAGGTGGTGTTGGTGCAATCAGCCCAGGTCACGATTGACCAGGACTCGAGTTTGCCTTGAGTGATGTTTTGATGTTTCGACAAAAACATATGACAATGTAATTGTCATGGGAAAGTCCAAGTCTTGAATACTTGGCATGGGAAGTCCAAGTTGGACACTTGGCATTTGGTAAAGTCCAAGCATGGTTCTTGGCAATGGAAAGTCCAACATGAGTTGGCATGGAAAGTCCAAGCATGGGTCTTGGCAAGGTAAAGTCTAAGTCTTGAGTACTTGGCATGGAAAGTCCAACATGGGTTGGCAAGGGAAAGTCCAAGCTTGAGTCTTTGCATGAGAAGTCCAAGGGGTTTGATATTGGCTGCGTAAAGTCCAAGCGGGAGTCTTGGAAGCATAAGTCCAATGGTTGGCGGCGTAAAGTCCAAGCGGAGTCTTGGCAGTGTAAATCCAATGTGCCTTGGCGATGTAGACACCGTTAGCATGACATAGCCGATGGAAGCACCTGAAGGCTAGCGTGATGGATGAACAAGTCATGGATGACTTGGAGGGATCTGAGAGGCGTGAGGCTGATGGAGGTGGCTAGAAGGCTTAGGTCTAGGATAAGGGTGGTCTAGCAAGTATGGGGGCACCATACTTGGGCTAAAACCTCATGTTTGAGGTGTGCCAGTCGACTGGTGCCATGTGGCAGTTGACTGGACCGAGTCAACTAGGGTTTGACTGCGGGAAGTGGCCTAGCCTGTGATCGTCATAGGTGGGCGTCGTGATGCCTCAAGCGATCGTGATTGCATGATCGGTCGGTGCTCGAATCGACAGTGTAGTCTCACTCATTCTTTGGGACCAGATCAGTGAGGACCTAATCGATCGTGATGGGTTTGATCAGTCGACTGATGGTAGATCTGTTACACTTATCCAGCGTGGAATCTAGCCGTTGTCTCACGACAACAGTGGCATCAGTCGACTGATGGTCCCGATCAGTCGACTGATTGACTTTTTCCAGCACAGGTTGAAGCTATAAAAGGAGCTCGTGATGGAGGAAATTGGCATCGGTTTCTTGAGGGTTTTGGAGCGATTTGTTGTTGCAAATCAGGGTCTCCAAAGTGATTTCAAGCAACCAAACAATCAAGCAATCCAAAGGCAATCGTAAAGTAGTTTTCTTTACTTGCATTGTATTTCATTATTGTAATTGCTTGTATTTGTATCTTATTGTTGTAAGATTACTTGTAAGGGGTTTCTCCACCTCCGACTTGTGTCGAGAAGGAGTATTTGTGATTAGTGAGTGCGTGTGCATCACTAGAGCTCGTAGAGCTCAATCCGTGTAGTAGGAATCGTCCGGTTCCAAACCACGTTAAATATTTGTGTTTGCGTGTTGTATATTTTGTTATCATTATTATCTTTGTATTTCCGCTGTGCTAACGAAATTGTAGAGACAACCGCAAACGAATTCCATCTACGAACGGTCAAACGCTATTCATCTCTCTCTAGCGGCGTCAAATATCCTACATTTGGTATCAGAGCCTGGGGCTCTTCTATGGACTAAACGCCGGGAGCTAAGACAAAAGACGCTAGAGGGTGAAGATGAAAGAACCATTGGGATGGGACATCAACACTCCAATTCCATATTCCTTATATGGACAAGAAGGATTTCGACAATGGAAGGCGAGAATTGAGGACTTTCTAATGATGAGAGACCTTGAGGAGTGGTCCGCTTTGATGGAAGGGTTTGAATATCCTAAGGGACCAAAGGGAGGGTTTCTCAAGAAGAAGAAATGGAGTGAGGAGCAACTCCGACAATTCGATAAAAACAAGAAGGTAATCAAACTTTTTTTTGATCTAATTCCTAATGACCTCTTGTGTAGCCTAGGTGACCTTGAGGATTGTAAAGACGCCAAGGAGGTATGGAACAAATTGGCAAAATTCCATGAAGAGTCTCTTTCATGTTGGGAGTATGGGAAATACAATCAAAGTCCCACATTGGTAAGACATGGAAAAGATCATGTGCTTATAAGAAAAAAGATATCTCCATTGGGATGAGGCCTTTTGGGTAAAGTCCAAAAACAAAACCATGAGGGCTTGGGCCCAAAGTGGACAATATCATACCATTGTGGAGATATGTGGATCTTATATGCACTAACAATTGGTATCAGAGCCATGGTCCATGTCAAGCCATGAACCTCGAACGAAGGAAGTTGAGCTCCCACGTCCGGATCAAGAGAACCAAACATCAGGAAGGAAGTCTAGTTGGGTCGGGGGGACCGAACAACTGACAGGAAGTCCTGGTGGGTTGAAGATCGGACATCAAGCAGAGAAAATCCTTCGAGGAGGGATAGGCTTGAGGGGGGGCCCAATGTGGTCCTTCGTTTGAGGGGGGGATTGTTGGGAGTATGGGAAATACAATCAAAGTCCCACATTGGTAAGACATGGAAAAGATCATGTGCTTATAAGAAAAAAGATATCTCCATTGGGATGAGGCCTTTTGGGTAAAGTCCAAAAACAAAACCATGAGGGCTTGGGCCCAAAGTGGACAATATCATACCATTGTGGAGATATGTGGATCTTATATGCACTAACATTTCAATCCATGAAGACAAGGAGGATGAAGAAGAGAGTTCATCCTCAAGTGAAAGTGAGGAATCGAAAGTTGAGATGGAGTCAACTTCCGGATCGGAGAAAGAAAAGGTGGAAGAAGTGGAAGAAGCATCCACTTCTAAGATTGAGGAGGAGAGACCATCCTCCACACCGGGGCAATCTCAAGAGAAGCCATCCACCTCCAGGAGAGATAAAGAATCCACTCCGGGGCCTACAACCACTCTAGGTAACTCAAGCAATTCGGTTTTAAACAAAAATCATATAATTTGCTTTGAGTGTAGGGAATCGGGAACTACAAGAGTAAGTGCCCAAAAAGGGTAAAGAAGGTTCAACCGACACCAAAAGTCAAGGATGTCGGTCCCCAAAGTCAAAAGAGCAAGGAGCATATCATATGCTTCAAGTGCAACTCAAAGGGGCATTGCCGGAGTCATTGCCCAAGGGGGAAGAAGAAAGGGCAAGAAGGAGTAACACAAGTAGGGGGAGCCTCCAAGGCAAACCCTAAGGTAAAATTTATTAATGCACCTTCAATTTCTAGGGATAAGAAGCATGCTAGGAATAATTTTAATAGTCTTGCTATTGTACATGAAAAGCATGCTAGAAATAATAGACATATTTGTTTAGGTGCTAAGAGTGTCCATTTAGGAAATAAGAAAAAATTTGGGACTAATGTCCCTAAAATTATTTTACCTAGGGAATCTATCAAGAAAATAGGAGAACACCTAGGTTTCAATCCTAAATGGACTAGGCATATGCCTAGGAAGTCAAATGCCCAAGGATTAAATCAAAATTCTAAAATTGGGCAACTAGAAAAGGAAAATCAAGTCTTGAGGTCAAGGCTTGAAAAGATGGAAAAGACCCTTGCAAAAATGCAAAATCTATTTAAAGGGTCAAATGATCAAACTCCTAGGTCAAAAACTCAAAGTCAACACTTAAGACCTAAGGATCAAAAGTCATCCAAGGGCAAACCTAAGCACAAGGAAACCTATCACAATTTTCCATTTGATTATGGAACTAAACCTAAGAAAACCAAGGTCAATAGGGAAGTCATCCCTAGGGTTGACCAAAGGTTGTGCCTAGTGGCTAGGGTTTCTAAGAAACCTAGGGTGGCCACTAAGAAGGTTGCAAGGGGAGTTACCCCTAGAGTCAACCTAGGTAAGACCACAATGATCAAGGCTAACAAGCCTAGGAGGGTCATTAGAAAGGTATCTAGGGAGGTTATCCCTAAGGAATACCTGATTAACCCTAGGAGCTCAAATCGGTTTTGGGTTCCTAAGAGCGTGATTGATTCACGCTAGATGGGTTTAGGGTGTGCCAACCTTGATTGGATGGGTAGTTAACTCAACCATGGTAAAGGTGGCATTTTAGGATGTGTCAATGCACTTTTTTTTTAAATTAAGAAGAATCAATTAAATTGGCACAATTTAGATTTAGAGGTTAATGTGCCATTTTGGGTTTTTGGCACACTAGGGAGATTAAGGATAATATGGCAAAATATATCTAATTATATCAAATGGCAATTAATATTAAAATTTAGGTATTACTATACCTATATATTTTATATGTCATGCTTTGTTTGCCATATAACATGCCATGACATCATGTTTATTTTAATCATTTTATATGTCATGTTCATGTTTAGGATTAAGGTTTCAAATGTCATGTGTTTTTAGTTTTCATCTTATGCCATGACATCATGATTATGAGCTTATGCTTATTTATATCATCTCTTATGCCATGATCATTTCATGCATTAAATTGATTGAAAATTGAGTTAAGGACAATGACATGACTTGGAGTCCCATTTATAAGGGAATCAAGTAGAGTTGCCTTAGAAAATGCATGAAACCCTAGATTAAATGAACCAAAACCCACATCTCACATCCAATGGACATGTATGTGTATTTATACAGCCTAGATACATGTGAGATTCTAGGATATGAGTTAAGTTCAAGGTTCATAGTTTTTGCATCTAGTTGAACTCAAATTCATATTGACCCAACATGTGGATCATTGGGAGAGCATGTGTACAAGTCATGTACATAGAGCCCAAGGAATATGATCCAAAATAAGGTTTTGAAAACATTTTAAAATCATTTTGAAAAACCTTGGTGAAGTCTATCTTTTGATAGCAATCACCATTGATAGAGTTGATACAAAATAGGACCAAAACATTGAAAAGTTCAATGGTTTTGAGTTTTGTATCAAACTCACTATTTTATGGGTAAAATAATTTTCAAACATTTTTCACCCATTGTATTGGTCATAGGTATTATACGTATCAATTTTCATGATTTTTGATAAATGTATAATTATTTATGAATTCCCAAATCTCATTTCTGATAACTGAAAATCAAATTTTGATTATCGGTTATTACTATCATAGTGGCAATGATCGATGATGGGGTTGATCAATCGATTTACGAATCACTGATCGATTGCTGATTCGGGATAAACAAGCTTGTCTAACCCGATTTCGGCTGCGGTTAAGGTCCCTAGCCACTGCTAACCCTAGGATATGCTTTGGGAAGCATGATGAAGGGTGAAAATCCATTGAATATGGATTAGGAGAGTTGTTTAGGGTTTGTATCAATGTTAAGGTGTTGGAAAGTTCAATGTTGAAATTCTAACCTTAATTTTGATGGTTTAGAGTTCCTATTGGCTTAGGGACTTCCCAAGGACATTGTTGGTGCAATGGTCAAGGGGGAGCAAGCCTTTAGGGGGAGGTATCCATCTTGGAAGTGATGGATGTGTTTTTCTTTCTTTTTGAAGGGGAAAAGGTTATCAATTGGGAAAATTGATGGATTTTTAGAAACCCAATTTGGAAATTGGGAGAGTGTATAGGATTGCCTCTCTTGAGTGATATGAGACTTATAACTAAGAAGATGGTAGCCATCCTAGGTATTTTTGGACCAAGGGGAAGATTGTAAGATCTCATTGGGACATGAGACATTGACCTCCTTGGAGAGAAGTCCTTTTTGATGTTAGTCAAAAAGGGGGAGAATGTTTGGGGGAGAACATTTAATAATTGGTAAGAGACTTGAGTTACTGGTCTAACTCAAATGAATTGTTTGGTTTTTGTCAAACATCAAAAAGGGGGAGATTGTTGGTGCAATCGGCCCAGGTCACGATTGACCAGGACTCGAGTTTGACTCAAGTGATGTTTTGATGTTTCGACAAAAACATATGACAATGTAATTGTCATGGGAAAGTTCAAGTCTTGAATACTTGGCATGGGAAGTCCAAGTGGGACACTTGCCATTTGGTAAAGTCCAAGCATGGTTCTTGGCAATGGAAAGTCCAACATGAGTAGGCATGGAAAGTCCAAGAATGGGTCTTGGCAAGGTAAAGTCCAAGTCTTGAGTACTTGGCATGGAAAGTCCAACATGGGTTGGCAAGGGAAAGTCCAAGCTTGAGTCTTGGCATGAGAAGTCCAAGGGGTTTGATATTGGCTGCGTAAAGTCCAAGCGGGAGTCTTGGCAGCATAAGTCCAATGGTTGGCGGCGTAAAGTCCAAGCGGAGTCTTGGCAGCGAAAATCTAATGTGCCTTGGCGGTGTAGACACCGTTAGCATGACATAGCTGATGGAAGCATCTGAAGGCTAGCGCGATGGATGAACAAGTCATGGATGACTTGGAGGGATCCGAGAGGCGTGAGGCTGATGGAGGTGGCTAGAAGGCTTAGGTCTAGTCTAAGGGTGGTCTAGCAAGTATGGGGGCACCATACTTGGGCTAAAACCTCATGTTTGAGGTGTGCCAGTCGACTGGTGCCATGTGGCAGTCGACTGGACCGAGTCAACTAGGGTTTGACTGTGGGAAGTGGCCTAGCAGTCGACTGCCATAGGTGGGCAGTCGACTGATGCCTCGAGCAGTCGACTGATTGCATGATCAGTCGACTGGTGCTCGGGAATTCAGCCACAGAGTGTAGTCTCACTCGACCGTTGGGACCAGCAGTCGAGTGAGGACACCATCAGTCGACTGATGGGTTTGATCAGTCGACTGATGGTAGATCCGTTGGACTTATCCAGCGTGGATCTAGCCGTTGTCTCACGACAACAGTGGCATCAGTCGACTGATGGTCCCAATCAGTCGACTGATCGACTTTTTCCAGCACAGGTTGAAGCTATAAAAGGAGCTCGTGATGGAGGAAATTGGCATCGATTTCTTGAGGGTTTTGGAGTGATTTATTGTTGCAAATCAGAGTCTCCAAAGTTATTTCAAGCAACCAAGCAATCAAGCAATCCAAAGTCAATCGTAAAGTAGTTTTCTTTACTTGCATTGTATTTCATTATTGTAATTGCTTGTATTTGTATCTTATTGTTGTAAGATTACTTGTATGGGGTTTCTCCACCTCCGACTTGTGTCGAGAAGGAGTATTTGTGATTAGTGAGTGTGTGTGCATCACTAGAGCTCGTAGAGCTCGATCCGTGGAGTAGGAACCGTGCGGTTCCGAACCACGTTAAATATTTGTGTTTGTGTGTTGTATATTTTGTTATCATTATTATCTATCTTTTTCCGCTGCATTAACGAAATTGTAGAGACAACCGCAAACGAATTCCATCTACGAACGGTCAAACGCTATTCACCCCCTCTAGCAGTGTCAAATATCCTACACGTAGAAGACTGGAAGCAAAACAACCGGTCATAAAGGACCAGAGGTAAGCTCGTGTTAGTGAGAGATGGTAAGGTCATATCCTCTTTACAGGGACGACCGTAGGCGGCAATCCGACTAAGACTTCCTGTGGAAGGTCTAGGTCGAGATCAGACAGTAAAGAACCGTCTTATTTATCATTTTTCGTGCTAACCCTTATTGCAGGGAAGTGGCTAGGCTGGCAGTCGATTGTTGGTCATTGGGCAATCCACTGATGGAAGGCATTTGTCGACTGATGGCGACGAATCAACCTTTTGTGCTAGGTCAAAACGGATAATGTTTGACGCGGGTACTTCACGATAAAATATGGTACCACCTCATGATCAATTCCAAAAGATGAGGAGATTTATTCCAAGGAAAAACTCTATAAAAGGAGAGGAGGACTCCAACCCAAATAACAATCAAGATTATTATTAAGTGCTCCTACAAGGTCAAAGCTCCAACACCGTCATAACGCCGACGCGATGCCAAGCCTTCATCTTCTTCGTCGACAATAGCAGTAAGTATTTTTTATTTACTGTATTAAATCGTGGTTTTAATCATAACAAGGTAAGGTAGGCTTGTTTCCTCATCCTTGTACTTTCGGTTTTGTGATCGTTGTCTCCTACCTCTAACGGGGAAGAGACTTTATAGTGGATTGCCCCTTCATACGCGGTCAAGGATCGTGAGGCCTTGGATTAGCAGTCGGTGGGATGTGAACCAAGTAAAAATAAACTTTTCTTATTTATTTTTCCATTGTGCTTGCTCGTATATCGAACGAAAAGAAAAGTTCTATGCTCGATATTCATCCCCCCTCTAGCGATGCTTTCGATCCAACAATTGGTATTAGAGCGGGGGCACTAAGATTTGGTGAAACCACTAATCTAGCACTTTTTGGTTTTCTTTTCGTATTTTTCGAATTGTGTTTTTTTAGGTTTTTTTCCTCCCACACTACTAATCCAAGACGAAGTCTTGGTACTTTTCTTTTGGTTGTGTGTTTGCAAGTATTCTCTTTTGGAGTAGCCGATGGTAAAACGGCCATAACTTTTCGCACAAGTGAACTCACAAAATGATCTACTTACCAAATTGAAGCTCTATAAGAGATCTACACTTCTAATGAGGGTTTACCCTTGTAATAGGCTGTCTTTTTCCCAAAAAAACAACATTTAGTACCGTTTCGAGGACATCGAAGGTCGTATGTTTCTAATTTTTGTTAGTTTCTTATTCTTCTTATTTATTTCTTATTATTTCCCGCATTACTAATCCAAGACCAAGTATTATAATTCCTTTTGGTTTTAATTCATGTTTTGTAAGATATTTAATGGCTCACATTGAGTGGTATAGCACCACCCGACCTCCATTCTTTAACGGAAATGATTTCCATTATTGGAAAGGTCAAATGGAGTGTTTCTTGAAAACACAAGTCGAGACTTGGATAATAATCCAAACCAGCTTTGCTCTACCCACCAATGATCAAGGGGAGCCCTTGGATTTCAATAAGTGGACCAATGCAACCAAGAGGCAAATCGAAGCCAATGCAAGAGCATCCCAAATATTGCAATGCGGCTTGTCCAAGGAGGAGCTCAACCGACTTGGACCATTCATTAGCGCCAAAGACCTCTGGAACAAATTAATTGATCTACACGAAGGGACGTCCGATGCTAAGGTATGTAAAATAGATTCACTTTTAAATAAATTGTATAATCTAAAGATGCTGGATCACGAGACCGCTTCACAACTCCATGCGCGGATCCAAGACATTCTGAATAGGCTACATGCCATCGGACAAAGTCTAGACAATCAGGATATAATAAAGTACACTCTTAATGATTTTCCTAGGACCACCATGTGGGCATCCATGGTTGATGTCTACAAGGTATCTAAAGGATTATCTAAGATTAGGTTAGACGAATTGTTTTCGGAATTTGAGTTACATGAACAAACTAATGCAGTCTCGGTCGAGAGAGGTGTTGCGCTACTTGTAGGACGAAGAAGAAAGGAGAAGAGCAAGCCACCTCCTGAGCAAGAAGATGGATCCAAACCCGAGGATGAACTTGAATCCGAATACGAAGAGGAGGCCGCAATAGTCAACATGGTGCGGAGAATAGTTCGACAAGAAAGAAGGCAATTGAAGAACAAGAACCAAGAGCAATTAAAGTCAAGGAGGCGACCAAAGCAAAAGGGAGCTAGGAAAGCCTTCCATGCAACTTGGGACAATGGAGAAGAAGGCGTCGACATAGATTATATGGCAAGACTGGAGGAGTCCGAGTCAGAATCCGAAGCCAAGTCCAAATACAACTTCAACTCCGACCCCGAAGACTACTTCGAGAGGAAACTCAAAGCCGGACCAAAAGGGAAAGTCAAGGTTAGCCGCTCTTTAATTAGTACACTTTACCTTACAATTAAAATGCTTACTAGGAAATTAACTAAGTCCGAGTCTAGGGTTGATTCATTACTTGAGGAGGTTGAAACCCTCAAGAAAGAGGCTACTCTAACCTCTTCAACTAGTCAAGTTCAAGAGGGAAACTCAACCCAAGTTGAAAAACTTGAGGAGGAGAATTCTCTCTTGAAAGACCGAGTTCAAGAGGTCAAGGCTAGGTTGGAAAGGTTCACGTTGGGATCTAAGAACCTTAATCGGCTACTTGGAACCAAAAGAGTCGCGTACAACAAAGTCAAACTTGGATTTAGGTCAACGACTATGAATAGATCTTACATGTCTATTGTGAATCGTGGTCATCAAAGAGTCCAAGCATGGGTCCCAAAGGTTTCATTGAACTCCATATAAGGACTAATAAGTATTGGATTCCTCAGGATCAAGTTCATTATTTGAATAGACCCTATTGGTTCAATGGTCCAAGGGGAGCTAACACTAAAATAGTATACCCGCTTCCTTAGCAAAACCATTGCATGATTAGTTATTTTATTTTAATTTTTAGAATGGCTAGATAGGAAAAATAGTTAGTCAACTCTTGATAGCATAGTATCAGGATGCGGCGAGATGATAGTAGATTAGGGAAATAAAGTCTCGTGTATTCGAGCTAGATAAGGTGTATCTAGCTTAGTGCACTTGACCGAGTGGAACTAGATGAAGCTACCTCACCGTATCCTAAACTAGTTAGACCAGGAAGTAACCCTAAGTGACTTAAGTGATATTTTCTTGAATTTGTCTTTGTCTAAGGAAGTGGTCATTGTTCCGATCAAAGAAGGCCCCTGTGCCTTGCCACGACCTAGAAGTCAGCTTCTCGAAAAGTTACTTAATGATCTAAAGGTTAAATCCAAATATAACCCAAGGTTGACTATCTTTAATCAATTTCAAATCATCTCACAAAACATATAAGGTGAACAAATTCTGAGACACATAGAATGGGTGAGATGTTAAGGATAATTGAAATATAACCTTTTCAAAATGCTAAATTTTATCAACTATTGTACTTAACGACTATTTACAACTCTCTAGGCCAAAGTTTAGTGCCCCCTACATCTCTTATACTTCATATATTTGACTAAGGGGGAGAGCAAACTAACCCTAAGGGTTATATTACAAACCTTTAGATTATTGATGTAGAGGGACACACCTCGAACCAATCTATCTAACTACTGCTAGACGCATGCTTGGACTCAAAGTTGATTTATCTAGGTGCATGCATATACGATGTTGTTTTTAAACCCCTATTTTATATAAAAAAACCCGACTTTTTTTTTTATTTATGGCAAAAGGGGGAGAAGAGTGAAAGTTAAGGGGGAGTAACACAAAATTTAATTTTGAAAATTTAATTATCTCTTTCAAAACTCACCTAGGGTTAAGGGGGAGTTTGTGCAAATCTCACCTAGGGTTAAGGAAGAGTTTGTGCAAATGGCATTCATCATTTACTCTACTTGTTTTATGCTTTAATTTTTCCCTTAACTTTCTATTGGTTTGACATAGATCAAAAAGGGAGAGATTATTGGTGCATGGGCACTAAATAATCAAACCTAGGTTTTGATTATGGCAAAGATCCAAAGTTAAGGTCATATTGTTATCTCATGAGCTGAATTAAGTGTGTAGGAAATGGTTAAGCTAAGCCGAAGGTCAGCGACACCCGGAGAATCTCGAGTTAGGAAACCGTAGTGGTTGGGCGACACTAGGGGAACTTCGTGGGAGTCGAAGAACCTTGGTGGAAGGCCAAAAGCAAAGCATAGGTTATAAAGGACTAGAGGTAAGCTCGTTTGAGTGAGAGATGGTAAGGTCGTGTCCTCTGTACAAGGACGACCGTAGGCAACGATCTGACTAAGATTTCCTATGGAAGATTTAGGTTGAGATCGGACGGTAAAGAACCATCATATTTACCATTTCCCATGCTATCCTCTTATTGCAGGGAAGTGGCCGGGCTGGCAGTCGACTGCTGGTCATTGGGCAGTAGACTGATGCACATCAGTCAACTGATGGAAGGCATTAGTCGACTGATGGCAACGAATCAACCTTTTGCGGTAGGTGAAAACAGATAATGTTTGATGCGACCAATTTGCTATAAAATATGGTACCACCTCGTGATCAGTTCCAAAATATGAGGAGACTTATTCCAAGGCAAAACTATATAAAAGGAGGGGAGGACTCTAACCCAAATAACAATCAAGATTATTATTAAGTTCTCCTACAACGTCAAAGCTCCAACACCGTCATAATGCCGACGCGATGCCAAGCTTTCATCTTCTTCGTTGGCAATAGAAGTAAGTATTTTTTATTTATTGTATTCGATCGTGGTTTTAATCATAACAATGTGAGGTAGGCTTGTTGCCTCATCCTCATACTTTTGGTTTTTGATCGTTGTCTCCTACCTCCAACGAGGAGGAGACTTTATAGTGGATTGCCCCTTCGTACGGGGTCAAGGATCGTGAGGCCTTGGATTAGTAGCTGGTGGGCTGTGAACCAAGTAAAAATAAACTTATCTTATTTATTTTTCCACTGTGCTTGCTCGTATATCGAACGAAAAGAAAAGTTCTATGCTCGCTATTCACCCGCCCCCCCTCTCTAGCGACGCTTTCGATCCAACATAACATACACCTCTTCTTTGATAAATCCATTCAGAAATGATGACTTGGCATCCATTTTAAATAATTTAAATCCTCGATGTGCAGCATAGGCTAGCACCATTCTAATTCATTCAAGTCTAGCTACGGGTGCATAGGTTTCATCATAATCCAACCCCTCTACTTGACTAAACCCTTTAGCTACTAATCTAACTTTGTTTCTTATAACTTCACCTTTGTCATCAAGTTTATTTCGAAATACCCACCTTGTTCCTCTGATTGTTTTTCCTTTTGGTGGGGGTCCTAATTCCCAAACTTGACCCCTAGTGAATTGAGCTAACTCTTCTTGCATGGCAATGATCCAATTTGGATTAAGAAGAGCTTGTTCTATGGTTTTGGGTTCGATTTTAGATGTAAGTGAGATTTGACTTAGATTTCTATAAGATGCCCTAGTCCAAACTCCTAAATTTGGATAACCTAATACTTGATTAATTGGATGATTAATTTGTACTCTAAATTGATTCAGATTAGGGTTTACACTTGATTCATTTTGTGGGTTAGGTTCAGGTCTAACTTCATTTTCTAATTCTTTATTGTTTAATTCAATGCTTACTTCAGATTTCATAGGAATGTTTTCTTCATCAAATACTACATTAATTGTTTCTTCAATTTTTAGGGATTCATTGTTATATACCCTAAATGAAGGTAGGAAACTTCGCTTTCCACTTCAACTCGGTCGCTTATTCATGGCGATCCCTTTTACATCCCCGGATAAAAAAAATTTATCCTTGACAAGAGGTATTGCCCAAGCAACCTTGTCATCGTCGTGCAATTCGATTAGAGTAGTCACTTGAACAAACTTGTTGTTCAAGCGACCAACCTCTATTTTACGAATAGCCGCGGAATAGACGATGTACGGATCGCCGAATTTTGTGTTTATGTTCGGGGTCCAAGTTATATTAGCCACAAACAGAATATAACATTCATATAATTGAAAAACAAATATAAACATGTTACACATGAAGATAGATAAGTGATATACCTCTCGATCTTCTATTGTATGACCTTCCTCCTTTCTGACGTCGTGTGAGCGACGATCTACCAAAAGTTGAAGCTACTAGATCACCAATCTTCCTTCCTTGCTCGTTCCAAGCAAGATGAAGAATAGAAACAAGACCCTTCTCCTTCCTTTAGCCAACCAACAAGCAACAAGCAAGTTGCTTGCTGCCGGCCAACAAGGAGAAGGAGAGAAAGATGAATGCTGGCCAAAAGCTCCAAGGGAGGACCCTAAGCCTTGGTTCCACCGACAAAGGAGAAGAGGAGAGCTAGGTTTTGACGCCGGCCAAAGAAGGAGAGGAGTTGTATGGACGCCGGCCACCAAAGAAGAAGAAGAAGACAAGGAAAGAATTTCCTTATTTGGTGCCGCCAAGCTCCAAATCCTAGCTCCAAGCTTCTTGCCGCCAACTCGAAAGCTCCCTTGCTTCTAATTGCTCTCCACGCCAACCCTAAAGCCTCCTTTTATAGAGTTAGGGATAAGCCTTGTTTTAATCTCCACCATTGGTTCTAGGGATTTAATCTCAACTGTAGGATCTAGTGATTTAATCTCAACCATCGGATCTAGAGATTTAATCTCTACCTTTGGATCTAGAGTTTTGTTTCCATCCATTTGATCTAGGCTTTATGAGGTATTAATAGGCTAAAATAGGGACCATGAGGAGGAGTTGGATCTTGGCAACCCAATGGATCAAGCCCACATAAAGTCTGATCCATTAATGATAATCCAATCCACTAAAGGATTATCATTGATCTACCTCACCAACTCCCATAAGTTAATATGAGCTCCATATATTATTTGTATATTTTCTCCCCGTGTTTAAGATCTCGAATGTCTGTCGATTAATTAATTTACTGACCATTAATTTTTCAACATCTAAATCCATGAGTAGTACCACTCAACCTTTTCATCGTGCCGGACCAAGTCCACCTGCAGGGTTTACATGATACACCTTATGAGTTCCTCAAGGGGACATCATCATCCTAATATATAGGACACGGTTTCCTCCTATAATCAACGACACACCATATAAATAATATCATTTCCCAACTTACCGAGCCTATCGATTTAATCTATAAATCTCGCCCATTGGTAAATCAAAGAAATGAATACTAAGTATATGTGCCCATTTTTATATCAGGATTAAGAGTATGTACAATATAATATCTAAGGTCTGATTCGATTATGTTGTCAACAATGAATCGAATCACCTCTAAGTCAGTCCTGCTCAATACACACAAAGTGTACTAGTGTGATTTTATGGTCAAGGAAAACCAATACCAAATCACACTACAACCATACCAATGGTTTGTCCAAAGTCATCTCGGTTGTGAGCCTATA
This sequence comes from Wurfbainia villosa, assembly GCA_025175895.1. Classification (NCBI taxonomy): domain Eukaryota; kingdom Viridiplantae; phylum Streptophyta; class Magnoliopsida; order Zingiberales; family Zingiberaceae; genus Wurfbainia; species Wurfbainia villosa. The sequence continues at coordinate 6,446,919 of CM046009.1, forward strand.
CTTATACTTTACAAGGAGCCGATAACATGATCTCCCGTGTGACACCACACACCATGTTATCTATAATGTAATGTATTAGACAATATGCATAACCATAAAAATATGCAAACAATGATCATGTGATTCTTATTTCAAAGTAAAGATGTTCGTACAAAAGATAGACTTTTCAGTATACATCCCAATAATCTCCCACTTCTACTAAAAGATTATGTTGTCCTCAAACTGCCATACATCTGATCCCCATTCCCTCCACATGCTTATCAAAAGCTCTCGTCGGAAGGGCCTTAGTGAATGGATCTACCAGGTTATCCTCCGACGCAATCTTGGCCACAACAACTTCTCCTCTCTTTACAATTTCACGTATCAGGTGGTACTTGTGCTCTATGTGTTTACTTGCCTTATGGGCTCGTGGTTCCTTCAAGTTTGCAACTGCACCACTATTATCACAATAAATTGTGATAGTTCTGGGCAAACCAGGAATCACATATAAGTCCATCAGGAAGTTCCTGAGCCACACAGCTTCTTTGGCCACCTCAGAGGCTACCACATACTCAGCTTCAATGGTGGAGTTCGCTATGCATTTCTGCTTGACACTCCTCCATACAATGGCTCCACCTCCCAAAGTAAACACAAAACCTGAGGTAGACTTACTGTTATCCCTATCTGATTGGAAGTCGGAATCTGTGTAACCCACAGAGAGTAATTGGTCTGCCTAGTAAACTAGCATATAATCCCTAGTCCTCAGCTACTTCAATATATGTTTTACCGCAGTCCAATGTCCCTGTCCGTGATTACTCTGATATCTGCTAACCATGCCCACGACAAAGCAGATATCTGGTCTCGTACATAGCATCGCATACATGAGGCTTCCTACCGCCGAAGCATAAGGAACCGTCTTCATCTCCTCTATCTCCTCAGATGTTCTAGGACACATCTCCTTAGATAAAGGAACTCCATCCCTGAAAGGTACAAAACCTTTCTTGGAGTTTTTCATGCTAAAATGATTCATAATAGTGTCTATGTATGAAGCTTGAGATAAGCACAACATCCTTTTTGTGCGATCCCTTATAAACTTGATCCCAAGGATGTGTCCCACTTCTCCCAAGTCCTTCATATCAAACTGTTTGGACAACCATACCCTTACGTCTGATAACACCTTGACATTGTTGCCAATTAACAAAATATTATCTACGTATAGTACAAGAAATACCACTACGTTTCTGTCACATCTCTTGTATACCCAAGACTCATCCGGACTTTGAATAAATCCATAAGACTGGATTACCTCATCAAATCGGATGTTCCAAGACCTCGAAGCTTGCTACAATCCATAAATGGACCGATTAAGCTTACATACAAGATGCTCTTTGCCCTTCGCAATGAATCCCTCTAGTTGCTTCATATAGATGTTTTCCTCAAGACTTCCATTAAGGAAAGCTGTCTTGACATCCATCTGCCACACCTCATAATCCATATGAGCTGCAATGCATAAGAGAATCTAAATAGACTTAAGCATGGCTACCGGCGAAAAGGTCTCCTCATAATCGATACCCTCTTTCTGAGTATACCCCTTCGCAACAATCCTCACTTTGAAGGTCTCAACCTTCCCATCTATTCTTCTCTTTCTTTGGTAGATCCACTTGCATCCAATGGTTTGTACACCATCGGGTGGTTCCACTAGCTCCCAGACCTGATGTGAATCCATAGATTTAATCTCAGTATTCATTGCTCTTTGCCAAGATACTGCATCTCTATCTTGGATTGCCTCATCATATGTCCAGGGATCAGGTTCATGTTCGCTAGGGACCAAATCAGAAGATTCTCCCAAGAACATGAATCTATTAGGTTGTCTCACAACCCTCCCACTACCACGAGGTATCACCTGTGTATCCTCTATGACACGCGGTGCAATGGCTTGTGGTATATCCTCTTGTACCGGTGGTATTGAAGAAGTGACTTCCCCTTTTAATTCCTCCAGAACAATTTTACTCATGGGCTTGTGGTTCATCACATAGTTTTCCTCTAGAAATCTGGCGTTCGTGGTAACGATCACCCTCTGATCTCTAGGGCTATAAAACAAACCACCCTTCGTTCCTCTAGGATAGCCAACAAACATGCGTACTTCTGTACGAGGTTCCTGTTGGTGCAGTAGGCACCTAAGTTGAACCTAAGTTTGATTATAGCAAACAATACAACGTTAAGCTCACGTCGTTATCTCACGAGCTGAATCGAGTGTGCAGAAGATTGCTATAGCTAGAGCTGAATGCTAGCGACACCCGGAGAAAGCCGCGGTGGTCGGGCGACACTCGAGTGACTTCGGAGGGAGCCGAAGGAATCGAGTGGAAGGTTGGAAGCAAAAGCAACACGTAAGTATCGAGGTAAGCTCGTGTGTGCGAGCGTAAGTAAGTTCGTATCCTCCTTACGGGGATGGTCTTAAGCGTAGATCCGACCAAAGACATCCCATCGATGGTCTAGGTCGAGATCGGACGGTCGAAGACCGTCGAAATAATTTTTTCTTTGAGCTAAATTTGCCTTGCAGCTAGCATCGCTTGATTTGCCCGGCTTGGAGGACTCGACGCTTCTTCATCCCGATTGTCTCGTTTATCGTCAAGACTGATCGATGCTACCATCGATCGATGATGGCCATCAGTCGACTGATGGTCAATGATCAGCTTCGAGGAGTCAAGGCTTATCACCCCATTTCAAGGAGGTTTTGTGTCCATTTGTGATTGGTTGAAGACCCATTCGATAAGGGGCTCAAAGGCTATAAAAGGAGGGCTTGTCTTAGTATTTTTAATCAATTAAAAAGGCTTCCAAGTGCTTCCGATACGCTCTGACTCTCCGACATCCCTACGATGAAGCACTGCCGAGACGACGACTAGAGCTTCAACCTCCAACCTTTGAAGTCGTCGGTAACGAAAGTTTAAATTGTATTTCAGTTTATTTTTTAGTAAAGCTTTCATTATAACGAGGAGAGGGGGAGTGTCCCTCTACCTCGAGCTTTTGTCATTTTGTGTATCCGTCTAATTCCTACCTCCAACGAGGAGGAGTTCTTTAGTAGTTTGCCCTCCATACGTGGTCAAGGACCACTAGGGCCTTGGAGTAGTAGCCTTCGGCTACGAACCAAGTAAAACCCTTGTGTCTATTGTCTCGCTTGTTTTGTTTTTATCTTCCGCTGTGTCTACTCGCATTTTAACGAACGATTTTGAACAAAAAATTTCTATTGCTATTCACCCCCCCCTCTAGCGACCTGCTCGATCCAACAGTTCCAACTTACCAGCATCCACCTTCAGAACATGTGCTGGACTCCCCCATATTCGAAAATGTCTTAGACTAGGCTTTCGCCCAGTCCACAATTCTGTGGGAGTAGAAGGCACTGATTTAGATGGAACCAAGTTCAGAATGTACACCGCCATTTCTAGAGCATATCCCCAGAACGAATCTGGCAACTCAGAATAACTCATCATCGATCTAACCATCTCCATAAGGGTCCTATTCCTTCGCTCTGCTACACCATTCTACTGGGGTGTGCCAGGTGCAGACAATTGGGATTGAATCGCAGCCTCTGATAAGTAATTCCTAAACTCTCTCAAGAGGTACTCACCACCACGATCAGATCATAGTGTATTGATACTTTTACCTTGACATTTCTCCACATCAGTCTTGAATTCTTTGAACTTGTCAAAGCATTCAGACTTGTGGCGCATCAAGTATATGTATCCATATCTCGAATAATCGTCTATAAAAGAGACAAAATACTCAAAACCACCTTTAGCCTGGATTGACATAGGACCACACAAATTAGAATGAACCAATTCTAAAACATCTTTGGCTCTATACCCCTTGGTCTTAAAAGACCTCTTGGTCATTTTACCCTCCAAGCAACATTCGCAGGTTGGGAAATCCTCCACTACTAATGAACCCAGAGGTCCATCAGCTATCAACCTTTGAATTCTTCTTAGGTTAATATGACCAAGTCTTCGATGCCAAAGATATGTTTGGTTCATCTTTGAAGGTTCTTTTCTCTTATTGGAATTAGAAGATGAGTTATTAACTTCAATTTGCATCGTGGGAGCTTTTGGTTCAAGTGTGAATAGATTTCCTATCAATGCACCTGAACAGATAATGTCCCTATTCCTTTTTATAATAACTCTGTTATTAAAAGAAATAGAATATCCATCCATAAATAATTTAGAAATTGAAATTAAATTCTTTCTAAATAAGGGTACATAAAGGCAATTCTTAAGAACCAAAACTTTATTTTTCACAAAAGATAAATAAACGTCTCCCACTGCAACAGCTGCCACCTTCGTGGCATCGCCCAAGTACACGGTAATCTCCTCGTCAGCCAGTCATCTGGTTTCCTAGAACCCCTGTAAAGTATTGCAGACATGATCAGTGGCTCCCATATCTACACACCAGGTGCTGGTAGATAACACCGCTAAACATGTTTCAACGACTAGACCAAAAGATATATCCTTCTTCCGTGTCCACTTACAAGTGAAGCACTTGCCTTCGACTTCTTCACTCCTCCCGAGTTCCTCTCACCTTTCTAATTTGTTTCTTCTTCTTCTTGCCTTCGCTTAGAAGTAGAAACCTTTGGGTCACCATGGCATTCCGAGCACTGATAAATAGCCCTCTGTCAGCCGGAGTTCTCGAAGCTCCGCCAATGAATACAACCTCTTGTTCATGTTGTAGTTCAGGCGAAACTGCTCAAAACTCCTAGGTAGAGACTGGAGAATGATATCGACCTAGGTTTCCCCATCGATCTTAGCTCCGAGGACTTCCAACTCATTCAAATGAGCCATCATCTTGATAAGATGATCCCTCACGGGTGTTCCCTCGATCATGGTGGTCATCATCAAGTTCCTCATGGCTTCCTGCCTAGCCCCCCGATTCTGGTGTCCGAAAATCTCTTTTAGATTGAGCATCATGTCATAAGCAATGGGCATGGCTTGATGTTGATGTTGCATTAAATTTAACATAGATGCCAAAATAAAACACCGCGCCATCTCATCTGCCATTATCCACTTCTTATAACCCTCTTTCTCCATTTCCCTAGAATCATCTGCAGGCTTAGGAGGGCACTCTTCGAGGAGTACATATTTGTATTCCTCGACAGTCAAGACAATGTCAAGGTTCCTCTTCCAATCAACATAGTTGGGTCCAGTAAGTTTATTCTCTTTCAGTATCACAACAAGCGAGTTGAAAGTCATTTTGAAAGAAAACCTAAGAATCACATAGATCAAAACATTAGATTTCAAAAAATTATTGATTCCTCAAACAATAATATTTTAAAATCAACCAACACATCAAAACACCGAGAATTTCATATGCCACGATAGTGTGGACGTATACGAATTCTACATTTGTAAGAGGAGGTTTTACCCATTAATTTTACTATCTTGTCAACCTAACTTTTTGACAAGTAAAATTAATAGTTGGTTCCTCTTTGGCCCTACATATAAAAGCAGTGACTCAGATGGGGAGGATACTTATATTCATTTCTAAGTGTTCACCATTACTCGATACCAAGATAATTATCTCGGGTTATGTGCCTTCCGATGGGGAAGTACACACGCTCCTTAATAATTTCCTATAACCATATTTGACCTTGTGATCCACAAACAAACTCATCCGATGGGGAGGAAGGCACTCAGAGCTGACGCGCAAGTTTGTTTGCATCACATGTCAAATTGTAATGGAGGCCGTGGGAATTTATAAAAATAACCCTCTCCCACTTAGTAATTTGAAATTGAGGAATTTTCTAGCCTACGACATGCATATCAAACAATAAATAATAAATATGAAAAATAAAATTTTTCCAACTATTATGGATTTTGTCTTCAATATGTCTCTCGTCGTATCGCCTTCTCGTCCGCTCCTCCTACGCCATGTACGAGCCATCCGGAGATCCGAGCTGAGACTAAATTCTATTTTAATTTACATCCATCGATCCTATACTCCACGAGAGAGTGTACATGAAATCTAGATTGAAAGTAAACTAAAATAAAAAGTGTGGCTAAACAATGTCGTATCTAGTTTACAAAAAATCAAATACTAGCCTTGTCAACCCCGAGGATTCAACAAAATATACATTTACACACATACAATCACATACACACATACAACCAAAGAGTTAACCTACGCATATCCTACTATTGTCCGGCACATATAATATATGAAAAGTGCATAAAAGTAACCGAATCCTAAACACACAAAACTGGAAACCGTGGCTCTGATACCACTTGAAGGTAGGAAACTTCGCTTCCCACTTCAACACGGTCGCTTGTTCATGGCGATCCCTTCTACGTCCCTGGATAAAAAAATTTATCCTTGACAAGATGGATTGCCCAAGCAACCTTGTCATCGTCGTACTATTCGATTAGAGTAGTCACTTGAATAAACTTGTTGTTCAAGCGACCAACCTCTATTTTATGAATAGTCGCGGAATAGACGATGTACGAATCACCGGCTTTTGTGTTTATGTTCGGGGTCCAAGTTATATTAGCCACAAAATAGAATATAACATTAATATAATTGAAAAACAAATATAAACATGTTACACATGAAGATAGATAAGTGATATAGCTCTCGATCTTCTATTGTATGACCTTCATCCTTTCAGACGTCGTGTGGGCGACGATCTACCAAAAGTTGAAGCTCCTAGATCACCGATATTCCTTCCTTGCTCGTTCCGAGAAAGAGGAAGAGTAGAAACAAGACCCTTCTCCTTCCTTTAGCCAACCAACAAGCAACAAGCAAGTTGCTTGCCGCCGGCCAACAAGGAGAAGGAGAGAAAGATGAATGCCGGCCAAAAGCTCCAAGGGAGGACCCTAAGCCTTGGTTCCACCGGCCAAGAAGAAGAGGAGAGCTAGGTTTTGATGCCGGCCAAAGAAGGAGAGGAGTTGTATGGACGCCGACCACCAAAGAAGAAGAAGAAGACAAGGAAGGAATTTCCTTATTTGGTGCCGCCAAGCTCCAAACCCTATCTCCAAGATTCTTGCCGCCAACTCCAAAGCTCCCTTGCTTCTAATTTCTCTCCATGCCAACCCTAAAGCCTCCTTTTATAGGGTTAGGGATAAGCCTTGTTTTAATCTCCACCATTGGTTCTAGGGATTTAATCTCAACCGTCGGATCTAGTGATTTAATCTCAACAGTCGGATCTAGAGATTTAATCTCTACCTTTGGATCTAGAGTTTTGTTTCCATCCATTGGATCTAGGCTTCATGAAGGTATTAATAGGCTACAATAGGGACCATGAGGAGGAGCTGGATCTTGGCCACCCAATGGATCAAGCCCACATAAAGTCCGATCCATTAATGATAATCCAATCCACTAAAGGATTATCATTGATCTACCTCACCAACCCCCATAAGTTAATATGGGCTCCATATATTATTTGTATATTTTCTCCCCGTATTTAAGATCTTGAATGTCTGTCGATTAATTAATTTACTGACCATTAATTTATCAACATCTAAATCCATGAGTAGTATCACTCAACCTTTTCATCGTGCCGGACCAAGTCCACCTGCAGGGTTTACATGATGAACCTTATGAGCTCCTCAAGGGGATATCAACATCCTAATATATAGGACATGGTTTCTTCCTATAATCAATGACACACTATATAAATAATATCATTTCCCAACTTACCGAGTCAATCGATTTAATCTATAAATCTCGCCCATTGGTAAATCAAAGAAATGAATACTAAGTATATATGCCCGTTAATATATCGGGATTAAGAGTATGTGCAATATAATATCTGAGGTCCGATTCGATTATGTAGTCAGCAATGAATCGAATCACCTCTAAGTCGGTCCTTCTCAATACACACAAAGTGTATTAGTGTGATTTTATGGTCAAGACAAACCAATACCAAATCACACTACAACCATACCAATGGTTTGTCCAAAGTCATCTCTGTTGTGAGCCTATACTTATACTTTACAAGGAGCCGATAACATGATCTCCCGTGTGACACCACACACCATGTTATCTACAATGTAATATATTAGACAATATGCATAACCATAAAAATATGCAAACAATGATCATGTGATTCTTATTTCAAAATAAAGATGTTCATACAAAAGATAGACTTTTCAGTATACATCCCAACAATATAGGCTTTACTAGTAGTTGAATATCCTAGAAATATGTCGGTAATTATTTTAGAGATAAATTTTCCTAAGTAATCTTTTGTATTTAGTATGTGTATCTATTAGGTAAATTATATTCATTCAACATGGTCCTAGCAATCTCTTGTAGGGTTTTATTTTTCCATTCAACTGACCCATTTTGTTGAGGGGTCCTAGGGTATGAAAATTCATGGTGGTATCCGTTTTGATTATAAAATTCGGTAAACTTGTGATTTTTGAATTCTCCACCATGACCACTTCTAATTATTTAAATCCATAAGTTCTTTTAATTTTCTATTAATTTACATAAATTAGTAAATTGATCAATGGTTTCATTTTTATGTTTTAAAAATTTTACCCAAGAAAACCTAGAGTAGTCATCTACTATTACTAAATAATATTGACTTCTATTGTGAGTCAAATAGGTCTAAGTGTAGAAGCTCAAGAACATTTTTAGTTCTTTCTTGATTAGTCAATTTATGTAAAGCTTTAATTTATTTCCCTTGTTGACTTGCATCACAAATTTTATTTTCTAACTTGCCTTGTTTAGGTAAACCTCTAACTAGATCATTATGACTTAGTTTATGTGTAAGTTTTAGATGGGAGTGGCCCAGACGTCTGTGCCACAATCATGATTCCTCTTGTTGTGTCATTCGACACTTAGTTGAGAGGTTGGGTAAATTTATTGTATAGATATTATTATTTCTAATTGCCCTAAGTATTATTTTTGAGCAATCATTATTTTTAACTAAACATTCATCTAGTAAAAATGTAACTTTATAACTATTATCACATAATTGACTAACACATAAAAGATTAAACTCAAAATTTTCAACTAACAAGACTTGGCGTATTATGAAGTTGGAGTTAAGCTCAATATCATCTGATTCGATGATTCTGAGTCTCCCAATGTTTTTGAAAGCTATTGATCCTTGATTTTTGAATATTAGCTTCATAAACTTTAGTCAGTCTTCAGTCATATGTCAGGAGCACCCACTATCCTGTTGGTGCAATCAGCTCAGGTCATGATTGACCAGACTCAAGTTGGACTCGAGTAGTGTTTTGATGTTTGACAATATTTTGGGGAGATTGTTGGTGCAATCGACCCGGGTCATGATTGACCAGACTCGAGTTTGACTCGAGTGGTATTTTGATGGTTGAAGATGGTTTGAATTTTGTTTGACTATATGGTTGACATGGGGTTGACCCTATGATGGAAGTTCAAGCATGGATCTTGGCAAAGGGAAGTCCAAGCTTGAGTCTTGGCAATTGGAAAGTCCAACATGGGTTGGAAAGGAAAGTCCAAGCATGGGTCTTGCAAGGGAAAGTCCATGCTTCAGTTTTTGCAAATAGAAAGTCTAACATGGGTTGGCAAGGAAAGTCCAAGGGGTGATATTGGTAGTGTAAAGTCCAAGGGTGGAGTCTTGGCAGCATAAGTCTAATGGTTGGCAGTGTAAAATCCAAGCGGTAGTCTTGGTAGCGTAAGCCCAATGTGCTTTGGCGGTATAGACCAGCTTAGCATGACAATAACCGATGGAAGCACCTGAAGGCTAGCATATGGGTGAACAAGTCATGGATGACTTGGAGGGATCCGATAGGTGTGAGGCTGACGGAGGTGGCTAGAAGGCTTAGGTCTAGGCTAAGGGTGGTCTAGCAAGTATGAGGGCATCATACTTGAGGTTAAACCTCATGTTTGAGGTTATCAGTTGACTGGGGCTTTGGACCAGTCAATTGGTCAAGTGTTTTGATACTTGGTAGCTGAGTTGACTCGTGGTAGTCGACTGGGATTATATCTAGTCGAAATACTCAGAGTCGACTGATGTTCGACTGTAGGAATACGAGAGAAGAATGCTAGGTAGCCGACTGGCCAGTCAGCTACGACCCTAGTAGTCGACTGTTGGGTTATGGAAATTGACTGCCAGTGTATCCATTGGAACTTATCCAATATGGATTAAACCATTGTCTCACAATGGCTATAGGAGCAGTCGACTGATGGTCTCGATCAGGCGACTGCTAGGCAGAATCCAACCTGAGGTGAAGCTTTAAAAGGAGCTCGTGGAGGAGGATTTGGCGAAGGTTCTTTGAGGTGATTTGAAGGGGATTTGCTGCTGCAATCCAGACCTTCAAGGCTCTTCTCAAGCAACCAAAGATCAAGCAATCAAAAGTGTTGGTGCAATCAGCCCAGGTCATGATTGACCAGGACTCGAGTTTTGACTCGAGTGATGTTTTGATGTTTCGACAAAAACATATGACAATGTAATTGTCATGGGAAAGTCCAAGTCTTGTGTACTTGGCATGGAAAGTCCAAGTGGAACACTTGGCATTTGGTAAAGTCCAAGTCTTGAGTACTTGGCATGAAAAGTCCAAGTGGGACACTTGGCACATGAAAAGTCCAAGCATGGGTCTTGGCAATGTAAAAGTCCAACATGGGTTGGCAAGGGAAAGTCCAAGCATGGTCTTGGCATTTGAGAAGTCCAACATGGGTTGGCAAGGGAAAAGTCCAAGCATGGGTCTTGGCAATATAAAAGTCTAACATAGGTTGGCAAGGGAAAGTCCAAGCTTGAGTCTTGGCATGAGAAGTCCAAGGGGTTTGATATTGGCTGCGTAAAGTCCAAGCGGGAGTCTTGGCAGCATAAGTCCAATGGTTGGCGGCGTAAAGTCCTAGCGGAGTCTTGGCGGCGTAAGTCCAATGTGCCTTGGCGGTGTAGACACCGTTAGCATGACATAGCCGATGGAAGCACCTAGAGGCTAGCGCGATGGATGAACAAGTCATGGATGACTTGGAGGGATCCGAGAGGCGTGAGGCTGATGGTGGTGGCTAGAAGGCTTAGGTCTAGGCTAAGGGTGGTCTAGCAAGTATGGGGGCACCATACTTGGGTTAAAACCTCATTTTTGAGGTTGGCAGTCGACTGACATTATGGCCGGTTCGACTACCGTGAGTCGACTTGAGTTCGACCGCGCTTTAGAGCCGAAATGCTCGCGCCGATCGCTCATTGGAGCAATGATCGGTGTCGACGCGATAATCGCCAAGGGTCGCAATCGACAATCACCCAATGTCGAGCACGAACACTCGTAGTTGATGGCGGCTACGGCGCCGCATGATTGCCAATGTTGGCAGTCGACTGCCAAGAGATCCGTTGGAGTTTTTCTAGCGTGGATCGAGCCGTTGTCTCACAACAACAGTGGCATCAGTCGATTGGTGACTTATGGCAGTCGACTGATGGGCGAAAATCCAGGTCGCGCGCAAGGATTAAAGGAGCTTGATGGGAGGGTTTTTGGCATCAGTTCTTAAGCGATTTCTTGGACGTTTTGAGGCAATTTGCTGCTGCAAATTAGGGTCTTCAACCACGGTTCAAGCGATCAACAAGCAAGCAATCAAAAAGCATTTGTAAAGCTTTTTCTTTACTTATATTGCATTGTATCTCATTGTATTTGATTGTATCTACTTAGATTATTGTTGTAATCTTTTGTATGAGGTTTCTCCACCTCCGACTTGTTGTCGAGAAGGAGTATTATTGCTTAGTGATGTTGTTTGCATCGCTAAGGCTCATTTGAGCTCAATCCATGGAGTAGGAACCCTAAGGTTCCGAACCACGTTATATCTTGTGTATTGTGTGTTTGTGTCGTGTTTTATTTTTATTATTGTATAGTCCACAGCATTAACAACATTGTTGCAGGCACACAATCGTTATCCATCAAGACGTACAAACACGCTATTCACCCCCCTCCTCTAGCGACGGTCAATTCCCCATCATGTCCAACATCCATTGATCCTACACATATAGTAGTTGGATCGGATATTAGAATTTTAAATTGGTTTAGAAGTTTTAAAGCTAAGATTCATCTCACCCATTCTACATGATCAATCATGTTAACCATATATGTTATGTGAGATGACTTTTGAATTTCACTTAGTTAATTTTAATGATTTGAAAATTATTTAACCTTGGGTTAAATTCAGATTTAACCTTTAGTTAGTTAAGTGAACCTTTCAAAAGATGGCTTCCAGGTTGTTGCGAGGCACAGAGGCCTTCTTTGATCGGAACAACGACCACTTCCTTAGACATAGCCAACTTAAGAAATTGTACACTTAATTCACTTTAGGGTTAAGTACTGGTCTAACTAGTTTAGGATGTGGTGAGATAGCTTCAGCTAGTTTCACTTAGCCAAGTGCACCAAGCTAGATACGCCTTATCTAACCCGGATACATGAGACTTCATTTCCCTAACGTTCTATCATCTCACTGCATCCTGATACTATGTTGTCAAGTTTAAATTAACCATTAGTCATATCTAATCGTTCTAAACTAAGCAACAAAAAAAATAACTAAGCATGCAAAGCTAAATTAATCAAGTAATTGAGCACACAATTTTAGTATTGGCTTTCCCTAGATCATTGAATTGATACGATCTATCCACATGATAGATTTAATCTTTGGGAACCGAATACAGTTGAACCTAATTGTGATGTTAAGATGGTCTTAGGGACTCATGCTTGTATTCTTCTATTATTACAATTTATGATTGACATGTATGATCTATTCATTGTTCTAAACCCAAGTCCGACCTTGTTGTAGACAGCTTTTTGCAATCCAAGAAGTAGGTTAAGACCCTTTGATCCCAATGTGAAACTTTCCAACGACTTCCTAAGGTCTTGAACTTGCCCTTTCAAGAGAGAATTCTCTTCCTCAAGTTTTTCAACTTGAGTTGAGTTTCCCTCTTGAACTTGACTAATTGAAGAGGTTAGGGTAGCCACATGCTCGAGAAGTTTAACCTCCTTAAGCAATGACTCGACTTTAGATTCAGACTTAGATAATTTCTTATCTAAAAATTTAATGGCATTATATAAGGCATTAACTAAAGATTGACTTACCTTGATTGATTCTTTTGAACCGGATACAGATCTGTGGCTTATCTTAAATTGGAGCTCGGTGTTGGATCCAAAATTGTACTAGGACTCAGACTCATTGTTGGCTTCAAGTTTGGACTCGAATTCTATCGGTCTTGCCATGAATGCAAAGTTGTTGACTTGGTCTTCTTCTTCTTCCGATGATTCCTCCCAAGTTGCATTGAGTGCCTTCTTGATTTGCGGTTGCTTGTTCTTTAGCCTGGACACTTGGACTTGAAGTGACCCTTCTTATTGCACTCGTAGCATTTGTAGTTTTGACTTGGGTCAGGTCTCTTCTCCTTCGTTGGCTTGGTGGGTCGCCTTCTACGCTTGATCATTTTCTGAACTAGATTGAATAGTTCAGTCTCCACCTCTTCATCTAACTCCTAGTCAGACTCATCTTCTTCCGGTGGAGGTTTGCTTTTCCCCTTTCTTTGTCCTGCCAACAAAGCTACACTTTTCTCGACCAGGATTGAGTTAGATTTTTCATGCAATTCAAATTCAAGAAAAAGTTCATCTAACCTTATTTTAGTAAATCCCTAGATACATTGTAAGCATCAACCATAGATGCCCACAAAGTTGTCCTAGGAAAAACCTTAAGTGCATACCTTATGATATCTCAGTTCTCTACCTTTTGTCCAATAGAGTGGAGGTCGTTCATTATATCTTGGATTTGACCATGAAGTTGCGGGGTCATCTCATTGTCCCATATTTTTTAGTTAATCAATTTATTAAGGACCAAGTCCCGTTTACATACCTTAGTGTCGGTGGTTTCTTCGTGTAACTCGGTGAGCCTAACCCAAAGGTCTTTGGTGCTAATGAAGGGGCTGACGCGGTTGAGTTCCTCCTTGGCCAAACTGCATTGCAAGATCTGAGTTGCTTTTGTATCGGCTTTGATTTGATGCTTCATTGTGTTGGTCCACTTGTCGTAGTCCAATGGTTCCCCTTGGTCATTGGTAGGTAAAGCAAAGCCGGTTTGGATAACAATCCACATCTCGACTTGTGTTTTTAAAAAACACTCCATCTGACCTTTCAAATAGAGGAAGTCATCTCCGTTAAAGAACGGAGGGCGAACGGTGCTATACGCCTCAAGGTGGGCCATTTAAAAAAAACTTGTAAAGACACAAACAACAAAAAATGATTCCAAGACTTGGTCTTGGATTAGTAGTGCAAAAAATAAATAATAATAAAACTTTAAACAATAAAAATACAAAGAGAAAAAGTGCACGATCGGTGGTTGCACCGAATCTGAGCGCCCCTGCTTTGATACCAAATGTAGGATCAAGAAATGCTAGGAGGCATGAATAGCATATTTTAAAAACCTTTTCTTTTCTTTTAAAATTGAGAAAATTAAATGTAGCAAAAAAAAACTAATAAAAATAATGAGGCACTTTTTTTTTTACTTGGTTCATAGCCCGCCGGTTGCTAATCCAAGGCCCTTGCGATCCTAGATCGCTTCCGAAGGGCAAAGAACTAAATGCGTCTCTTCCTCGTTGGAGGTAAGAGACCAATAGATTACAAATAATGTGGAGGACAAGGTAACAAACCTACCTTTCCTCCTAACAATTAAAAAAAAAGGAAGAGTAAAAAAATAATACCGACTAAAAGAAGTCTAAGTGTTGGATGCTCGATCGGTGTTACAGCGTAGTTGCATGGTGATGAACACTTTGGATTGATGGAGCACTTGTAAGCTTTTTGTTAACTTCATAAGGGTGATTTACTTCTCCTTTTATAGCCTGGTGCCTTGGAAAAAGTCCAGATCTAGATCCAAATCTTGTGGATCTTTTTTTGAAGTGGTAGCTTATCTTACCTTAAGGTGGCAACATTGATTGATCCAATTCATGACTTGGTGTTTCGGTTGATTCACTGACATTAGTTGACTGTAGTCCAACATTAGTCGATTGGCACCGAGTCGCAAATATTTCCTAGTCGGTATTTGAACGGCTTGATCGGGAATTCTACTAGCTGCTCGGGAACGATTGTTTCTCAATCGTGACTGATTGCTTGGGAATTCCACTAGTCACTTGGGAATTCTACTAGCTACTCGAGATTTCACTAGTTGCTCGGGAATTACACTGGTTGCTCGGAAATTTCACTGGTTGCTCGATAAATGCACTAGTCACTCGGGAATTACACTGGTTGCTCGAGAATTGCACTGATTGCTCAGAAATATGATAGAAAACATATAAAACAAAGTTAGAACAAGAACTATATATAAGACGGTCCTTTACCATCCAATCTCGACTTAGACCTTCCTCAAGGTAGAGGTACAAGACCACCTCTCCTCTTTACAAAGAAAAGCTCGGAAACCAAAAATCTCGAAAACAAAATGGAAGGATTAACTAGACAACTAAAGGTACCGACAAAAACAAAGTCTTGAAATGATGGCATGTCGTAGGCATTGCGGCAGCATTTCAGTGGCATAGAGTAGTCGTTGACGGTGTGGCGTTGTGGGAGCACTTGGAGAGAAATTTTGTGATCCCAAAGGGTGAAATCCCCCTTCTTTTATAGCCCTCCAAATCCTAGCTTGTTGAGATCTAGATCTGAGTCAAAGCTCCTTATCTCCCCAAGATAAGAGGAGCTTATCTTGACTTTCATCGAGCTGGCCATTTTGAATAGCAGCCAACTAATCACCCTCAACAATCGACTGATACTAGGATCAGTCAACTGCCAATAGTCATCAGTTGACTGTTGTACTATTTTCTCAACTACAACAAAGAGTTAGCACGAAAACATAAGTACTGGTAAATTTGACGGCTACTTACCATCCGATCTCGACCTAGACCTTCCACTGGAAGTCTTAGTCAGATCGCCACCTAAAGTCATCCCCGTACAGAGGAATGTAGGGTCGATGGTGGCCGGCTAGAGGGGGGTGAATAGGCTTTATCTCGTATGGTGGAATTTTCTCGTCGATTGCTCGTCTACAAATTTGTTAGCGCAAGCAGAAGCATAAACAATAATGACAAAGCAATAACAAGAATACAAATGCTAACACAAAGTCGTAACGTGGGTCACGGCTCTTGCCGCTAGTCCACGACCCGATTCGTCCACGGTGAATCACTCCGCAAGCTTTCACTATTCTCTCCTTTGCACCAAGCTAGGTGGAGGTAACCTCTTTACAAGAATTCACTCTTCTTACAATGGAATGAGAATTAACACAAGTAGAAGAGTGGAAAATCCTTAGAGCACTTTGAGAGATGTTATGAGTTGAAGCATTAGCCTCCCAAAGCCCCTCACCTCTTCTTTTTATAGAAGAAGAGGGTTTCTTCCCATTGACACAGGACCAGTCGATTGATGCCCTGATCAGTCGATTGATTCCGTAGCCGTTGCCCAATAACGGCTGCTTTCCACGTTGGATTCCATCCAATGGCTCCCACATCAGTCGACTGATCTTGCCATCAGTCGACTGATACTCCGATCAGTCGAGTGCCGGAAGCGAACACTCCATTCTTTGCCTGAAACACTTGTGACCAGTCGACTGATGTCTTCATCAGTCGACTAGTGGTCTCGTAGTCTACTGCCAATCCATGGCAGTTGACTGTTGGCACATGAATCGGACTTGAACACTAGTCGAGTCATAGTCGACTTAGAGTAGTCGACTACCATTACATTGCAGTCGACTGGTGTCGGGAAATCCCATCTGACACTTAGCCAATTGGCTAAGTTCCACCTAAGCACACTACCCCTTCCCGGGTTACATTCGCTCACTCTCATCCCTTGGAGTCCCTCGCCTTTGAAGTTGTCTTTGTCCGCCACGCCTCTCCGAATGCGCTTGTGCCTTCGGCTCTGCAAGTCTACTTCCTCTGGCTTCACTCCAATCTCCTCGTCCGGCGGTCCCTCGGATGCTCCAAGCGCATGGCTTCTGCAAAGTCATCCTTCACCGACTCAAGGACTGAGTCATGAGAGGTGAAACTCGCCAATGCTCCATGTGCGAATTACTAAGTCCTGCAAGACTCCAACACACATATTATTGGATCAAGAAGCGTCGCTAGAGGGGGGGTGAATAGAGATCGTAAATCTTTTCGACATTTCATTCGAGTAGATAATTAAATGAGTAAGAGCAGCGGAAAATAAAGAGACACATTTATTTTTACTTGGTTCACAACCCATCGGTTGCTACTCCAAGGCCCTATCAGTCCTAGACCGCGTACGGAGGGCAAAACACTATAACGTCTCCTCCTCGTTGGAGGTAGGAGACAACGATCACAAAACCAAAAGTACGAGGATGAGGCAACAAGCCTACCTCACCTCGTTACGATTAAAACAAAGAATACAATAAAAACAATTACTTGCTACTGCTGCCAACGAAGGAGATTTGAACTTGTCGTTGCGTCTGCGTTATGATGGCGTTGGAGCGTTGGCATTGTAGGAGCACTTGAGAATAAACTTGATGTGATCTGGAGTTGGAATCCTCCCCTCCTTTTATAGATTTTGGCCTCTGAATATGTCTCCTCTATTTTTGGAACAGATCACGGAGTTGTATAATTTTTATCGCGAAGTGGCCGCGTCAAACCTTATCCGTTTTGACCTAGTGCAAAGGCTGATTCGTCGCCATCAGTCGACTGATGCCTCCCATCGCTTGGATCGATGAGCATCGCTGGATCGCCCAATGTCCAAGAATGATCACAGCCTAGCCACTTCCCTGCAGTAAGAGGTTAGCTCAGAAAATGATAAATGCGACGGTTTCTAACCGTCCAATCTCGACCTAGACTTTCCACAGGAAGTCTTAGTCGGATCGCCGCCTACGGTCATCCCCGTAAAGAGGACACGACCTTACAATCTCTCACTCACGAGCTTTCCTCGATACTTACCTTGTAGCTCTCACTTCCGACCTTCCACTCGATTCCTTCGGCTCCCTCCGAAGTCACTCGAGTGTCGCCCGACAACCATGGCTTCCTCCGGGTGTCGCTAGCCTACAGCTCAGCTTTAGTACTTTTCTGCACACTCAATTTAGCTCGTGAGATAATGATGTAAACTTAACTTTTTGTCTTTGTCATAATCAAAACACAGGTTCGATTATCTAGTGCCCCTACACCAACACATATCAAATCCGAACATCTTAACTTAAGCCCTTTGCCATACACATCAAAACCATATCACGGGTTGATTGCCCTAACAATCTCCCCCTTTTTATGTGTGCCAATCCATTTAAGTTAGGTTAACATTTGATAAAAAATACTAAGGTAGGAAAGCATGTAAATAAACATGATTATCAACTCTCCCCCTTAATACATGAAAGTCCCCCTAAATACAATTCCCCCTTACTTAAACATATATATTTCTCCCCCTTTGACACCATAAAAAATATTAAACAAAGTTTATATAAGCATGACATCAAGTTTAGACGGAAACAAAAGCCAAAACATGCCTTAAAATTGGATAAAAGAAGTTACTGGGCATGTTATCAGTTGATCAGTCGACTGGTTCAGACTACCAGTCGACTAGCACTCTGATTTCGAATTTTCTAATTTTCAGGGTG
Organism: Wurfbainia villosa; assembly: GCA_025175895.1. Lineage (NCBI taxonomy): Eukaryota > Viridiplantae > Streptophyta > Magnoliopsida > Zingiberales > Zingiberaceae > Wurfbainia > Wurfbainia villosa. Next base: position 6,465,432 of record CM046009.1, read on the forward strand.
AATTTCAAAAATATATTAAAAATTCTACAAAATTCAAAAAATCATGAAATTTTGGGATCACATTTCTTTTAAAGTCCTTTATCAAGGAAAAATAGTTTTTCATGAAAAATCATTATATTTTCGAAATTTTTCCTAAAATCCAAAAGCTCCAAAAACAACTAGGATTTTGATCAAGTTTGTATCAATTTTAACACCTATTTTTGCTTTAGATTGTTTCAAAACATGAACACACAGATTTTAAAGTAAGAAATTGTTTTGAAAACATATGAAATATTCAACGATGATCTTTGTAGAATATGTCTATGAATTAAACATAAGTCTTTCCCATGATTGGTCTATTATTGCTATTTTGATACTTTAAATAACCATCTAAATGTCATAGGTATTAGTGGACCATTAGTATCATCCTATCATCTCACTCATGCTAAGTTTTCAATCAAGGTAGCCTATGGTGAGTGTGAGATGTTCCTAAAGGTATTTGTATATACTTAACCATTAATTTCATGCAATTCTATACAAGGTTAAGTATCATTCTAACAACCCATATGATCATAAAGACATATATGAATTAATTTTACATTATGATCATGAAATAAATGTATTTATCAATTTATAATCATGCATTAGGTGTGTAATCATGATAAAAAGTCAAGTATCACCTAGAGCATGATTTGAACCCTAATACCCATGATTATGTGCCAAATATCAAGATCATAAATCATGATTGCAAACAAGTATAACAATTACATTAACTATCATGATTTAAGCATTATTATCAATTTATGGGCACATTATCATCACCCAACACTATGCTAAAAATGTGTATCAACATACATAACACTAAGTGTTGAGCATGATTTAAACTATTTAAGGGTGCATTATCATCACCCAACACTATTTCAAAACCTTAGTCCCGCCATCCTAAGTCAACCAAAATATGATATATGTAAATTCCATATGGTTGACTATCCTAGGGTTTTCCTAACCCTTAAGGATGGATTTTGGAACCCAAAACAAGTTCTTTCCTATTGGGTTCACTAAAAATTCCTTAGGGATCCATTTTCTAGCAATTGTTTTCTTTCTATCTTGAGCCCTAGCAATTAGACATTTATAGACCTTTTCATTTTTATTTTTCTTATATCCTAAGCCTTTCTTGTTGAAGCTTTCCCTTTGGCTCTCTATGATCATGTTAAGGGTGTTGGAGCCAATAGTGAATTTTTCTAGGGCCTTGGTTAAATGATCTACTTTCTCTCTTAAGCCCTATTTTCCTCTATGCATGCATCATTAACATCAAATGGCATATAAAGATCATGTGAGCATGCATCATCATGACTAGAAGAAATATTATCATTAATAGTTAAGCATGTTTTTTCTAATTTTTCTTCTAAGTCCTTAATTTGATCTAGCATGCTTTTGTTCTTCTTTTTAGCCCTAAACAAGTCCTTAGTGAGGCTAGATATCATGGAGACTATTTTCTTGGGTGAGAGATTTGTTACCATAGTTTCCATGTCTTCTTCTTCGGATGCGGAGGATGATGAAGAGCCTCCCCCTTCACTAGAGTTCTCCTCACTTTTGCTTCTTTCTTCTTGCTCGGAGGAGGAGGTGTCTAGGTCATCAAACGCCATCAAAGCGTGGTTGGTGACAAAAGAATTCTCCTCTTCCGATGATGATGAGGAAGAAGGGTCATCCAATGTCCTTGCCTTTAGTGCCTTAGCCTTTCCCTTTTCTTTGGCCTTCTTCTCCTCTTCCTTCTTCTCGCTCCCCTTCTTCTTCTTTTCTCCTTTCTTTCTCCTCTCTTCTTTGCTCTTGTTTAGGAGGGGACAATTATCCCTTATGTGTCTCTCTCCATGGCAATTATAGAAAATCACCTTCCCCCTTGGTCTTCTTCTCCTATCATTAAAATTATTAAATTTAAAATTCTTCAAAGCACGCCTTACCTTCCTTACCATGTATGCTTCTTTCGTGCTATCCATGGAGGATGAGGAGGATGCTTCATCGAAGGAGGAGGGAGTCTCCATCTTCTTCTTCCCTTTGTTGGATAACAATGCCACTCCTCTCGATGGTTGAATTCTTGGCTCTTCTACTACTCCTTCGAGCCTTGTTTCGTGGAGCTCCATGGTTGAGAAAAATTCCTCCATGGTGCTAACTTCTAGGTTCTTGGAGATGTAGAAGGAATCCACCATTGAGCTCCATCTTGAGGACCGGGGAAAGGCATCTATAGCCTTCATTACCATATCTGGTTGGAGAGCTTTTCCCCTACACTTGTCAAACCGATTAGAATTTCCTTAAACCTAGAGTGTAGGGATTTTACCTTCTCTCTCTTTTCAAGTTTGATATTTGATAGTTGGGAGCGAAGTACATCTCTCCTTGCTAGCTTGGCCTCGATGTGCCTTCATGAATCTCTATGAGTTTCTCCCTCATCTCCTTGGTGCTAGCACATTCCCCTATCCGATTCACTTATTGTTGGGGGAGTACGTTGTAGAGGTGATGTTTGGCTTTTGAGTTCGCCAAGTACTCTTCCCTTTGCCTCTTACTCCACCTTGATTTCTCCAATGGTTCCCCTTCCTCATTCCTTGGTATTTCAAAGCCATTTTCCATTATTAATAGAATTTCAAAATCAGTTTCGAAAAAATACCTTCATACGCTTCTTCCATAAAGCGAAATCCCCCTCGAACTTTGGCGGATGAATATTATAGTCGGCCATCTCTTGATGAAGTGTTTGTTGCGGCGGTTAGTCCTCAACAAATGACCTGGCTGTGATACCACTTGTAGGGTCAATGGTGTCCGGCTAGAGGGGAGTGAATTGCCTTTATCACGTATGGTGGAATTTTCTCGTCGATTGCTTGTCTACAAATTCGTTAGCACAAGCAGAAGTATAAACAAAAAAGACAAAGCAATAACAAGAATACAAATGCTAACACAAAGTCGTAACGTGGTTCATGGCTCTTGCCGCTAGTCCATGACCCATTCGTCCACGGTGAATCACTCCACAAGCTTTCATTATTCTCTCCTTTGCACCACGCTAGGTGGAGGTAACCTCTATACAAGAATTCACTCTTCTTACAATGGAATGAGAATTAACACAAGTAGAAGAGTGGAAAATCCTTAGAGCACTTTGAGAGATGGTATGAGTTGAAGCATTAGCCTCCCAAAGCCCCTCACCTCTTCTTTTTATAGAAGAAGAGGGTTTCTTCCCATTGACACAGGACCAGTCGACTGATGCCCTGATCAGTCGACTGATCCTGTAGCCATTGCCCAATAACGGTTGCTTTCCACGTTGGATTCCATCCAATGGCTCCCACATTAGTCGATTGATCTTGCCATCAGTCGACTGATGCTCCGATCAGTCGAGTGTCGGAAGTGGACACTCCATTCTGTGCCCGAAACACTTGCGACTACGGCCGATCGATAAGATCATCAATGATCGCTAATCCATGGCACGGATCATGGTGCATGAACCGATTCACACACTAATCGAACATCCCATCCGACACTTAGCTACTTGTCCATGTTCCACCTAAGCGCACTACCCCTTCCCGGGTTACATTCGCTCACTCTCATCCCTTGGAGTCCCTCACCTTTGAAGTTGTCTTCGTCCGGCCATGTCCCTCGGATGCGCTAAGCACACGACTCTGCAGTGCCATCCTTCACGTCTCGCCCTGAAGTCTACTTCCTCTGGCTTCACTCCAATCTCCTCGTTCGGTGGTCCCTCGGATGCTCCAAGTGCATGGCTTCTGCAAAGCCATCCTTCACCGACTCAAGGACCGAGTCATGAAAGGTGAAACTCGCGAATGCTCCATGTGCGAATTACTAAGTCCTGCAAGACTGCAACGAACATATCAAATCCAAACATCCTAACTTAAACCTTTTGTCACACACATCAAAACCATATCACGGGTTGATTGCCCTAACAAGGAATCGACCTTACCATTACTCACACTCGTGTTTACCTCTGGTCCTTTGTGACTTGTCACTTAGCTTCCGGTCTCCACCTGGATTCTTCGACTCCTTCCAATGTTCTCCCGGTGTATCCTGACCAACACGGTTTCTCGACTCAAGATTCTCCGGGTGTCACTAACCTTCATCTTAGCTTAAACACTTCTGCACACTTAATAGTAGCTTTTGAGATAAAGATAACACCTTAACTTTGAGCCTTTTCTATAATCAAAACCTATGTTTGATTATTTGGTGCCCCTGCACCAACAATCTCCTCCTTTTTGATCTATGGCAAACTGTCACAAAGTTAAGGAGAAAATTAAGTATAAAACGAAGTAGTAACAATACGATTAAATGCTTTTTCAAAATCTGCCCCTTGTGGCTACCTCCCCCTTAACCCTAGGTGAGTTTTGAAAAAGATACTTTTAATTTAAAAAAAATTTTGTTACTCCCCCCTTAACTTTCGCTCTTCTCCTTCTTTTGCCATAAATCAAAAACTTAATAGTTGGGGTTATATATATAAGATAGGGGTTTTAAAGAAAACATTATAAGTACAACATTCATCTAGAATTATTAAAGAACGAAATCAAATATGAGTCCAAGCACGCATATTTTCTTAGTTAGATTGGTTCAAGGTATATCCCTTTGCACCAACAATTGTAAGATTAGTTTTACTAAAATAAGTTTTTGAAACAAAATTTTGATTTTAAAATACCATAAGTTCATTTTCAAAAATACTTTAAAAGTTTGTAATATAACCCTTAAGGTCAGTTTTCTCCCCCTTAGTCAAATACATAAGGTATAAAAGATTTAGGGGGCGCTAAGCCTTGGCCTAGAGAGTTATATATTTAGTATTTGCCAAACATAACTATACGTTAAATGCAACAATCAAGAAAATAACAAGTTTTGAAAGCATCTCGAAGTAGTTATTTTATTCGTATTTCAATCATCCTTAACATCTCACCCATTCTATATGTCTCAAAACATGTTCAGCTTATATATATTGTGAGATGATTTTAACTTGATAGAAAATAGTCAACCTTGGGTTAGATTAGGATTTAACCTTTAGATCATTAAGTAGACTTTTCAAGAAAATGACTTCTAGGTCGTGACGAGGCACATAGGTCTTCTTTGATCGGAACAACGACCACTTTATTAGACAAAGCCAAATTCAAGATAATATTTACTTAAGTCACTTAGGGTTACTTCCTGGTCTAACTAGTTTAGGATACTGTAAGGTAGCTTCAGCTAGTTCAACTTAGCCAATTGTACTAAGCTAGATATGTCTTATCTAGCTCGAATACACAAGACCTTGTTTCCCTAACGTACTATCATCTCGTCGTGTCCTGATACTATGTTATCAAGATTGACTAACTATTGATCCTATCTAACCATTCTAGAAATTATAAGAAAAGACTAAGTATATAAAGTTTGCACTAAGAGAGCGGGTACACAATTTTAGTATTACCTCCCCCTGGACCATTGAACCAATTCGGTCTATCCACATAGTGGACTTGATCCTGGGGAATCCAATACTTATTGGTCCTTATATGTAAATTCAAAAGAATTTTAGGGGCCCATGCTTGGACTCTTTGTTGACTACGATTTACAATAGACATATAAGATTTGTTCATAGTCATTGACATAAATCCGAGTCCGACTTTGTTGTACACGGCTCTTTGAGTTCCAAGAAGTCAGTTAAGATTTTTGGATCCCAATGCGAACGTTTCCAACCTAGCCTCAAGCTCTTGAACTCATCCTTTCAAGAGAGAATTCTTCTCCTCAAGTTTTTCAACTTGAGTTGAGTTTCTCTGTTGAACTCGACTAGTTGAAGAGATTAGAGTAGCCTCTTGCTTGAAGATTTCAACCTCCTCAAGCAACCACTCAACTCGAGACTCGGACTTAGTTAATTTCCTATTTAACAACTTAATATCATGATACAAAATTGCATTTAGTGAATGACTTCTCTTAATCTTTTCTTTTGACCCGGCTTTGAGTCTTCTCTCAAATTCATCCTCGGAGTCGGAGTCGGGGTTGGATTCGCAGTTGGCTTCGAACTCGAACTCAGACTCCATCGGTTTCTCCATGAAAGCTAAGTCATTGCCTTGCTCTTCTTCTTCCTCCCACATCACTTGAAATGCTTGCTTTGGCTACTTGTGTTTTGGCTTCATTTTTCGGCAGTCTGATTTGTAATGCCCCTTCTTGTTGCACCCATAGCATGTATAGGTCTGTGGGGGGTTGCTTGTTCTTCAATTGCTCCCTTTTCTTTTTAATTTTTCTCCGAACTAGATTAACTAGTTCGGCCTCCATCTCTTCTTCAGATTCCGATTCGAATTTTCCTTCTGATTTGGATTCTTCTTCTTCGAGAGGTATCTTGCTCCTTGCTCTTCGTCTTCTTTGTCCTGCAAACAATGCCATACCTTTCTCGACCGGGACTGCATTATTCTATTCATGTAACTCAAATTTGGAAAATAATTTGTTTAATCTAATCTTAGATAAATCTTTAGATACCTTGTAGGCATAACCATAGAAGCCCATAAGGTGGTCCTAGGAAATGTGTTAAGAGTGTACCTTATTATGTCTCGATTTTTGACTTTCTATCCAATTGAGTGGGTCGCTAATAATGTCTTGTATTCTTGTGTGCAATTGTGTAGTGGTCTCGTGTTCCTGTATTTTTAGATTAAAAAGTTTTTTTAAAAGAAGGTCCCTTTTTACATACCTTCGTGTCAATGGTTCCTTAGTGAAGCTCGATAAGCTTATTCCAAAGGTCTTTCGTGCTTATGAATGGTCCGACCTAGTTGAGCTCCTCCTTGGAAATACTGCATTGCAGAATTTGGGTGGCCTTTGCATCGGCCTCCACTTGATGCTTCATGGAGTTGGTCCACTTGTCATAGTCTAGGAACTCGCCGTCTTCGTTGGTAGGCAGCGAGAACTTGATCTGGATGACAATCCACATCTTAACTTGGGTTTTTAAGTAGCACTCCATCCGACCCTTCCAGTAAGGGATGTCATCTCCATTGTAAAACGGCGGTCGGGCGGTGCTAAACCCTTCGAGATGGGTCATCAAAAATGAACCTTGCACACAAATAAAAATGACACTAAAAAGATTGCCAAAACTCTAACCTTGGATTAGTAATGAGGGAAGGGAATTAATCAAAATCTTAAATTAAAATAATATACGAAAAGAAAACCAAAAAGTTGCTAGATTGATGGTTGCACCAAATCTTAGCGCCCCCGCTCTGATACCAATTGTTAGATTGAAATCAAGCTAGAGGAGGGGGGTGAATAGTGAGCTTGAATACTTCTTTTCATTTCAACAATTCTCGAGTAATAAATGCAGTAGAATAAAAGTAAAGGACACTTTGTTTTTTACTTAGTTCATAACCTAACGGTTGCTACTCCAAGGCCCTATGATCCTAGATCGCGTACGAAGGGAAATTCACTATAGATCTCCTCGTTGAAGGTAGGAGGCAACAAATACAATAAAAGATAATCTCTAGGTAGAGGTACAAGATCTCCTATCCTCTTTACAATGAAAAGCTCGGAAACCAAAAAGATTGAATACAAAATGGAAGGATTAACTAGACAACTAAAGGTACCTACAAAAACAAAGGCTTGAAATGTGGTGTGTCGTCACCGTTGCGGTAGTGTTTCGGTGGTGTAGAGTAGTCGTTGATGGTGAGACGTTGTCAGAGCACTTGGAGAGCAATTTGGATGATCTCAAAGGGTGGAACCCCCCTTCTTTTATAGCCCTCCAAACCCTAGCTCGTTGAGATCCAGATTTGAGTCAAAACTGTTGGTAATATATGAGAGATGTCCTAAGGCAATCGCCTTATGTTGGAACCATTTATATGATAAATGAAGATTCACTATTTGAGTATACATGTTTTCATGTATTAGATTAGATCTTAAACTCATTTACTGAATGTCCACGATACGATTCACAGCATGAGAAAATTTATGATTGGATCACCACTAGTGAGTATCTCTACATGTGTAATTGTGATGTATCGAAATTATCCCTAGTCGATGAATTGATGGATTTGGACACCATCAATTCTGTCGAGACTAGCACGAGGTATACTCCTTGGTGTATCCAAGCAGCTGATTCTCACTAGGTGGAGACATTGTGATGTCCGGAGTTAATCGTGGATGCTAGTTATTGTAACTAGTTCATTGGAGTGACTAGCTGTAAGACTTCATATTGTTCTCTGCATATATAGATATGTCAATCAAGTTCTTACTACAGCTTAAGTGCGATGTTCCTTTGACTTGCGATATTCAAGTCATCTTAATCATGAAGACTTATGCTTTGACATCTTAAGCAAGCATCTCTGAGGAGATGTGGACCCGAGATGATTGGGTGCAAGTCGAAGTGATTGAAGGTGTTTGAATAGCCTATAAAGGATTCACCACTCCTTGCAAGGAGATGTATAGCCATGACCTCTCATCGGATTGTTACTAAAGTCTTTGGCCAAAGCATTACATGTTTAGAGTAAGGTACTCTTGGATACATATGCAGTAACTAGAATCCGTAGGACGAGAAAATGATACTTGGGCTAGGTGTGACGTAGTCAACCTAGTGGGGACTAACACTATAGACCATGTCCTGAACCAAGTGGGTATAAGATGAGTGAAGGGAATGGGGCACGAATCATTGTAGCTGCTGAAGGGTTTCAGAAATAGTTCTGGATCAACCGTTGATCTTTTCGATTAATTGGGGATCATGATGTACTACTAGGTGTCACTCATGATCATTCTATAATTAATGGTTAATTATAGACGGCCAACATAAATCGAGAACTTATTTGGTCACACGCACAACGAGCGTAATCCGAAGGATTTAAAACAAGATTGAGAATGAGATTCTCAGACCGAGAGAAACTAGGTTTGCTTGGACCAAACAAGGAGCGAGCATGAAATCATTTCAGTCGCAATGGAAGCATGGATGGGCCATGTCTTATGAAGACATGATGGATGAACCAAATTGGTTTGGTTCTAATCCAATGGTGGAGAATAAACCAAAGGGGTTTGGTTTGTTTTAAACGAATGAACCAAAGTTGGTTCGGTTCGTTTTAACTTAAAATAGACCAAATCGGTTTGGTTTATTTTAACTTAAATTAATGGAGTGGGTTAACGGGTTTTTGTTATGAACCAATAACCATTATAAGAATTTGTTCTCTATAAAATAGGGCTTAAGGGTTTTGTAAAAACCTAATCTAAGCAACCCCAAAGTTGCCGCCCCCCCTTTTTTTCTCCTCTTGTGGTCGGCGCCCAAACCCTAGCCGCCGCCCACCCTTGTGCCGCCGTCCAAGTTGTTGCCGGCATCCAAGCTTCAGTTGGCAATCCTCCGGCGACCCTCCGGTGATCCTTCTTGGCTCCGGTGACCAAGGACTAGCTAGCCCTCTTCCCTTTGGCCGGCACTAACTCCTCCACCAAGCTGTCCAGTTTTCTGGACAGCTTGTTTCCTTCATGTTGGAGCGTAATTGGATGACGTTTGGAGCTCCGACAGAGGCTACTTTGCTGGGGATTCAATCTCCGGTAATCCTCATAGGTGGAAGACGAAGGATTCGTCAAACGGTTGACGAATACCTCTCCGGAGAAGCGAGTTTTTGAGGACTCGTTTTGAATCCGAATTTTGATTCGGATTGTGATCTTCTCTCGATCACATCGTCTTCGACATGAGGCTAGTGATTCATACGAAGACGAGGCTTGTGACTTTGTGAAGTCATCCCGAAGATACTCGGCGTGGATATGGATAGAGGCGATTCTAGCAAGGGTCGCTCCGATTGATGTCTTTCCCGCTACATGTGATACGTCAGGTATACGTAGAATAAATTTCCTTTTATTGCAAAATTTGAAACTACGGATATGTATACACATGTTGTACTATGCATGCGTGTGGTGTGTGTGATGTAATCAATTAGATTTATTTTTTTTTATTTATTCCGCTGCGCACATGTTTACGAAACATGTTCGAATACACACTCGCCGCGCGGTGCCGGAAACCCAAACAGTGGTATCAGAGCCCAGGTTGTGTTTCGACATAATCGTAAAATTGTTTTGCGATAGTCATAATGGTATTTATGGAAATTTTCTACTTTTGAAAAGTTAGAAGTATTTATGGAAATTTTTTAATTTTGGAAAGTCTAGAAGTATTTATGGAAATCTTCTACTTTTGGAAAGTTAGAAGTATTTATGGAAATTGATATTTTCCATAAATAAAATATTTGATTAGATTCAGAAATTTGTTTCCTAATTTAATCATGATTTGATTTGGAAAATAAAATCTTAAAATATTTTATTTCCATAAGTAGTTTTAATGATTTAGGAAATTTGTTTCCTAAATTGACTTTCCTTAATCAACACTTTCCACAAATAAAATATGTGATTAGATTTGGAAATTTATTTTCTAATTTAATCATGATTTGATTTGGAGAATCAAATCTCAAACGTGTTTTATTTCCATAAATAGTTATGACATATAAGGAAATTTTGTACATGTCATAATTTTATGCCATGTAATTGCATTAGATGCATATCATTATGTCATGCATGTCGTGACATGTAGATGTATGTCATATATGTCATGTCATGTAGATAATAGTTATTTGCATGCAAAGAGGATGAGACATAAAAACCCTTACTCAATATTAAAGCCTACACCTTCCATTAATATGGTTAGAACCAGAGTTCCATGTTGGGGGATCGGTTGGCCGGCTAGAGGGGGGGTGAATAGCCCTCGTACGATGGATGTCGTAATTCGTTCGTTCTTCTTGCGTTGCTTGTCTACGATTGTAGTTAGCGCAGCGGAATAACAATAATAATGAAACTAACAACAATACACAATCACACAACACAAGATATACGTGGTTCGGAACCGAATGGTTCCTACTCCACAGGCGAGCTCACCGAGCTCTAGTTATGCGCACGGCACTAACTATAACACTCCTTCTCGACAACACGTCGGAGGTGGAGAAACCTCTCACAAGCAATTACAATGTAATATAGAAATACAAGCAAATACACAAATACAATACAAAAGAAAACTTTCACCGATTGCTTTGATCGCTTTGCTTGTTGCTTGCTTTGATTGGCTCTTGAAGGACTGGAATGCAAACAACAATTCCTCCAATAGCTCCACAAAACCATGGCAAAACCTCCATCTCAAGCTCCTTTATAACCTCGTGATCGAGCTATTTTCGCGCTTAGCGATGACGCCAAAGGCCCCAATCGACCGCCTCTATAGTCGTTGTCTCACAATGGCGGATCCACGCTGGACAAGTTCCAACGGATCACCTCTCGATCGATGATGCCCATCGATCGATCGTCCAGCCCACGGAGCGCTCGCGCTCGTCGTGACACTCCCATCAACGGCCATCCTCTAGTCGACACGCCGACTTAAGTCGATCACACCATGGCACGACCGCTGCACAAAACCCTAGCCTTACACCAGTCGAACTCTAGTCGACTTGGATCACCGAATCGCACCTATGCGCACCGACTGATGTCGGGCAAAACCTCAAACACCAAGTTGTTTGAGCATCCGACCGTCGGGTAAACCCTCAAACATCAAGTTTGAGCCTCCGACACTCAGTCTTAGCCACTTTGCCAAGTCCACCTTATCCCTCATGGAGTTCCCCACCAAAGCTCTCTTCCCTCGGCCTACGTCCCTCGGATGCGCCAAGCGCACGGCTTCGCAACGCCATCCTTCGCGTCTCATGCCCTAGAAGTATGCTTCCCTTTGGGCTCACTCCATTCGCTCCCCGTCCGGCGGTCCCTCGGATGCACCAAGCGCACGACTTTGCAATGCCATCCTTCACCCACTCAAGGACCCGAGCCTAGTGAACTTGCCAAGTTCTCAAGACTTCCCAAATGCACCAAGCGCACGGCTTCGCAATGCTTTGGATTTCCCATGCCAAGCACTAAGCGCACGGCTTCGCAATGCTTTGGACTTTCCCATGCCAAGGCTTCCCCCTTGGACTTCCACACCAAGCTCCATGCTTGGATTTTCCATGCCAACCCATGTTGGACTTTCCCATGACAATCCCATGTCATGAGTTTTGTCTATCATCAAAATACCATCAAGATACTGCTGGGCCGATTGCACCAACAATCTCCCCCTTTTTGATGATTGACAAAATTACCATCTCAAGTCTACCAATTCTCCCATATTGGCAATTCTCATATCCCAATGAGAATTCCAACGAACCTTAATTGGTAACTTGGTAACTTCTCCCCCTTTTTGACATTACATCAAAAAGGTCCTCCCCAAGGGTATGAATGTCTCATATCCCAATGAGATCTTACAATCTCTCCCTTGGAGGAACACATGCCTACAATCTTTCTAGTGATCCCATATCACTTAAAGAGAGGCAACCCAATTTTCCTCCCATGAGAAAATACACATCCATCTTCCCATGATGGATACCTCCCCCTAGAGGCTTACTCCCCCTTGACCATTGCACCAACAATGTCCTTGGAGAGTCTCTAAGCCAATAGGAACATTAAACCAAATCAAAATTAAGGAAAAGTTCAACAATGAACTCTCTTCCATCTTAAAATTGATACTCACCCTCAACCCAACTCCTAATCCATATCCAATGGATTTCCACCCTCTCTAATGCTCTCCCAAGCATATCCTAGGGTAAGGAGTGGTTAGGGGACCAAAACATGGCTAAACATGGGCCTAACTATCAAGTTTACCCGAATCACCAGGCTACGACTCACGATACAATGATCGATTCTGACTTACCATCAATCGACCGCCATTATAGGCGGCCGATCGATAATCAGATTATGCAGCTTAAAATTGATTTTCAATCCATAAGTAAATATACGTAATTTTAAAAATCTTGAAAATGCATACGTATAATACTTATCCTAAAAACTATGGGTGAAAAATATTGAAAAATTATTTTACCCATTAAATTAGGAGATTGATACAAAGTTCAAAATTTAAGAAAAGCTTCAATAAAGAGTCATCTTTGTATCATCCCATTCAATGGTGATAGCTATCAAAAGATAGACTTCACCAAGGTTTTTCAAAATATTTTAAAAATGTTTTTCAAACCTTTATTTTCTTTTTCCTAAACATCTCACCAATATCTAGATGTGTAAAACACATACAAGTCAAATTTTTGTGAGATGTGGGTTTTGTTTTGTTTATGTTTTCATGCATATTTCTAGGCAACATTATTTGATTCCTTTCAAATTATGCCATAGTTCTTAACTCCATTTTAATTCATGCATGATATGATTAAGGCATAGATATGATATAGATAAAAACATATGTCAATATCATGATGTCATGGCATGTGAATGAAACTTAAGCATACATGACATCTAAACATAAATCTAAACATGATCATGACATTTTTATAGATGAAAATGAAAATGATGTCATGACATGGCAAGGCAAATAAAGCATGGCAAGAAAAATATACTAAGGTATAAAATACCTAAGTGTTAAAATCAATTTGCCATTTCTAGGGATTAAATTCATTTTGCCTTAATGCCATTATTTCCTTAGTGTGCCAAAAACCCAAAATAGCACACCACGACCTCTATGACCTAATTGTGCCAATTTAAATCATTTTAAACTTCTCAAACCATATTGGCACACCCTAATGTGTCAACTCACAATGGCTAGGTTAACCGCCCATCCACTTAGGGTTGACACACCCTAACCCATTTAGCGTGAATCGATCACGCTTTTAGGAACCCAATATCTATTGGAGCTCCTTGGGTTAACAAGGTATTCTCTAGGGATAACTTCCCTAGATACCTTCCTAATGACCCTTTTAGGCTTTGAAGCCATAGTCTTTTGGGTCTTTCCTAGGTCAACTTTAGAGGAGACTCCTCCATTGACCTTCTTAGTGGCTACATTTGATTTCTTTGAGGTGTTAGCCACTAAACACATACCATGGCTAGACTTAGGGATGACTTCCCTATTAGCCTTGGTTTTCCTAGACCTAGATGTGGTTCCATAATTAAATGGAATATTATGGTAGGACATAGGTTTGTGACCCAAACTCTTCTTGCCCTTAGATATTTCTTGTTTCCTAGGTCTTGACTTTTGTGCATTAGACCCCTGAACCAAATTTTTTATTATTGCTAGGGTCTTCTCCAATTTTTCTAGCCTTGACCTCAAGGCTTGGTTCTCCACCTCTAATTTCCTCAATTTTGAATTTTCATTAGGTTTAGGGGAAATGTTCTTCTTCTTAGGCATATGCCTAGATTTCTTGGGATTAACAGCCAAGTTTTCTTCAATTTTCCTAATTGACTCCCTAGGTAAAATAGATCTAGTGTTTTGAGTCCTAGGTTTGTCCTTAGAGAAACTAACATGCTTGGCACCTAAGCAATAAACCTTATTATTTCTCTTAGCATGCTTTTCATTGATAATAGCAAGAGAGCTAAAATAATTCTTAGCATTCTTTTTGACTTTAGGAATTAAAGGTGCATTAACTAAATATACCTTAGGGTTAGCTTTAGGAGCTCCCCCTACATGAGTTGCACCTTCTTGCCCTTTCTTCCTCCCCCTAGGGCATTGGCTTCGGTAGTGTCCCTTTTGATTGCATTTGAAGCACACAATGTGCTCTTTGCTCTTGATTTTGGGAACACCTGCATCGTTTGACTTTGGGTTGACTTTTGGTGTCGATGCCTTCTTCTTAGCCAATTTAGGGCATTTGCTCTTATAATGCCCTTTCTCCCTACACTCAAAGTATATTATGTGATTTTTATTTAAAATAATAACACTTGAGTTACCTAGGGAGGTGGTGGAGGCCTCTTGGTCATTTCTTCCGGAGGTAGATGCTTCATTTTGGCTTGGCTCCGGAGTTGAAATCCTTTCCTCCCCCGCAACGCTAGAGGTGGAGGTCTCCACCAAGTCATCCACATCTTCAAAAGTGGATGGTGATTCTTCTTCGGCATTCTCCTCTACTTGTGCCGATTGGGAATTTTCTTGGAATTTCATTACCTTATTCCATAATTCCCTTGCATCCCTATAATCACCCAATCTAGACCAAATAGTGTTAGGTAACAAATCACTAATCAACTTGATTACCTTGAGATTTGTCTTGAAGTCTTTGATTTGGTCTTGGGTCCATTTTGATTTTTCAATGGGCTTGTTGTGTTTGTCCCAAGGCATCTCAAAACCATTTTCTATAATAATCATATAATCAAAATCGGTTTCGAGATATACCTCCATCCGTTTCCTACAACAAGAAAAATCTCCATCGAATTTCGATGGATGGATGAAGTCGGCCATCTTGTAGTGCTCTCGCGGCGGTTAGTCCTTGAAGAGCGACCTTGGCTCTGATACCACTTGTTGGGGGATCGGTTGGCCGGCTAGAGGGGGGGTGAATAGCCCTCGTACGATGGATGTCGTAATTCGTTCGTTCTTCTTGCGTTGCTTGTCTACGATTGTCGTTAGCGCAGCGGAATAACAATAATAATGAAACTAACAATAATACACAATCACACAACACAAGATATACGTGGTTCGGAACCGAATGGTTCCTACTCCACGGGCGAGCTCTAGTTATGCGCACGACACTAACTATAACACTCCTTCTCGACAACACGTCGGAGGTGGAGAAACCTCTCACAAGCAATTACAATGTAATATAGAAATACAAGCAAATACACAAATACAATACAAAAGAAAACTTTCACCGATTGCTTTGATCGCTTTGCTTGTTGCTTGCTTTGATTGGCTCTTGAAGGACTGGAATGCAGCAGCAATTCCCCTCCAATAGCTCCACAAAAACCATGGCAAAAACCTCCATCTCGAGCTCCTTTTATAACCTGCATCGAGCTATTTTCGCGCCTAGCAGTCGACTGCCAAAAGGCCCCAGTCGACTGCCCCTGTAGCCGTTGTCTCACAACGGCCAGATCCACGTTGGACAAGTTCCAACGGATCACCTACCAGTCGACTGATGATGCCCATCAGTCGACTGGTGACCCAGTAGTCGACTGCCCAGTCGGCTACGGAGCGTTCTGTGCTCGCGACACTCCCATCAGTCGACTGCCATCCCTCGGCAGTCGACTGCCAGTCCATGGCAGTCGACTGCCAAGCACAAAACCCTAGCCTTACACCAGTCGAACTCTAGTCGACTTGGATCAGTCGAACCGGCACCTATGCCAGTCGACTGATGTCGGGCAAAACCTCAAACACCAAGTTGTTTGAGCATCCGACCGTCAGGTAAACCCTCAAACATCAAGTTTGAGCCTCCGACACTCAGTCTTAGCCACTTGGCCAAGTCCACCTTATCCCTTATGGAGTTCCCCACCAAAGCTCTCTTCCCTCGGCCTACGTCCCTCGGATGCGCCAAGCGCACGGCTTCGCAATGCCATCCTTCACGTCTCATGCCCTAGAAGTATGCTTCCCTTTGGGCTCACTCCATTTGCTCCCCGTCCGGCGGTCCCTCGGATGCACCAAGCGCACGGCTTCGCAATGTCATCCTTCACCGACTCAAGGACCCGAGCCTAGTGAACTTGCCAAGTTCTCAAGACATCCCAAATGCATCAAGCGCACGGCTTCGCAATGCATTTCTCACCAAGCACCAAGCGCACGGCTTCGCAATGCTTTGGATTTCCCATGCTAAGCACCAAGCGCACGGCTTCGCAATGCTTTGGACTTTCCCATGCCAAGGCTTCCCCCTTGGACTTCCACACCAAGCTCCATGCTTGGATTTTCCATGCCAACCCATGTTGGACTTTCCCATGACAATCCCATGTCATGAGTTTTGTCTATCATCAAAATACCATCAAGGTACTGCTGGGCCGATTGCACCAACATTCCATTTTTTGTTTGGGTTGTTGGACTCTCTCCAAGCCCAGCTCGAACCCGAACATGTTCAAACCATAGAATAGTTTAATTCTAATATGGTAAGAGTCAGAGGTCAATCGTTAGCTTTGGTTGTTGGACTCTCTCCAAGCCGGGCTAATTAGTTGAATGTACTCTAACCATATTAAAACTATTTCTTGATTAATGGGTTGGCTTTAACCTGGAGCATCGACTTGTTGGACTCTCTCCAAGGTCGATGTGAAGGGAGGTGAAGTTGGGTACTATGCATATGATGCATACTTGTTAATGTGTTAACAACCCGATGTATGTGTGAACATTCAATTAGTTGATAGCACATTGTGATAGTGGCATATTTGTGATATGCAATCTGTATATTTGATACCTACCATCGTAGTTATGAATGGCTTATTGGACTCTCTCCAAGGTTGTTCATATCTATGTTGGATATCAGCCCATTTGGAGATGGACCTATGATCTTCCGAAGTGATTTTGAGGTTTTTGAAATTCAAAAAATGAATGGGATTTATAAATGTATGTTGATGCATTTTAAAATCATTTTCTCATATATGCTCGTTTTGTAATTCTAGGTTAATCGATTGATCATGATGTTTTTAAATTTGCACACTATTTTGGATTCAAACAAATTGACTAGGCCTAACTTCCTAGACTAACTTAGAAACTTGAGAATTGTTCTCAAGGCGAAAAAGCTAGCGTATGTCCTTGAAGAGCCTCTTCCCAACCGTCCTAGGGATGATGCAACTCCAGACCAATTGTTGGCCTATCAGAAACATATGACAGATTTTGAACTGGCGAGTTGCATCATGCTAGATGTGATGGTACCTGAGCTGCAAAAGCAGCATGAGCATATGAATGCTAATACCATAGTCTTCCATCTTCATGAGTTGTTTGATGAGCAAGCGAGATCCGAAAGGTTCGAAGTCTCCAGGCTCCTCTTCACCTCTAAGATGCAAGAAGGTTCGTCTGTAGTGCAGTTTGTGCTAAAGATGAACGGGTACATCGAGCGGTTGGACACCCTCAGATTTGTGATGGATCATGAATTAAGTATTGACTTAATTCTGCATTGTTTGCCCAAGAGTTTCTCACAATTTGTGATAAACTATCAGATGAACAAATTAGAATCCACTATTCCTGAGCTCCTCAATATGTTGAAGACTGTGGAGCCTTCTGTGAAGCATGAGGAGAAGGCGGTTCTGTTAGTTGATTCCTCAAAGAAAGGTTCTAAGAGGAAGGCAAAGGAACAGAAGAAAGGGAAGAACAAGATGTTGGATTTTCCCAGCCGCAAAAACCGCTTTTTGCGTTGCGGAAACCTCGGAAGCCCAGGCCACGGATCCGTGCGAAGTATAAAAATAAAACTAACATGTATGTGTTTAATACCTTTAGATCTACTCTAGATCTACATGATAAAAAGTTACCCTTGAAGCGATGCCCTTCGCTTATCCCGCTCGTCCAAATGGATTGCTGGAACTCGAGAGTGTCAAGTGCACACTCCTCTATTGGTATCCACACAAGCAATAGGTGGAGAAAAGATAATCTTGAGTGTGCTAGCACTCCTTGAAGGTCTCGGCAATGGAGGATTGGGAGAGCAAGAGAGGAAGAGAGCCAAGGAAGAAGATGATCCAAGGAAGAAGAAGATGGAGTTACCCAAAAACAATTCACTCCTCATCAAGAAGTGGCCGGCCACTTTAACCTTGGGGGGTTACATGCATGCATGTAACTCCAAGAGCCAATGGCTCTGTTGGTGCAACAATGCTCCAAGCATTTGTATGTTTTGATGTTTGGATAATCATCTAAGTTAGGCAACAAATTGTGATCTAAATTGTGATGATATCTAAGTGATAGGGAAATCCAAGTATGAAGACTTGGTGAAAGAAAAGTCCAAGGTAAAGGTTTGGCGGCATAAGACCAAGCATGTTGTCTTGGCAGCATTAAGTTCAAACGGACCTTGGCAAAGGAAGTCCAAAAGCAAGTCTTTGCAGCGTAAGTCCAAGCATGTAGACTTGGCGGCGTAAAGTCCAAGCATGCATTGGCAAAGGAAAACTCTAGACATGACAAAACCAAAGGAGCTCTTGGAAGCAAAGCGCAAAGGATGAACAAGTCACAGACTCGGAGGGATCCTGAAGGCGCAAGGCTTAAAGAAGAGCTAGGAGGTTAAGTCTAGGTCTAGGGGGAGAAATCAAGTGTGAAATATTCACACTTGATGAGTATCAGTCGACTGGTAGGATGTATCACCGACCGGTCGTGCCGACCGAGTCGTCGGTGAAACTCGACTAGCGATCGGCCACGTGACCAAGGCAATGATCGATGTTGCAATTAGTCGACTGCCAATAGTGTCAGTCGACTGATAGACATAAAAACGAGCACAGAATGGAGTCGCACTCGACTGCGACCGTGATCACTCGACTGATCACTCCATCAGTCGACTGATGGAGGGATCAGTCGACTGATGAAAGTGTCGTTGGATGAAATGACTCTGAATCCCCCGAATCCGGCTATTCAGAAGTCGTTAACCAGACGCGGCGATGACGATGTTGTACATCAGTCGACTGATCATGCTCCAACGGGAAAATCAGCCTCTTCTCTATAAAAAGAGGGCTGGTGGAGGTTTTTGGGGTTAATGCTTATTTCCTAATCCTTCTCAAGAGCCTCCATGAATTCGTTAGCTTTCTAAGTGATTTAAATCTCCTCCTCTTCTCTCTAAGATTAGATCTTTATTCTTTGTAAAGAAGGGGAGTTGTGGTGTAAAGAAAGCTTATTAGTGGATTTGCTTGGATTGATCCACCTTAAGGATCGCCGTGGAGTAGGAGCGCTATCTCCGAACCACGTAAAAGGCTTTGTTTGCATTTGCTATTGTTTTTACTTATATTATTGTGTTTGCTTCCTCTAATCATTTTTGTAGAAACTGAAAAATGCTATTCACCCCCCCTCTAGCTTCCAAACGATCCCTAACAAGTGGTATCAGAGCCCGGATCGCATCGGAAGATCTAGCAATCAACCAGAGCAAAGATGGCATTTCAAGAGGGGTATAGCACGGTGAGGCCTCCGTTCTTCGACGGCAACGATTTCGGATATTGGAAAGGTAGGATGGAGTATTATTTAATGAACGATATTGAGAATTGGTTTGGTGTTGTAGATGGTTTTGGGAAGCCGGTCGATGAATTCGGAGCACCACTACCAACAAAAGATTGGACAAGAGAGATGGCCAAGAAAGCACAAGCAAATGCAAAAGCAACGACCACACTTCAATGTGGTCTATCCAAGGAGCAACTCTCTAAGGTCGGGCCATTCAACTCCACAAAAGAGCTTTGGGAGAAGCTCATCGAACTCAAAGAAGGATCCAAAGAGACAAGAAGGGCCAAGAGGGATCTTCTGATTGGGCAACTCCAAAGCTTCACTATGAAGACAAATGAAACCGTGAGCCAAATGCACGGGCGCTTCAAGAAAGTAGTCAACAGACTACACGTTATAGGTGAAAAGGTCGACAACTGAGACCTTGTAAGGTATGTATTACAAGCTTTCCCTAGGACCACCTTATGGGTCTCAATGGTAGATGCCTATAAGGTCTCTAGGGATCTTTCATTAGTTAAATTAGATGAGCTATTTTGTGAATTTCAATTGCATGAACAAGCTAACACTTCATCCAAAGAGAAGGGTATAGCTCTTTTTGTAGAAAAGAAGGAGAAGAAGAAAAAGGAAAAGAAGGAGGTGTCTTCCTCATCCGAATCCGAGGAAGACTCATCAAGTAGTGAGGATGAGCTATCGGCAAGTGAGGTGGCACACTATGTCAAGAAATTTGGTGGGAAGTCAAGGAGGCTCACCAAGAAAGATGTGAAGAGGTTGTTTCAATCCTCAAGAGGTAAATCTTCAAACAATTCAAATTCTATTTCTAACGTGACTTGTTTTGGTTGCAACAAGAAAGGGCATATAAAGCCAAATTGCCCGGAACTAAAGAAAAAGGAGGAGAAGGAAAAGAAGAAGAAGGAAAAGAAGGAAAAGAAGAAGAAGGAGGCGATGATGGCACAAACATGGGATACTCTAAGTGTGGAGGAGTCTTCTGACGATGAAGAAGTTTTCCATACAACCCGGAACTTAGCCCTCATGGCATTGGAAGAAACCGGAAGCTCAGGAGTCTTCTTCCTCTTATGAATCATCATCAAGTGATGATGATGAGGTAAACAACTCACCCAAAGTAGATTTACTTTATAAGACTATTGCATGCTTACAAAATGCTTTAAATAGATCAAAAACTAGGATTAAGGATCTAAAATTAGAGATCAAATCATTTAAGAATGTAGATGCATCATGTGATAAACCATCTAGTGACCATGATGATTGTACTCTTAGGGATGAAAATGATGAGTTAAGAAAAGAAATAGGTAAACTAAGAGCATGCCTAGAAAAGTTCACTAATGGTTCTAAATATCTAGATATGATTATTAAGGATCAAAGGGCAATTTACAATAAGGCCGGATTAGGATATAGGCCTAAGGAGAAAGAGGTAGCATTTGCATCCCTAGTTAGTAGAAAATCAATGATTAAAAGCAAGGGGAGAAGGGCATGGATACCTAAGAAATTTGTAATTGATGCTAGTGGTCCTAAGATTTGGGTACTTAAGGATTGTATCTTTTATGTGATATAGGTAGAAGAACCAAGCTTGTGGATAGTCGATAGTGGATGCTCAAAGCATATGACCGGGGATGAGAGAAAATTCTCCACTATCAACCATACTAGCAAAGGAAAGGTGTCATTTGGTAATAGCAGTAAACTTAAAATTCTAGGAAAGGGCACCATTGAGGTATCTCCCAATCTTGCCATTCATAAAGTTCTATTAGTTAAAAATATGAAATTTAATTTACTTAGTGTAAGCCAATTATGTGATGCAAATTTTGATGTTAAATTTGATTCCTCAAAATGCTTTATAAGATACAAAACTATAAATGATTGCATGTTAGTAGGCTTTAGGAAATCAAATATATATTATGTTGATTTATCCTATGCTACTAATTCTTCCACTAAGTGTCTTATTGCAAAAGAGGAAGAAAGTTGGCTTTGGCATAGGAGGCTAGGACACATTAACATAAAGAATATAGCCAAAATAGCAAAATTGAAGCTAGTCAAAGGATTGCCTAGAGTCAAATTTCTCAAGGACAAGATGTGTGATGCTTGCCAAGAAGGGAAACAATCAAAAACATCACACAAAGGTAAAAATTTACTTAGTACTGCTTTACCATTAGAATTACTACATATGGATTTATTTGATTGCCATAGTACCCCATCTATAATTGGTAGTAAATATTGCTTGGTAATAGTAGATGATTTTTCTAGATTTACTTGGGTGTTTTTCTTGAAAAATAAAGATGAAACCTTAGGAATAATCATAGGATTTAGCAAAAGAGTAGAAAATGAAAGAAAACTCAAAATCAACCGGATCCATAGTGATCATGGTGGAGAATTTGAGAATTCTAATTTTTCAAATTTTTGCTTAGAACAAGGGTACAAGCATGAATTTTCTTGTCCTAGAACACCTCAACAAAATGGGGTTGTGGAAAGAAAAAATCGTGCCCTACAAGAAGCGGCTAGGACAATGCTTAATGCATATTCCTTACCTAGCTACTTGTGGGCGGAAGTGGTTAATACCGCTTGCTATATCCAAAATAGGGTATTGATTCATAGGTTCTTAGGAAAAACTCCATTTGAATTGTGGAATGGTACAATTCCAACAATTCATTATTTTAAGGTATTTGGATGTAAAGTATATATCTTAAATACCAAAGACAACCTAAGTAAGTTTGAGTCCAAAGCGGATGAGGGAATCCTAGTTGGATACTCATCCACTAGTGTAGGATATAGAGTTTACAATAAAAGGACTCAAAAGATTGAAGAATCTTCGAATGTTCAATTTGATGAAAATTCAAATACATACCCTAGGAAATCCCCTATTGATGATGACATAAACAATGAAAATCAAGGAATTACCCAACAATTGCAAGATTTAACCTTAGGGGGTAATGATCAAGGGGGAGGATTGGATCAAGGGCGAGTAAGGGATGACTCCGATGATGAACATAGGATTGAAGTTAATCATGATCAAACTCAACTTGATACACCTCCTAGAACCATAAGAGTTCATCAAAGTCACCCATTAGATCAAATTGTGGGTGAATTATCTCAAGGAGTTAGGACTAGGTCATTCCATAGGGATCCCACCAGTCATATAGCTCTAATTTCTCAAATTGAGCCCAAAAACATTAAAGATGCATTACTTGATCCGGATTGGATCTTAGCAATGCAAGATGAGTTGGCTCAATTTGATAGGAGTCAAGTGTGGGAGTTAGTTCCTAGACCAAGTGAAAACACTATTATTACTACAAGATGGGTCTTTAGGAACAAACTAGATGACCAAGGGAATATCACTAGAAATAAAGCACGATTAGTTACAAGGGGTTTTAATCAAGTTGAAGGACTTGATTATGATGAAACATATGCCCCGGTTGCTAGATTAGAGTCCATTAGAATACTTTTAGCATATGCCTCCTATATGGGTTTCAAACTCCATCAAATGGATGTCAAATCGGCATTCCTAAATGGGTTTATTAAGGAAGAGGTGTATGTAGAACAACCTCCCGGGTTTGAAAATACGGACTACCCAACCCATGTATACAAGCTTAGGAAAGCTTTATACGGTTTGAAACAAGCTCCCCGGGCTTGGTATGAAAGATTGTCAACTTTCCTAATCTCTAAGGATTTCAAAAGGGGTAGTATAGATCAAACTCTCTTTATAAAGTCAACATCTAATGACATCTTTATAGCCCTAGTATATGTCGATGACATTATCTTTGGGTCAACAAATGATGAACTTCTTCAAGACTTTATTCAAAATATGGAGAAAGAGTTTGAGATGAGTCTAGTTGGAGAATTAAATTTCTTCCTAGGTTTGCAAGTTAAACAAACAAGTGAAGGAATTTATATTTATCAAACCAAATATGCTAAGGAAATGATTAAGAAATTTGGTTTGGAAAATGCTAAGGTAGTGTCAACTCCAATGGCAACCAATACTAAAATAGATAGTGATAGTGAAGGAAAACAAATAGATCTTACCCTTTATAGGAGCATGATTGGTAGCCTCTTATATTTAACCACTAGTAGACCCGACATACTATTTGCAGTTGGTATGTGTGCTAGGTATCAATCATGTGCTAAGGAATCTCATTTAGTTGTCGTTAAAAGAATTTTTAGATATGTCAAGGGCACACTAAATGTAGGTCTATGGTACCCTAGGACTAGGTCTTTTGATTTAATTGGGTACACCGATTCCGATTATTCCAGTTGCAAATTGGATCGGAAGAGCACTAGTGGTGGATCCCAATTCCTTGGGTCCTCCCTAGTGAGTTGGAGTAGTTGGAAGCAACCTTGTGTTGCTTTATCCATCACCGAGGCCGAATATGTGGCTATGGGTGGTTGTGTAGCTCAACTCTTATGGATGAAACATACATTAGAAGATTATGAGCTATCTTACTCCAACATGAAAGTATTTTGTGATAATGTGAGCACCATTAACTTGACCAAAAATCCGGTGCATCACTCTAGGACCAAGCACATTGAAGTGAAGCATCACTTCATTAGAGACCATGTGGCTAAGGGGGACATTGAGCTCAATTATATTGAATCCAAGTCCTACCTAGCCGATATATTTACCAAGGCTCTCCCCGAAGTAGAATTTTCATCACTTAGGAGAGAACTTGGAATGTGCTTGGTTGAGTGAAGGTGTAGGTTTGCATGATCCTATAGAAATACTAGGTTTCATACCTTTAACCATCTCACAAAATACCTAAGAAACCATGATTTTTGTATTGAGCCACCTAGACAACATGTGAGATGATAGGAAGATGCATTTGGTTCATAATGCTTGTTATGATGCATTACTATGGACCAAAGTGTCATCTAGAGACATTAATTCTTAATTGGACCAATCATTGGGAAGGCTTATACACAATTGATGTGCATATAGCTCCAAGAACATGATTGGAAATATCAAATAAAACATATTTTCAACTATTATTATCATACTTTGAAAAACAGTTTTTAAGTGTATCACAAAAGTGATACAAAGTTTGCAAAATTTTAAAACCTTTTGCTAGTTTCCAAATTTG
The DNA here is from genome assembly GCA_025175895.1 of Wurfbainia villosa. Classification (NCBI taxonomy): domain Eukaryota; kingdom Viridiplantae; phylum Streptophyta; class Magnoliopsida; order Zingiberales; family Zingiberaceae; genus Wurfbainia; species Wurfbainia villosa. The sequence continues at coordinate 6,490,347 of CM046009.1, forward strand.
TATCAATATTGAAATCTGGAAAACATATATTTTTCAAAATATTTTTCCTTGATAAAGTATGATTTCAGAAATGTGTACACAAATTTTCATGATTTTTCGAGGTTTCTAGAATTTCTGACGCATTTCTGAACTTGGCCTGAAAAGGCTAATTTTCAGACATAGAGTATAAATGACCGTTTAGAAACCAACGACGATACTCTCGTGTTTTCGGAAAATCAGCCTCATTTTATGAGGTTTAGTGTATTGTTGATATCCTAAAGAAATAACATGGTAGTATTGAGTATAAACAACGTGTATGGATATTTAATGTCGTGTTTTAGGGGGAGTTTCACAAAATATATCTTTCTCCTCCAAAATTTACATTGTTGGTGCAAAGTTAGGATTTAAACTTTCAAATTGTTGATGACTTTAGCTCCACATGTATTTTATTCATCATAATCTGTATCTTGGATTAAGGGAGTTAAAATTTTAAAATCTATGCCTTAGTTCAAGATTGTCAAACACTCAATCGTTTCATGAAATATATGCTTTTATCTTTCTTCTCTTTTTGATGTATGTCAAAGGGGGGGAAGAAATGTTTAAGTTAGAATTGGAATTGGATATATGATGTGATAATATGCGTATCTTTAAAAGACCTAACTTAAATGATTGCCAAACATCAAAAAGGGGGAGATTGTTGGTGCAACAATGCTCCAAGCATTTGTATGTTTTGATGTTTGGATAATCATCTAAGTTAGACAACAAATTGTGATCTAAATTGTGATGATATCTAAGTGACAGGGAAATCCAAGTATGAAGACTTGGTGAAAGAAAAGTCTAAGGTAAAGGTTTGGCGGCATAAGACCAAGCATGTTGTCTTGGCAGCATTAAGTTCAAACGGACCTTGGCAAAGGAAGTCCAAAAGCACGTCTTGGCAGCGTAAGTCCAAGCATGTAGACTTGGCGGTGTAAAGTCCAAGCATGCTTTGGCAAAGGAAAACTCTAGACATGAAAAAACTAAAGGAGCTCTTGGAAGCAAAGCGCAAAGGATGAACAAGTCGCGGACTCGGAGAGATCCTGAAGGCGCAAGGCTTAAGGAAGAGCTAGGAGGTTAAGTCTAGGTTTAGGGGGAGAAATCAAGTGTGAAATATTCACACACGATGTATCACCGACCGTCGTCAGCCGACCGAGTCGGGTGAAACTCACGACTAGCGAAGCTCGTGACCAAGGCGGGATCGATGTTGAATCGGCCGACCGCCAATAGTGTCGATCGGTGATAGACATAAAAACGAGCATAGAATGGAGTCGCACTCGACTGCGGTCGTGATCACTCGACTGATCACTCCATCAGTCGACTGATGGAGGGATCAGTCGATTGATGAAAGTGTCGTTGGATGAAACGACTCTGAATCCCGTGAATCCAGCTATTCAGAAGCCGTTAACCACGCCAGCAGTCGACTGATGCTGTACATGTTGGGTTTTTCCGAGCCACAAAAATCGCTTTTTGCGTTGCGGAAACCTCGGAAGCCCCGGCCACGGATCCGTGCAAAGTATAAAAATATAAAAACATGTATGTGCTTACAAAAACCCTAGATCTACCTTAGATCTAAGAGGTTAGAACATTACCCTCGTAGCGATGCCCTTCGCTTATCCCTCTCGTCCAAAAGTTCGCCGGAACTCAAGAGTGTCAAGTGCACACTCCTCTATGGTATCCACACAAGCAATAGGTGGAGAAAGAGACAAACTTGAGTGTGCCAGCACTCCTAGAAGATCTCGGCAAGATGAGGTTGGGAGAGGTAGAGAGCTTGAGAGAAAAATTCCAAGGAAGAAGATGAAGTTGGAATAACTCACAAAAATAAATTTCACCATCATAACCCCTAATGGTGTTGGCCGGCCACATTATGGCTTGGGAGGTTACATGCAAGCATGTAACTCCCATGCCTCTTGGTCTTCCTCATGATGTGGCAGCAATTGACAAAGTCAATGATGATGTGGAGCATCATCATTGGCCGGCCATGCCAAGTCATCATCATGACATGACATTTGGTCAAGTCAAACTTGACCTTTCATCTTCCCTCTCAAGTCAAGTCAAACTTGACCTCTAATCTCCCATGGTTGACCAAATCTAACCACTTGACTCAAGTCAATTTAATTTAATGAATCTCTATTCATTAATTTAAATTGATTTGATGAATCAAATATAAATTAGACTCATTCAACAATTGAATCAACTTGAGTCTAACTCAATTAGTCTAATTTGGATTACTCTTAAACCAATTTGGTTCATCCCATGAACCTAATCCTCATAGTTCATCATATGAACCTATTCTCCATCTAATTACTCTTATGTGTGTGACCCTATAGGTTCTTGTAACGTTGCCAATGTCCCTAAACCGATTTAGGAACATAAGCAATGAGGGGTATCTAGCAACACATCTTTGCTACCCAAGTTACAAGAATGTTGATCTCCAACATCACCTTTGTGACTACTAATTATGACTCTCACCATATGTGACAATGTCCCTCTATCCTTGACATCTAGACTGACCAATCGAGGCATAGACCGTGTCATCCTCGGTACAATCTAAATCTTGAACTCCAAGTAGACTCACTCTAATCAAATGAGCTCAATATCTCATATTGACTCATTTGGGCATGGCCATGCACTTCGTGGTCTCACTCTATCAAGAATATCGATGTCACTCCCGTCATATAGGAGGGATAGATCTCATCTACATCACTCACATCCCTCCGCATAATTTGTTACATACCCAGTAATCGCCTTTATAGTCCACCCATTTACGGGTGACGTTTGACGAAGCCAAAGTATGCAACTCCTTATGTAGGGAACCATGGTGACTTCAGGTCTAAGGACTAATAGTCATACTAATAGCCACATGAGAAAGTATATGACACTCATATAATGATCCACGATACTTTCTCATGGCGGGTCATTCAGTATACATTCTCCAATGCATACCCATGTGTCAACTTGATATCTCATGACTTGTGAGATCAAGTCATCTTGTTGACCTACATGCTAGTCTCTACGCATTAACATTGTCCCTGAATGTTAATACTCGACTAAGAATGATTAAGAGTAGTGTTCTCTATATCATCTCATTATCGATTCAACCAATCGATTGATATAGATAAGAACCTACTACTCAAGGACATTATTATATTTAGTTATTTGGCACCAATACAAGTAAATATAATAACCATGCCTTTATAAATAGAAATATGATACAATAAAGTTCATACAACAATCATCACATGATTGGCTCTAGGGCTTTCACTAACAATCTCCCACTAGCACTGTTGGGTTTCTGGCACCGCGGCGTGTGTGTGTTCGATGATGTTTCGTAAACATGAACACAGCAGAAGCAATAAAAATAATAAATACTCCTATTTATTACAACATACGCATGCTTATTACAACAAGTGTAGACATAACCGTAAATTTAAATTTGCAATAAAAGGAAATTTAACTACGTTATACCTTTCGTATGACGCGTAGCGGGAACGGCATCAACCGGAATGATCCTCGTAAGAATCGTCTCTATCCGTATCCACGCCGAGCTCCTCGGGATGACTTCGCTAAGTCACGAGCTTCGTCTTCGTACGGGTTACTAGCCTCGTGTTGAAGACGACGTGATCGAGAGATGATCACGATCCGAATCCAAATTCGGATCCTAAAACGAGTTCTCAAAACTCGCTTCTCCGGAGAGGTATTCGTCAACCAATTGACGAATCCTTCGTCCCCCACCTCAGAGGATTACCGGAGATCAAATCCCCGGTAAGTTAGCTGGTGTCGGAGCACTAACCGTCGTCCAAATGCCGCTCCGACGAGAGGAGAAGAAGCTGTCCAGAAAACTGGACAGCTTGGTGGAGGAGTAGGCGCCGGCCAAAAACAAGGAAGCCAAGTGCTCACCTTGATGCCAAACCTAAGGAGGATCGCCGGAACTCTTCCGGCAGCAGCTCGACGCCAGCGAGGAGGAAGGAAGCAGCCTTCTAGACGCCGGTTGGAGGAGCTTTGGGCTGGGCGGCGGCAGCTTAGGGTTGGGCACCGAAATCACCAAGGGTGAGGTGGGCGGCAACTACCATTAGGGTTTTTGGATTAGGGTTTAAGCCCTATTTTATAGAGAACTAATTCTCTTAATGGTTAATGGATCATATCCATAAAGGCCGTTAACCCGCTCCATTAAGATAAGTTAAAATAAACCAAACCATGATGGTTTATTTTAAGTTAAAACGAACCGAACCAACTTTTGGTTCATTCGTTTAAAATAAACCAAACCCTTTGGTTTATTCTCATCCATTGGATTAGAACCAAACCATTTTGGTCCATCCATTATGTCTTCATAAGACACTGCCCATCCACGCTTCCATTGCGACTGAAACAATTTCATGCTCGCTTTATGTTTGGTCCAACCAAACATAGTTTCTCTCGGTCTGAGAATCCTATTCTCAAGCTCGTTTTAAATCCTTTGGATTACACTCATTGTGCGTGTGACCAAATAGGTTCTCGGTTTATGTTGGCCGTCTATAATTAACCATTAATTATAGAACGATCATGAGTGGCACCTAGTAGTACATCATGATCCCCAATTAATCGAAAAGATCAACGGTTGATCCAGAACTATTTCTGAAACCCTTCAGTAGCTCGAATGAATCGTGCCCCATTCCCTTCACTCATCTTATACCCACTTGGTTCAGGACATGGTCTATTGTGTCAGTCCCCACTAGGCTGACTACGTCACACCTAGCCCATGTATCATTTCCTCGTCCCACGGATTCTAGTTACTCCACATGTATCGAAGAGTACCTTACTCTAAACATGTAATGCTTTGGCCAAAGACTTTAGTAACAATCCGACGAGAGGCCATGGGTATACATCTCCTCGCAAGGAGTGGTGAATCCTTTATAGGCTATTCAAACACCTTCGATCACTTCGACTTATACCCAATCATCCCGGGTCTACATCTCCTTAGAGATGTTTGCTTAAGATGTCAAAGCATAAGTCTCCATGATCAAGATGACTTGAATACCGCAAGTCAAAGGAACATCGCACTTAAGCCACAGTAAGAACTTCATTGACATATCTATATATGCAGAGAACCATATGAAGTCTTACGGCTGGTCACTCCAATGAACTATTTACCATAACTAGCATCCACGATTAACTCCGGACATCACTATGTCTCCAGCCAGTGAGAATCAGCTGCTTGGATACACCAAGGAGTATACCTCGTGCTAGTCTCGACAGAATTGATGGTGTCCAAATCCATCAATTCATCGACTAGGGATAATTCCGATACATCACAATTACACATGTAGAGATACTCACTAGTTGTGATCCAATCACAAATTCTCTCATGCTGTGAATTGTATCGTGGACATTCAGTAAATGAGTTTAAGATCCAATCAAATATATTAAACATGTATACTCAAATAGTGAATCTTCATTTATCATATAAATGGTTCATACATAAGGCGATTGCCTTAGGACATCTCTCATATATTACTAACAGACTCCCACTTGGCCTAATGCCAATCGCTACGGTATCCAATACCATAAGCACTAACATGACCCTCAAACTTACTTTGAGGTAATGCTTTAGTCAAAGGATCCGCTAAGTTCTTTTCAGTGGGAATTTTCTCGATTTGTATTTCGTTCCTACTGATGATCTCTCTAATAAGATGATAGCGGCGAAGCACATGTTTGGATCGTTGATGAGACCTTGGCTCTTTCGCCTGTGCAATTGCTCCATTGTTGTCGCAGTAGACCGGTATTGCTTCAACAATGGCCGGAATCACACCAAGTTCATGAACGAACTTGATGCCGCCGCAATATATTCTCGCCTGGTAGAATCCGCTACGCCTCTTGTTTGGAACTTTTTCAACTCATCGCGCCCATTCAAGGTGAACACGATCCGGACTAAGACTGAATCATCCTTGTCTCGTCTCGAAGCCGCATCCGTGATACCCGCGTATCACCATGTCCCTTCTCCATATATTAGGAACACATCCTTAGTTCTTCTCAAGTACTTAAGGATCGTCTTATGACCTCCCAATGATCCATTCTGGATCGGATTGGTATCTGCCGTGACACTCGTGAGCGTCACGATACATCGGGCCTCATACATAACATAGCATACATGATAAATCCTATTGCGGATGCATAGGGAATCTTACTCATGCAAATCCTCTCGTCTTCTGTGCGTGGACACATAGACTTCGAAAGGTGTACCCCATGCCTGATGGGCAGATAACCTTTCTTGGATTCCGACATGCTAAACCTCTTTAGCACTCGGTCTATATATGTAGACGGCGAAAGACCAAGCAACCGTTTCGATCTATCTCTATAGATCTTAATCCCAAGGATGTAGGTTGCTTCTCCCAGGTCTTTCATGGAGAATGTCTTGGATAACCAAACCTTAACTGACTGTAAGATTGACACATCGTTTCCTATAAGTAATATGTCATCCACATACAATACTAGGAACACGACTGCACTCCCACTAACCTTCTTGTACACACAAGGTTCGTCTGGATTTTGTGAGAAATCAAACTTTTTGATCGTCTCATCAAAACGGATATTCCAGCTCCTGGATGCTTGCTTCAATCCATAAATGGATCGTCGCAATTTGCATACCTTGGTTTTATCAACCGATGTGAAACCCTCATGTTGTATCATATACACGTCCTCGAGCAGGTTTCCATTAAGGAAAGCTGTTTTCACATCCATCTGCCATATCTCATAATCATAATGAGCCGCTATGGCCAGGAGCATCCGAATGGATTTAAGCATAGCTAGCAAATAGGTTTCGTCATAATCAACACCTTGCTTTTGACGATATCCTTTCGCCACCAATCTAGCCTTATAGGTAATCACATTACCATCCATGTCGGTTTTCTTCTTGAAAACCCACTTGCACCCTATAGGCTTTATGCCTTCAGTGGGTCCAACCAAGTTCCAAACTTGGTTTTCATACATGGAATCCATTTCGACTTCATGGCATCAAGCCACTTATCCCTTCGAACTTGTCAAGACTTCTTCATAAGCTGGTAGGCTCTCATCATCAATGAGTCGCTCGATTCACTTACGAGAAATCCATATCTCTCAGGAATATTGCGTGTTCTACCAGATCTACGAAGATGTGGTGTTACAATAGGTCCGGCCGATTGCTCATCACTATGAGTTGTCGGCCGTTGTGCTTCACCAGGTATCTCATCAATGTCTATTTGAGTCTCTCGAGCCTCCTCAAGCTCGACGACACTCCCACTGTTTTCTTGCAAGAGAAACTCTTTCTCTAGAAACACAAAGATGCCTTGAAACAAACACCTTTTGTTCCACAGATGATAGAATTGGTAACCCCTTGTTTCCTTAGGGTATCCAATAAATAGACATTTATCGACGTTTATGCGTCTGATACATACCGCTTCACATAAGCGGGACAACCCCATATCTTCAAGTAAGATACATGAGGTTTCTTACTATTCCATATCTCATATGGAGTAGTTGAGACTACCTTGGTAGGCATTCTGTTTAACAAGTAAACAGCTGTCTGAAGTGCATAGCCCCAAAAGGACTTTGGGAAGAGTTGCATGATTCATCATTGACCTGACCATGTCCAACAAGGTCCGGTTACGCCTCTCAGATACACCATTATCTTTGTGGTGTATAGGGTGAGTCCATTGAGACAATATACCATTGTCTCTTAGATAATCAAGAAACTCTTGACTTAAGTATTCACCACCTCGATCCGATCAAGTATTTTAATACTTTGTCATGTTGTTTCTCTACTTCATTTCTGAATTCTTTGAACCTTTCAAAGGCTTGGACTTGTGTTTCATCAGAACACATACCCAAACCGTGAGTGATCATCGGTGAAGGTAATGAAGTAGCTATAGCCTCCTAAAGCTTGAGTTGACATAGGTCCACATACATCGATTATGTAGTAGACCTAGTAACTCTCCCACTCGCTCACCTTTTCCTAAAGGTAACTTAGTCATCTTGCCTTTTAAGCATGATTCGCATGTATCGTATGAATCCAATTCAAACGATTCCAGAATTCCACATCGGTGTAATTCGGACATGCGTTTCTTGCTTATATGGCCAAGACGACAATGCCACATATAGGAGTCTATGTGATTATCCTTTCGAGCACGCGTGTTACACGCTTCGATATTGAAAATGTCACCGGATACGCCTAACGATAAATGCCATTACTCAAAGTTCGGTTCCATAAAGTACGCCATTCAAAGTTATATAACAACAATTGTTACTAAACGTTAAATGGAAACCATTTCTATTTAAACAGAAATAGAAACAATGTTCTTTATTAGAGAAGGAACATAATAGCAATTGTCTTCCAAGACTAGTACACTAGGAGCTTCAAAGAAATAAGTTCCGATGGCATAAGACAACCTTTGCTCCATTGCCAACTCAAAATTTGACTCTCTCGACAAGTCTTCTTCTATTCCTTAGCCCTGTATGTCATTACATATATGTGAGCTACACCAAAGATCCAATACCCAAGTGTCTAAGGAAATAGAATGACAATCAATAACGAAGATACCTGAAGAGGATGGGGCATCGGATGCCTTCTTCTTCTTCATGGACTCAAGATAAATCTTGCAGTTTCTTCGCCAGTGGCCTTCCTTGCCACAGTGATGGCAAGTGCCCTTTTTCGCTGGTTCTGCCTTCTTTGCCTTTTTCTTTCCTTTCTTCTGTTCTTTTTCCTTCCTCTTAGAACCTTTCTTTGAGGAATCAACTAACAGAACCGCCTTCTCCTCATGCTTCACAGAAGGCTCCACAGTCTTCAGCATATTGAGGAGCTCGGGAATGGTGGATTCCAATTTGTTCATCCGATAGTTCATCACAAATTGCGAGAAACTCTTGGGCAAACAATGCAGAATTAAGTCAATACTTAACTCATGATCCATCACAAAACCGAGGGTAGCTAGCCGCTCGATGTACCCGTTCATCTTTAGCACAAACTGTACTATAGACGAACCTTCTTGCATCTTCGTGGTGAAGAGGAGCCTAGAGACCTCGAACCTTTCGGATCTCGCTTGCTCATCGAACAACTCATGAAGATGGAAGACCATAGTGTTAGCATCCATATGCTCATGTTGCTTCTGCAGCTCAGGTACCATCGCCGCTAGCATGATGCAACTCGCCAGCTCAGAATCTGCCACATGCTTCTAATAGACCAAAATTTGGTCTGGAGTTGCATCGTCCTTAGGACGGTCAGGAAGAGGGTCTTCAAGGACATATGCAAGCTTTTCCGCCTTGAGAACAATTCTCAGGTTTCTAAGCCAGTCCAGGAAGTTAGGCCCAGTTAGTTTGTTCGAATCCAAAATAGTGCGCAAATTCAAAGACGTCATGATCAATTTATTGACCTAGAAATACAAAACGAGCATATATGAGAAAATGATTTTAAAATGCATCAATATACATTTATAAATCCCATTCATTTTTCGAATTTCAAAAACCCCAAAATCACTTCGGGAGATTGTAGGTCCATCTCCGAATGGGCTGATATCCATCATAGTTATGAACAACCTTGGAGATAGTCCAACAAGCCATTCATAACTACGACGGTAGGTATCATATATACCGGTTGCATATCCCGTATATGCAACTATCACAATGTGCTATCAACTAATTGAATGTTCACACATACATCGGGTTGTTAACACATTAACAAGTATGCATCATATGCATAGCACCCAACTTCACCTCCCTTTACATCGACCTTGGAGAGAGTCCAACAAGCCGATGCTCTAGGTTAAAGCCAACCCATTAATCGGGAAATAGTTTTAATATGGTTAGAGCGCATTCAACCAATTAGCCCAGCTTGGAGAGAGTCCAACAACCAAAGCTAACGATTGACCTCTGACTCTTACCATATTAGTATTAAACTATTCCATGGTTTGAACATATTCAGGTTCGAGCCGGGCTTGGAGAGAGTCCAACAACCCAAACAAGAAACAGAACTCTGGTTCTAACCATATTAATGGAAGGTGTAGGCTTTAATATTGATTAAGGGTTTTTTATGTCTCATCCTCTTTGCATGCAAATAACTATTATCTACATGGCATGGCATACATGGCATACATCTACATGTCACGACACGCATGGCATAATGTTATGCATCTAATGCAATTACATGGCATACAATTATGTCATGTATATAATTTCCTTATATGTCATAACTATTTATGAAAATAAAATATGTTTAAGATTTGATTCTCCAAATCAAATCATAATTAAATTAGGAAACAAATTTCAAAATCTAATCACATATTTTATTCATGGAATTATTTGATTAAGGAAAATCTATTTAGGAAACCAATTTCCTAAATCATTAAAACTACTTATGGAAATAAAATATTTTAAGATTTGATTTCCCAAATCAAATCATGATTAAATTAGGAAACAAATTTTCAGAATCTAATCAAATATTTTATTTATGGAAAATATCAATTTCCATAAATACTTCCAACTTTCCAAAAGTGGAAGATTTCCATAAATACTTCTAGACTTTCCAAAATTGAAAAATTTCCATAAATACTTCTAAATTTCTAAAATTTAGAAAATTTCCAGAAATACATTATGACTATCGCAAAACCATTTTTACGATTATGTCGAAACACAACCTGGGCTCTGATACCACTTTTGGGTTTCCGGCACCGCGGCGTGTGTGTGTTCGATCATGTTTCGTAAACATGAACACAGCGGAAGCAATAAAAATAATAAATACTCCTATTTATTACAACACACACAACACACGCATGCTTATTACAACAAGTGTAGACATAACCGTAAATTTAAATTTGCAATAAAAGGAAATTTAACTACGTTATACCTTTCGTATGACGTGTAGCGGGAACGGCATCAACCAGAACGATCCTCGTAAGAATCGTCTCTATCCGTATCCACGCCGAGCTCCTCGGGATGACTTCGCTAAGTCACGAGCTTCGTCTTTGTACGGGTTACTAGCCTCGTGTTGAAGACGACGTGATCGAGAGATGATCACGATCCGAATCCAAATTCGGATCCTAAAACGAGTTCTCAAAACTCGCTTCTCCGGAGAGGTATTCGTCAACCAATTGACGAATCCTTCGTCCCCCACCTCAGAGGATTACCGGAGATCAAATCCCCGGTAAGTTAGCCGCTGTCGGAGCACTAACCGTCGTCCAAACGACGCTCCGACGAGAGGAGAAGAAGCTGTCCAGAAAACTGGACAGCTTGGTGGAGGAGTAGGCGCCGGCCAAAAACAAGGAAGCCAAGTGCTCACCTTGATGCCAAACCTAAGGAGGATCGCCGGAACTCTTCTGGAAGCAGCTCGACACTGGCGAGGAGGAAGGAAGCATCCTTCTAGATGCCGGTTGGAGGAGCTTTGGGCTGGGCGGCGGCAGCTTAGGGTTGGGCGCCGAAATCACCAAGGGTGAGGTGGGCGGCAACTACCATTAGGGTTTTTGGATTAGGGTTTAAGCCCTATTTTATAGAGAACTAATTCTCTTAATGGTTAATGGATCATATCCATAAAGCCCGTTAACCCGCTCCATTAAGATAAGTTAAAATAAACCAAACCATGATGGTTTATTTTAAGTTAAAACGAACCGAACCAACTTTTGGTTCATTCGTTTAAAATAAACCAAACCCTTTGGTTTATTCTCATCCATTGGATTAGAACCAAACCATTTTGGTCCATCCATTATGTCTTCATAAGACACGGCCCATCCACGCTTCCATTGCGACTGAAACAATTTCATGCTTGCTTTATGTTTGGTCCAACCAAACATATTTTCTCTCGGTCTGAGAATCCCATTCTCAAGCTCGTTTTAAATCCTTTGGATTACACTCGTTGTGCGTGTGACCAAATAGGTTCTCGGTTTATGTTTGCCGTCTATAATTAACCATTAATTATAGAACGATCATGAGTGGCACCTAGTAGTACATCATGATCCCTAATTAACCGAAAAGATCAACGGTTGATCCAGAACTATTTCTGAAACCCTTCAGTAGCTCGAATGAATCGTGCCCCATTCCCTTCACTCATCTTATACCCACTTGGTTCAGGACATGGTCTATAGTGTCAGTCCCCACTAGGCTGACTACGTCACACCTAGCCCAAGTATCATTTCCTCGTCCTACGGATTCTAGTTACTCCACATGTATCGAAGAGTACTTTACTCTAAACATGTAATGCTTTGGCCAAAGACTTTAGTAACAATCCGACGAGAGGCCATGGGTATACATCTCCTCGCAAGGAGTGGTGAATCCTTTATAGGCTATTCAAACACCTTCGATCACGACTTATACCCAATCATCGTCTACATCTCCTTAGAGATGTTTGCTTAAGATGTCAAAGCATAAGTCTCCATGATCAAGATGACTTGAATACCGCAAGTCAAAGGAACATCGTGACTTAAGCCACAAGAAGAACTTCATTGACATATCTATATATGCAGAGAACCATATGAAGTCTTACGGCTGGTCACTCCAATGAACTAGTTACCATAACTAGCATCCACGATTAACTCCGGACATCACTATGTCTCCAGCCAGTGAGAATCAGCTGCTTGGATACACCGAGTATACCTCGTGCTAGTCTCGACAGAATTGATGGTGTCCAAATCCATCAATTCATCGACTAGGGATAATTCCGATACATCACAATTACACATGTAGAGATACTCACTAGTTGTGATCCAATCATAAATTCTCTCATGCTGTGAATCGTATCGTAGACATTCAGTAAATGAGTTTAAGATCCAATCAAATACATTAAACATGTATACTCAAATAGTGAATCTTCATTTATCATATAAATGGTTCATACATAAGGCGATTGCCTTAGGACATCTCTCATATATTACAAACAAGCACTATTGCCAATCACCGTAGTATCTAATACCCAATGACCTAGTGTGACCATCATGCTTTTTCTGTGCCAAAGCCTTGGTCAAGGGATCTGCGATGTTAGCCTCTGTGGGTACTCTGCAAATCTTCACATCTCCTCTATCGATAATCTCTCGAATGAGATGGAAGCGTCGTAGTATGTGTTTGGTCCGCTGGTGTGAGCGAGGTTCCTTAGCCTATGCAATCGCTCCATTGTTGTCACAATAGAGCTCTATAGGATCTGCAATGCAAGGAACCACCCCAAGCTCAGTAATGAACTTGCGGATCCAAACTGTCTCCTTTGCTGCCTCAGATGCAGCGATATACTCGGCTTCTATTGTAGAATCAGCAACTGTGTCCTGCTTTGAACTCTTCCAGCTCACAGCACCACCATTCAAGCAAAACACGAACCCTGACTGCGATCTATAATCATCCTGGTCAGTTTGGAAGCTGGCATCGCTGTAACCCTTTACAGCTAGCTCCTCATCGCCTCCAAATATCAAGAAATATTCTTTAGTCCTTCTCAAGTACTTAAGAATATTCTTGACTGCTATCCAGTGACGCTCACCTGGATCTGACTGGTATCTACTCGTCATGCTCAAAGCATACGAGACATCAGGACGAGTACATAGCATGGCGTACATGATAGATCCTATAGCAGATGCGTAAGGGATCTTATCCATGCAGTCTCTCTCCTCTCTAGAAGAGGGACTTTGAGTCTTCGAAAGACTCACACCATGTGACATCGGCAGAAGTCTTTTCTTGGAATTCTACATTGCAAACCGAAGTAATATCGTGTCAATGTATGTACTCTGACTTAGGCCAAGCAATCTCTTAGATCTATCTGTATAGATCTTGATGCCTAGAATACAGGCTGCTTCACCTAAGTCTTTCATTGAGAAGCACATCCCGAGCCAAGTCTTCACAGACTGTAGCGAAGGGATGTCATTCCCAATGAGCAGTATGTCATCCACATACAATACAAGGAAGACAACTGTGTTCCCATCAACCCTCTTGTAGACACAGGGTTCATCTTCATTCTTGATGAAACCAAACTATTTGATCGCATCATCGAATCGAAGATTCCAGCTCCGAGAAGCTTGCTTTAGCCCATAAATGGACCTTTGTAGCTTGCATACCTTCCCAGTATGCTGTGGATCTACAAAACCCTCAGGTTGTGTCATGTACACATCCTCGAGCAAGTTTCCATTCAGAAATGCGGTTTTGACATCCATCTGCCAAATCTCATAATCGTGGTATGTTGCAATAGCAAGCAAGATCTGAATGGACTTAAACATCGCCACTGGAGAAAAGTTCTCATCATAGTCAATACCATGAATTTGCTTGAAACCTTTAGCCACCAATCAACCCTTATAGGTATGCGTAAGTCCATCCATGTCAGTCTTTCTCCTAAAGACCCACTTACACCCAATGGGTTTGACCCCTTCAGGTGGATCAACCAAAGTCCATACTTGGTTGGTGTACATGGATTCCATCTCGGATCTCATGGCCTCTAGCCATTTCTCAGAATTTGGGCTCATCACAGCTTCCTGATAGGAGGTAGGCTCATTCTCAATGAGCATAACGTCATCATGGTCAGACAAGAGAAATGAATATCTCTCAGGTAGAAGAGGTAGGTCTACATGAACAGGTGGTTGTTCCATAACTCTTTGTGCAATAACCTCATCACCCACAACACTTTGTGGTTCTTGTTCAACCTCCATCAAGGCCTCAGTGCTATGGTCCTTATCTTGAATTTCTTCAAGATCGAAAGTACTCCCACTAGTTTTTCTAGAAATAAAATCCCTTTCTAGAAAAACTCCAGTCTTTACCACAAACACTTTGTGCTGACTGGATATGTAGAAGTAATATCCCTTTGTATCCTTGGGATATCCAACAAAATAGCACCTATCGGATTTGGGTCCCAGTTTGTCTGAGACTTGACGTCGAATGTAAGCCTCACAACCCCAAATCCTCATAAAAGACATCATGGGATTTCTCCCTGTCCATATCGTATATGGTGTCTTTATCACATCCTTGGATGGTACACGGTTAAGGGTAAAGGCTGCTGTGTCTAGAGCATATCCCCAAAAGGATATAGGAAGATCTGTGTGACTCATCATAGATCGTACCATATCCAATACGGTACGATTCCTCCTTTCGGATACACCATTCCACTGTGGTGTTCTAGGAGGAGTGAGTTGGGATAGAATCCCACACTCAGCTAGATAGTCAAGAAACTCATGGCTAAGGTATTCACCACCTCGATCTGATCGAAGTATCTTAATACTCTTGCCAAGCTAGTTTTGTACTTCATTCTTGAATTCTTTGAACTTTTCAAAGGATTCTGATTTATGTGTCATAAGATACACATAACCATATCTACTGAAGTCATCAGTAAATGTAATGAAGTACATGTAACCACCTCTAGCAGCAACATTGAAAGGATCACATACATCACTATGTATAAGTCCTAACAAATCTGTTGCTCTTTCGCTATGTACACTAAAGGGAGTCTTGGTCATCTTGCCTAAAAGGCAAGACTCGCATGTCTCATATGATTCAAAATCAAATGAGTCTAGCAGCCCATCCTTATGGAGCTGAGATAAGCGACTCTCATTTATGTGACCTAAGCGACAATGCTAGAGATAGGTTTGGTTCAACTCATTTGACTTGAACCTCTTGGTACTTATGTTATAGATAGGGCTCTCTAAGTCTAGAAAGTAGAGTCCGTTCATTAGAGGTGCACTACAATAAAACATATCATTTAAATAAACTGAACAACATTTGTTCTTTATTATAAATGAAAAACCTTTCTTGTACAAACAAGAAACTGAAATGATGTTCTTAGTTAAGGCAGGCACATAACAACATTCATCTAATTCTAGTACAAGCCCAGAGGGCAGAGATAGATCATAAGTTCCTACAGCAACAGCAGCAACCCTTGCTCCATTGCCTACTCGTAGGTCCACCTCGCCCTTTGTCAATGCCCTACTATTTCTCAGCCTCTGCACATCCGGTATCTAATACCCATCATGAAGAAATAGATAGATTGACTTCTATAACATTTATACCTGAAGTAGAAGTCTCACTTCTCTTCTTCTTAAGATCTTCCAGGTATGCCTTGCAGTTACGCTTCCAGTGTCCTGCTTCCTTGTAGAAGCAAGCCCTTCCTTGCTACCCCTCCTTTGGGTTTAAGTTCTTTGCCTTGCGCTTGGGACTTTCCCTTACCTTTAGGCTTGCCCTTGCCTTCTTCTTCTGCACCATCAAAATGGTGTCGATTTTCCCTCTTAAGGTTAAGCTCATAGCTTCTCAACATGCCGAGCATTTCAGTAATGGCTTATCAATTTCATTCATGTTATAATTCATGACAAATTGATTGAAGGCTTGTGGCAAAGATTGCAAGATCAGTGGCGCCTCTTGGCCAAGTGGGAATCCCAGCCTTTGTAGGTTTTCTACGTACCCAATCATCTTGAGTACATATGTACCTACGGGAGTCCCTTCTTGCATTTTGGACCCAAATAATGCCTTAGAGACTTCATATCTCTCATGCCTAGCTTGTCCTTGATATAGTTGACGAAGATGTCCAACCATATCATAAGCATTCATGAACTCGTGTTGCTTCTGAAGCTCAGAGTTCATGGTCGCGAGCATAAGACATGACACATCTAATGCATCATCTTGATGCTTCTTGTAAGCATCTTTGTCAGCTCGCGAGGCAGTGGCAGGAGGTGCCTCCGGAATGGGCTGCTCCAGGATGTACAACTTCCTTTCTTGGGTGAGAACAATTCTCAGGTTCCTGTACCAGTCCAGGAAATTTGCTCCATTGAGCTTGTCCTTCTCAAGGACAGAACACAGAGAGAGAGTGTTCGTGTTTGTCGACATAGTAATCTACAACATACAATGCAGAGAATTAATATCATATCCTTTTATCATTTAATTAGGCCTTTAATCAAATGATGCTCCCACTAAATTATAGGAATTTTTTCTAGAATCGAGTTATGGATGTGGTCAAACCACATTATTAGATTCATACAAACTAGCTATAATTCTTGCGGGACAAGATCCACATCATACTAAGCCTTGAGTTAGCTTTGGCTAAATCGCCCAAGACTTAGTATGATCGGTGGGTAACACATTACCGATTACATCTCTATGCAACTCTTGTTTATAGGATCAAGACCCACATTTACAAAAGACCTTGAGTTAGCTTTGGCTAAATCGCCCAAGATTTAGTGTAAATGCGATCTTGACCTATCGTTCCAACGATTGGAATATGCCTATAGTTCTACTCGATCCAATTGAGTTTAACTAGTTTTGCTCAATCTAATTGAGCTTACTCTAACCCAAGCGTGATAGGCGGGACCAAGATTGTCCCTCCGCACCCTACCAAGATAATATGCGTTGCTCTGCTTTGGCAGATTCAACAACAACAAATGATCGAGGTAGTGATGGGTATCAAGGCTCGGTAGGCATTTTCGAGTTGATTCGATTATGATCTAATCTAATCGTAATGTGTATCTTATACGCATTTAGGCCTTTATTATCCTATATTAGCATGCATCATATATATACATTCATTATTCTAGCATGCATCATATACATACAAGAAAATTATCCTAGCATGCATCATATACATACATGCATTATTCTACTAGCATGCATCACATACATACAAGCAAAATCAATTAAATATATATATATATATATATATATATATATATATATATATATATATATATATATATATATATATATATATATATATATCAACATATATATATATATAATTAAATGTGATATAGTCATGGCCCTACTACGATCTTCTCAAGCCAATGAGAAGATCGGACGGTCAACCTAAGGCTAGCGGCTTCTCCAAGCGCTTCCTTTGACCGCCATGTGTCGTCGTCACCCTTCTCGTAATCTCGTCTTCGAGTGGACTTTCCACCGCTCCATTTTGTACATTACAAATATGAAACTCGAGTTACATTCGAGTCTAAAAACTAATTACAACTAGAATATTAAAAGAAGAGGTACGACGCGCAGGTCGCATACACTATACAACACGCACAACCACAAAACGACACGCAGGCCATATTATGAATTACAACACACATAATCCAATCAAATTGGGGTCATTGGGACATGACAATCACAGAATTATACATAATTCTAAATTATCTATTTTTACAGAAATTTCTATAATTTTTCCTAATTTTGTTTTTTCAAATTAATGAGTCACCTCTCCGTAACGGTCCCGCTAAGCGGTTTCCGAGCGCGATCGCGGGACAAAGCCCCTTTCGAGGAGAGGGCAGCGCCTATACTCACAAAATTAACTTTGCGAGTGTCCCTACTACGATCCTACAGCGACTTAAGTCGCTGTCCCAAAAACCTAAAGCGAGAACTCGCCGTTTCGGAGAGTTTTTCTCGACGGTTGAAGCCTACAAGTGTCCCAACACTGGTTGCTTCGACTCTTTGAGAAAAATACTCAAAAATTCTATAAAATTAGGAAATTTACAGAAACATATAAATCTGTAATTTTTATATCTAATACAAAAATTACAAAGACGAAACACATACATGCTTCGCACGTGGCTCTGATACCACTATTGGGTTTTTTCGAGCCGCAAAAACCGCTTTTTGCGTTGCGGAAACCTCGGAAGCCCCGGCCATGGATCCATGCGAAATATAAAAATATAAAAACATGTATGTGCTTACAAAAACCCTAGATCTACCTTAGATCTAAGAGGTTAGAACATTACCCTCGTAGCGATGCCCTTCGCTTATCCCGCTCGTCCAAAAGTTCGCCGGAACTCGAGAGTGTCAAGTGCACACTCCTCTATGGTATCCACACAAGCAATAGGTGGAGAAAGAGAAAAACTTGAGTGTGCTAGCACTCCTAGAAGATCTCGGCAAGATGAGGTTGGGAGAGGTAGAGAGCTTGAGAGAAAAATTCCAAGGAAGAAGATGAAGTTGGAATAACTCACAAAAATAAATTTCACCATCATAACCCCTAATGGTGTTGGCCGGCCACATTATGGCTTGGGAGGTTACATGCATGCATGTAACTCCCATGCCTCTTGCTCTTCCTCATGATGTGGCACCAATTGACAAAGTCAATGATGATGTGGAGCATCATCATTGGCCGGCCATGCCAAGTCATCATCATGACATGGCATTTGGTCAAGTCAAACTTGACCTTTCATCTTCCCTCTCAAGTCAAGTCAAACTTGACCTCTAATCTCCCATGGTTGACCAAATCTAACCACTTGACTCAAGTCAATTTAATTTAATGAATCTCTATTCATTAATTTAAATTGATTTGATGAAACAAATATAAATTAGACTCATTCAACACTTGAATCAACTTGAGTCTAACTCAATTAGTCTAATTTGGATTACTCTTAATCCAATTTGGTTCATCCCATGAACCTAATCCTCATGGTTCATCATATGAACCTAATCTCCATCTAATTGCTCTTATGTGTGTGACCGTATAGGTTCTTGTAACGTTGGCAATGTCCCTAAACCGATTTAGGAACATAAGCAATGAGCGGTATCTAGCAACACATCATTGCTACCCAAGTTACAAGAATGTTGAGCTCCAACATCACCTTTGTGACTACTAATTGTGACTCTCACAATATGTGACAATGTCCCTCTATCCTTGACATCTAGATTGACCAATCGAGGCATATACCGTGTCATCCTCGGTACAATCTAAATCTTGAACTCCAAGTAGACTCACTCTAATCAAATGAGCTCAATATCTCATATTGACTCATTTGGGCATGGCCATGCACATCGTGGTCTCACTCTATCAAGAATATCGATGTCACTCACGTCATATAGGAGGGATAGATCCCATCTACATCACTCACATCCCTCCGCATAATTTGTTACATACCCAGTAATCGCCTTTATAGTCCACCCATTTACGGGTGACGTTTGACGAAGCCAAAGTATGCAACTCCTTATGTAGGGAACCATGGTGACTTCAGGTCTAAGGACTAATAGTCATACTAATAGCCACATGAGAAAGTATATGACACTCATATAACGATCCACGATACTTTCTCATGGCGGGTCATTCAGTATACATTCTCCAATGCATACCCATGTGTCAACTTGATATCTCATATCCATGACTTGTGAGATCAAGTCATCTTGTTGACCTACATGCTAGTCTCTACGCATTAACATTGTCCCTGAATGTTAATACTCGACTAGGAATGATTAAGAGTAGTGTTCTCTATATCATCTCATTATCGATTCAACCAATCGATTGATATAGATAAGAACCTACTACTCAAGGACATTATTATATTTAGTTATTTGGCACCAATACAAGTAAATATAATAACCATGCCTTTATAAATAGGAATATGATACAATAAAGTCCATACAACAATCATCACATGATTGGCTCTAGGGCTTTCACTAACAGTACATCAGTCGACTGATCGTGCTCCAACGGGAAAATCAGCCTCTTCTCTATAAAAAGAGGGATGGTGGAGGTTTTTGGGGTTAATGCTTATTTCCTAATCCTTCTCAAGAGCCTCCATGAATTCTTTAGCTTTCTAAGTGATTTAAATCACCTCCTCTTCTCTCTAAGCTTAGATCTTTATTCTTTGTAAAGAAGGGGAGTTGTGGTGTAAAGAAAGCTTATTAGTGGATTTGCTTGGATTGATCCACCTTAAGGATCGCCGTGGAGTAAGAGTGCTATCTCCGAACCACGTAAAAGGCTTTGTTTGCATTTGCTATTGTTTTTACTTATATTATTGTGTTTGCTTCCGCTAATCATTTTTGTAGAAATCGAAAAACGCTATCCACCCCCCCTCTAGCTTCCAAACGATCCCTAACAGGCTCTTGGTCTCCCTCATGAGGTGGCACCACATGAAAAGTCAATGATGATGTGGAGCATCATCATTGGCCGGCCATGCCAAGTCATCATCATGACATGACATTTGGTCAAGTCAAACTTGACCTTTCATCTTCCCTCTCAAGTCAAGTCAAACCTGACCTCTTATCTCCCATGGTTGATCAAATCCAACCATTTGATTCAAGTCAATTTAAATTTAATGAATCTCTATTCATTAATTTAAATTGACTTGATGAATCAAATCTAAATTAGACTCATTCAACACTTGAATCAAATTGAGTCCAACTCAATTAGTCTAATTAAGATTACTCTTAATCAAATTTTGTTCATCCCATGAACCTAATCCTCATGGTTCATCATATGAACCTAATCTCCATCTAATTTCCCTTTGTGTGTGACCCTATAGGTTCTTATAACATTGGCAATATCCCTAAACCGATTTAGGAACATAAGCAATGAGCGGTATCTAGCAACACATCTTTGCTACCCAAGTTACAAGAATGTTGATCTCCAACATCACCTTTGTGACTACTAATTATGACTCTCACCATATGTGACAATGTCCCTCTATCCTTGACATCTAGACTGACCAATCGAGGCATAGACCGTGTCATCCTCGGTACAATCTAAATCTTGAACTCCAAGTAGACTCACTCTAATCAAATGAGCTCAATATCTCATATTGACTCATTTGGGCATGGCCATGCACTTCGTGGTCTCACTCTATCAAGAATATCGATGTCACCCCCGTCATATAGGAGGGATAGATCTCATCTACATCACTCACATCCCTCCGCATAATTTGTTACATACCCAGTAATCGCCTTTATAGTCCACCCATTTACGGGTGACGTTTGACGAAGCCAAAGTATGCAACTCCTTTTGTAGGAAACCATGGTGACTTCAGGTCTAAGGACTAATAGTCATACTAATAGCCACATGAGAATGTATATGACACTCATATAACGATCCATGATACTTTCTCATGGCGGGTCATTCAGTATACATTCTCCAATGCATACCCATGTGTCAACTTGATATCTCATATCCATGACTTGTGAGATCAAGTCATCGTGTTGACCTACATGCTAGTCTCTACGCATTAACATTGTCCCTGAATGTTAATACTCGACTAGGAGTGATTAAGAGTAGTGTTCTCTATATCATCTCATTATTGATTCAACCAATCGATTGATATAGATAAGAACCTACTACTCAAGGACATTATTATATTTAGTTATTTGGCACGAATACAAGTAAATATAATAATCATGCCTTTATAAATAGGAATATGATATAATAAAGTCCATACAACAATCATCACATAATTGACTCTAGGGCTTTCACTAACAATCTCCCACTAGCACTATTGCCAATCACCATAGTATCTAATACCCAATGACCTAGTGTGACCATCATGCTTTTTCTGTGCCAAAGCCTTGGTCAAGGGATCTGCAATGTTAGCCTCTTTGGGTACTCTGCAAATCTTCACATCTCCGCTATCGATAATCTCTCGAATGAGATAGAAGCGCCGTAGTATGTGTTTGGTCCGCTGGTGTGAGTGAGGTTCCTTAGCCTGTGCAATCGCTCCATTGTTGTCACAATAGAGCTCTATAGGATCTGCAATGCTAGGAACCACCCCAAGCTCAGTAATAAACTTGCAGATCCAAACTGCCTCTTTTGCTTCCTCAGATGCAGTGATATACTCGGCTTCTGTTGTAGAATTAACAACTCTGTCCTGCTTCGAACTCTTCCAGCTCACATCGCCACCATTCAAGCAAAACACGAACCCTAACTACGATCTATAATCATCCTGGTCAGTTTGGAAGCTGGCATCGCTATAACCCTTTACAGCTAGCTGCTCATTGCCTCCAAAAATCAAGAAATATTCTTTAGTACTTCTCAAGTACTTAAGAATATTCTTGACTGCTATCCAGTGACGCTCACCTGGATCTGACTGGTACCTACTCGTCATGCTTAAAGCATACGAGACATCAGAACGAGTACACAACATGACATACATGATAGATCCTATAGCAGATGCGTAAGGTATCTTATCCATGCGGTCTCTCTCCTCTCTAGAAGAGGGACTTTGAGTCTTCGAAAGACTCACACCATGTGACATCGGCAGAAGTCCCTTCTTGGAATTCTGTATGGCAAACCGTAGTAATACCGTGTCAATGTATGTACTCTGACTTAGGCCAAGCAATCTCTTAGATCTATCTCTATAGATCTTGATGCCTAGAATACAGGCTGCTTCACCTAAGTCCTTCATTGAGAAGCACGTCCCTAGCCATGTCTTCACAGACTGTAGCGAAGGGATGTCATTTCCAATGAGTAGTATGTCATCCACATACAATACAAGGAAGATAACTGTGTTCCCATTAACCCTCTTGTAGACACAGGGTTCATCTTCATTCTTGATGAAACCAAACTGTTTGATCGCATCATCGAATCGAAGATTCCAGCTCTGAATGGGAATGTAGAAGTTTGTGCAACAATTTCATCACCCACAACACTTTGTGGTTCCTGTTCAACCTCCATCAAGGCCTCAGTGCTAAGGTCCTTATCTTGAATTTCTTCAAGATCGAACATACTCCCACTAGTTTTTCTAGAAACAAAATCCCTTTCTAGAAAAACTCTAATCTTTGCTACAAACACTTTGTGCTGACTGGGAATGTAGAAGTTATTACCCTTTGTATCCTTGGGATATCCAACAAAATAGCACCTATCGGATTTGGGTCTCAGTTTGTCTAAGACTTGATGTCGAACGTAAGCCTCACAACCCCAAATCCTCATGAAAGAATTCTTGAGATTTCTCCCTGTCCATATCGTATATGATGTCTTTATCATAGCCTTGGACGGTACACGGTTAAGGGTAAAGGCTGCTGTGTCTAGAGCATATCCCCAAAAGAATATAGGAAGATCTGTGTGACTCATCATAGATCGTACCATATCTAATAGGGTACGATTCCTCCTTTCAGATACACCATTCTGCTGTGGTGTTCTAGGATGAGTGAGTTGGGATAGAATCCCACACTCAGCTAGATAGTCACGAAACTCATGGCTAAGGTATTCACCACCTCGATCTGATCAAAGTATCTTAATACTCTTGCCAAGCTGGTTTTGTACTTCATTCTTGAATTCTTTGAACTTTTCAAAGGATTCTAATTTATGTGTCATAAGATACACATAACTGTTGGTGCAGGGGCACTAGATAATTGAACCTTGGTTTTGATGATGGCAAAGATTCAAAGTTAAGTTATTTTGTTATCTCATGTGATATGCTAAGTGTGCAGGAAGTGTTTAAGCTAAGCCAAAGGTCGAGCGACATCCAGAGAATCTCAAGTTGAGAAACCGTGGTGGTCGGGCGACACCAGGAGAACCTCGGGGAGTCGAGGAACCTCAGTGGTGACCGAAAGCTAAGCGATAGGTCAAGAGGACCAAAGGTAAGATCTGTGTGTGGAACGGTGGTAAGGACGCACCCTCGGTTAGAGGACAATCCTAAGCATCGATCTGACTAAGGCTTCCGGAGGAATGCTGAAGTTGAGATCGGACAGTCAAAGGATTGTCAAACTGAATGGCATTATGCATCTATTGTGCTAATCTTGTATTGCTGGAATTCTCAAGTGCAGCAGTAAACTGGAGATGTCAGTAGTCGACTGAAGGTAGTTGACTGCTAAGAGGATCAGTCGACTGATGTCGATGAATCATCCCAGTGCACAAGGTCAAAGAAATAGAGATTGATGCCACCACCTCAGGATAAGATAAGCTTCCACCTAAGGATAAGATAAGCCGCCACCTCAAGATAAGATCCACGAGTTTTGGATCTGGATCGGGACAAATTCCAAGGCACAAATCTATAAATGTAGGGGAGGACTCACACCGAAATTCAAGAATCTCCCAAGTGCTCGTCCTCTCTACAACGCTACTCCGACCGTGCGCCATCTTCTAATTAATTGTCGGTATTATTATTATCTTTCTGTACTTAATTTGTATAAGGACCGGTAAGGTTGTTACCGGCCTTATAATCATTGTAATTGTTGGGTTTCCGGCACCGCGGCGTGTGTGTGTTCGATCATGTTTCGTAAACATGAGCACAGCGGAAGCAATAAAAATAATAAATACTCCTATTTATTACAACACACACAACACACGCATGCTATTACAATAAGTGTAGACATAACCGTAAATTAAAATTGCAATAAAAGGAAATTAAACTACGTTATACCTTCCGTATGACGTGTAGCGGGAACGGCATCAACCGGAACGATCCTCGTAAGAATCGTCTCTATCCGTATCCACGCCGAGCTCCTCGGGATGACTTCGCTAAGTCACGAGCTTCGTCTTCGTACGGGTTACTAGCCTCGTGTTGAAGACGACGTGATCGAGAGATGATCACGATCCGAATCCAAATTCGGATCCAAAACGAGTTCTCAAAACTCGCTTCTCCGGAGAGGTATTCGTCAACCGTTTGACGAATCCTTCGTCCTCCACCTCAGAGGATTATCGGAGATCAAATCCCCGGTATGTTAGCCGCTGTCGGAGCACTAACCGTCGTCCAAACGACGCTCCAACGAGAGGAGGAGAAGCTGTCCAGAAAACTGGACAGCTTGGTGGAGGAGTAGGCGCCGGCCAAAACAAGGAGAGAAAAGCCTCACCTTGATGCCAAACCTATAGGAGATCACCGGAGGGTCGCCGGAGGCTCACCGGCTGAAGCTTGGTCGCCGGCAAGGAGCTAGACGGCAGCATAATCAAGCTGGGCGGCAAGGAGGTTGGGCGGCACAACCAGGTTGGGCGGCAACTCCTTGGAGGCTAGGGTTTTGATTTTGGATTAGGGTTTAACAATCCCTTAATCCCACTTTTATAGAGAACTAATTCTCTTAATGGTTAATGGATCATATCCATAAAGCCCGTTAACCCGCTCCATTAAGATAAGTTAAAATAAACCAAACCATGATGGTTTATTTTAAGTTAAAACGAACCGAACCAACTTTTGGTTCATTCGTTTAAAATAAACCAAACCCTTTGGTTTATCCTCATCCATTGGATTAGAACCAAACCATTTTGGTCCATCCATTATGTCTTCATAAGACACTGCCCATCCACCCTTCCATTGCGACTGAAACAATTTCATGCTCGCTTTATGTTTGGTCCAACCAAACATAGTTTCTCTCGGTCTGAGAATCCCATTCTCAAGCTCGTTTTAAATCCTTTGGATTACACTCGTTGTGCGTGTGAACAAATAGGTTCTCGGTTTATGTTGGCCGTCTATAATTAACCATTAATTATAGAACGATCATGAGTGGCACCTAGTAGTACATCATGATCCCCAATTAACCGAAAAGATCAACGGTTGATCCAGAACTATTTCAAACCCTTCAAGAGCTCGAATGAATCGCCCCATTCCCTTCACTCATCTTATACCCACTTGGTTCAGGACATGGTCTATTGTGTCAGTCCCCACTAGGCTGACTACGTCACACCTAGCCCAAGTATCATTTCCTCGTCCTACGGATTCTAGTTACTCCACATGTATCGAAGAGTACTTTACTCTAAACATGTAATGCTTTGGCCAAAGACTTTAGTTACAATCCGACGAGAGGCCATGGGTATACATCTCCTCGCAAGGAGTGGTGAATCCTTTATAGTCTATTCAAACACCTTTGATCACTTCGACTTATACCCAATCATCCCGGGTCCACATCTCCTCGGAGATGTTTGCTTAAGATGTCAAAACATAAGTCTCCATGATCAAGATGACTTGAATACCACAAGTTAAAGGAACATCGCACTTAAGCCACAGTAAGAACTTCATTGACATATCTATATATGCAGAGAACCATATGAAGTCTTACGGCTGGTCACTCCAATGAACTAGTTACCATAACTAGCATCCACGATTAACTCCGACATCACAATGTCTCCACCCGGAGAATCACCGCTTGGATACACCAAGGAGTATACCTGCTAGTCTCGATGAATTGATGGTGTCCAAATCCATCAATTCATCGACTAGGATAATTCCGATACATCACAATTACACATGTAGAGATACTCACTAGTTGTGAACCAATCATAAATTCTCTCATGCCGTGAATCGTATCGTGGACATTCAGTAAATGAGTTTAAGATCCAATCAAATACATAAAACATGTATACTCAAATAGTGAATCTTCATTTATCATATAAATGGTTCATACATAAGGCGATTGCCTCAGGACATCTCTCATATATTACTAACAGACTCCCACTTGGCCTAATGCCAATCGCTACGGTATCCAATACCATAAGCTCTAACATGACCCTCAAACTTACTTTGAGGTAATGCTTTAGTCAAAGGATCCGCTAAGTTTCTTTCAGTGGGAATTTTCTCGATTTGTATTTCGTTCCTACTAGTGATCTCTCTGATAAAATTATAGCGGCGAAGCACATGTTTGGATCATTGATGAGACCACATCAAGTTCAGAGATGAACTTCTCGATCCAAACCGCTTCCTTTGCTGCTTCCAAAGCTGCAATGTATTCTGCCTTAGTGGCAGAATCCGCTATAGTGTCAAGCTTGGAACCTTTCCAACTTATTGCGCCTCCATTCCAGGTGAATACATACCCAGACAAAGACATGGAATCATCCTTGTCTGTCTGGAGCTGGCATCCGTATACCCACGTATCACCATGTACCCTTCTCCATATATTAGGAACACATCCTTAGTTCTTCTCAAGTACTTAAGGATCGTCTTAACAGTCACCCTGTGATCCATTCCTGGATCGGATTGGTATCTGCTCGTGACACTCAGAGCGTACGATACATCGGGCCTCGTACATAACATAGCATACATGATAGATCCTATTGCGGATGCATAGGGAATCTTACTCATGCAAATCCTCTCGTCTTCTGTGCGCGGACACATAGACTTCGAAAGGTGTTCCCCATGCCTGATGGGTAGATAACCTTTCTTGGATTCCGACATGCTAAACCTCTTTAGCACTCGGTCTATATATGTAGACTGCGAAAGACTAAGCAACCGTTTCGATCTATCTCTATAGATCTTAATCCCAAGGATGTAGGTTGCTTCTCCCAGGTCTTTCATGGAGAATGTCTTGGATAACCAAACCTTAACTGACTGTAAGATTGACACATCGTTTCCTATAAGTAATATGTCATCGACATACAATACTAGGAACACGACTGCACTCCCACTAACCTTCTTGTACACACAAGGTTTGTCTGGATTTTGTGAGAAATCAAACTTTTTGATTGTCTCATCAAAACGGATATTCCAGCTCCTGGATGCTTTCTTCAATCCATAAATGGATCGTCGCAATTTGCATACCTTGGTTTTGTCAACCGATGTGAAACCCTCAGGCTGTATCATATACACGTCCTCGAGCAGGTTTCCATTAAGGAAAGCTGTTTTCACATCCATCTGCCATATCTCATAATCATAATGAGCCGCTATGGCCAGGAGCATCCGAATGGATTTAAGCATAGCTACAGGCGAATAGGTTTCATCATAATCAACACCTTGCTTTTGACGATATCCTTTCGCCACCAATCTAGCCTTATAGGTAATCACATTACCATCCATGTCGGTTTTCTTCTTGAAAACCCACTTGCACCCTATAGGCTTTATGCCTTCAGGTGGGTCAACCAAGTTCCAAACTTGGTTTTCATACATGGAATCCATTTCGACTTCATGGCACCAAGCCACTTATCCCTTTCTCGAACTTGTCGACTTCTTCATAACTGTAGGCTCTCATCATCAATGAGTAATACGTCGCTCGATTCACTTACGAAATCCATATCTCTCGTGAATATTGCGTGTTCTACTGTGATCTACGAAGATGTGGTGCTACAATAGGTCCTATTGCTCATATCACTATGAGTTGCTCGTCGATCAGGCTTCACTGTATCTCATCAATGTCTATTTGAGTCTCTCGAGCCTCCTCAAGCTCGACGACACTCCCATCGCTTTCTTGCAAGAGAAACTCTTTCTCTAGAAACACAAAGATGCCTCAAACAAACACCTTTGTTCCACAGATGATAGAATTGGTAACCCCTTGTTTCCTTAGGGTATCCAATAAATAGACATTTATCGACTTAGCATCCATACCGATACCGGCTTCACATAAGGTGAGACAACCCCATATCTTCAAGTAAGATACATGAGGTTTCTTACTAGCCCATATCTCATATGGAGTAGTAGAGACTACCTTGGTAGGCATTCTGCTTAACAAGTAAACAAAATCTCAAGTGCATAACCCCAAAAGGACTTGGGAAGAGTCGCATGATTCATCATTGACTGACCATGTCCAACAAGGTCCTAAGCATGCCTCTCGATACATCATTATGCTGTGGTGTATATGGCGGAGTCCATTGAGACAATATGCCATTGTCTCTTAGATAATCATGAAACTCTTGACTTAAGTATTCACCACCTCGATCCGATCGAAGTATTATAATACTTTTGTCATGTTGTTTCTCTACTTCATTTCTGAATTCTTTGAACCTTTCAAAAGCTTCAGACTTGTGTTTCATCAAGAACACATACCCAAACCGTGAGTGATCATCGGTGAAGGTAATGAAGTAGCTATAGCCTCCTAAAGCTTGAGTTGACATAGGTCCACATACATCAGTATGTATTAGACCTAGTAACTCTCCCACTCGTTCACCTTTTTCCCGTAAAAGGTAACTTAGTCATCTTGCCTTTTAAGCATGATTCGCATGTATCGTATGAATCCAATTCAAACGATTCCAAAATTCCACATCCGTGTAATTCGGACATGCGTTTCTTGCTTACATGGCCAAGACGACAATGCCACATGTAGGAGTCTATTTGATTATCCTTTCGAGCACTCTTGTTACTCGCTTCGATATTGCAAATGTCACTGGATACGTCCAACGTATAAACACCATTGCTTAAAGTTCCAGTCCCATAAAGAACCCCATTCAAAGTTATGTAACAACAATTGTTACTAAACGTCAAATGGAAACCATTTCTATTTAAGCAGGAAATAGAAACAATGTTCTTTATTAGAGAAGGAACATAATAGCAATTGTCCAGTTCTAAGACAAGTCCTACAGGGAGTTCCAACAAATACGTTCCGATGGCGAGTGCAGCAACCTTTTCTCCATTCCCAACACGTAAATTTGACTCTCCCTTGACGAGTCTTCTTCTATTCCTTAGCCCATGTATGTCATTACATATATGTGAGCCACACCCAGTATCCAATACCCAAGTGTTTGAGGAAATAGAATGACAATCAATAACGAAGATTTCTGAAGAAGATGGGGCATCCGATGCCTTATCCTTCTTCACGGACTCAAGATAAATCTTGCACTTTCTTCACAAATGTCCCTACTTGCCATAATGATGGCAAGTGCCCTTTTGAGCTGGTTCTGCCTTTTTAGCCTTTTTCTTCTTCCCCTTCTGTTGTTCCTTTGACTCCCTCTTAGAACCTTTCTTCGAGGAATCAACTAACAACACTATCCCCTACTCATGCTTCTCAGAAGGCTCCACAGTCTTCAAAGATGTTGAGCAAAGACTACAGATGAACCTCCTTGCATCTCGAGGTGAAGAGGAGCTTGGAGACTTCGAACCTTTCGAATCTCACTTGCTCATCAACCAACTCACAGAGATGAAGGACTACGATATGAGCATCCATATGCTCATGCTGCTTTCGTAGCTTGGGTTCCATCGCGGCTAGCGTGATGCAACTCATTTGTTCAGAATCACTCACATGTTTCTGATAGGCCAACAATTGGTCCAAAGTTGCATCGTCACTAGGACGGGCGGGAAGAGGCGCTTCGAGGACATACACAAGCTTTTCACCTTGAGAACAATTCTCAAGTTTCTAAGCTAGTCCAAGAAGTTCGGCCCAGTCAATTTATTTGAATCCAAAATGTAACACAAATTCAATCACATCATGATCAATATATTAACTTAGAAATACAAAACGAGCATATATGAGAAAGATGATTTTAAAATGCATCAATATACATTTATAAATCCCATTCATTTTTCGAATTTCAAAAACCCCAAAATCACTTCGGTAGATCGTAGGTCCATCTCCGAATGGGTTGATATCCATCATAGTTATGAACAACCTTGGAGAGAGTCCAACAAGCCATTCATAACTACGACGGTAGGTATCATCTATACCGATTGCATATCACGTATATGCAACTATCACAATGTGCTATCAACTATTTGAATGTTCACACATACATCGGGTTGTTAACACATTAACAAGTATGCATCATATGCATAGCACCCAACTTCACCTCCCTTTACATCGACCTTGGAGAGAGTCCAACAAGCCGATGCTCCAGGTTAAAGCCAACCCATTAATCAGGACATAGTTTTAATATGGTTAGAGTGCATTCAACCAATTAGCCCAGCTTGGAGAGAGTCCAACAACCAAAGCTAACGATTGACCTCTGACTCTTACCATATTAGTATTAAACTATTCCATGGTTTGAACATATTCAGGTTCGAGCCGGGCTTGGAGAGAGTCCAACAACCCAGACAAGAAACAGAACTCTTGTTCTAACCATATTAATGGAAGGTGTAGGCTTTAATATTGATTAAGGGTTTTTATGTCTCATCCTCTTTGCATGCAAATAACTATTATCTACATGGCATGGCATACATGGCATACATCTACATGTCACGACACGCATGGCATAATGTTATGCATCTAATGCAATTACATGGCATACAATTATGTCATGTATATAATTTCCTTATTTGTCATAACTATTTATGGAAATAAAATATGTTTAAGATTTGATTCTCCAAATCAAATCATAATTAAATTAGGAAACAAATTTCCAAATCTAATCACATATTTTATTCATGGAATTATTTGATTAAGGAAAATCTATTTAGGAAACCAATTTCCTAAATCATTAAAACTACTTATGGAAATAAAATATTTTAAGATTTGATTTCCCAAATCAAATCATGATTAAATTAGGAAACAAATTTCCAGAATCTAATCAAATATTTTATTTATGGAAAATATCAATTTCCATAAATACTTCCAACTTTCCAAAAGTGGAAGATTTCAATAAATACTTCTAGACTTTCCAAAATTGAAAAATTTCCATAAATACTTCTAAATTTCCAAAATTAGAAAATTTCCAGAAATACATTATGACTATCACAAAACCATTTTACGATTATGTCGAAACACAACCTGGGCTCTGATACCATCAAGGTTTCGGCATGGCAGGTGTGTTCGATCATGTTTCGTAAACATGAGCACAGCGGAAGCAATAAAAATAATAAATACTCCTATTTATTACAACACACACAACACACGCATGCTATTACAACAAGTGTAGACATAACCGTAAATTAAAATTGCAATAAAAGGAAATTAAACTACGTTATACCTTCCGTATGACGTGTAGCGGGAACGGCATCAACCGGAACGATCCATGTAAGAATCGTCTCTATCCGTATCCACGCCGAGCTCCTCGGGATGACTTCGCTAAGTCACGAGCTTCGTCTTCGTACGGGTTACTAGCCTCGTGTTGAAGACGACGTGATCGAGAGATGATCACGATCCGAATCCAAATTCGGATCCAAAACAAGTTCTCAAAACTCGTTTCTCCGAGAGGTATTCACAACCGCTTTGAATCCTTCGTCCTCCACCTCAGAGGATTACCGGAGATCAAATCCCCGGTATGTTAGCCGCTGTCGGAGCACTAACCGCCGCCCAAACGACGCCCGACGAGGAGAAGCTGTCCAGAAAACTGGACAGCTTGGTGGAGGAGTAGGCGCCGCCAAAACAAGGAGAGAAGCCTCACCTTGATGCCAAACCTATAGGAGATCACGGAGGGTCGCGGAGGCTCACCGACTGAGCTTGGTCGCCGCGGCAAGGAGCCAGGCAAGACAATCAGGCGGCAAGGAGGTTGGGCGGCACAACCAGGTTGGGCGGCAACTCCTTGGAGGCTAGGGTTTTGATTTTGGATTAGTTTAACAATCCCTTAAGCCCACTTTTATAGAGAACTAATTCTCTTAATGGTTAATGGATCATATCCATAAAGCCCGTTAACCCGCTCCATTAAGATAAGTTAAAATAAACCAAACCATGATGGTTTATTTTAAGTTAAAACGAACCGAACCAACTTTTGGTTCATTCGTTTAAAATAAACCAAACCCTTTGGTTTATCCTCATCCATTGGATTAGAACCAAACCATTTTGGTCCATCCATTATGTCTTCATAAGACACGCCCATCCACCCTTCCATTGTGATCAAATAATTTCATGCTCGCTTATGTTTGGTCCAACCAAACATAGTTTCTCTCGTCCGAAAATCCCATTCTCAAGCTCGCTTTTAAATCCTTTGGATTACACTCGTTGCAGCGTGTGACCAAATAGGTTCTCGGTTTATGTTGGCCGCCTATAATTAACCATTAATTATAGAACGATCATGAGTGGCACCTAGTAGTACATCATGATCCCCAATTAACCAAAAGATCAACTTGATCCGTAACTATTTTGAAACCCTTCAGAGCTCGAATGAATCGTGCCCCATTCCCTTCACTCATCTTATACCCACTTGGTTCAGACATGGTCTATTGTGTCACCTCACTAGGTCGACTACGCCACACCTAGCCCAAGTATCATTTCCTCGTCCCTACGGATTCTAGTTACTCCACATGTATCAAGAGTACTTTACTCTAAACATGTAATGCTTTGGCCAAAGACTTTAGTAACAATCCGACGAGAGGCCATGGGTATACATCTCCTCGCAAGGAGTGGTGAACTTTTATAGGCTATTCAAACACCTTCGATCACTGACTTATACCCAATCATCCCGGGTCCACATCTCCTCGGAGATGTTTGCTTAAGATGTCAAAGCATAAGCCTCCATGATCAAGATGACTTGAATACCGCAAGTCAAAGGAACATCGCACTTAAGCCACAGTAAGAACTTCATTGACATATCTATATATGTAGAGAACCATATGAAGTCTTACGGCTGGTCACTCCAATGAACTAGTTACCATAACTAGCATCCACGATTAACTCCGGACATCACAATGTCTCCAGCCAGTGAGAATCAGCTGCTTGGATACACCAAGGAGTATACCTCGTGCTAGTCTCGATGTAATTGATGGTGTCCAAATCCATCAATTCATCGACTAGGGATAATTCCAATACATCACAATTACACATGTAGAGATACTCACTAGTTGTGATCCAATCACAAATTCTCTCATGCTGTGAATCGTATCGTGGACATTCAGTAAATGAGTTTAAGATCCAATCAAATACATTAAACATGTATACTCAAATAGTGAATCTTCATTTATCATATAAATGGTTCATACATAAGGCGATTGCCTTAGGACATCTCTCATATATTACTAACAGTAATCGTCTTGTCTCTTACCTCCAACGAGGAAGAGACTTTTAGTGATTGCCCTTCGGAAGAGATCACGGATCGCAGGGCCTTGGATTAACAGCCGGTGGGCTGTGAACCAAGTAAAAAAGCTTTGTGTCTTTCTTGTGTTTGTCTTTTAGTTTTCCGCTGTGTACTTGGTTTTAATCGTTGAAAAAGAAAAATTTTTACGAACGCTATTTACCCCCCCCCCTCTAGCGCTTATATCGATCCAATAATTGGTATCAGAGCGGGGGTGCTCAGATTCGGTGCAACCACCGGTCGAGCATTTTCTTTTCTTTATTTTTATTTTTATTTTTAAATATCTCCCGCACTACTAATCCAAGACCAAGTCTTGGGACTTTTTGGTTTGTGTTTTTTTTGCGAGTTTTAGAAAATCGTTGACTGAGCCAACCATGGAAGAGTCTCCCACAAGGCATAAAGGTAACAATGTCAATTTAAATTTTAAATTTCATATTATTTGCTTTAAGTGCAGGGAGAGAGGACACTATAAAATAAGTGTCCTACTCGTAAGATTCGAACGACGCAACCGACGACAAAGGAGACACTATTGCCAGGAATCCGAAAGAACAAGGAGCACATCAAGTGCTTCGGGTGCGGAAGATTCGATCATTAAAAGAATCGGTGTCCGGAAAAAAAGGTTAGTAAAGTTAATAATTTTGTAAAGTTGAGTTTTAGAATAGTTGATAATTTAGATAAATTGTGTAATTGTTGTCAATTAATTAATACAATTAATAATTCTACTAATAAAAAATTAATTAATTCAGATTTAATTAGTTTAAATAATAATAATAATAATATCATGGAAGAAAATGATCAAATTAATCTAACATTTGATAAAATTAACAAAGAGATTAATCAAATATTTAGTTTAATCAACATAGATCTAGATCAAGTCAAAGATAAAACCAACCTAGGACTTCATCAGAATAATCAAACCCTTGATCAGAATAATCAAACCATAGGACAGAATCATCAAATCATAGATCTGATTAATCTAGATAATTTCGAATTAAAAAATTCTATTTGGAAAAATTCAACCATAAAAAAATCGAAATTGACTTTAAAAAATTCCAAAGATAATCTAAATAATTATAATAATAATTCTACCTTTAAAAACACTAACAATTTTATCTTAAATAATTCTAATAATAATTCTACCTTTAAAAACTCTAACAATCTTATCTTAAATAATTCTAATAATAATTCTACCTTTAAAAAATCTAATAATCTTATCTTGAATAATTCTAATAATTCTACCTTAATAAATTCTAATAATTTGAATAATTCTATTTTTAAAAAGTCTAATAATCTTATCTTAAAAAATTCTAATAATTCTACTTTTAAAAAGTCTAATAATCTTATCTTGAAAAAGTCTAATAATATTATTTTAAAAAATTCTAATAATCCTATTTTAAATAATTCACAATCTAACTTAATTAAAAATTAAAAATTAGATAATCAAACCAATAAAATTAATTATAATAGAGTACCATTTGATTATACACAAATTAATAATCTAGTAATTAAACCTTCAACTTTTAAAAATTCAACTAATAAATATGTAGACATGGGTTACAAGTCTAAGCTAACCAAAAATCAAGAAACTAAAATTTGTAAACCTAATTATAATAAAGTATCTTCTAACTATAGAACAAATAAAAGTCTACCCAAGAAAACAACCATTTCTTTAAATTGATTGAATGTAGCTTGCTCATGCATACATATCATTATCATGCTTATTTTGTCATGTCATACATACTAGTTTTAAATTCACTCTCATAGAATGGTTAGATAGGAAATAATTAATTAATCTTGACAACATAGTATCAGGATGCGGTGAGATGATAGTACGTTAAGGAAACGAAGTCAAGTGTATCCGAGTTGGATAAGGAGTATCTAGCTAGGTGCATTTAACTAAGTGGAACTAACTGAAGCTACCTCACCACATCCTAAACTAGTTAGACCAGGACGTAATCCTAAGTGAATTAAGTGTGTAATTTCCTAAGTTGGCTTTGTCTAAGGAAGTGGTCGTTGTTCCGATCAAAGAAGGCCCCTGTGCCTCGCCACGACCTGGAAGCCCTCTTTTGAAATGTTCACTTAACTAACTAAAGGTGAAATCCGAATCTAACCCAAGATTAATTAATTTCTAAGGCATTAAATTAAATTCATCTCACAATACCTATAAGAATAGCTTGGTTGATCATGTAGAATGGGTGAGATGGTAAGGACAACAAATTAAAAATGATTTTGAAAACAATTTCAAAATTTATATACACATAAATAGGTTCTTAAAACTATTTTTATTGGTTGCCATGATTATTGTGTGTAGTTATACGTAGTTTTCAAAACAACTATGCTTCTTAAAATGATGGTTAGTTGACCAATATTGAACGTATAAATCCTTAGGTCAACTTTAGATACCTAGACCCTCTGGACACTTAGGTGAGCCTTTCTTATGGCCAACAAGGATGTCCTAAGAATTTGTCAGACAAAAGGGGAGACCCTCTAGATATGCCTTCCTTGTGGCTAACAAGGATGTTAGGTTAAGGGGGGAGGTTCTAATTGGATAATCATCATAGAAGTTGTTAAAAAATATTTTTTAAAAAAAAATCACCAATACTTTCTAAATTTAAATCCTTCTTTTGATAATATGCCAAGGGGGAGAGAAGACTTAAGTTGGACAAACTTAGTATCAAGCTACCTCCAGTTTGGCATAAAAACCAATAGACATGAGCCATTAAAATGTTTTTTTTAATTCTTTCTCAAAATTTTATAACAATGTTAAAGGTTAGGGGGTCACATTCTAACCTAGGATATACATTGTTGGTGCAGGATCTAAAAACCTAAACTCCTAAACTCTTAAGTATTAAAGGGAGTTGAACATATTAAATCAACTTGATTAGCATGTTTAAAAATTCTATTTCTTGGCAATGTACCCAATATAAAGTTATTTTTGATATATGCCAAAGGGGGAGAGAGAATAAAGTTAAAAGGTTACTTACTTTTTCTTTCCCAAAAAGTAATTATTTTTCAAAACTCACCTAGGGTTAAGGGGGAGGTTTTGAAAAATGATTGTTCTATGCTTACTGCTTATTTTCTCTTAACTTTGAATTGGTTTGCCATAAATCAAAAAGGGGGAGATTGTTGGTGCAGGGGCACTAGATAATTGAACCTTGATTTTGATTATGGAAAAGATTCAATGTTAAGTTATTTTGTTATCTCATGTGATATGCTAAGTGTGCAGGAAGTGTTTAAGCTAAGCCAAAGGTCGAGCGACATCCAGAGAATCTCAAATTGAGAAACCGTGGTGGTCGGGCGACACCAGGAGAACCTCGGGGAGTCGAGGAACCTCAGTGGTGATCGAAAGCTAAGCGACAGGTCAAGAGGACCAAAGGTAAGCTCCGTGTGTGGAGCGGTGGTAAGGACGCACCCTCAGTTAGAGGACAATCCTAGGCGTCGATCCGACTAAGGCTTCCGGAGGAATGCTGAAGTTGAGATCGGACAGTCAAAGGACTGTCACACTGCATGGCATTATGCATCTATTGTGCTAATCTTGTATTGCAGGAATTCTCAAGCCAAACGGAGATGTCATTAGTCGATCAAGGCGAAGGATCGCTAGGATTAGTCGATCGATGTCGGTTTAATCACCAGCACAAGGTCAAAGAAATAGAGATTGATGCCACCACCTCAAGAAAAGATAAGCTGCCACCTCAGGATAAGATAAGTCGCCACCTCAAGATAAGATCCACGAGTTTTGGATGTCGATCGGGACAAATTCCAAGGCGTAAATCTATAAAAGGAGAGGAGGACTCACACCCAAATTCATGAATCTCCCAAGTGCTCGTGCTCTCTACAATGCTACTCCGACCGTGCGCCATCTTCTAATTAATTGTCGATATTATTATTATCTTTCTGTACTTAATTTGTATAAGGACCGGTAAGGTTGTTATCGGCCTTATAATCATTGTAATTGTCTTGTCTCTTACCTCCAACGAGGAAGAGACTTTTAGTGATTGCCCTTCGGAAGCGATCAAGGATCGCAGGGCCTTGGATTAGCAACCGGTGGGCTGTGAACCAAGTAAAAAAGCTTTGTGTCTTTCTTGTGTTTGTCTTTTAGTTTTCCGCTGTGCACTTGGTTTTAATCATTGAAAAAGAAAAGTTTTTACGAACGCTATTCACCCCCCCTCTAGCGCTCATATCGATCCAACAATAACCATATCTACTGAAGTCATCAGTAAATGTAATGAAGTACCTGTAACAACCTCTAGCTGCAACATTGAAAGGGCCACATACATCACTATGTATAAGTCCTAACAAGTCCGTTGCATATTCGCTGTGTCCACTAAAGGGAGTCTTGGTCATCTTGCCTAAAAGACAAGACTCGCATGTCTCATATGATTCAAAATCAAATGAGTCTAGCAGCCCATCCTTATGGAGCTGAGATAAGTGACTCTCATTTATGTGACCTAAGCGACAATGCCAGAGATAGGTTTGGTTCAACTCATTTGACTTCAACTTTTTGGTACTTATGTTATAGATAGGGCTCTCTAAGTCTAGAAAGTAGAGTCCGTTCATTAGAGGTGCACTACAATAGAACATATCATTTAAATAAACTGAACAATATTTGTTCTTTATTATAAATGTAAATCCTTTCTTGTCCAAAAAAGAAATCGAAATTATGTTTTTAGTTAAAGCAGGCACATAACATTCATCTAATTCTAGTACAAGCCCAGTGGGCAGAGATAGATCATAAGTTCCTACAGCAATAGCAACAACTCTTGCTACATTGCCTACTCGTAGGTCCACCTCGCCCTTTGTCAATGCCCTACTATTTCTCAGTGCCAGCACATTGGTAAAAATGTGAGATGCACATCTGGTATCTAATATCCATGATGAAGAAATAGATAGATTGACTTCTTTAACATTTATACCTGAAGTAGAAGTCTTAAGATCTTCCAGGTATGCCTTGCAGTTACGCTTGGCTTTGCCCTCCTTTGGGTTTAAGTTCTTTGCCTTTGCCCTTGGCTTGGGACTTTCCCTTACCTTTAGGCTTGCCCTTGCCTTTCTTCTTTTGCACCATCATAATGGAGTCAGATTTTCCTTTCTTAAGGTTGAGCTCAGCAGTTCTCAACATGATGAGCATCTCAGGAAGTGGCTTATCAATTTCATTCATGTTGTAATTCATGACAAATTGATTGTAGCATTGTGGCAAAGACTGCAAGATTAAGTAAGTGGCCAGCTCTTGGCCAAGGGCGAATCCCAATTTCTATAGGTTTTCTACGTACCCAATCATCTTGAGTACATATGGACCTACGGGAGTCCCATCTTGCATTTTGGAACCAAACAATGCCTTAGAGACTTCATATCTCTCATGCCTTGCTTGTCCTTGATATAGTTGACGAAGATGTTCAACCATATCATAAGCATTCATGAACTCGTGTTGCTTCTGAAGCTCAGAGTTCATGGTCACGAGCATTAGACATGACACATCTAATGCATCATCTTGATGCTTCTTGTAAGCATCTTTGTCAGCTCGCGAGGTAGTGGCAGGAGGTGCCTCCAGAATGGGCTGCTCCAGGACGTACAATTTCCTTTCTTGGGTGAGAACGATTCTCATGTTCCTGTACCAGTCCAGGAAATTTGCTCCATTGAGCTTGTCCTTCTCAAGGACAGAATGTAGAGAGAGAGTGTTTGTGTTTGTCGACATAGTAATCTACAACATACAATGCAGAGAATTAATATCATATTCCTTTTATCATTTAATTAGGCCTTTAATCAAATGATGCTCCCACTAAATTATAGGAATTTTATAGAATTGAGTTATGGATGTGGACAAACCACATTTCTAGATTCATACAAACTAGCTATAATTCTTGCAGGACAAGATCCACATCATACTAAGCCTTGAGTTAGCTTTTGCTAAATTGCCCAAGACTTAGTTTGATTGGTGGGTAACACATTACCGATTACATCTCTATGCAACTCTTGTTTATAGGATCAAGACCCACATTTACAAAAGACCTTGAGTTAGCTTTGGCTAAATCGCCCAAGATTTAGTGTAAATGCGATCTTATCCTATCTTTCCAACGGTTGGAATATGCCTATAGTTCTACTCGATCCAATTGAGTTAACTAGTTTTACTCAATCTAATTGAGCTTACTCTAACCCAAGCTGTGATAGGCGGGACCAAGATTGTCCCTCTGCACCCTACCAAGATAATATGTGTTGCTCTGCTTTGGCAGATTCAACAACTACAAATGATCGAGGTAGTGATGCGTATCAAGGACCTAGTAGGCATTTACGAGTTGATTCGATTAAGATCTAATATAATCGTAATGTGTATCATATACGCATTAAGGCCTTTATTATCCTATATTAGCATGCATCACATACATACAAGCATTATTCTAGCATGATCATATACATACAAGAAAAATATCCTAGCATGCATCATATACATACAAACATTATTCTACTAGCAAGCATCACATACATACAAGCAAAATCATATATTTATATATATATATATATATATATATATATATATATATATATATAATCAACCGATATGTGGTCATGGCCCTACTACGATCTTCTCAAGCCAATGAGAAGATCGGACGGTCAACCTAGGGCTAGCGGCTTCTCCAAGCGCTTCCTTTGACCGTCATGTGTCGTCGACACCCTTCTCGTAACTTCGTCTACAAGTGGACTTTCCACCGCTCCATTTTGTACATTACAAATATGAAACTCGAGTTACATTCGAGTCTAAAACTATTTACAACTAGAATTTCAAAAGAAGAGTCACGATGCGCAGGTCGCATACACTATACAACACGCACAACCACAAAAACGGCACACAGACCGTATTATGAATTACAATACATTAACGTCCAATCAAATTGGGGTTCTTGGGCCATGACAATCACAGAATTATACATAATTCTAAATTATGTATTTTTTACAAAAAATTTCTATAATTTTTCCTATTTTTTTTTTAAATTTTATGAGTCACCTCTCCGTAACGGTCCCGCTAAGCGGTTTCCGGGCGCGATCGCGGGACAAGGCCCCTTTCGAGGATAGGGGCAGCGCCCCTACTCGCAAAATAAACTTTGCGAGTGTCCCTACTACAATCTTATAGAGAATTAAGTTGCTGTCCCATAAATCAAAAGCGAGAACTCGCCGTTTCAGAGAGTTTTTCTCGATGGTTGAAGCCTACAAGTGTCCCAACACTCGTTGCTTCGACTCTTCGAGAAAAATACCCAAAAATTCTATAAAAATAGGAAATTTACAGAAACATAAAAATCTGTAATTTTTATATCTAATATAAAAACTACAAAAACCAAACACATATATGCTTCGCACGTCGCTCTGATACCACTATTGGGTTTTTCGAGCCGCAAAAACCGCTTTTTGCGTTGCGGAAACCTCGGAAGCCCCGGCCACGGATTTGTGCGAAGTATAAAAATAAAACTAACATGTATGTGTTTAATACCTTTATATCTACTCTAGATCTATATGATAAGAAGTTACCCTTGAAGCGATGCCCTTCGCTTATCCCGCTCATCCAAATGGATTGTCGGAACTCGAGAGTGTCAAGTACACACTCCTCTATTGGAATCCACACAAGCAATAGGTGGAGAAAAGACAATCTTGAGTGTTCTAGCACTCCTTGAAGGTCTCGGCAATGGAGGATTGGGAGAGAAAGAGAGGAAGAGAGCCAAGGAAGAAGATGATCCAAGGAAGAAGAAGATGGAGTTACCCAAAAACAATTCACTCCTCATCAAGAAGTGGTCGACCACTTTAACCTTGGGGGGTTACATGCATGCATGTAACTCCAAGAGCTAATGGCTCTTGGTATCCCTCATGACGTGGCACCACATGATAAGTCAATGATGATGTGGAGCATCATCATTGGCCGACCATGCCAAGTCATCATCATGACATGACATTTGGTCAAGTCAAACTTGACCTTTCATCTTCCCTCTCAAGTCAAGTCAAACTTGACCTCTTATCTCCCATGGTTGATCAAATCCAACCATTTGATTCAAGTCAATTTTAATTTAATGAATCTCTATTCATTAATTTAAATTGATTTGATGAATCAAATCTAAATTAAACTCATTCAACACTTGAATCAAATTGAGTCCAACTCAATTAGTCTAATTAGGATTACTCTTAATCCAATTTGGTTCATCCCATGAACCTAATCCTCATGGTTCATCATATGAACCTAATCTCCATCCAATTGCCCTTTGTGTGTGACCCTATAGG
The DNA here is from genome assembly GCA_025175895.1 of Wurfbainia villosa. Classification (NCBI taxonomy): domain Eukaryota; kingdom Viridiplantae; phylum Streptophyta; class Magnoliopsida; order Zingiberales; family Zingiberaceae; genus Wurfbainia; species Wurfbainia villosa. Next base: position 6,532,819 of record CM046009.1, read on the forward strand.
TTCTTGTAACGTTGGCAATGTCCCTAAACTGATTTAGGAACATAAGCAATGAGCGGTATCTAGCAACACATCATTGCTACCCAAGTTACAAGAATGTTGAGCTCCAACATCACCTTTGTGACTACTAATTGTGACTCTCACAATATGTGACAATGTCCCTCTATCCTTGACATCTAGATTGACCAATTGAGGCATAGACTGTGTCATCTTCGGTACAATCTATATCTTGAACTCCAAGTAGACTCACTCTAATTAAATGAGCTCAATATCTCATATTGGCTCATTTGGGCATGGCCTTGCATTTCATGGTCTCACTCTATCAAGAATATCGATGTCACCCTTTGTCATATAGGAGGGATAGATCCCATCTACATCACTCACATCCCTCTGCATAATTTGTTACATACCCAGTAATCACCTTTATAGTCCACCCATTTACGGGTGACGTTTGACGAAGCCAAAGTATGCAACTCCTTATGTAGGGAACCATGGTGACTTCAGGTCTAAGGACTAATAGTCATACTAATAGCCACATGAGAAAGTATATGACACTCATATAACGATCCATGATACTTTCTCATGGCCGGTCATTCATTATACATTCTCCAATGCATACCCATGTGTCAACTTGATATCTCATATCCATGACTTGTGAGATTAAGTCATCGTGTTGACCTACATGCTAGTCTCTACGCATTAACATTGTCCCTGAATGTTAATACTCGACTAGGAATGATTAAGAGTAGTGTTCTCTATATCATCTCATTATTGATTCAACCAATCGATTGATATAGATAAAAACCTACTACTCAAGGACATTATTATATTTAGTTATTTGGCACAAATACAAGTAAATATAATAACAATGCCTTTATAAATAGAAATATGATACAATAAAGTCCATACAACAATCATCACATGATTGACTCTAGGGCTTTCACTAACACAAGAAGGCTAAGAAGGCAGAACCAGCACAAAAGGGCACTTGCTATCATTGTGGCAAGGAAGGCCACTGTCGAAGAAACTGCAAGATTTATCTTGAGTCCGTGAAGAAGAAGAAGGCATCTGATGCCCCATCCTCTTCAGGTATCTTCGTTATTGATTGTCATTCTATTTCCTTAGACACTTGGGTATTGGATACTGGGTCTGGCTCACATATATGTAATGACATACAGGGGCTAAGGAATAGAAGAAGACTCGTCAGAGGGGAGTCAAATTTGTGAGTTGGCAATGAAGCAAAGGTTGCTACGGTCACCATCGGAACTTATTTGCTGAAGCTCCCTAGTGGACTAGTCTTAGAACTGGACAATTGCTATTGTATTCCTTCTCTAATAAAGAACATTGTTTCTATTTCCTGCTTAAATAGAAATGGTTACCATTTGACGTTTAGTAACAATTGTTGTTATATAACTTTGAATGGCGCACTTTATGAAACTGGAACTTTGTATGTTGGACGTATCCAGTGACATTTTCAATATCGAAGCGAGCAACAAGCATGATCAAAAGGATAATCAATTAGACTCCTACATGTGGCATTGTCGTCTTGGCCATGCAAGCAAGAAACGCATGTCCGAATTACACCGATGTGGAATTCTGGAATCGTTTGAATTGGATTCATACGATACATGCGAATCAAGCTTAAAAGGCAAGATGATGAAGTTACCTTTTACAGGAAAAGGTGAACGAGTGGGAGAGTTGTTAGGTCTAATACATATTGATGTATGTGGACCTATGTCAACTCAAGCTTTAGGAGGCTATAACTACTTCATTACCTTCACCGATAATCACTCACTGTTTGGGTATGTGTTCTTGATGAAACACAAGTCTAAAGCCATTGAAAGGTTCAAAGAATTCAGAAATGAAGTAGAGAAACAACATGACAAGAGTATTAAAATACTTCGATCGGATCGAGGTGGTGAATACTTAAGTCAAGAGTTTCTAGATTATCTAAGAGACAATGGTATATTGTCTCAATGAACTCCGCCATATACTCCACAGCATAATGGTGTATCTGAAAGGCGTAACCGGACCTTGTTGGACATGGTCAGGTCAATGATGAATCATGCGAATCTTCCCAAGTCCTTTTGGGGCTATGCGCTTCAGACAGTTGTTTACTTGTTAAACAGAATGCCAAACAAGTTAGTCTCCACTACTCCATATGAGATATGGAATAGTAAGAAACCTCATGTATCTTACTTGAAGATATGTGGTTGTCCTGCTTATGTGAAGCGGACTGTATCAGACAAATTGGATGCTAAGTCTGATAAATGTCTATTTATTGGATACCCTAAGGAAACAAGGGGTTACCAATTCAATCATCCTATGGAATAAAAGGTGTTTGTTTCAAGGCATGCTATGTTTCTAGAGAAAGTGTTTCTCTTGCAAGAAAATAGTGGGAGTGTCGTCGAGCTTGAGGAGGCTCGAGAGACTCAAATAGACATTGATGAGATACCTGGTGAAGCACAATAATCGATAACTCATAGTGATGAGCAATCGACTGGACCTATTGAAACACCACATCTTCGTAGATCTGGTGGAACATGCAATATTCCTAAGAGATATGGATTTCTCATAAGTGAATCGAACGACGTGTTACTCATTGATGATGAGGAGCCTACCAGTTATGAAGAAGTTTTGACAAGTTTAGAAAGGGATAAGTGGCTTGAAGCCATGAAGTCGGAAATGGATTCCATGTATGAAAACCAAGTTTGGAACTTGGTTGACCCACCTGAAGGCATAAAACCTATAGGGTGCAAGTGGGTTTTCAAGAAGAAAACTGACATGAATGGTAATGTGATTGCCTATAAGGCTAGATTGGTGGCGAAAGGATATCGTCAAAAGCAAGGTGTTGATTATGACGAAACCTATTCGCCTGTTGCTATGCTAAAATCCATTCGGATGCTCCTGGCCATAACGGCTCATTATGATTATGAGATATGGCAGATGGATGTGAAAATAGCTTTCCTTAATGGAAATGTAAAATATGGAAAAAAAAATATAATATGGATTAAACCCTTTAATTAATTGGGTCTAATTAGTGGGTTAATTAATGGAATGAAATTGGGCTTGGGCTGTAATGGGCTTGGGCTGAAATTGGGCTAAATCTGTTTGGATTAGACTCAGGTTTGGATTGAGCTGAGCTAACCAAATCAGTTCGAACGACTTTTATAAGCTACCGAACGAACTGATTTCTCCAAATCATGATTCCTTTCCCAGCCGTGATTTCTTCTCCCCAAATTCCGATCGCGCAATTTCTTCTCTTCCTCGTTTCGCCGGTGCAGCCTTCCCGATCACGCGCGACACCATCGACTTCTTCGGTCATCGCTGCCGTCGCAAGCTCAGTTGCCTTCGACCGTCACTCGCGCGAGCGGCGATCTTCACTTCGTTGCCACCGCCAAGGAGCCGCTATCACGACGCCCGGCGGGTGATCCTACGAGAAAGAGGTCGACCAAGCTTCGTCGGGCTTGAATCGGGTGAGGGATTACGTTGGCAGCTAGGGATCGACAACAGGTTTTCGCTATTGGATTTGGGAGCGATCTGCCGATCGTTGTTGGAGCAATGTAAGATGTTGAATCGATTTTCTAATCTTGGACGGGATCTGTATTACTTGGTGTTCTTGTATTTTGAGCTAGGATCTAGCGATTGTGGCAGTGGATCTGGGTGTTGGGAGACGGTCCGGTGAATAGGGCGGTAGGGGAAACTATTGCCAGTGAAGATTTGGCTGGTAAGTTTCGTTTCCTTTGCTATCTCAATGGTAAATTTTGTGAATTTGTGGTGTTTCTGTTCGATGTGATGATTTGGCTGCGGATGTGGATTGATCTATGCATTTATGTTGACTGTGTGTGTGTGGAAGGACAAGTTGCAGCTTAGATGATTAGCGAAGATCGGTGATCAGTAGAGGAATTGCTTATGGTTTACCTATCTAAGTTGTGGTAATTATGTTCTGATTGTTCCTGGGGCAGCTGGGTTGTTTGGTTGTAGTGATTTGGATGGTAAGGTTAGATCTGTGAATATGCAGGTTGATTTAGATGTTGTTTAGACTTTCAATTATGATGCGGTGATTTGGAGATTGAGGTAAGATCTATATTGATTTATCCTTCCGTTGTAATTCTATGCTTCAGCATGGATTAAGTATGGTGATTTTGATGCGAGATGTGCGTTGTATATGATGTTCTATTTCTGCATAGTGTATGGAGCTATGAATGGCTGAGAGTGAAGCTGGATGTTGGTGATCTATTGTGAGTTGGGTTAAGGTGTATCAGATTGGGATAGTCGAGTATCTAATTCATAGACGAGGAAAGGATGCGAGTATAGGAACGATGTAGTGTTTAGATCCTATGTTTGTTGGATACTTGTACTTAATCATTGTTTGTTATTATGTGCAGGTTTGGGATACGAAGCAGGTCCCCGGCCGTGAGGATTATTCGAGCTTCGTATCAGGTGGGTAATATCTACCTAGTCCGGTAGTTTTGATCAAATTCTAGTGCATGATATTGGATATATGTTTATACCTGTTTACCTTAAATCCACTCTTATTTAATCATATGCTTGTACTGCCTTAACCTTTGAGATATATACTCTGGTACTTCATTGATTATCTAGCTCAGATAGGAACTATAAACCCTATTATGTATTAGCTGATGGATGTTCAGTAAGTACAGGTGGTTAGGGTTATCTTTGTGACCTCAGATTGGGTTACTGTGTTACATCACTAGGGTTAGGTGATGAATTGGATTATGGAGTCGGTTGTTGTATCGTACACATATTTATTGTGCATCTATGGTTGATTTAGTTGTCTGTGCATAGATAAATGTGTGTGGTTGTCAGTATGTGGTTACGGACTAGAGGTCCTATCATGATTGTATATCCATTATGGATCATATATCTGGGTATGATTATATGAATGGTCGATAGTATCTCGCTACTGACTAGAGGCCTTAGCGTGGTTGACTGTCACATGAGTATGACTCTTTGTACGATAGAGAGAGTCTTGTGGATTGTAGTCCTGCATAGTTTGACTTTTGGTTGACCAAGACTCCCCGTGAGATAGGGAGTGTTGCGAGGATACTTGTGTGGATCTATGCATCATTACATTTGCATGACGACCGGGTCTCCTTATGGATGAGACGGGTCACCATCCCGCCTCCCTACCACTCGGGGTAGTGGTAGAAGGGTTGAGGGTAGAGCATTGGATGTGCTGCGCTCGGCCACTATGGATGGTGGTAGCTGGAGATGCGCACCTGGCCACTATGCAGAGTGGTGTTAGCACTTGCCCACTATAGACGGTGGTTGTGTGACGTGCAGTTGTCCTGTGTGCGGCGTTTGTCTACTCATGGGTAGGGACAGTGTGGCTTACAGTAGGGGGCCCTAGGAGTAGTTAGCTTTTTACGCTTATACGCTACTCAGTCATACTACCCAACTCGGTCACTCGAGAGTGGTGGCAGCTGGAGTCGGGCTAGTTGTCATTTGTCGTGCCACCCTGGCCACTCTGGGGTCGTGGTTGAATGGGTCCGCAGACAGTGACCATGCATATGCATTGCTGATATATATGTATGCATGTATTTGATATATGTTTTACATATGCCTGTGAGATGCTGCTTTTGATTGAGCTATGATTACTGCATATGGTTGTTCATCATGATACATGCCATCTGCATTTTATATACTGCTATGTGTTGAGCATGATACATGCGTTGATTCAGACTGTTATATATATTTGATTAGCATCATGTCATTGTGTGGTACGGACCGGGTTGTTATTACAGGTGATCATATACTGTTCATATGTTGGAGTATTGGTCAGGTATGGGATTGACTTGGTACGTTATATGAGTTATGCTATTGTAAATCTGTTCGGGATGATCTAGCATATGGTGTTACATACCGTCAGGTACGTTGGTACATTACTTCATATTCAGTTGATCAGTTTAGTATATACATTGAGTAAGACTTTACTGTAGTTACTTGTTATTAGAGTTGGATAGGATTGTATGTCTATTGGACTCATGCTGTATACCGGTAGATCTTCACATGTTTACTTGTAGATCTATCCTTATATGATGTTCATGCACTTTCTACATATTACCCCTGAGTTTATACTCACAACCCAGGACCCTGGGCTTCCTGTCGCTCAGGTAATAGGTTGAAGATTCCTTGGACGTTCGGAGCTCCGCCAGCTGATCCCATCTCACACCGGACGAATGGATATGTTTTTCCGTATTGTTGTATTACTATGGATTGTTAGTTTGGGTTTTTACCCTGTATTGTTTCCGTATTTGTCATATACGGATGTGATGTACGTATTTGGTCTTTGATTCAATTTCTGTTATGATTCTTGTCGTGTCAAGTCACTCCGGAGTGTACAGTTAGTCTTTGTATCTTGTTTTATCTGTCTGTATTGTTTCCGCTGTGTTTGATATGTTGATATCTTTATGTTATTATGTTATTGTGGGCCTACGGGCCTTGTATTAACCCAATATGTTGCCACGTACAGGGGAGATGCCGTCCGTTTGCTTTTCGGCACGACATACTCTCGGGGCATGACAATTTTATTGGTATCAGAGCCCTAGGTTGCGAAGTCTATTTTTGGATTTTATTTCGTTCGGGCATCGAGTTTTGCTTTACTCGATTTTGGTTTTGTGAGTTCTGGGATCTGGCTGTTGCGAGATATCTCTAAGCTACAAGGTTTAAGGTATGTTAACTTTTATTACATATCCTTCTGTTGGCTACGCATTTAGTTGCTTATAACTGGGATGACTTGTAGGATATTGGTTAGTATTCGTAACCGTGGTTTGAGTTGACCACGGGAACGATATATTGAGGTTATTAGACATGTACCTGCTATCGAAGAGGTAATTACCTTTGAGAGCCGACTAATACCGAGTCGAAAAGCAGGAGTTAGGTAGTTACATCCCTTGTGGAGATCAAGGATTACAGTCCTAAGGATTTTCACTAATTATGTTAGTCAGATCATTACCTATGGGGTAATGGACTAAGCGAGTATACTATTACTGATGCAGATAGTAGAGGATTAGTTTGCGGCGTTTCATATGGATTTTGATCCCTGGACTGGTCGTTCTAGGTTGTATGACATTGGGAGTACTTTTGGAGTACTTGACTTGGATTATACGAAGATAGTAGTGTTAGTTGAATACCATTATCCGGATTTAGCCGGTACTTGGTGGAAGAGATAGGAAATAACCTTCGGGAAATCACACATCACTTGGCCACGGTGTAGTGATGTTGTGAGAGGGTATTTTCCCATGTCATCTTCTTTGACTCATTGTTAGGGATTCTTGAGCTTTAGGTTGGTAATGAAGGTACCATGCATAGTCGTTAGACTTGTGAGGGTTACGACCACCTAATAGCCCAAGAATGTGATTGGGTTGGTTTTGGCCACCCATGGGTTATCAGTTGACATCTTGATCAGGATGTTTGGATCTCCTACCAGATCCTACCGCAAGTCCTTAGACTGAGTCATGTGTATAGAAATGACTCCGTAGCAAGTGTTTTAAGAGTTGGAGATTTGATAAGCATATATTGCAAGTCAAATTATTGGAATTAGAAGTCTCCGAATGTTGGATAAAAGGAGCAAGATTAAAGTCATGAGTCACGAGCGACTATTGGAGAGTTTTTTGATCATAGAAGACCGATTGCAGATTGTTAGCAGCTTCTCGTGTTATCAGCGAACTCAAAGGAAAGACTCCGAAGGGAGATTATGTGTGTGCAGTGTGGGTTACGACGAGACACAGAGCCAGATTATCCGATGGACCATTGTATCTGTTTCTACTATAAGCAGCCGGTATCTACGAGGAGAGTATGTACTTTGAAGACTCAGTAGAAGACTATAGATGATGCTTTCGAGCGGATGATCTACAATCTCGAAAGCTGAGATCATGATAGAAGAATGAATTATCACATAAGCAGCGATCTACTACCTCAGATATAGTTGGAGCTCTTTGATACTTTCATCCGGAAGAAGTAAGTTACTCTGCAGTATCAGCCGAATACATCTCAGAAGATTCAGACATTCAGACAACAACTGTTATCTTCCCAGACGACAGCAACTATTACCTTCCCAGGCATAGTTATGATTTGTTCAGAGGAGAGAGAGTATACGACGATGGTCGTATCTATGTTGTATTCTTCGGGTGCAGCTATACCTTTCACAGAGATGGTGCGTACTATGATGTTGATAGTTCTTCAGTATTTTACAGCTGGATGTGTATCCTTTGCTAGTGTAACAGTGTTTACCATCTCCACTGCAGTTGCATCAGTTTGTACTTCAGGTTCAGCAGGTGATTTCAGTTCCTCCATGATAGTCTTTTGCATCTACATGAGCTCAGCCATCCAGAACAGATGTTGGGCGAGTTTACATGGTTACTCGAGAAGAGATATAGTAGACCGAAGAATTGGTCATTCAGGGTATTACTTTAGGTTATCCTATTTGCGGATATATCGAGAAATATTGGTAGTTTACAGGTATCTTTGTCTAGAACATTCTTGGATAGGGTTCGAAGGGTTCCTATCGACTTGTGGATTGGTGATTTTCTCTACCGTCAGGTGAGTTGTTGATCAACAACCAAGAAGTCAAGGGATACCCTTAGCCTTTGCTAGACATACCTCCACTATAGACATATCCTTACGGATAGTTGGATTGTTGGAGCGTTGGTATACTAGACCTCGGATGTGCATATAATTCGAGAGTATTCAGATGTAGTTTCGGATGAACTCTCGAGCTTGTCACTACATGGGCAAGTGGAATATGCGATTGAGGTGATTTCGGGAATAATCTTGATATTGGGGACCTCATACCGGGAGACAGTTTATTGATATCAGTGTTGCTAAACACTATGGGAGATTTATCTACCTCAGTGTTACTTCTTGGGAAGACTTGTAACTCTTTGTTAGAAGAGAGACGAACCTTTGAGGTTATGCATCGATTATTGATGATGGAATGCAGTAGTTGTTGGAAATAATATCCTTCGTCATGGATAGATGCTCAGTTTAGATCAGCTAAATAACACCTATGTATACCCTAGGGTTGATCTACGAATGAGATTGATATTGTAGTGACTTAGTGTCATACAATTATCATTGTCGGTGTGACGAGTTGAGATATCATCAGCTTGGAGTAAAAAGGATGCAGGTGTGTAGATGATGACATTTCATACTTGGTATGAATTTTAGGAGATGTCGATAATGTCGTTAGACTTATTAATGATTTAGTCATTCATGGATCTGAGGAATCAAGTACTCTTGAAGTATTTGAGATCGATTGACATCATATCTGTGGATGATATAGTTATGGATATATTCACGATCTTAAGGGAAGTTATGTTTCCCTAGATTGATTTGGTATTTACCATAGATGAGAAGAGGATGTTTTAGCAATACTATATCGTCGACTTGTGGGACCAAGAAGGTGATAGAAATCACTTAGTCGGAAGCTTGAGAAGCTAGGTTTCAAGGCCTAGAAGGTGGCTGACTTTTGTGTCAGTGTTAGTTAATCCGTCCGATATAGATGGAAGGGTATTGCATGCAGATGCATCTTTTCAGGGATTAGGAATGATCCCGATGCAGTTAAATGAGACGTATATTATGTGTATGCTAGTTGAGAAACTAGTGAGATTAGTCATTATAGTCTTCCAGTTACTTTCAGTTCTGTGTGACAGAGTGAATTTTGGACATTAGATTAATTTCTCTTGTGAGAATAAATCTCTGACTCTGAGAAGGATAATCGTTCCCAGAGTTGCATTCGATTTAGGAAGAGTTGTTTCAGGAGACTCTTCATTCGAGAGTGATGATTTATTCGGAGTGTATCTGAAAATAGTGAGTATTGAGATGTTCATGTTGGTGGAACGATATATGGGGCACGGTTGATTTCGTAGCTTGATGTTGGGTATGCCAACAAGCAAAGGTGGAACATTGTGATCGGTAGGGTTACGTACCGTGATGAAGTGGGAGCCTAGTACGTTAGACTGTGTTGGGAGATTATCTAGAATTCGGAAAGGACTTGATAGGATTTGGGTAATCGATGATCGATTAGCTAGGTTCGCTCATTTTCTTCCTAGCCATAAGATGGACTCCGTTGGATCGCTTGATGGAATGATATCCATTGGGCATCCTTGGGTATCATTTCTGATAGTGATTCATGATTCACCTTACGATTCTGGCAAAGTTTCCCATCGGTTACGGGTATAGAGCTCCACACTGGTATAGTTATTGACCTCCTAATAGGTCGGTTGAGAGTGTATATAAGAGCTGGAATGTAATATTCGAGCTCAGTACCCCACTTAGTCACTTGAGGTGTGACTTTGCTCTGGATACTTGAGATGGTTGTTGTGAAATCTCATATTCGTACATGAGTTGGAAATTTGGGGACCAAATTTTTATAAGTGGGGGAGAATGTAAAATATGAAAAAAAAAATTTATTATATGGATTAAACCCTTTAATTAATTGGGTCTAATTAGTGGGTTAATTGGGTTAATTAATGGAATTAAATTGGGCTTGGGCTGTAATGGGCTTGGGCTGAAATTGGGCTAAATCTGTTTGGATTAGACTCAGGTTTGGATTGGGCTGAGCTAACCAAATCAGTTCGAACGGCTTTTATAAGCTACCGAACGAACTGATTTCTCCAAATCATGATTCCTTTCCCAGCCGTGATTTCTTCTCCCCAAATTCCGATCGCGCAATTTCTTCTCTTCCTCATTTCACTGGCGCAGCCTTCCCGATCGCGCGTGACACCGTCGACTTCTTCGGTCATCGCCGCCGTCGCAAGCTCAGCTGCCTCCGACCGTCACTCGCGCGAGCGGTGATCTTCACTTCGTTGCCACCGTGAGCTAGCCGCTGCCGCTGCCGACGCCTCCGGTGGGTGATCCGGCTGAGGGAAAGAGGTCGACCAAGCTTCGCCGGGCTTGAATCGGGTGAGGGATTGCATTGGGAGCTAGGGATCGACAATAGGTTTTCGCTGTTGGATTTGGGAGCGATCTGTCGATCATTGTCGGGGCAAGGTAAGATGTTGAATCGATTTTCTGATCTTGGACAGGATCTGTATTACTTGGTGTTCTTGTATTTTGAGCTAGGATCTAGCGATTATGGCAGTGGAGCTGGGTGATGGGGGACGGTCCGGTGAACAGGGTGGTTGGGGAAACTGTTGCCGGTGAAGATTTGGCTGGTAAGTTTCATTTCCTTTGCTATCTCAATGGTAATTGTTGTGAATTTGTGGTGTTTCTGTTCGATGTGATGATTTGGCTGTGGATGTGGATTGATCTATGCATTTGTGTCGACTGTGTGTGTGTGGAAGGACAAGTTGCAGCTTAGATGATTAGCGAAGATCGGTGATCAGTAGAGGAATTGCTTATGGTTTACCTATCTAAGTTGTGGTAATTGTGTTCTGATTGTTCCTGGGGCAGCTGGGTTGTTTGGTTGTAGTGATTTGGATGGTAAGGTTAGATCTGTGAATATGCAGGTTGATTTAGATGTTTTTTAGACTTTCAATTATGATGCGGTGATTTGGAGATCGAGGTAAGATCTATATTGATTTATCCTTCCGTTGTAATTCTATGCTTCAGCATGGATTAAGTATGGTGATTTTGATGCGAGATGTGCGTTGTATATGATGTTCTATTTCTGCATAGTGTATGGAGCTATGAATGGCTGAGAGTGAAGCTGGATGTTGGTGATCTATTGTGAGTTGGGTTAAGGTGTATCAGATTGGGATAGTCGAGTATCTAATTCGTAGACGAGGAAAGGATGCGAGTATAGGAACGATGTAGTGTTTAGTTCCTATGTTTGTTGGATACTTGTACTTAATCATTGTTTGCTATTATGTGCAGGTTTGGGATACGAAGCAGGTCCGCGGCCGTGAGGATTATTCGAGCTTCGTATTAGGTGGGTAATATCTACCTGGTCTGGTAGTTTTGATCAAATTCTAGTGCATGATATTGGATATATGTTTAAACCTGTTTACCTTAAATCCACTCTTATTTAATCATATGCTTGTACTGCCTTAACCTTTGAGATATATACTCTGGTACTTCATTGATTATCTAGCTCAGATAGGAACTATAAACCCTATTATGTATTAACTGATGGATGTTCAGTAAGTACAGGTGGTTAGGGTTATCTTTGTGACCTCATATTGGGTTACTGTGTTATATCACTAGGGTTAGGTGATGAATTGGATTATGGAGTCGATTGTTGAATCGTACACATATTAGTTGTGCATCAATGGTGGATTTAGTTGTCTGTGCATAGATAAATGTGTGTGGTTGTCAGTATGTGGTTACGGACTAGAGGTCCTAGCATGATTGTATATCCATTATGGATCGTATATCTGGGTATGATTATATGGATGGTCTATAGTAACTCGCTACTGACTAGAGGCCTTAGCGTGGTTGACTGTCAGATGAGTATGACTCTTTGTACGATAGAGAGAGTCTTATGGATTGTAGTCCTTGCATAGTTTGACTTTTGGTTGACCAGGACTCCCCGTGAGATAGGGAGTGTTGCGAGGATACTTGTGTGGATCTATGCATCATTACATTTGCATGCATGCTGACGACTGGGTCTCCCTTATGGATGAGACGTCGTCATCATCTACCTCCCGACCACTCGGGGTAGTAGTACGAGGTTGAGGTAGAGCATTGGATGTCGCGCTCGGCCACTATGGATGGTAGTGGAGATGCGACCGCCACTATGCAGTGGTGTTAGCCTGCCCACTATAGACGGTGGTTGTGTGACGCGCTTGTCTGTGCAGCATTTGTCTACTCATGGGTAGGGACAGCGTGGCTTGCAGCAGGGGCCCCTAGGAGTAGTTAGCTTTTTACGCTTATACGCTACTCAGTCATACTACCCAACTCGGTCACTCGAGAGTGGTGGCAGTTGGAGTCGGGCTAGTTGTCATTTGTCTTGCCACCCTGGCCACTCTGGGGTCGTGGTTGGACGGGTCCGCAGACAGTGACCATGCATATGCATTGCTGATAGATATGTATGCATGTATTTGATATATGTTTTACATATGCCTGTGAGATGCTGCATTTGATTGACCTATGCTTGCTGCATATGGTTGTTCATCATGATACATGCCATCTGCATTTTATATACTGCTATGTGTTGAGCATGATACATGCGTTGATTCAGACTGTTATATGCATTTGATTAGCATCATGTCATTGTGTGGTATGACCGGGTTGTTATTACGGTGATCATATATCGCATCATATGTTGGAGTATTGGTCAGGTATGGGATTGACTTGGTACGTTATATGAGTTATGCTATTGTAAATCTGTTCGGGATGATCTAGCATATGGTGTTACAGACCGTCAGATACGTTGGTACATTACTTCATATTCACTTGATCAGTTTAGTATATACATTGAGTATGACTTTACTGTAGTTACTTGTTATTAGAGTTGGATAGGACTGTATGTCTATTGGACTCATGCTGTATACCTGTAGATCTTCATATGTATACTTGTAGATCTATCTTTATATGTTGTTCATGCACTTTCTACATATTACCCCTGAGTTTATACTCACCACCCCGGGACCCTGGGCTTCCTGTCGCCCAGGTAATCGGTAGAAGATTCCTTGGACGTTCGGAGCTCCGCATGCTGATCCCATCTCACACCGGATGAATGGATATGTTTTTTCATATTGTTGTATTACTATGGATTGTTAGTTTGGGTTTTTACCCTGTATTATTTCTGTATTTGTGATATACGGATGTGATGTACGTATTTGGTCTTTGATTCGATTTCTGTTATGATTCTTGTCGTGTCAAGTCACTCCGGAGTGCACAGTTAGTCTTTGTATCTTGTTTTATCTGTCTGTATTGTTTCCGCTGTGTTTGATATGTTGATATATTTATGTTTTATTGTTATTGTGGGCCTACGGGCCTTGTATTAACCCAATATGTTGCCACGTACAGGGGAGATGTCGTCCGTTTGCTTTTTGGCACGGCATACTCTGGGGGCTTACAGGAAACCTGCTCGAGGATGTGTATATGATACAACTTGAGGGTTTCACATTGGTTGATAAAACCAAGGTATGCAAATTGCGACAGTCCATATATGGATTGAAGCAAGCATCCAGGAGCTAGAATATCCGTTTTGATGAGACAATCAAAAAGTTTGATTTCTCATAAAATCCAGATGAACCTTGTGTGTATAAGAAGGTTAGTTGGAGTGCAGTCGTGTTCCTAATATTGTATGTCGATGACATATTACTTATAGGAAATGATGTTTCAGTCTTACAGTCAGTTAAGATTTGGTTGTCCAAGACATTCTCCATGAAAGACCTGGGAGAAGCAACCTACATCCTCGGGATTAAAATCTATAGAAATAGATCGAAACGGTTGCTTGGTCTTTCACATTCTACATATATAGACCGAGTGCTGAAGAGGTTTAGCATGTCGAAATCCAAGAAATGTTTCCTACCCATCAAGCATGGGATACACCTTTCGAAGTCTAGGTGTCCGCGCACAGAAGACGAGAGGATTTGCATGAGTAAGATTCCCTATGCATCTGCAATAGGATCTATCATGTATGCTATGTTATGTACGAGGCCCGATGTATCGTATGCTCTGAGTGTCATGAGTAGATACCAGTCTGATCCAGGAATGGATCATTGGGCAGCTGTTAAGACAATCCTTAAGTACTTGAGAAGAACTAAGGATGTGTTCCTAATATATGGAGAAGGGGACATGGTGATACGCGGGAATACGGATGCTAGCTTCCAGACAGACAAGGATGATTCCAGGTCTCAGTCTGGATACGTGTTCAACTTGAATAGGGGCACAGTGAGTTGGAAAAGTTCCAAACAAGACATTGTAGCGGATTCTACCACTAAGGCAGAATACATTGCAGCTTCGGAAGTAGCAAAGGAAGCGGTTTGGATCAAGAAGTTCATTTATGAACTTGGTGTGGTTCCAGCCATTGTTTAAGCAATGTCGGTCTACTGCAACAACAATGGAGCAATTGCACAGGCGAAAGAGTCAAGGTCTCATCAATGATCCAAACATGTGCTTCATCGCTATCATCTGATCAGAGAGATCATTAGTAGGAAGGAAATACAAATCGAAACTTCCCCACTGAAAGGAACTTAGCGGATCCTTTGACTAAGGCATTACCTCAAAGTAAGTTTGAGGGTCATGTTAGAGCCTATGGTATTGGATACCGTAGTGATTGGCATTAGGTCAAGTGGGAGTTTGTTAGTAATATATGAGAGATGTCCTAAGGAAATCGCCTTATGTTTGAAACATTTATATGATAAATGGAGATTCACTATTTGAGTATACATGTTTTCTTGTATTTGATTAGATCTTAAACTCATTTATTGAATGTCCACGATACGATTCACAGCATGAGAGAATTTGTGATTGGATCACAACTAGTGAGTATCTCTACATGTGTAATTGTGATGTATCGGAATTATCCCTAGTCGATGAATTGATGGATTTGGACACCATCAATTCTGTCGAGACTAGCATGAGGTATACTCCTTGGTGTATCCAAGCAGCTGATTCTCACTAGCTGGAGACATTGTGATGTCCGGAGTTAATCGTGGATGCTAGTTATGGTAACTAGTTCATTAGAGTGACCAGTTGTAAGACTTCATATGGTTCTCTGCATATATAGATATGTCAATAAAGTTCTTACTGCAGCTTAAGTGCGATGTTCCTTTGAATTGCGGTATTCAAGTCATCTTTATCATGAAGACTTATGTTTTGACATCTTAAGCAAGCATCTCTGAGGAGATGTGGACCCGGGATGATTGGGTATAAGTCGAAGTGATCGAAGGTGTTTGAATAGCCAATAAAGAATTCACCACTCCTTGCCAGGAGATGTATACCCATGGCCTCTCGTCGGATTGTTACTAAAGTCTTTAGCCAAAGCATTACATATTTAGAGTAAGGTACTCTTGGATACATGTGCAGTAACTAGAATCCGTAGGATGAGGAAATGATACTTGGGCTAGGTGTGACGTAGTCAACCTAGTGGGGACTAACACTATAGATCATGTCTTGAACCATGTGGATATAAGATGAGTGAAGGGAATGGGGCACGATTCATTATAGCTGCTGAAGGGTTTCAGAAATAGTTTTGGATCAACCGTTGATCTTTTTGGTTAATTGGGGATCATGATGTACTACTAGGTGTCACTCATGATCATTCTATAATTAATGGTTAATTATAGACGACCAACATAAATCAAGAACCTATTTGGTCACACGCACAACGAGCGTAATCTGAAGGACTTAAAACAATCTTGAGAATGAGATTCTCAGACCGAGAGAAACTAGGTTTGGTTGGACCAAACAAGGAGCCAGCATGAAATCATTTCAGTCACAATGGAATCATGGATGGGTCGTGTCTTATGAAGACATGATGGATGAACCAAATTGGTTTGGTTCTAATCCAATGGTGGAGAATAAACCAAAGGGTTTTGGTTTGTTTTAAACGAATGAACCAACATTTTTTCGGTTCGTTTTAACATAAAATAGACCAAATCGGTTTGGTTTATTTTAACTTAAATTAATGGAGCAGGTTAACGGGCTTTGGTTATGAACCAATAACCATTAGGAGAATTTGTTCTCTATAAAATAGGGCTTAAGGGTTTTGTAAAATTCTAATCTAAGCAACCCCAAAGTTGCCGCCCCCCCCTCTCCTTCGCCTATTGTGGTCGGCGCCCAAACCCTAGCCGCTGCCCACCCTTGTGCCACCGTCCAAGTTGTTGCCGGTGTCCAAACTTCAGCCGGCGATCCTCCGGCGACCCTCCGGTGATCCTCCTTGGCTCTGGTAACCAAGGACTAGCTGGCCCTCTTCCCTTTGGTTGGCGCTAACTCCTCCACCAAGCTGTCCAGTTTCTGGACAGCTTGTTTCCTTCGTGTCGGAGCATCGTTTGGACGATGTTTGGAGCTCCGACAGTGGCTACTTTTCCGGAGATTCGATCTCCGGTAATCCTCATAGGTGGAGGACGACGGATTCATCAAACGGTTGATGAATACCTCTCCGGAGAAGCTAGTTTTTGAGGACTCGTTTTAAATCCGAATTTTGATTCGGATTGTGATCTTCTCTCGATCACATCGTCTTCGACACGAGGCTAGTGACTCATACGAAGACGAGGCTTGTGACTTTGTGAAGTCATCCCGAAGATACTCGGCGTGGATACGGATAGAGGCGATTCTAGCGAGGGTCGCTCCGGTTGATGTCTTTCCCGCTACACGTGATACGTCAGGTATACGTAGAATAAATTTCCTTTTATTACAAAATTTGAAACTACAATTATGTCTACACATATTGTACTATGCATGCGTGTGGTGTGTGTGATGTAATAAATTAGATTAATTGTTTTTTATTTATTCCACTGCGCACATATTTACGAAACATGTTCGAATACACACTCATCGCAGTGCCGGAAACCCAAACAAAAGCTCCTTATCTCCCCAAGATATGAGGAGCTTATCTTGACTTTCATCGAGCTGGCCAGTTTGAATAGCAGTCGACTGATACTAAGATCAGTCAACTGTGAATAGTCATCAGTCGACTGTTGTACTATTTTCTCAACTACAACAAAGAGTTAGCATGAAAATATAAGTAATGGTAAATTTGATAGCTACTTACCGTCCAATCTCGACATAGACCTTCCACTGGAAGTCTTAGTTGGATCACCGACTAAAGTATTCTCCGTACAGAGGAACATAACTCACCATTACTCACACTCATGCTTATCTCTTGTCCTTTTAAACTTGTCGCTTAGCTTTCGGTCCCCACCTGGGTTCTTTGACTCCATCCGAAGTTCTCCCGGTGTCGCCCGACCACCACAGTTTCTTTACTCAAGATTCTCTGGGTGTCGCTGACTTTCAACTTAGGTTAAACACTTCTACACACTTAACAATAGATTATGGGATAAAGATAACACCTTAACTTTGAGCCTTTATTATAATCAAAATCTAGGTTTGATTATCTGGTGCCCTTGCACCAACACATACTTGAACTTTCATCACCAAGACTAGACACTTAGACTTACATGACCAAGACTATACACTTGGACTTTATAATTGCCAAGTATCCAAACTTGGACTTTCACTGCCAAGACTACACACTTGGATTTACACGGCCAAGACTACACCCTTAGACTTTCCATTTGCCAAGTATCCAAACTTGGACTTCTCTATTGCCAAAAATCCAATGTTGGACTTTATATTGACAAGTACACATACTTGGACTTTTCCATGCCAAGATTGTTGGAGGATAGGTGGCCGGCTAGAGGGGGGTGAATATCCCTCTTCGTGTAGACGATGAACGTCATTCGTTCTTGCGTGTCTACGATTACAGTTAACGCAACGGAATAATAAAATCAAGGACAATTAAGTAAATACAAGAAGTAAAGGAAATCACAAACGCTAACAAGAAGTCGTAACGTGGTTCACGACCAGAAATTATAGAAAATTCAAAAAATCATAAAATTTTGGAAACATATTTCCAATGAGTTTCGCTATCTTGAAAAATTGTTTTTCATGAAAATTCATTCTATTTTCGAAAATTAGGCAAAAACTAAAAAGTTGTAAAATGTCTAAAGTTTGTATCAACTTTAAAGCCTAGTTTTTTCCTTGAAACTTTTCAAAACATGACTCACTGTTTATAAAACATGAAATGTTTGTAAATCATTTAAAATATCCAACTATGATCTATGAGAAATAAGTCCATTGATTAAATATTTGTTTTCCCCATAGTTGGTCTATGATTGCTCTATTAATACACTTAATGACCCATCTAAATGCCATAAGCATTAGTGGACCATTTGTATCATCCTATCATCTCACCCATTGTTATGTGCTCAATCAAGTTAGCCTTATAGTGAGTGTGAGATGTGACTAAGGTATTTATACTTAACCAAAATTTTCATGCAATTCTGCCCATGGTTAAGTGTCTATATCCTAAAACACCCAATGTGATGATAAAAACATGTATTATCAATGATGATCATATATTTTCAATTATTGCATATCATGAAAAAAATATTATTATGATTCCATATTATGATCACATTATCATCACCCAACACTTAAATTAAAAACTCATCACCCACATCCTTACAAGTCAACCATTTTGCATGATGTAAAGTAAGTCCACTCATGGTTGATTATCCTCGGGTTTTCCTTACCCTTAAGGATGGACTTGGGAATCCAATATAAGTTCTTTCCTATAGGGTTCACCACGTATTCTTTAGGGATCCATTTCCTAGCTACCATTGTATTTTTAGCTTGACCCCTAGCAATTAGGCAATGGTAGGCCTTTTCATTTTTGTTTCCTGTATAACCTAGGCCTTTTTTTTTATTAAAATTTACCCTTTGGCTCCCTATAATCATGTTCAAAGTGTTGGATCCTATGGTGAATTTTTCTAGGGCCTTAGTTAAATGATCTAACTTTTCCCTTAAGACCTTATTTTCCTCAATACATGCATCATTAACATCTAGAGGAATATAATCATTAACATTTAAGCATGCATTTGCTAGTTTTCCTTCTAGGGCCTTAATTTCATTTTGCATGCATTTATTTATATTTTTCATTTTAAATAAGTCCCTAGTTAAACTTGTTGGATCGATATGAGCGCTAGAGGAAGGGGTGAATAGCGTTCGTAAAAATTTTTCTTTTTCGACGATTAAAACTAAGTACACAGCGGAAAACTAAAAGACAAACACAAGAAAGACACAAAGCTTTTTTACTTGGTTCACAGCCCATCGGCTGCTAATCCAAGGCCCTGCGATCCTTGATCGCTTCCGAAGGGCAATTACTAAAAGTCTCTTCCTCGTTGGAGGTAAGAGACAAGACGATTACAATGATTATAAGGCCGGTAACAACCTTACCAGTCCTTATACAAATTAAGTACAGAAAGATAATAATAATACTGACAATTAATTAGAAGATGGTGCACGGTCGGAGTAGCGTTGTAGAGAGAACGAGCACTTGGGAGATTCTTTTTTGTGTGTGAGTCCTCCCCTCCTTTTATAGATTTGCGCCTTGGAATTTGTCCCGATCCAGATCCAAAACTCGTGGATCTTATCTTGAGGTGGCGGCTTATCTTATCTTGAGGTGGCGGCTTATCTTATCCTGAGGTGGCAGCATCAATCTCTATCTCTTTGACCTTGTGCACTGGGTTGATTAAATCGACATCGATCGATCCTCTTAGCGATCACCGCCTTGATCGACTACCAACATCTCTAGTTGACTGCTGCACTTGAGAATTCCTGCAATACAAGATTAGCACAATAGATGCATAATGCCATGCAGTGTGACAGTAGAGTCCTTTGACTGTCCGATCTCGACTTCAGCATTCCTCCGGAAGCCTTAGTCGGATCGACGCCTAAGATTGTCCTCTAACCGAGGGCGCATCCTTACCACCGTTCCACACATGGAGCTTACCTTTGGTCCTCTTGACCTGTCGCTTAGCTTTTGGTCACCACTGAGGTTACTAGACTCCCCGAGGTTCTCCTGGTTTCTCCCGACCACCACGGTTTCTCAACTTGAGATTCTCCGGATGTCGCTCGACCTTTGACTTAGCTTAAACACTTCCTGCACACTTAGCATATCACATGAGATAACAAAATAACTTAAAATTGAATCTTTGACATCATCAAAACCAAGGTTCGATTATCTAGTGCCCCTGCACCAACAATCTCCCCCTTTTTGATCTATGGCAAATCAATTCAAAGTTAAGAGAAAATAAGCAGTAAGCATTGAACAATCATTTATTAAAACCTCCCCCTTAACCCTAGGTGAGTTTTGAAAAATAATTACTTTTTTGGGAAAGAAAAAGTAAGTAACCTCTTAACTTTATTCTCTCTCCCCCTTTGACATATATCAAAAATAACTTTATATTGGGTACATTGCCAAGAAATAGAATTTTTAAACATGCTAATCGAGTTGATTTAATATGTTCAACTCCCTTTAATACTTAAGAGTTTAGGAGTTTAGGTTTCTAGATCCTACACCAACGATGTATATCCTAGGTTAGAATGTGACCCCCTAACCTTTAACATTGTTATAAAATTTTGAGAAAGAATTAAAAAAAACATTTTAAAGTCTCATGTCTATTGGTTTTTATGCCAAACTGGAGGTAGCTAGATACTAAGTTTGTCCAACATAAGTCTTCTTTCCCCCTTGGCATATTATCAAAAGAAGGATTTAAATTTAGAAAGTATTGGTGAATTTTAAAAAAAAATATTTTTTAACAATTTCTATGATGATTATCCAATTAGAACCTCCCCCTTAACCTAACATCCTTGTTAGCCACAAGGAAGGCATATCTAGAGGGTCTCCCTTTTTGTTTGACAAACTCTTAGGACATCCTTGTTGGCCATAAGGAAGGCTCACCTAAGTGTCCAGAGGGTCTAGGTATCTAAAGTTGACCTAAGGATTTATACATTCAGTATTGGTCAACTAACCATCATTTTAAGAAGCATAGTTATTTTGAAAACTACGTATAACTACACACAATAATCATGGAAACCAATAAAAATAGTTTTAAGAATCTATTTATGTGTATATAAATTTTGAAATCATTTTCAAAATCATTTTTAATTTGTTGTCCTTACCATCTCACCCATTCTACATGATCAACCAAGTTATTCTTATAGGTATTATGAGATGAATTTAATTTAAGGCCTTAGAAATTTATTAATCTTGGGTTAGATTCGGATTTCACCTTTAGTTAGTTAAGTGAACATTTCAAAAGAGGGCTTCCAGGTCGTGGCGAGGCACAGGGGCCTTCTTTGATCGGAACAACGACCACTTCCTTAGACAAAGCCAACTTAGGAAATTACACACTTAATTCACTTAGGATTACATCCTGGTCTAACTAGTTTAGGATGTGGTGAGGTAGCTTCAGTTAGTTCCACTTAGTTAAATGCACCAAGCTAGATACTCCTTATCCAACTCGGATACACTTGACTTCGTTTCCTTAATGTACTATCATCTCACCGCATCCTGATACTATGTTGTCAAGATTAATTAATTATTTCCTATCTAACCATTCTATGAGA
Source organism: Wurfbainia villosa (assembly GCA_025175895.1). Classification (NCBI taxonomy): domain Eukaryota; kingdom Viridiplantae; phylum Streptophyta; class Magnoliopsida; order Zingiberales; family Zingiberaceae; genus Wurfbainia; species Wurfbainia villosa. The sequence goes on from CM046009.1 coordinate 6,554,869, forward strand.
GTGAATTTAAAACTAGTATGTATGACATGACAAAATAAGCATGATAATGATATGTATGCATTAGCAAGCTACATTCAATCAATTTAAAGAAATGGTTGTTTTCTTAGGTAGACTTTTATTTGTTCTATAGTTAGAAGATACTTTATTATAATTAGGTTTACAAATTTTAGTGTCTTGATTTTTGGTTAGCTTAGACTTGTAACCCAAGTCTACATATATATTAGTTGAATTTTTAAAAGTTGAATGTTTAATTACTAGATTATTAATTTGTGTATAATCAAATGGTACTCTATTATAATTAATTTTATTGGTTTGATTATCTAATTTTGAATTTTTAATTAAGTTAGATTGTGAATTATTTAAAATAGGATTATTAGAATTTTTTAAAATAATATTATTAGACTTTTTCAAGATAAGATTATTAGACTTTTTAAAAGTAGAATTATTAGAAATTTTTAAGATAAGATTATTAGACTTTTTAAAAATAGAATTATTAAAATTATTAGAATTTTTTAAGGTAGAATTATTAGAAATATTCAAGATAAGATTATTAGAATTTTTAAAGGTAGAATTATTATTAGAATTATTTAAGATAAGATTGTTAGAGTTTTTAAAGGTAGAATTATTTAAGATAAGATTGTTAGAGTTTTTAAAGGAAGAATTATTATTAGAATTATTTAAGATAAAATTGTTAGAGTTTTTAAAGGTAGAATTATTATTAGAATTATTTAGATTATCTTTGGAATTTTTTAAAGTTAATTTCGATTTTTTTATGGTTGAATTTTTCAAAACAGAATTTTTTAATTCGGAATTATCTAGATTAATCAGATCTAGGATTTGATGATTCTGTCCTATGGTTTGATTATTCTGATCAAAAGTTTGATTATTCTGATGAAGTCCTAGGTTGGTTTTATCTTTGACTTGATCTAGATCTATGTTGATTAAACTAAATATTTGATTAATCTCTTTGTTAATTTTATCAAATGTTAGATTAATTTGATCATTTTCTTCCATGATATTATTATTATTATTATTTAAACTAATTAAATCAGAATTAATTAATTTTTTATTAGTTGAATTATTAATTATATTAATTAATTGACAATAATTACACAATTTATCTAAATTATTAACTATTCCAAAACTCAACTTTTCAAAATTATTGACTTTACTAACCTTTTTTTACGGACACCGATTCTTGTAGTGACCGAATCTTCCGCACCCGAAGCACTTGATATGCTCCTTGTTCTTCCGGATTCCTAGAAATGGTGTCTCCTTTGCCATTGGTTGCGTCGTTCGAGTCTTACGTGTAGGACACTTATTTTTATAGTGTCCTCTCTCCCTGCACTTAAAGCAAATAATATGAAATTTAAAATTTAAATTGACATTGTTACCTTTATGCCTTGTGGGAGACTCTTCCATGGTTTGCTCGGTCAATGATTTTCTAAACCTTGCAAAAAAAACACAAACCAAAAAGTCCCAAGACTTGGTCTTGGATTAGTAGTGCGGGAGATATTTAAAAATAAAAATAAAAATAAAGAAAAGAAAATGCTCGACCGGTGGTTGCACCGAATCTGAGCGCCCTCTCTCTGATACCAATTGTTGGATCGATATGAGCGCTAGAGGGGGGATGAATAGCGTTCGTAAAAACTTTTCTTTTTCGACGATTAAAACCAAGTACACAGCGGAAAACTAAAAGACAAACACAAGAAAGACACAGCTTTTTTACTTGGTTCACAGCCCACCGGCTGCTAATCCAAGGCCCAGCGATCCTTGATCGCTTCCGAAGGGCAATCACTAAAAGTCTCTTCCTCGTTGGAGGTAAGAGACAAGACGATTACAATGATTATAAGGCCGGTAACAACCTTACCGGTCCTTATACAAATTAAGTACAGAAAGATAATAATAATACCGACAATTAATTAGAAGATGGCGCACGGTCGGAGTAGCGTTGTAGAGAGAACAAGCACTTGGGAGATTCTTTTTTAGGTGTGAGTCCTCCCCTCCTTTTATAGATTTGCGCCTTGGAATTTGTCCCGATCCAGATCCAAAACTCGTGGATCTTGTCTTGAGGTGGCGGCTTATCTTTTCTTGAGGTGGCGGCTTATCTTATCCTAAGGTGGCGGCTTATCTTATCCTGAGGTGGCGGCTTATCTTATCCTGAGGTGGTGGCATCAATCTCTATCTCTTTGACCTTGTGCACTGGGTTGATTCGTTGACATCAGTCGACTGATCCTCTTAGCAGTCAACTTCCTTCAGTCGGCTACCAACATCTCCAGTTGACTGCTGCACTTGAGAATTCCTGCAATACAAGATTAGCATAATAGATGCATAATGCCATGCAATGTGACAGTCCTTTGACTGTCCGATCTCGACTTCAGCATTCTTCCGGAAGCCTTAGTCGGATCGACGCCTAGGATTGTCCTCTAACCGAGAGCGTGTCCTTACCACCGCTCCACACATGGAGCTTACCTTTGGTCCTCTTGACCTATCGCTTAGCTTTCGGTCACCACTGAGGTTCCTCGACTCCCCGAGGTTCTCCTGGTGTCTCCCGACCACCACGGTTTCTCAACTTGAGATTTTCCGGATGTCGCTCGACCTTTGGCTTAGCTTAAACACTTCCTGCACACTTAGCATATCACATGAGATAACAAAATAACTTAAATTTGAATCTTTGCCATCAACAAAACCAAGGTTCGATTATCTAGTTCCCCTGCACAAACAAAACTTGAAATCATGGAAATAATTTTCTTAGGGGAAAGATTTGTTACCATAGTTTCCATATCTTCTTCCTCCGATTCCGATGAGGATGAAGATGAGGCTCCCCCTTCACTTGAGCTCTCCTCCTCACTTGTGCTTCTTTCTTCTTGCTCGGAGGATGAGGTGGACTCCAAGTCTTTTATTGCCATTAAGGCAAGGCTTATGAAGGCTTCTTCTTCTTCCGATGAGGATGATGGATCATCTCATGTGGCCTTGTGTGCCTTAGCCTTCCCTTTTTCTTTTGATTTCTTCTCTTCATCCTGCTTCTTGCTCCCCTTCTTCTTCTCTTCTTTCTTTCTCCTTTCCTCTTTGCTTTTGTTCAATAGGGGACAATCATCTCTTATATGTCCCTCTCCTTGGCAATTGTAGCATATTATCTTTCTTCTTGGCCTTCTTCTCCTATCATTAGATTTGTTATATTTAAAATTTTTCAAAGCATGCCTTACCTTCCTTACCATATATTCTTCCTCATTGCTATCCATTGATGAGGAGGAGGAGTCTTCATCTGATGAGGAAGGTGGCGTCTCCTTCTTCTTCCCCTTGCTTGCTACTAGTGCCACTCCCCTTGATGGCTTGATTTTCTCTTCTACTACTTCTTCAAGCCTTGTTTCATGGAGTTCCATGGTGGATAAAAATTCCTCTAGAGTGCTCACCTCTAGATTCTTGGAAATGTAGAAAAAGTCCACCATGGATCTCCACTTTGATGATCGGGGAAAGACATCTATAGCCTTCATGATCATGTCCCGGTTAGAGAGTTTTTCACCTACACTTGACAATCCATTAATTATTTCTTTAAACCTAGAGTGTAGTGATAATACCTTCTCTCCTTTATCGAGTTTGATGTTGTTGAGTTGGGAGCAGAGAAGGTCCCTTCTTGCAAGCTTCGTCTCGGATGTGCCTTCATGAAGTTCTACCAATCTTTCCCACATCTCCTTGGCACTTGCACACTCTCCAATCTGGTTGATCTCTTGTTGGGGGAGCACATTGAAGAGGTGGTATTTCACTTTTGAGTTTGCAAGGTGCTCCTCCCTTTACTTTTTGGTCTGTCGCGATTTCTCAATCGGTTCACCATCTTCGTCCCTAGGCATTTCAAAACCGTGTTCCATTATAAGCATAATATTGAAATCAGTTTCAAAGAATACCTCCATTCTCTTCTTCCACCAAGAGAATTTGCCTTCAAATTTGGGTGGAAGAATGTTGGAGCCGACCATTGTAGTTGTCGTGCTTGTTGCGGCGATGAGTCCGGTGACAAGAAACCTTGGCTCTAATACCACTTGTTGGAGGATTAGTGGCCGGCTAGAGGGGGGTGAATAGCCCTCTTCATGTAGATGATGGACGTCATTCATTCTTGCATGTCTACGATTACGGTTAGCGCAACAGAATAATAAAATCAAGGACAATTAAGTAAATGAAAGAAGTAAAGGAAATCATAAACGCTAACAAGAAGTCGTAACGTGGTTCATGGCCCTTGCCGCTAATCCATGACCTGATTCGTTCCAAGGTGAATCACGCCTTAACCAATTCACTAATCTATCCTTTGCACAAAGCTAGGTGGAGGTAACCTTTCTTACACAAGATCTCTCTTCTTATAATAGGATTGAAATAAATGCAAGTAAGAAGAGTAGGAAATATTTTGGGCACTTGGGTGTTGTTTAGAGTTGAAGCATGAACGCCCCAAGATGACCCAAGGCCTCTTCTTATAGGGAAGAGGTCATTCTTCCCATTATGCAGCTAGCAGTCGACTAATGCCTCGATCAATCGACTACTGCTGTAGTCCTTGCCTCGCAATGACTTTTTCCATGTTGGATTCCAACAAATGGCTCCCAGATTAATCGACTGATCTTCCCATCAGTCGACCGATGAAGCCATCAGTCGAGTGGTCGATGAGATCACTCGACGGGTCAAGCTTCTATGTCTGAAACCCTCGACATCAGTCGACTGCTCGCCTTGGCAGTCGACTGATGGAGCTAGCAGTCGACTGTTCGGCCAGAACTTTAACTCGAACACCAGTCGAGTCTCCAGTTGACTTGGAAATTCTCCTCGTCCGGTGGTCCCTCAGATGCACTAAGCGCGCAGCTTCCGCAATGCTATCCTTCACCGACTCAAGGACTGAGTCATGAGATGGTGAATCTTGCCAATGCTATCGTCAATCCATCCATGTACGAATTACTAAGTCCTGCATGACTTCAACGCACATTTCAAATCCATAACAACCTAACTTAAACCCTTTGCCACACACATCAAAATCACATCACATGGGTTGATTGCCCTAACAAAGACTACTCTTGGACTTTCCCTTGCCAAGTCTCCAAACTTAGACTTCTCCATTGCCAAGTATCCATACTTGGACTTTCCATGCTAAGTATCCAAACTTGAACTTCTCCTCAAGTCTCACTCGAGTATGGTAAATCTTGACCTGAGTTTTGATTGCCCCAACAATCTCCCTCAACTAATCTCCTCCATATGACTTTGGATATCTCAATCATCCACTAGTCATATATGAAGGTAGGAAACTTCGCTTTCCACTTCAACTCGGTCGCTTGTTCATGGCGATCCCTTCTACGTCCCATGATAAAAAAATTTATCCTTGACAAGAGGGATTACCCAAGCTCCCGTTTCATCGTTGTGCTATTCGATTAGAGTGGTCACTTGAACAAACTTGCTGTTCAAGCCACCAACCTCTATTCTATGAATATCCACGGAATAGACGATGCACGGATCGCCTGCTTTTGTGTTTATGTTCGGGGTCCAAGTATATTTAACCATTAAACAAAGCATACAACATGCATATAATTGAAAAACAATCATAGACATAACACAAAAGAATATAAAACAACATTTATACCTCTTGATCTTCTATTGTATGTCCTTCCTCCTATTGGACGTCATGTGGGCGACGATCTTCCAAAAGTCGAAGCTCCTAGATCACCAATCTTCCTTCCTTGCTCACTCCGAACAAGAGGAAGTATAGAAACAAAACACTTCTCTTTCTTTCAACCAACCACCTAGCTCCAAGCTTGGTGCTTGCCGCCGGCCAAGAAGAAGATCAAAGAAGTGGGTGCCGGCCAAGAGCTTCAAGGGAAGACCCTAAGCTTTATTTTCATCGGCCAAGGAGAAGAGGATGAAGGGGTTTGGATGCTGAAAATGGAGAGGAGAAGCTTGTTTGGGTGCCGACCAACAAGAAGAAGAAGAGAAAAGGAAAATCTTTCCTTAATTGCGGCCGCCTAAGGCCCAAACCCTAATCCCCTCCTTATTTTCTTGTCGTCCACCCTTAAGCACCCTTTTATAGAGTTAGGCCTAAGCCTCCTTTAAACTCCACCATCGGTTCTAGAGATTTAATTTCAACCGTCGGATCTAGAGATTTAATCTCAACCATCGGATCTAGAGATTTAGTCTTTATCGTTGGATCTAGAGTTTTGTTTTCAACCATTGAATCTAGGTTTCATGAGGTTTTAATAGGCTACAATAGGAACCATGAGGAGGAGTTGGATCTTGGCCACCCAATCGATCAAGCCCACATAAAGTCCAATCCATTAATTATAATCCAATCCACTAAAGGATTATCATTGATCTACCTCACCAACCCTCATAAGTTAATATAAGCTCCATATATTATTTGTACATTTTTCTCCCCGTGTTTAAGATCTCAAATGTCCATCAATTAATTAATTTAATGACAATTAATTAATCAACATCTAACTCCATGAGTAGTACCAATCAACCTTATCATCATGCCGGAGCAAGTCCACCTGCAGGGTTTACATGATGAACCTTATGAGCTCCTCAAGGGGACATCATCATCCTAATATATAGGACACGGTTTCCTCCTATAATCAACGACACACCATATAAATAATATCATTTCCCAACTTACCGAGCCTATCGATTTAATCTATAAATCTTGTCCATTGGTAAATCAAAGAAATGAATACTAAGTATATGTACCCGTTATTATATCGGGATTAAGAGCATGTACAATATAATATCTGAGGTCTGATTCGATTATGTTGTCAGCAATAAATCGAATCACCTCTAAGTCGGTCTTGCTCAATACCCACAAAGTGTACTAGTGTGATTCTATGGTCAAGACAAACCAATACCAAATCACACTACAACCATACCAATCGTTTGTCCAAAGTCATCTCGGTTGTGAGCCGTTACTTATACTTTACAAGGAGTCGATAACATGATCTCCCGTGTAACACCACACACCATGTTATCTACAATGTAATGTATTAGACAATATGCATAACCATAAATATGGAAACAATGATCATGTGATTCTTATTTCAAAATAAAGATGTTCATACAAAAGATAGACTTTTCAATATACATCTCAACAATCTCCCACTTATACTAAAAGACTATGCTGTCCTCAAACTGCCATACATTTGATCCCCATTCCCTCCACATGTCTATCAAAAGCTCTCGCCGGAAGGGCCTTAGTGAAAGGATCTGCTAGGTTATCCTCCGATGCAATCTTTGCCACAACTTCTCCTCTCTTTATGATTTCTCGTATCAGGTGGTACTTGCGCTCTATGTGTTTACTTGCCTTAATGGCTCATGGTTCCTTCGAGTTTGTAACTGCACCACTATTATCACAATAAATTGTGATAGTTCTGGGCAAACCAGGAATCACATGCAAGTCCATTAAGAAGTTCCTGAGCGACACAACTTCTTTGGCTACCTCAGAGGCCACCACATACTCAGCTTCCATGGTAGAGTCCACCATGCATTTCTGCTTGACACTCCTCCAAACAATGACTCCACCTCCCAAAGTAAACACAAAATCTGAGGTAGACTTACTTGTATTCCTGTCTTATTGGAAGTCAGAATCTGTATAACCCACAGGGAGTAATTTGTCTGCTTGGTAAACTAGCATATAATCCCTAGTCCTTTTCAGGTACTTCAATATATGCTTTACTGCAGTCCAATGTCCCTGTCCTAGATTACTCTGATATCTACTGACCATGCCCATGGCAAAGTAGATATCTGGTCTCGTACATAGCATAGCATACATGAGGCTTTCTACTGCCGAAGCATAAGGAACCACCTTCATCTCCTCTATATCCTCAGATGTTCTAAGACACATCTCCTTAGATAAAGAAACTCCATGCTTGAAAGGTAAAAACCCTTTTTTGGAGTTTTGCATGCTAAAATGATCCATAATGGTGTCCATGTATGAAGCCTGAGATAACCACAACATCCTTTTCCTGCGATCCCTTATAACCATGATCCCAAGGATGTGTCCCACTTCTCCCAAGTCCTTCATATCAAACTGTTTGGACAACCATACCCTTATGTCCAATAACAACTTGACATTATTGACAATTAACAAAATGTCATCTACGTATAGTACAAGAAATACCACTACGTTTCCGTCATATCTCTTGTATACACAAGACTCATTCGGACTTTGAGTAAATACATAAGACTGGATTACCTCATCAAAGCGGATGTTCCAAGACCTCAAAGCTTGCTTCAATCCATAAATGGACCGATTAAGCTAATGTTAGTAATATATGAGAGATGTCCTAAGGCAATCGCCTTATGTATGAACCATTTATATGATAAATGAAGATTCACTATTTGAGTATACATGGTTTCATGTATTTGATTGGATCTTAAACTCATTTACTGAATGTTCGTGATACGAATCACAACATGAGAGAATTTGTGATTGGATCACAACTAGTTAGTATCTCTACATGTGTAATTGTGATGTATCGGAATTATCCCTAGTCGATGAATTGATGGATTTGGACACCATTGATTCTGTCGAGACTAGAATGAGGTATACTCCTTGGTGTATCCAAGCAGCTGATTCTCACTGGCTGGAGACATTGTGATGTCCGAAGTTAATTGTGGATGCTAGTTATGGTTACTAGTTCATTGGAGTGACTAGCCGTAAGACTTCATATGGTTCTCTGCATATATAGATATGTCAATGAAGTTCTAACTGCAGCTTAAGTGCGATGTTCCTTTGACTTGCGGTATTCAAGTCATCTTGATCATAAAGACTTATGCTTTGACATCTTAAGCAAGCATCTCTAAGGAGATGTGGACCCGGGATGATTGGGTATAAGTCGAAGTGATCGAAGGTGTTTGAATTGTCTATAAAGGATTCACCACTCCTTGCGAGGAGATGTATACCCATGGCCTCTCGTCGGATTGTTACTAAAGTGTTTGGCCAAAGCATTACATGTTTAGAGTAAGGTACTCTTCGATACATGTGCAGTAACTAGAATCCGTAGGACGAGGAAATGATAGTTGGGCTAGGTGTGACGTAGTCAGCCTAGTGGGGACTGACACTATAGACCATGTCCTGAACCAAGTGGGTATAAGATGAGTGAAGGGAATGGGGCACGATTCATTCGAGCTGCTGAAGGGTTTCAGAAATAGTTCTGGATCAACCGTTGATCTTTTCGGTTAATTGGGGATCATGATGTACTACTAGGTGCCACTCATGATCGTTCTATAATTAATGGTTAATTATAGATGACCAACATAAACCGAGAACCTATTTGGTTACACGCACAACGAGCGTAATCCGAAGGATTTAAAACGAGCTTGAGAATGGGATTCTCAGACCGAGAAAAACTAGGTCTGGTTGGACTAAACAAGAAGCGAGCATGAAATCGTTTCAGTCGCAATGGAAGCGTGGATGGGCCGTGTCTTATGAAGACATAATGGATGAACCGAAATGGTTTGATTCTAATCCAATGGAGGAGAATAAACCAAAGGGTTTGGTTTATTTTAAACGAATGAACCAAAAGTTGGTTCGGTTCGTTTTAACTTAAAATAAACCATCATGGTTTGGTTTATTTTAACTTATATTAATGGAGCGGGTTAACGGGCCTTATGGTTATGATCCAATAACCATTAAGTGAATTAGTTCTTTATAAAAGAGGGCTTAAGGTGTTGTTAAGCCCTAATCCAAAAACCCCTAACCTAGAGTTGCCGCCCACATCATTGAAGGAGTCGGCGCCAACCCTAGGCCGCCGCCCATCTCCTCCAAATGGCGACCAGCTGCTGCCGTTTCCTCCACTTGCTGGCGACGAGCTGCTGCCGGAGGAGCTCCGGTGATCTCCCTTGGGTTCGGTAATAAGGTGAGCTTCCACCTTTCTTTTTGGCCGGCCCTTACTCCTCCACAAAAGCTGTCCAGTTTTCTGGACAGCTTGTTTCCCTCTCATCGGAGCGTCATTTGGACGATGTTTGGAGCTCCGACAGCGCCTTACATACCGGGGATTCGATCTCCGATAATCCTCATAGGTGGAGGATGAAGGATTCATCAAACGGTTGACGAATACCTCTCTGGAGAAGCGAGTTTTGGGGACTCGTCTTTGGATTTGAATTTGGATTCGGATCGTGATCCTCTCTAGATCACGTCATCTTCAACATGAGGCTAGTAACCCATACAAAGACGAAGCTCGTGACTTAGTGAAGTCATCCCGAAGATACTCGGCGTGGACACGGATAGAGACGATTCTAGCGAGGATCGTTCCGGTTGATGTCGTTCCCGCTACACGTGATACGAAAGGTATACGTAGTTAAATTTCCTTTTATTGCAAAATTTAAATTTACGGTTATGTCTACACATGTTGTACTATGCATGCGTGTGATGTGTGTGTTGTAATAAATGTAGATTTATTATTTTATTTCTTCCGCTGTGTATATGTTTACGAAACATGTTCGAACACACACTCGCCGCGGTGCCGGAAACCCAACAGTGGTATCAGAGCCCAGGTTGTGTTTCGAGATAATCGTAAAATGGTTTTGCGATAGTCATAATGATATTTCTGGAAATTTTCTACTTTTGGAAAGTTAGAACTATTTATGGAAATTTTTCAATTTTGAAAAGTCTTGAAGTATTTATGGAAATCTTCCACTTTTGAATGTTGGAAGTATTTATGGAAATTGATATTTTCCATAAATAAAATATTTGATTAGATTTTAGAAATTTGTTTCCTAATTTAATCATGATTTGATTTGGGAAATCAAATCTTAAAATATTTTATTTCCATAAGTAGTTTTGATGATTTAAGAAATTGGTTTCCTAAATTTACTTTCCTTAATCAACTATTTCCACAAATAAAATATGTGATTAGATTTGTAAATTTGTTTCCTAATTTAATCATGATTTGATTTGGAGAATCAAATCTTAAACATATTTTATTTCCATAAATAGTTATGACATATAAGGAAATATTGTACATGACATAATTGTATGCCATGTAATTGCATTAGATGCATATCATTATGCCATGCGTGTCATGACATGTAGATGTATGCCATGTATGTCATGCCATGTAAATAATAGTTATTTGCATGCAAAGAGGATGAGACATAAAAACCCTAACTCAATATTAAAGCCTACACCTTCCATTAATATGGTTAGAACCAGAATTCCATTTCTTGTTCGGGTTGTTGGACTCTCTCCAAGCCCGGCTCAAACCCGAACATGTTCAAACCATGGAATAGTTTAACACTAATATGGTAAGAGTCAGAGGTCAATCGTTAGCTTTGGTTGTTGGACTCTCTCCAAGCCGGGCTAATTGGTTGAATGCACTCTAACCATATTAAAACTATTTCTCGATTAATGGGTTGGCTTTAACCTGAAGCATCGGCTTGTTGGACTCTCTCCAAGGTCGATGTTAAGGGAGGTGAAGTTGGGTGCTATGCATATGATGCATACTTGTTAATGTGTTAACAACCCGATGTATGTGTGAACATTCAATTAGTTGATAGCACGTTGTGATAGTTGCATATACGTGATATGCAATCGGTATAGTTGATACCTACCATCGTAGTTATGAATGGCTTGTTGGACTCTCTCCAAGGTTGTTCATATCTATGATGGATATCAACCCATTCGGAGATGGACCTACGATCTCCCGAAGTGATTTTGGGGTTTTTTAAATTCGAAAAATGAATGGGATTTATAAATATATATTGATGCATTTTAAAATCATTTTCTCATATATGCTCGTTTGGTATTTCTAGGTCAATCGATTGATCATGACGTCTTTGAATTTGCGCACTATTTTGGATTCAAACAAACTCACTGGGCCTAACTTCCTGGACTGGCTTAGAAACCTGAGAATTGTTCTCAAGGCGGAAAAGCTAGCATATGTCCTTGAAGAGCCTCTTCCCAACTGTCCTAAGGACGATGCAACTCCAGACCTAATGTTGGTCTATCAGAAGCATGTGGCAGATTCTGAGCTGGCAAGTTGCATCATGCTAGCGGCGATGGTACTTGAGATGCAAAAGAAACATGAGCATATAGATGCTAATACCATGGTCTTCCATCTTCATGAGTTGTTTGATGAGCAAGCGAGATCTGAAAGGTTCGAAGTCTCCAGGCTCCTCTTCACCACGAAGATTCAAGAAGGTTCGTCTGTAGTGCAGTTTGTGCTAAAGATGAACGGGTACATCGAGCGGCTAGCCACACTCGGGTTTGTGATGGATCATGAATTAAGTATTGACTTAATTCTGCATTGTTTGCCCAAGAGTTTCTCACAATTTGTGTTGAACTATCGGATGAACAAATTGGAATCCACTATTCCTGAGCTCCTCAATATGCCGAAGACTGTGGAGCCTTCTGTGAAGCATGAGGAGAAGGCGGTTCTGTTAGTTGATTCCTCAAAGAAAGGTTCTAAGAGGAAGGAAAAAGAACAGAAGAAAGGGAAGAACAAGAAGGCAGAACCAGCACAAAAGGGCACTTGCCATCACTGTGGCAAGGAAGACCACTGGCGAAGAAACTGCAAGATTTATCTTGAGTCCATGAAGAAGAAGAAGGCATCTGATGCCCCATCCTCTTCAGGTATCTTCGTTATTGATTGTCATTCTATTTCCTTAGACACTTGGGTATTGGATACTGGGTGTGGCTCACATATATGTAATGACATACAGGTGCTAAGGAATAGAAGAAGACTCATCAGAGGGGAGTCAAATTTGCGAGTTGGCAATGGAGCAAAGGTTGCTGTGGTCGCCATCGGAACTTATTTGCTGAAGCTCCCTAGTGGACTAGTCTTGGAACTGGACAATTGCTATTGTGTTCCTTCTCTAATAAAGAACATTGTTTCTATTTCCCGCTTAAATAGAAATGGTTTCCATTTAACGTTTAGTAACAATTGTTGTTATATAACTTTGAATGGTGTACTTTATGGAACTGGAACTTTGAGCAATGACATTTATACGTTGGACGTATCCAGTGACATTTTCAATATCGAAGCGAGCAACAAGCGTGCTCGAAAGGATGATCAATTAGACTCCTACATGTAGCATTGTCGTCTTGGCCATGTAAGCAAGAAACGCATGTCCGAATTACACCGATGTGGAATTCTGGAATCGTTTGAATTGGATTCATACGATACATGCGAATCATGCTTAAAAGGCAAGATGACTAAGTTACCTTTTACTGGAAAAGGTGAACGAGTGGGAGAGTTACTAGGTCTAATACATACTGATGTATGTGGACCTATGTCAACTCAAGCTTTAGGAGGCTATAACTACTTCATTACCTTCACCGATGATCACTCACGGTTTGGGTATGTGTTCTTGATGAAACACAAGTCTGAAGCCTTTGAAAGGTTCAAAGAATTCAGAAATGAAGTAGAGAAACAACATGACAAGAGTATTAAAATACTTCGATCGGATCGAGGTGGTGAATACTTAAGTCAAGAGTTTCTTGATTATCTAAGAGACAATGGCATATTATCTCAATGGACTCCCCCATATACACCACAGCATAATGGTGTATCTGAGAGGCGTAACCGGACCTTGTTTGACATGGTCAGGTCAATGATGAATCATGCGAATCTTCCCAAGTCCTTTTGGGGCTATGCACTTCAGACAGCTGTTTACTTGTTCAACAGAATGTCAACCAAGGTAGTCTCTACTACTCCATATGAGATATGGAATAGTAAGAAACCTCATGTATCTTACTTGAAGATATGGGATTGTCCTGCTTATGTGAAGCGGACTGTATCAGACAAATTGGATGCTAAGTCTGATAAATGTCTATTTATTGGATACCCTAACACTACAACAAATTTGACTTTCCACAGCATGCTATCAACAACGCACAATTTTAGCACACTGTTAATAATAGTTTTTACAGCGCGCTCAATTTTGTACGCTGTAGATAATATTATATTTTTACAAACACCAGCATACAAAAATAATACGCTGCCAATACTCATTTTAACAGCATGCAGTGCACGCTATTAATATTAAATAATAACGGCGTGCATTCTGTGCGATGTTAAAAATTTTATTATAAAAAATTATACTTTTCGCAGTGCACCAATGATGTGCGTTGCGGATAATATTAGATTTATTAATATGAGACTTTTAACAGCATGCAATTTGCACGCTGTTCAAAGTCTAACTATAAAAAACTAAATTTTTCGTAGCGTGCCAATCAATTGCGCTGCGGATACAATGTTTGTTAATATGAAATCACTAAATATTCAACAGAGCAACAACTAGGAAAAATAAATCACTAATAAACATTTTTGTATGCAGTTAAAAATATCATTATAAAATTAAACAGCGTATATTTTGTATGCAGTTAAAAATATCATTATAAAATTAAATTATTTTTTAATTTGAAAATATTTTTTTTAAAAAAAGATTAACAACGCATTTATATTATAACTAAAAAAAAAGCGCGCAGAATAATTATTCACGAATAAACTTATCTATTCATTGCCATTTTTATTAAGTATATTATTAATTAATTATACTTTTGTTTTAGGTTAAAAGTTTCCCAAACCCGCCGCAGCTTTCTCACGCGCCAATTGCTCACGCTCGCCGCCGTAGCCTTTTCACGCGGCGATTTCTCACGATCGTCGTCGTAGCTTTCTCCGGCGACTTTCTTCACCTTCGTCATCGCTTTCTGCACACTCTTCTCACGCTCGCCGCCGTAGGTTTCTCACGCGACAATTTCTCACGCTTCCCGCCGTAGGTTTCTCCGGCGATTTTCTTCACCTTCCTCATTGCACGCTCTTCTCACGCTGACGCCTTCCGTCTCCATCCTTCAGGTTAGGCAGGGTCTTTACAGTCTATTGATTTTATTGTGTATGCTATAAAAATATGACGAAACTAGATCCTATAACATATATCTTGTTGTATTTTATCCAGTTTCATGAATATTTATGTTAGATTCGTATTCCTTCATTTTGATAATGAACTAAACCACACTTCTCCACACCAAAGTTAAAGAATGGCTGCGTACCGAAAATATTGAATTTTAAGTAAAACTGAGTTACTTAATATTCAACAGAGCAACAACTAGGAAAAATAAATCACTAAAGTTAACATGCCTTCTTTGGTTATCAGGTATGAATATTTAGCATCAAAATCAAGACTTGTGAGATTTTTTTTCTTGTTTTCCCGTGGATGGAAAGAATAAATTTTAGTGACACAGTGCATTCAGTGTTCAAATTAATATATATCTTTAAAATTAGATATATCTTGATGGAGAATCTTTGCAAGCATTTAATTCTGATTTGCTAGGATATAAATTCTGATTTACAATGTTCATTACATCTATATCGTTTAATTCTTGTAGCTTGTTGAACATCCCACCGCTGTTAATATTTTATTATTGAATTATATAAATAAATAAATAAATAAATAAATAAATATATATATATATATATATATATATATATATATATATATGCACAATGTGAAGGAATGTTCTCTTTGAAAAAATTGAGTCATCATTATATTTTAGGGTTTTCCTCATTTATAAAATGGATAAGGAATGGATGCATTTGCCTTCAAGACTTGTACCGGAGTATGAGGAAGGGGTTCAAAAATTTCTTGCACAAGCTAGGAACTATGCTAAAACACGTGAAGTAATCTTATGTCCTTGCAAGCGTTGTAAAAATAAGAAGTATATGAAATTTGACCAAGTGTACGAGCATTTAATTATGAAGGGGATCGATCCTTCTTACACTATCTGGGTCTTCCATGGTGAAACTTATACATCACAATTTCAAAGTGAAAGTAGTTCAAGAGGAGTACAGAA
This sequence comes from Wurfbainia villosa, assembly GCA_025175895.1. Classification (NCBI taxonomy): domain Eukaryota; kingdom Viridiplantae; phylum Streptophyta; class Magnoliopsida; order Zingiberales; family Zingiberaceae; genus Wurfbainia; species Wurfbainia villosa. Next base: position 6,570,671 of record CM046009.1, read on the forward strand.
AGAGGAGGATGAAAATAGAGAGGCATATCGTTTATATAGAGATGTATTTGTGTCTAGAAATGAGGATGAACACACAATGTCTGAGACAATAGACTATGAGTATATTGATTTATTAGAAGATGCAGAAACTCCTCTTTTCCCTGGTTGTACAACTTACACAAAGTTGTCAGCAATTGTCACATTATACAATTATAAGTCTACTAATGGTCACACTGATAATAGTTTCAATGAGCTTTTGAAGATATTAGGTGGCATGCTTTCAGAAAAAAATGCACTTCCAACAAATGTTTACTCAATGCGAAAACTATTGAAACCATTTGATTTAGGATATGAGAAGATTCATGCTTGCCCAAATGATTGTTGTCTATTTAGAAAGGAGCTTAAAGATTTGGATTCATGCACAAGGTGTGGTTTCTCAAGATGGAAGGTGGACAAAATCACTAATAAAGTTTGTAAAGGAGTTCCAGCAAAGGTGCTTTGGTATTTTCCCGTGATACCTAGATTGAAAAGGATGTTTAAACTAAAAGAAAAGGCTGAAGACTTGATTTGGCACTCCAACTACAAAAGTCAAGATCATATGATGCGTCATCCAGTTGATTCAGTTGCTTGGGATACAATAAATAATAAGTGGCCAGCTTTTGCATCAGATCCTAGAAATCTGCGGCTTGGTCTGGCAACAGATGGATTCAATCCTTTTGGTGATCTTAGTTCTAGATATAGTTGTTGGCCAGTTATTTTGGTTAATTACAACCTTCCTCCATTGATGTGCATGGCGAAGGAAAATCTTATGCTGACATTATTGATTCCAGGCCCAAAGCAACCAGGAAATGATATAGATGTATACTTGGAACCCCTTGTGGAGGAATTGATGGAGTTGTGGGACACAGGTGTGGAGGCGTATGATGCATTTAGTAAGTCAATGTTCAATCTGAAGGCTATTTTGATGTGGACAATCAATGATTTTCCAGCTTATGGAAACCTATCTGGGTGTACCACAAAAGGAAAATTTGGTTGTCCGATTTGTGGTGAAGACATATGTTCTATGTGGCTTAAATACAGTAGAAAGTTTGCATACATGGGCCATAGGAGATTCCTTGCTTATGATCATCCATTTCGTGAGAAAAAGAAGTGGTTTAATGGGAAAAAAGAGAGAAAAGGGAAACCCAGACCAAAGACTGGGTTAGAAATTCTCAATGCAGTGAAAGACATTGAAAATGTCTGGGGTAAAAAACAAAAGGGTGTGACTATCAACACTATAAAGAAAAAGAGGAAGAAACATGATAATTCAAAAAAAGTACGACAACCAGTTCAAATGTGGAAGAAAAAGTCAATTTTTTTCAATTTGCCATACTGGAGTGTAAGTTATTTGGCTCTCTATTCATTATTTTTTAATTAATTTGTTATATTAATGAACTAATACTATGAAATATGTTGATGTTACTTGTAGGGGCTATTGTTACGTCATAACTTAGATGTGATGCATGTTGAAAAGAATATCTGCGAAAATGTCATAGGCACATTGTTAAATGTGAAGACAAAAACCAAAGATGGTGTTAATGCCCGCAAAGATTTGATGCACTTAAAAATTAGAGAAGAATTACATCCTAAAAAAAAAGGAGAAAACATGTATCACTTGCCTGCTGCACCTTACACATTGTCTAAAAAAGAAATGGATGTATTTTGTGAGGTTGAAGAAATTAAAGTTACCAGATGGATATAGCTCAAATATTGCTAATTGTGTTTCTTTAGAAGAGCGTAAGCTTATTGGGCTGAAATCTCATGATTGTCATATTCTAATGCAACAATTGCTATCAGTTGCATTAAGAAGTCTTTTACCAAAAGGTCCACGGAATGCTTTATTTCTGCTGTGTGCATTTTACAATGAATTATGTCAAAGAGTGTTAGACAGGAACCGCTTAGAACAACTCGAGGAGAATATTGCTGAAACGCTATGCATGTTAGAAAGGTATTTTCCACCATCTTTCTTTACCATTTCGGTTCATTTGACAATTCATTTAGCAAGGGAGGCTCGCTTGTGTGGGCCAGTCCATTTCCGCTGGATGTATCCATTTGAAAGGTAATAAATATTATGTGATAAATTATATTTTGCTATCAACAACTTTTGATTGCAAATTTTGTTTTTTTAGATTTATGAAAGTACTTAAAGGGTATGCGAAGAACCGAGCAAGGCAAGAGGGTTACATAGCTGAGTGTTACCTCGCAGATGAAAGAATGCAATTTTGTAGTGCATATTTTCAAAAAGCTACTAGTATTGGTGTCCGTTATAATCGGAATGATGATTTGGAAAATGGATTAGTGGAAGGTCACCCAATTTCTAAAGGACAAGAAATAATTTTAGACGACCAAGTGTTGCAAGCTGCACATCGATATGTGTTATTCAATACTGCAGAAGTTGAACCGTACTTACAGTGAGTATAGTTAATTGCAAACCATATTAGATAATCATGGTCTCTTATATAATTTGTATATTCTGACAATCACCTTTCAATGATTTTAAATAGGATGCACATTGAGGAGCTGAAACAAGTTGATCGTCGTTTCATAACTAATGAAACATTACTACAAAAGTGGCATATGGAAACATTTGCAAAATGGTTATCAAAACATGATCTTAACAACTCCTCAAGCCGAATTCAATGGCTAGCACATGGTCCAAGAAAGAATGCTATATCTTATACGGGTCATATTATAAATGGACATCGGTTTCACACAATTGATGTTGGAAGGTCAACACAAGATAGTGGTGTTTCAATTGAAGCCGATACTATTTGTCAATCTAGTGCTAATGATTTTTCACATACAAGAGGAAGACTATCATACTACGGGGTTATACGAGATATTATTTTACTAGACTACTATTCTTTCAAAGTGCCTGTTTTTAGATGTGATTGGGCTGATACTAGAACCGGTATTAAAATGGAAGATGGTTTTACACTGGTCAACTTACACCAAGGACTAAGAACTTTTGAAAGTGATCCTTTCATTTTAGCATCACAAGCAAAGCAAGTATTTTATTCTAGGGACAGTGATGAATCAAATTGGTATGTCTTGCTAAAAGCACCCCCTCGGGGTATTCATGACATGAACTTGATTGAAGAGGAAGCCTATACGTCATCAACACCTCTTGATGTGTCTACACTTGATATTAACATTACTGAGAAAGAGCCATATGCAAGGAATGAGTGTGATGGAATTGATGTGCTTGATCCATGACTTAACTTTATACAATCCGATGCACGAAGCTCCCGCCACGCAGGGTACCAGAGAAGGAATCCATTGTACGCAGCCTTACCTTGCTTTTTTTTGCAAGAGGCTGTTTCCAGGATTTGAACTTGTGACCTCTTGGTCACAAGGCAACAACCTTACCGTTGTGCCAAGGAATCCATGACTTAACTTTATCAATGAAAATTTTATAGTTATCTTATTTCAATAATAAATGTTCTTCTCAAGTTTCATTATAGATTTCATCCAATAAGCATGGAGATTATTTCTTCTCCTTGTTATAAGTTACTTTCATATTTTTTTCATTGTAAAGTCAAGTTCCTCAATGTTTGTTCAATATTCACTAGCTTACTGTTGTGACCTACGATGTTGATGAAAAGTCTTTTTTTTTTATGGTACTTTGTTTTTTTTTTATTTTTTTTCGCTGGTAAGGAAGAAGATAGTGATTAGATTTCTCGTAAAGGCCTTCATGAAATTTGTGCTATTTATTTTTGCTTAGTCTTGAAATATATCTTGATTGTTCCATCTTCAGGATTGAAAAATCAGTGTAGTTGTTGTTCGAGTTGTCTAACCATTCAAAATCCATAGGTGAGGTCTGAAATATGCAATGATCTTTCATTTGAAACTAGGTCTCTGGGGACTAGATCAGTTCCACTAATATTCTTTTAATTCTAAAAGGATGCCAATAATAAATGTTCTTCTCAAGTTTCATTATAGATTTCACTATTTCTATATTTTGGATCATTTTTTATTTTTGACTGATGTATCATGTCATATTGTTTATAAGCAGGCAATTATACAACATTCGAAAGAAAAGGAAAATGGGGAAAAAACACAGCAAAGCATCCGTAGAAGAAATTCAGGTGATATTGTATTTTTTTTAAATCTTGGTTTAATTTAATAAAGTTTACTCGTACAATTCAATCTCTTTATGGTAATTTGCAGGAAAATATAGATAAGAGGCTATCGAGAGTGGACTCTAATACTTCACCTGCTTCATCACAAGAGTTGCATGGTGAAGAGGCAATTGATGACGACGAAATTTATAAGAAAAACGGACGGGGTCCATCAAAGTTTAATTTAGCTAGTGGTCAACTAAAGCCCAAAGAACTAGAACGCAATGAGTTTGGACAGCCGATTGGGGATAATTCTGTTAAGTATGCTTCTTTTCTAGGTTGCATGGTAAAGGAATTTGTGCCATACACATTAGATGGATGGAATGATGTAAGCGAAGAAATGAAGAATAGGATGTGGAGTTGTCTTCAGGTAATGGCTTGAGTCACTGAATTTATCAAGTCTATAGATGCAGTACAAAAAGTAGACATAATTTTATGCTTCTTTATATACAGGTGAACTATAATGTTGAGGAGTATGAACAAAAAATGATCTTTCAAAAATTAGGAAAGTTGTGGCGTGATAGAAAATCCAAGCTGCAAATACTTGTACGAGAAGCTAATGTTGGTCAAGCAGCTTCACGAAAACTTAATCTTTTGAGGCCTGAATTTATGGATCAACATCAATGGGAATTGTTTGTAAAGAGGACATTATCGCCTGAATTTCAAGTAAGTATTAATTACAGGTTAATTTTTATGTTACAGATTAAGATTGAAATGTACACTTGTAAATTTCTTTTGTCTAGTCATATGGGTAATACTCAAATTTGTAACATCTAAATTTGTTATGTTTTATTTTTAGGAAAAGAGTGAAAAATTTAGAACACTGAGGGAAAATCAAGAACACATTCACACTATGAGCCGAAGAGGTTATGCCCGTTTGGCTAGCATGATGGTAAGCATTATTATTTATAAAACATTTTGAAAAATTCTGCAAATACACTTATTAATTTTATTATTTGTCCCTATCTATTTTTTTATATATTTATATATGTTTCATATTTAAGGAAAAAGCAAGTCTTGCAGATACACCAATTACAAGATCAAAAGTTTGGATTGAAGGTCACACGAAGAAAAATGGACAACCTATTAGTCAAGTTGTTGGAGATAAAATAGTAATAAGATTATTTCCTGTTATTATTTATAAAAGTGTTCATACCAATTACATCACTAGTAATCTAAAAGTGTTATTTTACAAAAGTTCTATCTTGGTATTTGTATAAAGGAATAGAAGAATGTCCATCTGAATCTTTAAACACAACTAATATTGCTGATGATGCAATGAGCCTTGTATTTGGCAAGGAATCTCGAGGTAGAGTACGAGGAATGGGCTTTGGAGTTATACCATCAAAGGTTGGAGCTTCTGTGCAACAAAATAGTACCATCAAACGCCTTGAAAGTATAGTGAATAATTTTCAACAAGAAATGCAAGAAATGAGGCTCATGTTTTTGAAAAATATGAGACAACAAAATGAACAAGACCAGGTTAGTAATTTTCAAAAATGCATTTTGTCTTAATTAATTTGGTTTTTTATGTCCTTGTTAGTGAAATTATATTATTATAATATTATTTGACAAAATTTGTTTGAATAATTAGGTTGCTAGTTGTGGCATTGGTGACAATATTAGGAATAATCTTAGTGGCGGTAGTGATGTCAATGGTGCAAAAAAGAATGACAATATTGGAACTCAGGTAATCATATTGACTAATTTTAAATAAGTAATTAGATTCTTCTTTACAAATATATACTGTGCTTGAATACTTTGAACTGAATAGATGAACCACTGCCATATGGATTAAATGCTTGAATACTTTTTGAATTTTATCGGTTGACATGGTCTTACATGTTTGATACTGAATAGATATAATCTTTTGAAACACTATAGCACTTTTGAGTTTGTTATTAGAAACATGGAAAGTAGTGATGTTAGTGGCTTTTAATCAAATTATCACTCGGACAGAATCACGTTATCACTTTTGTCGTAGATAAACTCGATTAAATTGAATCAGAGTTCATGGGAAGATAGATATCCAAGTTTGTTGAATTGAAATACAACCACCAAATAAATTAATAAATATTGCACCAATATGAGCAGATAGGATTTCAGCAGAAGCACTTGGAACGACATCTTTGTCATTGGATCAACATCTCCTTTTGCTATTCCTTTAGCTACATCTTGGGGTAACCATGTAGAAGCAGTCAAGAAAAGCTACCAACTCTGAATCAAATGAACGTTCACTATTATAGATATATGCAAGAGAAAATTTGACTTAAAGATGTAGGATATGGGCCCAAAAAATCAAGATCTTCAAAAGGACATTGAGGTAGCTCCAACAAATGAACAAGATCCTCTTTTGCAGGATCATAAACTCTCTGATGTCGGAATGTCCAAATTGTTTTTCCAACATTTCCTCAAAAGAAGGTGGATGGATACAGTTTACAGATATCTCAAGAATTTTTAAATATTGCTAATTGTCGAACCCTCTTCAACTCTTTTTTCCCACCTTGTAAATGGTGTTGTTGCAAAAACGATACATGAGGTGTCCTACACATATCCAATTTATCTGATATATATGCTCCTGGATATGATATGATAAGCTTCATGTCATATAATCTGATGCTTTTTCAAATTTTATTCTAGTACTCTGAGATATAATTCTCATCCAAGTTATTGAAATTTCTTCAAAGTTCCTCATCTGGTACATGTGCAATCCTCTGTCGAATCAAGTTACTTGTGTTAGTGAAAGTTCAGATTGTTGCTTCTTATAACTATTTTGTTTTTGTTGCTTACTAGTTTGTATATGACCTCATGCTTATGTTCTGGAGTTGGAAATTCAGGTAGGAACAGTGCTTCTTGGTTGTGCCTTCCTGTATGATATCTTTTGGGTTTTAATCTCTTTCGGGCAAATAGATCAAGCTATTTTGGTAGCTATACCCTTGTCAATTGAAAAGCAGTATGTTCACCTAAATTCATGCATGGTTATAATAGTATGGCCAACTATTGGGCAATGCTTCTTTATTAAAACTTTTTTTGTTCTTGTTAGTGAATGTGCAATCACCATCTAGCATTTTATTATGTCTCTATTTATCTTTTTTTTTGTTCTTGTTAGTGAATGTGCAATTATGATAATATTATTTGAAAATATTTATTAAAAAAATTAGGTTGCTAGTGGTGACATTGATGACGATATTAGGAATTATGTTAGTGGCGATAGTGATGTCAATGGAGCAAAAAAGAATGACAATATTGCAACTCAGGTAACCATATTGATATGAGGAATATTGTGTTTTCTTTTACATGATAGAATCTCTCTCTTATTACTAATAACTTGTTTTATTATAAAAATATATTTGGTAACATTAATAATTTTTTATTATTATACAGGAAAAATTGAAGAACGTGAATTGTGGAGATGTCAACGTTAATACTAAATGTAAGCTGCTTCATTGGTCTGGTGATGGAGTTGTTGCAGAAGGTCGAATTGCATCCACAGATCCAAAAGCAAAAGTGCATCACGTTCCTCTTGGTGGATCTTGTTGGAAAGTTTGGATTGATAGAGTTTTGATGGAGAAGGTGGATCTAATTCGACCCAATGATGAAATGTATTTTCTTGAGGATGCAATAGGAAGCATAGTCGCTTGGTTCTCTAAGTGTATAGGTTTGTGTGACTGATATAGATTGTGTTGTTGGTTGAATTGTTAATGCGACTAAGTGAGTATTTAATTTTTAGGAAAGAAATTATGTAAGTGAATTTATGTTATTAGTTTGAATTTTTTTCTGTGACTAAGTGAATAATTAGTACACTAGCTATTTAAGTGTGGTGGTGATGATTATTTATGGTATCATAATTGTTTTAGTTTTGATTTTATAATCGTGTGTATGTGATGTTAAAAATGAGTATAATATTTGTATGTGATATTATAATTGTGTGGTCTTTGTGGGTTGGATTATAATTATTTGAGTTTTAAATGCACGCGATCCGCGAATGCAATTTAACTGCGATGCGCGATCGTGCCGCGAATGCACTAAAGCGCGCGCGATCACGCATCGCAAATGTATTAATCAGTAGCGCGCGATTGCGCGAGAATGCACTTACACGCGGCGCAATCGCGCATCGCGAATGCAATTTAACCATAGCGCACAATCTACGTGAATGTCTTATGACTTTCAACAGCTTAGCGTTGTGCAGCATGCGATGCGCGCTGCGGATAGCATATTTGCGCACTGCAGAAAGTCAAATTTGTTGTAGTATAAGGAATCAAGGGGTTATCAATTCTATCATCCTGTGGAACAAAAGGTGTTTGTTTCAAGGCATGCTGTGTTTCTAGAGAAAGAGATTCTCTTGCAAGAAAACAGTGGGAGTGTCGTCGAGCTTGAGGAGGTTCGAGAGACTCAAATAGACATTGATGAGATACCTGGTGAAGCACAACAACCGACAACTCATAGCGATGAGCAATCGACTGGACCTATTGTAACACCACATCTTCGTAGAACTGGTAGAACACGCAACATTCCTAAGAGATATGGATTTCTCGTAAGTGAATCGAACGACGTGTTACTCATTGATGATGAGGAGCCTAGCAGTTATGAAGAAGTGCTGAAAAGTTCAGAAAGGGATAAATAGCTTGATGCCATGAAGTCAGAAATGGATTCCATGTATGAAAACCAAGTTTGGAACTTGGTTGACCCACCTAAAGGCATCAAGCCTATAGGGTGCAAGTGGGTTTTCAAGAAGAAAACCGACATGGATGGTAATGTGATTACCTATAAAGCTAGATTAGTGGCGAAAGGATATCGTCAAAAACAAGGTGTTTATTATGACGAAACCTATTTGCCTGTAGCTATGCTTAAATCCATTCGGATGCTCCTGACCATAGCGGCTCATTATGATTATGAGATATGGCAGATGGATGTGAAAACAACTTTCCTTAAGGGAAACCTGCTAGAGGACGTGTATATGATACAACCTGAGGGTTTCACATCGGTTGATAAAACCAAGGTATGAAAATTATGACGGTCCATATATGGATTGAAGCAAGCATCCAGGAGCTGGAATATCTGTTTTGATGAGACAATCAAAAAGTTTGATTTCTCACAAAATCTAGACAAACCTTGTGTGTACAAGAAGGTTAGTGGGAGTGTAATCGTGTTCCTAGTATTGTACATCGATGACATATTACTTATAGAAAATGATGTTTCAATCTTACAGTCAGTAAAGGTTTGGTTATCCAAGATATTCTCCATAAAAGACCTGGGAGAAGCAACCTACATCCTCGGGATTAAGATCTATAGAGATAGATCGAAACGGTTAGTTGCTCTTTCACAGTCTACATATATAGACCGAGTGCTAAAGAGGTTTAGCATGTCGGAATCCAAGAAAGGTTTCCTACCCATCAGGCATGGGGTACACCTTTCGAAGTCTATGTGTCCGCGCACAGAAGACGAGAGGATTTGCATGAGTAAGATTCCCTATGCATCCGCAATAGGATCTATCATGTATGCTATGTTATGTATGATGCCCGATGTATCGTATGCTCTGAGTGTCACGAGAAGATACCAGTCTGATCCAGGAATGGATCATTGGGTGGTTGTTAAGATGATCCTTAAGTACTTAAGAAGAACTAAGGATGTGTTCCTAATATATGGAGAAGGGGACATGGTGATACGCGGGTATACGGATGCCAGCTTTCAGAAAGAAAAGGATGATTCTAGGTCTCAGTCTGGATATGTGTTCACCTTGAATGGGGGCGCAGTGAGTTGGAAAAGTTCCAAACAAGACACTGTAGCGGATTCTACCACTGAGGCAGAATACATTGTAGCTTCAGAAGCAGCAAAGGAAGTGATTTGGATCAAGAAGTTCATTTATGAACTTGGTGTTATTCTAGCCATTGTTGAAGTAATACCGGTCTACTGCGACAACAATGGAGCAATTGCACAGGCGAAAGAGCCAAGGCCTCATCAACGATCCAAACATGTGTTTCGCCGCTATCATCTTATCAGAGAGATCATCAGTAGGAAAGAAATACAAATCGAGAAAATCCCCACTGAAAGGAACTTAGCGGATCCTTTGACTAAGGCATTACCTCAAAGTAAGTTTGAGGGTCATGTTAGAGCTTATGGTATTGGATACCATAGCGATTGGCATTAGGCCAAGTGGGAGTTGTTAGTAATATATGAGAGATGTCCTAAGGCAATTGCCTTATGTATGAACCATTTATATGATAAATAAAGATTCACTATTTGAGTATACATGGTTTCATGTATTTGATTGGATCTTAAACTCATTTACTGAATGTCCGTGATACGAATCACAGCATGAGAGAATTTGTGATTGGATCACAACTAGTTAGTATCTCTACATGTGTAATTGTGATGTATCGGAATTATCCCTAGTCGATGAATTGATGGATTTGGACACCATTGATTCTGTCGAGACTAGCACGAGGTATACTCCTTGGTGTATCCAAGCAGTTGATTCTCACTGGCTGGAGACATTGTGATATCCGAAGTTAATCGTGGATGCTAGTTATGGTAACTAGTTCATTGGAGTGACCAGCCGTAAGACTTCATATGGTTCTCTGCATATATAGATATGTCAATGAAGTTCTTACTGCAGCTTAAGTGTGATGTTCCTTTGACTTGCGGTATTCAAGTCATCTTGATCATAAAGACTTATGCTTTGACATCTTAAGCAAGCATCTCTAAGGAGATGTGGACCCGGGATGATTGGGTATAAGTCGAAGTGATCGAAGGTATTTGAATAGCCTATAAAGGATTCACCACTCCTTGCGAGGAGATGTATACCCATGGCCTCTCGTCGGATTGTTACTAAAGTCTTTGGCCAAAGCATTACATGTTTAGAGTAAGGTACTCTTCGACACATGTGCAGTAACTAGAATCTGTAGGATGAGGAAATGATACTTGGGCTAGGTGTGACGTAGTCAGCCTAGTGGGGACTAACACTTTAGACCATGTCTTGAACCAAGTGGGTATAAGATGAGTGAAGGGAATGAGGCACGATTCATTCGAGCTGCTGAAGGGTTTCAGAAATAGTTCTGGATCAACTGTTGATCTTTTTGGTTAATTGGAGATCATGATGTACTACTAGGTGCCACTCATGATCATTCTATAATTAATGGTTAATTATAGACGACCAACATAAACCGAGAACCTATTTGGTCACACGCACAACGAGCGTAATCCGAAGGATTTAAAACGAGCTTGAGAATGAGATTCTCAGACCGAGAGAAACTAGGTCTTGTTGGACAAAACAAGAAGCGAGCATGAAATCGTTTCAGTCGCAATGGAAGCGTGGATGGGCCGTGTCTTATGAAGACATAATGGATGAACCGAAATGGTTTGGTTCTAATCCAATGGAGGAGAATAAACCAAAGGGTTTGGTTTATTTTAAACGAATGAACCAAAAGTTGGTTCGGTTCGTTTTAACTTAAAATAAACCATCATGGTTTGGTTTATTTTAACTTATATTAATGGAGCGGGTTAACGGGTCTTATGGTTATGATCCAATAACCATTAAGAGAATTAGTTCTCTATAAAAGAGGGCTTAAGGTGTTGTTAAGCCCTAATCCAAAAACCCCTAACCTAGAGTTGCCGCCCACCTCATTGAAGGAGTCGGCGCCAACCCTAGGTCGCCGCCCATCTCCTCCAAACGGCGACCAGATGCTGGCGTTTCCTCCACTTGCCGGGGATGAGCTGCTGCCGGAGGAGCTCCGGTGATCTCCCTTGGGTTCGGTAATAAGGTGAGCTTCCACCTTTCTTTTTGGCCGGCCCTTACTCCTCCACCAAAGCTGTCCAGTTTTCTGGACAGCTTGTTTCCCTCTCGTCGGAGCATCGTTTGGACGACGTTTGGAGCTCCGACAGAACCTTACATACCGGGGATTCGATCTCCGGTAATCCTCATAGGTGGATGACGAAGGATTCGTCAAACGGTTGACGAATACCTCTCCGGAGAAGCGAGTTTTGGGGACTCGTCTTTGAATCCGAATTTGGATTCGGATCGTGATCCTCTCTCGATCACGTCGTCTTCAACACGAGGCTAGTAACCCGTACAAAGACGATGCTCGTGACTTAGTGAAGTCATCCCGAAGATACTCGGCGTGGACATGGATAGAGACGATTCTAGCGAGGATCGTTCCGGTTGATGTCGTTCCCGCTACACGTGATACGAAAGGTATACGTAGTTAAATTTCCTTTTATTGCAAAATTTAAATTTACGGTTATGTCTACACATGTTGTACTATGCATGCGTGTGATGTGTGTGTTGTAATAAATGTAGATTTATTATTTTATTTCTTCCGCTGTGCATATGCTTACGAAACATGTTCGAACACACACTCGCCGCGGTGCCAGAAACCCAACAGCTAACACACAAAATGCTTTTTTCCCTTTGCAATGAAACCTTCTGGTTGCTTCATATAAATGTTTTCCTCAAGACTTCCATTAAGGAAAGTTGTCTTGACATCCATCTGCCATACCTCATAGTCCATATGAGCAGCAATGCATAAGAGAATCCGGATAGACTTAAGCATGGCTACAGGCGAAATGGTATCCTCATAATCGATAGCCTCTTTTTGAGTATACCCCTTCGCAACAAGCCTTGCTTTGAAGGTCTCAACCTTCCCGTCTATTCCTCTCTTTCTTTCGTATATCCACTTGCATCCAATGGTTTTTACACCATCAGGTGGTTCTACTAGCTCCCAAACCTGATTTGAATCCATAGATTCAATCTCAGCATTCATTGCACTTTGCCAAGATACTGCATCTTTATCTTGGATTGCCTCGTCATATGTTCAGGAATCAGGTTCATGTTCACCAGGGACCAAATCAGAAGATTCTCCCAAGAACATGAATCTATCGGGCTGTCTATCAACCCTCCCACTACGACGAGGTATCACCTGTGTATCCTCTGTGACACGAGGTGTAGTGACTTGTGGTATATCCTCTTGTACCGATGGTACTGAAGAAGTGACTTCCCCTTTCAATTCCTCCAGAACAATCTTACTCATGGGTTTGTGGTTCATCACATTGTCTTCCTCTAGAAATCCAGCGTTCATGCTAATGATCACCCTCTGATCTCTAGGACTATAAAACAAACCACCTTTCGTTCCTCTAGGATAGCCAACGAACACACGCACTTCTGTACGGGGTTCTAACTTACCAACATCTGCCTTCAGCACATGTGCTGGACTCCCCCAAATCCGAATATGTCTTAGACTAGGCTTTCGCTCATTCCACAATTTTGTGGGAGTAGAAGACACTGATTTAAATGAGACCAAGTTCAGAATATACACTGCCGTATCTAGAGCAAATCCCTAGAACGAATCTGGCAACTCAGAATAACTCATCATCGATCTAACCATCTCCATAAGAGTCCTATTCCTTCGCTCTGCTACACCATTCTGCTGGGGTGTGCCAGGTGCAGACAATTGGGATTGAATCCTAGCCTCTGATAAGTAATTCCTAAACTCTCCCAAGAGGTACACACCACCACGATCAGATCATAGAGTCTTGATACTTTTACCTTGACGTTTCTCCGCACCATCCTTGAATTCTTTGAACTTGTCAAAGCATTCAGACTTGTGGCACTTCAAGTAAATGTATCCATATCTCGAATAATCGTCTATAAAAGAGACGAAATACTCAAAACCACCTCTAGCCTGAATAGACATAAGACCACACAAATCAGAATGAGTCAATTCTAACACACCTTTGGCTCTATACCCCTTGGCCTTAAAATGCCTCTTGGTCATTTTACCCTCCAAGCAAGATTCGCAGGTTGGGAAATCTTCCACCACTAATGATGTTAGTGAAAGCCCTAGAGCCAATCATGTGATGATTGTTGTATGGACTTTATTGTATCATATTCCTATTTATAAAGGCATGGTTATTATATTTACTTGTATTGGTGCCAAATAACTAAATATAATAATGTCCTTGAGTAGTAGGTTCTTATCTATATCAATCGATTGGTTGAATCGATAATGAGATGATATAGAGAACACTACTCTTAATCATTCCTAGTCGAGTATTAACATTCAGGGACAATGTTAATGCGTAGAGACTAGCATGTAGGTCAACAAGATGACTTGATCTCACAAGTCATGGATATGAGATATCAAGTTGACACATGGGTATGCATTGGAGAATGTATACTGAATGACCCGCCATGAGAAAGTATCATGGATCGTTATATGAGTGTCATATACTTTCTCATGTGGCTATTAGTATGACTATTAGTCCTTAGACCTGAAGTCACCATGGTTCCCTACATAAGGAGTTGCATACTTTGGCTTCACAAACATCACCCGTAAATGGGTGGACTATAAAGGCGACATCGGGTATGTAACGAATTATGCGGAGGGATGTGAGTGATGTAGATGGGATCTATCCCTCCTATATGACGGGGTGACATCGATATTCTTGATAGAGTGAGACCACGGCGTATGGGCCATGCCCAAATGAGTCAATATGAGATATTGAGCTCATTTGATTAGAGTGAGTCTACTTGAGTTCAAGATTTAGATTGTGAGGATGACACGGTCTATGCCTCGATTGGTCAATCTAGATGTCAAGGATAGAGGGACATTGTCACATATTGTGAGAGTCACAATTAGTAGTCACAAAGGTGATGTTGAGCTCAACATTCTTGTAACTTGGGTAGCAATGATGTGTTGCTAGATACCGCGTTGCTTATGTTCCTAAATCGGTTTAGGGACATTGCCAACGCTATAAGAACCTATAGGGTCACACACATAAGAGCAATTAGATGGAGATTAGGTTCATATGATGAACCATGAGGATTAGGTTCATGGGATGAACCAAATTGGATTAAGAGTAATCCAAATTAGACTAATTGAGTTAGACTCAAGTTGATTCAAGTGTTGAATGAGTCTAATTGAGATTTGATTCATCAAATCAATTTAAATTAATGAATAAAGATTCATTAAATTAAATTGACTTGAGTCAAGTGGTTAGATTTGATGAACCATGGAGATTAGAGGTCAAGTTTGACTTGACTTGAGAGGGAAGATGAAAGGTCAAGTTTGACTTGACCAAATGCCATGTCATGGTGATGACTTGGCATGGCGGCCAATGATGATGCTCCACATCATCATTGACTTTGTCAATTGATGCCACATCATGAGGGAGATCAAGGGTCATGGGAGTTACATGCATGCATGTAACCCCTCCATGAAGTGGCCGGCCACCCATTAGATGGAGTATTGATTTTTGGTGGCTAATTAACTTCATCTTCAACCTTGAACTTTTCTTCTCAAGCTCTCCCTCTCCTTCCTCATCTTGCCGAGACACCCTAGGAGTGCTAGCACACTCAAGTGTGTTTTTCTTCCACCTATTGCTTGTGTGGATACCATAGAGGAGTGTGCACTTGACACTTTTGACGAGCGGATTTGCGAAGGGCATCGATCGAGGGTAATGATCTTATCTCTTAGATCTAAGGTAGATCTAGGGTTTTTATACAAGCACATACATGTTTTGTTTTAATACTTCTTCAGACGGATCCATGGGCGGGGCTTCCGAGGTTTCGCAATGCAAAGCGGTTTTCATGCGGCTCTAAAAACCCAACAAAGGGTATCGTGAGCCACGTGCGAAGCATGTATGTGTTTCGTTTTTGTAGTTTTTATATTAGATATAAAAATTACAGATTTATATGTTTCTGTAAATTTTCTTATTTTATAGAATTTTTGGGTATTTTTCTCGTAGAGTCGAAGAAACGAGTGTTGGGACACTCGTAGGCTTCAACCGTCGAGAAAAACTCTCCAAATCGGCGAGTTCTCGCTTTAGGTTTTTGGGACAGCGACTTAAGTCACTGTAAGATTATTGTAGGGACACTCGCAAAGTTTATTTTGCGAGTAGGGGCACTGCCCCTATCCCCGAAAGGGGCCATGGCCCGCGATCGCGCCCGGAAACCGCTTAGCGGGACCGTTACGGAGAGTTGAGTCATAAATTCGAAATAAATTAGGAAAATTATAGAAATTTCTGTAAAATACATAATTTAGAATTATGTATAATTCTGTGATTGTCATGGCCCAATAACCCAATTGGATTGGATTAAGTGTGTTGTAATTCATAATAACTACGCGGCTTTTGTGGTCAGGCATGTTGTAAAGTGTTTGCGACTGCTGCGTCGCCTATTCTTTAATATTCTAGTTGTAAATAGTTTTAGACTCGAATGTAACTCGAGTTTCAGATTTGTAATGTACAAAATGGAGCGGTGGAAAGTCCACTTGAAGACGAGCTTACGAGAAGGGTGACGATTTACACATGACGGTCAAAGGAAGCGCTTGGAGAAGCCGCTAGCCTTAGGTTGACCGTCCGATCTTCTCATTGGCTTGAGAAGATCGTAGTAGGGCCATGACTATATCACATTTAATGATATATATATATGTTGATATATATATGTGTATATTTAATTGATTTTGCTTTTATGTATGTGATGCATGCTAGTAGAAACATGTTTGTATGTATATGATGCATGCTAGGTTAATTTTCTTGTATGTATATGATGCATGCTAGAATAATTAATGTATGTATATGATGCATGCTAATATAGGATAATAAAGGCCTAAATGCGTATAAGATACACATTACGATTAGATTAGATCATAATCGAATCAACTCGAAAATGCCTACCGAGCCTTGATACCCATCACTACCTCGATCATTTGTTGTTGTTGAATCTGCCAAAGCAGAGCAACGCATATTATCTTGGTAGGGTGCGGAGGGACAATCTTGGTCCCGCCTATCACGACTCGGGTTAGAGTAAGCTCAATTAGATTGAGCAAAACTAGTTAACTCAATTGGATCGAGTAGAACTATAGGCATATTCCAATCGTTGGAAAGATAGGTTAAGATCGCATTTACACTAAATCTTGGGCGATTTAGCCAAAGCTAACTCAAGGTCTTTTGTAAATGTGGATCTTAATCCTATAAACAATAGTTGCATATAGATGTAATCGGTAATGTGTTACCCACCGATCGTACTAAGTCTTGGGCGATTTAGCCAAAGCTAACTCAAGGCTTAGTATGATGTGGATCTTGTCCCGAAAGAATTATAGCTAGTTTGTATGAATCTAGTAAAAGTGGTTTGACCACATCCATAACTCGATTCTACAAAATTCCTATAATTTAGTGGGAGCATCATTTGATTAAAGGCCTAATTAAATGATAAAAGGAATATGATATTAATCCTCTGCATTGTATGTTGTAGATTACTATGTCAACAAACATGAACACTCTCTCTCTGTGATCTGTCCTTGAGAAGGACAAGCTCAATGGAGCAAATTTCCTGGACTGGTACAGGAACCTGAGAATTGTTCTCACCCAAGAAAGGAAGCTGTACGTCCTGGAGCAGCCCATTCCGGAGGCACCTCCTGCCAATGCCTCACGAGCTGACAATGCCTCACGAGCTGACAAAGATGCTTACAAGAAGCATCAAGATGATGCATTAGATGTGTCATGTCTAATGCTCGCGACCATGAACTCTGAGCTTCAGAAGCAACACGAGTTCATGAATGCTTATGATATGGTTGGACATCTTCGTCAACTATATCAAGGACAAGCTAGGCATGAGAGATATGAAGTCTCTAAGGCATTATTTGGGTCCAAAATGCAAGACGGACTTATAGGTACATATGTACTCAAGATGATTGGGTACGAAAACCTACAAAGGTCGGGATTCCCACTTGGCCAAGAGTCGCCACCGACCTAATCTTGCAATCTTTGCCAAGAGCCTTCGATCAATTTGTCATGAATTATAACATGAATGAAATTGATAAGCCATTTCAAATGCTCAAGATGTTGAGAATCGCAGAGCTTAACCTTAAGAAGGGTAAATCGACACCATTTTGATGGTGCAAAAGAAAGGCAAGGGCAAGCCTAAAGGTAAGGGAAAATCCTGCCAAGGGCAAAGGCAAAGAACTTAAACCCAAAGGAGGGGTAGCTAAGGAAGGGGCTTGCTTTCCACCGCAAGGAAGCAGGATACTAGAAGCGAATCGCAAGGCATACCTGGAAGATCTTAAGAAGAAGAGAAGTGAGACTTCTACTTCAGGTATAAATGTTATAGAAGTCAATCTATCTATTTCTTCATCATGGGTATTAGATACCGGATGTGCATCTCACATTTAATGTGCAATGAGAAATAGCAAGGCATTGACAAAGGGCGAGGTGGACCTTACGAGTAGGCAATGGAGCAAGGGTTGCGGCCAGTAGGAACTTATGATCTATCTCGCCTCCGGGCTTGTACTAGAATTAGAAGAATGTTGTTATGTGCCTGCTTTAACTAAGAACATCATTTCAGTTTCTTGTTTGGACAAGAAAGGGTTTTCATTTATAATAAAGAACAAATGTTGTTCAGTTTATTTAAATGATATGTTCTATTGTAGTGCACCTCTAATGAACGGACTCTACTTTCTAGACTTAGAGAGCCCTATCTATAACATAAGTACCAAGAGGTTCAAATCAAATGAGTTGAACCAAACCTATCTCTGGCATTGTCGCTTAGGTCACATAAATGAGAGTCGCTTATCTCAGCTCCATAAGGATGGGCTGCTAGACTCATTTGATTTTGAATCATATGAGACATGCGAGTCTTGCCTTTTAGGCAAGATGACCAAGACTCCCTTTAGTGGACATAGCGAAAGAGCAACAGATTTGTTAGGACTTATACATAGTGATGTATGTGGTCCTTTCAATGTTGCTGCTAGAGGTGGTTACAGGTACTTCATTACATTTACTGATGACTTCAGTAGATATGGTTATGTGTATCTTATGACACATAAATCTGAATCCTTTGAAAAGTTCAAAGAATTCAAGAATGAAGTACAAAACCAGCTTGGCAAGAGTATTAAGATACTTCGATCAGATCGAGGTGGTGAATACCTTAGCCATGAGTTTCGTGACTATCTAGCTGAGTGTGGGATTCTATCCCAACTCACTCCTCCTGGAACACCACAGTGGAATGGTGTATCCGAAAGGAGGAATCGTACCCTATTGGATATGGTACGATCTATGATGAGTCACACAGATCTTCCTATATCCTTTTGGGGATATGCTCTAGACACAGCAGCCTTTACCCTTAACTGTGTACCATCCAAGGTCATGGTAAAGACACCATATACAATATGGACAGGGAAAAATCCCAAGATGTCTTTTATGAGGATTTGGGGTTGTGAGGCTTACGTTCGACGTCAAGTCTCAGACAAACTGGGACCCAAATCCGATAGGTGCTATTTTGTTGGATATCCCAAGGAAACAAAGGGATATTACTTCTACATTCCCAGTCAGCACAAAGTGTTTGTGGCAAAGACTGGAGTTTTTCTAGAAAGGGATTTTGTTTCTAGAAAAACTAGTGGGAGTACCTTCGATCTTGAAGAAATTCAAGATAAGGACCATAGCACTGAGGCCTTGATGGAGGTTGAACAGGAACCACAAAGTGTTGTGGGTGATGAGGTTGTTGCACAAAGAGTTGTGGAACAACCACCTGTTCAAGTAGACCTACCTATTCGCAGGTCTGATAGGGTACGTCGTCAGCCTGAGAGATACTCATTTCTCTTGTCTGACCATGATGACGTTATGCTCATTGAGAATGAGCCTACCTCCCATATCGTGAAGCCGATGAGCCCAGATTCTGAGAAATGGCTAGACGCCATGAGATCCGAGATGGAATCCATGTACACTAACCAAGTATGGACTTTGGTTGATCCACCTGAAGGGGTCAAACCCATTGGGTGTAAGTGGGTCTTTAGGAGAAAGACTGACATGGATGGACTTACGCATACCTATAAGGGCCGATTGGTGGCTAAAGGTTTCAAGCAAATTCATGGTATTGACTATGATGAAACCTTTTCTCCAAAGGGCGATGTTTAAGTCCATTCGGATCTTGCTTGCTATTGCAAAGATACCACGATTATGAGATCCGGATGGATGTCAAAACTGCGTTCGAATGGAAACTTACTCGAGGATGTGTACATGACACAACCCGAGGGTTTTGTAGATCCACAAAGATATCGGGAAAGTATGCAAGCCGCAAAGGTCCATTTATGGGCTAAAGCAAGCTTCGAGTGGAATCTTCGATTCGATGATGCGATCAAACATTTGGTTTCATCAAGAATGAAGATGAACCTGTGGTCTACAAGAGGTTAATGGGAACACATTTGTGTTCCTTGTATCGTATGTGGATGACATACTACTCATTGGGAATGACATCCTTCGCTACAAATCTGTGAAGACTTGGCCGGGACGTGCTTCTCAATGAAGGACTTAGGTGAAGCCCAGATTCTAGGCATAAAGATCTATAGAGATAGATCTAAGAGATTGCTTGGCCTAAGTCAGAGTACATACATTGACACGGTATTACTTCGGTTTGCCATGCAAAATTCCAAGAAAGGACTTCTGCCGATGTCACATGGTGTGAGTCTTTCGAAGACTCAAAGTCCCTCTTCTAGAGAGGAGAGAGACCGCATGGATAAGATCCCTTACGCATCTGCTATAGGATCTATCATACGCCATCTTTGTGTACTCGTCCGATGTCTCGTATGCTTTGAGCATGACGAGTAGATACTAATGATCCGGTGAGCGCCATCGATAGTATCCAAGAATATTCTTAAGTACTTGAGAAGGACTAAAGAATATTTCTTGATATTTGGAGGCGATGAGGAGCTAGTCAGAAGGGTTACAATGATGCCACCTTCCAAACCCACTGTGATGATTATAGATCGCAAATGTGGTTCGTGTTTTGCTTGAATAGGTAGCACTGTGAGCTGGAAGAGTTCCAAGCAGGACACAGTTATTGATTCTACAACAGAGGCCGAATATATCGGTGCTTCCATCTCATTCGTGAGATTGTCGATCGAGGAGATGTGAAGATTTGCAGAGTACCCACAGAGGCTAACATCGCAGATCCCTTGACCAAGGCTTTGGCACAGAAAAAGCATGATGGTCACACTAGGTCATTGGGTATTAGATACTACGGTGATTGGCACTAGTGCTAGTGGGAGATTGTTAGTGAAAGCCCTAGAGCCAATCATGTGATGATTGTTGTATGGACTTTATTGTATCATATTCCTATTTATAAAGGCATGGTTATTATATTTACTTGTATTGGTGCCAAATAACTAAATATAATAATGTCCTTGAGTAGTAGGTTCTTATCTATATCAATCGATTGGTTGAATCGATAATGAGATGATATAGAGAACACTACTCTTAATCATTCCTAGTCGAGTATTAACATTCAGTGACAATGTTAATGCGTAGAGACTAGCATGTAGGTCAACAAGATGACTTGATCTCACAAGTCATGGATATGAGATATCAAGTTGACACATGGGTATGCATTGGAGAATGTATACTGAATGACCCGCCATGAGAAAGTATCATGGATCGTTATATGAGTGTCATATACTTTCTCATGTGGCTATGAGTATGACTATTAGTCCTTAGACCTGAAGTCACCATGGTTCCCTACATAAGGAGTTGCATACTTTGGCTTCGTCAAACGTCACCCGTAAATGGGTGGACTATAAAGGCGATTACTGGGTATGTAACGAATTATGCGGAGGGATGTGAGTGATGTAGATGGGATCTATCCCTCCTATATGACGGGGGTGACATCGATATTCTTGATAGAGTGAGACCACGGCGCATGGTTATGCCCAAATGAGTCAATATGAGATATTGAGCTCATTTGATTAGAGTGAGTCTACTTGAGTTCAAGATTTAGATTGTACCGAGGATGACACGGTCTATGCCTCGATTGGTCAATCTAGATGTCAAGGATAGAGGGACATTGTCACATATTGTGAGAGTCACAATTAGTAGTCACAAAGGTGATGTTGGAGCTCAACATTCTTGTAACTTGGGTAGCAATGATGTGTTGCTAGATACCGCTCGTTGCTTATGTTCCTAAATCGGTTTAGGGACATTGCCAACGTTACAAGAACCTATAGGGTCACACACATAAGAGCAATTAGATGGAGATTAGGTTCATATGATGAACCATGAGGATTAGGTTCATGGGATGAACCAAATTGGATTAAGAGTAATCCAAATTAGACTAATTGAGTTAGACTCAAGTTGATTCAAGTGTTGAATGAGTCTAATTGAGATTTGATTCATCAAATCAATTTAAATTAATGAATAAAGATTCATTAAATTAAATTGACTTGAGTCAAGTGGTTAGATTTGATCAACCATGGGAGATTAGAGGTCAAGTTTGACTTGACTTGAGAGGGAAGATGAAAGGTCAAGTTTGACTTGACCAAATGCCATGTCATGGTGATGACTTGGCATGGGCGGCCAATGATGATGCTCCACATCATCATTGACTTTGTCAATTGATGCCACATCATGAGGGAGATCAAGGGTCATGGGAGTTACATGCATGCATGTAACCCCCCTCCATGAAGTGGCCGGCCACTCCATTAGATGGAGTATTGATTTTTGGTGGCTAATTAACTTCATCTTCAACCTTGGAACTTTTCTTCTCAAGCTCTCCCCCTCTCCTTCCTCATCTTGCCGAGACACCCTAGGAGTGCTAGCACACTCAAGTGTGTTTTTCTTCCACCTATTGCTTGTGTGGATACCATAGAGGAGTGTGCACTTGACACTCTCGAGTTCTGGCGGACTTTTGGACGAGCGGGATTTGCGAAGGGCATCGCATCGAGGGTAATGATCTTATCTCTTAGATCTAAGGTAGATCTAGGGTTTTTATACAAGCACATACATGTTTTGTTTTAATACTTCTTCGCACGGATCCGTGGCCGGGGGCTTCCGAGGTTTCCGCAACGCAAAAAGCGGTTTTTGCGGCTCGGAAAAACCCAACAAATGAACCCAGAGGTGCATCAGCTATCAACCTTTGAATTCTGCATAAGTTAATATGACCAAGTCTTAGATGCCAAAGATATGTTTGGTTCATCTTCGAAGGTTCTTTTCTCTTATTGGAATTAGAAGATGAGTTATCAACTTCTATTTGCATCGTGGGAGCTTTTGGTTCAAGTGTATATAAATTTTTTATCAATGCACCAGAACAGATAATCTCTCTCTTCCTTTTTATAACAACTCTGTCATTAAAAGAAATAGAATATCCATCCATAAACAATTTAGAAACTGAAATAAAATTCTTTCTAAATAAAGGTACATACAGGCAATTCTTAAGAACCAAAACTTTATTTTTCTCAAAAGACAAATAAATATCTCCCACTGTAACAACCGCCACCTTCATGGCATCGCCCAAGTATACGGTAATTTCTCCCTCAGCCAGTCGTCGGGTTTCCTGGAACCCCTGCAAAGTATTGCAGACATGATCAGTGGCTCCCGTATCTACATACCAGGTGCCGGTAGATAACACCGCTAAACATGTTTCAACGACTAGACCAAAAGATATACCTTTGTTCTGCTTGCAGTTGGGGCAGTCCTTCTTCTAGTGTCCAATCTGCTTACAAGTGAAGCACTTGCCTTTCGGCTTCTTCACTCCTCGCTGAGTTCCTCCCACCGCCTTTGCTCCAGCTTGTTTCTTCTTCTTCTTGCCTTTCGGCTTAGAAGTATAAAACTTTTGGGCAACCATGGATTGTGCCTGAGCACTCTGACGAAATAGCCCCTCTGCTACCTAGAGTTTTGTCAGAAGTTCCACCAACGAATACAACCTCTTGTTCATGTTGTAGTTCATGATAAACTGCTCAAAACTCCTAGGTAGAGACTGGAGAATGATATCGACTTGGGTTTCCCCATCGATCTCAGCTCCGAGGACTTCCAACTCATTCAAAAGAGCCATCATCTTGAGAACATGATCCCTCACGTGTGTTCCCTCGATCATGGTGGTCGTCATCAAGTTTCTCATGGCTTCCTGCCTAGCATCCCAATTCTGGTGTCCGAAAAGCTTATTTAGATTGAGCATCATGTCATAAGCAGTGGGCATGACTTGATGCTGATGTTGCAGTACATTTGACATAGATGCCAAAATGTAACACCGCGCCATCTAATCGGCCTTAATCCACTTCTTATAACTCTCCTTCTCCTTTTTCCCAGAATCATCTGCAGGCTTAGGAGGGCACTCTTCGAGGAGTACATATTTATATTCCTCAGCAGTCAAGACAATGTCAAGATTCCTCTTCCAATCAACATAGTTGGGTCCAGTAAGTTTATTTTCTTTCAGTATCACAACAAGCGGGTTGAAAGTCATTTTGAAAGAAAACCTAAGAATCACATAGATCAAAAACATTAGATTTCAATAAATTATTGATTCCTCAAATAATAAAATTTTAAAATCAACCAACACCTCGAAACACCGAGAATATCGTATGTCATGATAGTGTGGACGTATACGAATTCTACATTTGTAAGAGGAGGTTTTACCCATTAATTTTACTATCTTGTCAACCTAACTTTTTGACAAGTAAAATTAATAGTCGGTTCCTCTTTGGCCCTACAAATAAAAGCAGTGACTCCGATGGAGAGGATACTTATATTTGTATCTAAGTGTTCACCATTACTCGGTACCAAGGTAATTATCTCGCGTTATATGGCTTCCAATGGGGAAGTACAAACGCTCCTTAATAATTTCCTATAACCATATTCGACCTTGTGATCCGCAAACAAACTCATCCGATGGGGAGGAAGGCACTTAAAGCTGACGCACAAGTTTGTTTGCATCATATGTCAAATCGTAATGGAGGTCGTGGGAATTTATGAAAATATCCCTCTCACACTTAGTAATTTAAAATTGAGGAATTTTCTAGCCTACGACATGCATATCAAACAATAAGCAATAAATATGAAAAATAAATATTTTCCAACTATTATGGCTTTTTTCTTCAATAAGTCTCCCATCGTATCGTCATCTCGTCCGCTCCTCCCTACGTCATGTACAAGCCATCCGGAGATCCGAGCCGAGAAAAAACTTATTTTAATTTACATCCATCGATCATATACTCCACGAGGGAGTGTACATGAAATCTAGATCGAAAGTAAACTAAAATAAAAGGAGTGGCTAAACAATGTCGTATCTAATTATAAAAATTAAATACTAGCCTCATCAACCCCGAGGATTCAACAAAATATACAATTACACACATACAATCACATACACACATATGGCCATAATAGTTGGATCCTATGCCTGCAACCAAAATGTTAACCTACGCATATCCTACTATTATCCGGTACATATAATATATGAAAAGTACATAAAAGTAACTGAATCCTAAACACACAAAATCGGAAACCGTAGCTCTGATACCACTTGAACGTAGGAAACTTCGCTTCCCACTTCAACTCGGTCGCTTCTTCATGGCGATCCCTTCTACATCCCCGGATAAAAAAAATTATCCTTGACAAGAGGGATTGCCCAAGCTCCCATTTAATCATCGTGCTATTCGATTAGAGTGGTCACTTGAACAAACTTGTTGTTCAAGCCACCAACCTCTATTCTACGAATAGCTGCGGAATAGACGATGTATGGATCGCCGGCTTTTGTGTTTATGTTCGGGGTCCAAGTATATTTAACCATTAAACAAAGCATACAACATGCATATAATTGAAAAACAATCATAGACATAACACGAAAGAATATAAAACAACATTTATACCTCTCGATCTTCTATTGTATGTCCTTCCTCCTTTTAGACGTCGTGTGGGCGACGATCTTCCAAAAGTCGAAGCTCCTAGATCACCAATCTTCCTTCCTTGCTCACTCCGAACAAGAGGAAGTATAGAAACAAAACGCTTCTCCTTCTTTCAACTAACCACCTAGCTCCAAGCTTGGCGCTTGCCGCCGGCCAAGAAGAAGATCAAAGAAGTGGGCGCTGGCCAAGAGATTCAAGGGAAGACCCTAAGATTTGTTTCCACCGGCCAAGGAGAAGAGGATGAAGGGGTTTTGACGCCGGCAATGGAGAGGAGAAGCTTGTTTGGGCGCCGGCCAACAAGAAGAAGAGGAGAAAAGGAAAATCTTTCCTCTGCCTAAGCCCCAAACCCTAATCGCCCAAGCTTGCCGCCCCTTAACCGTAATCCGCTCCTTATTTTCTTGCCATCCACCCTTAAGCACCCTTTTATAGAGTTAGGCCTAAGCCTCCTTTAATATCCACCATCGGTTCTAGGGATTTAATCTCAACTGTCGGATCTAGAGATTTAATCTCAACCATCGAATCTAGAGATTTAATCTTTACCGTTGGATCTAGAATTTTGTTTTCAACCATTGGATCTAGCCCACATAAAGTCCGATCCACATAGCACCCTTTTCAATCATGAGGTTAATAGGCTACAATATGAACCATGAGGAGGAGTTGGATCACCCAATAGATCAAGCCCACATAAAGTCCGATCCATTAATGATAATCCAATCCACTAAAGGATTATCATTGATCTACCTCACTAACCCCCATAAGTTAATATGGGCTCCATAAATTATTTGTACAATTTTCTTCCCGTGTTTAAGATCTCGAATGTCCATCAATTAATTAATTTACTGATAATTAATTAATCCACATCTAACTCCATGAGTAGTACCTCTCAACCTTATCATCATGCAGGACCTAGTCCACCTGTAGGGTTTACATGATGAACCTTATGAGCTCCTCAAGGGGACATCATCATCCTAATATATAGGACACAGTTTCCTCCTATCATCAATGGTGCACCATATAAATAATATCATTTCCTAACTTACCGAGCCTATCGATTTAATCTATAAATCTCGCCCATTGGTAAATCAAAGAAATGAATACTAAGTATATGTGCCCGTTATTATATCAGGATTAAGAGCATGTACAATATAATATCTGAGGTTCGATTCGATTATGTAGTCAGTAATAAATCTAATCACCTCTAAGTCAGTCCTGCTCAATACACACAAAGTGTACTAGTATGATTCTATCGTCAAGACAAACCAATACCAAATCACTCTACAACGATACCAATGGTTTGTCCAAAGCCATCTCGGTTGTGAGCCTTTACTTATACTTTACAAGGAGCCGATAACATGATCTCTCGTGTGACACCAGACACCATGTTATCTACAATGTAATGTATTAGATAATATGCATAACCATAAATATGCAAACAATGATCATGTGATTCTTATTTCAAAATAAAGATGTTCATACAAAAGATAGACTTTTCAATATACATCCCAACTGTTAGTGAAAGCCCTAGAGCCAATCATGTGATGATTGTTGTATGGACTTTATTGTATCATATTCCTATTTATAAAGGCATGGTTATTATATTTACTTGTATTGGTGCCAAATAACTAAATATAATAATGTCCTTGAGTAGTAGGTTCTTATCTATATCAATCGATTGGTTGAATCGATAATGAGATGATATAGAGAACCCTACTCTTAATCATTCCTAGTCGAGTAACATTCAGGGATAATGTTAATACGTAGAGACTAGCATGTAGGTCAACATGATGACTTGATCTCACAAGTCATGGATATGAGATATCAAGTTGACACATGGGTATGCATTGGAGAATGTATATTGAATGACCCGCCATGAGAAAGTATCATGGATCGTTATATGAGTGTCATATACTTTCTCATGTGGCTATTAGTAGGACTATTAGTCCTTAGACCTAAAGTCACCATGGTTCCCTACATAAGGAGTTGCATACTTTGGCTTCGTCAAACGTCACCCGCAAATGGGTGGACTATAAAGGCGATTACTGGGTATGTAACAAATTATGCGGTGGGATGTGAGTGATGTAGATGGGATCTATCCCTCATATATGACGGGAGTGATATCGATATTCTTGATAGAGTGAGACCACGAAGTGCATGGCCATGCCCAAATGAGTCAATATGAGATATTGAGCTCATTGGATTAGAGTGAGTCTACTTGGAGTTCAAGATTTAGATTGTACCGAGGATTACATGGTCTATGCCTCGATTGGTCAATATAGATGTCAAGGATAGAGGGACATTGTCACATATTGTGAGAGTCACGATTAGTAGTCACAAAGGTGATGTTGGAGCTCAACATTCTTGTAACTGTTGGAGATTTGACGCCGCTAGAGGGGGGGGGGGTGAATAGCGATGTGCCCGTAGGAAGATGGAAATCGTTCGCGTTGCTTGTCTACAATCTTGTTAGTACGCAGCGGAATAAACCATAACAAATATAAACACAAGATACAATCACAACACGCACGATATAACGTGGTTCGGAACCGAATGGTTCCTACTCCACGGATCGAGCTCTAAAGAGCCCTAGTGATGCACATGCACTCACTAATCACAAATACTCCTTCTCGACACAAGTCAGAGGTGGAGAAACCTCTTACAATAAGAGTACAACAATAATATAAATACAACAAGCAAATATAAGAAGAAATACAACAAGAGAAGTAAAGAACACTTTACAAAAACTCTTTAGAAGCTTGCTTCTTGATTGCCTTGGACTAGCACTTGAAAGCCCTGATTTGCAGCAGTAAATCGCTTCAAAATGTCCAAGAAAATCGGTTACAAAAACCCTCCCGTCGAGCTCCTTTTATCCTTGCACGCGACCTGGATTTCTGCCCATCAGTCGACTGTAATAAGTCACCAGTCGACTAATGCCACTGTTGTCGTGAGACAACGGCTCGATCCATGCTGGAAAAACTCCAACGGATCTCTTGCGGCCGATCGCCACCGGTAGTCGATCGCTGCCAAGTCGGCTACGAGCATTCGTGCTCGTGGTGAACTAGCAATGATCGCCGACTTGGCGCGATGACCACATAGACATCCCGATCGCCCATCGAGAAGTCGACTGCCAGAGCAGTTCCAGCTCTTAAACGGCAGTCGAACTCAAGTCGACTCATGGTAGTCAAACCGGCCATAATGTCAGTCGACTGCCAACTTCAAAGATGAGGTTTTAACCCAAGTATGGTGCCCCCATACTTGCTAGACCACCCTTAGCCTAGACCTAAGCCTTCTAGCCACCTCCATCAGCCTCACGCCTCTCGGATCCCTCCAAGTCATCCATGACTTGTTCATCCATCGCGCTAGCCTCCAGGTGCTTCCCTCGGCTATGTCATGCTAACGGTGTCTACACCGCCAAGGCACATTGGACTTACGCCGCCAAGACTCCGCTTGGACTTTACGCCGCCAACCATTGGTCTTATGCTGCAAAGACTCCCGCTTGGACTTTACGCTGCCAATATCAAACCCTTGGACTTCTCAAATTCCATGACTCAAGCTTGGACTTTCCCTTGCCAACCCATGTTGGACTTTCCATGCCAAGACCATGCTTGGACTTTCCTTGCCAACCCATGTTGGACTTTTCAAGCCAAGATCATGCTTGGACTTTCCTTGCCAACCCATGTTGGACTTTTCATGCCAAGACCATGCTTGGACTTTCCTTGCCAACCCATGTTGGACTTTACATTGCCAAGACCCATGCTTGGACTTTTACATTGCCAAGACCCATGCTTGGACTTTTCATGTGCCAAGTGTCCCACTTGGACTTTTCATGCCAAGTACTCAAGACTTGGACTTTACCAAATGCCAAGTGTTCCACTTGGACTTTCCCATGACAATTACATTGTCATATGTTTTTGTCGAAACATCAAAACATCACTCGAGTCAAACTCGAGTCCCGTCGATCGTGACTGGGCCGATTGCACCAACAATCTCCCCCTTTTTGATGTTTGACAAAAACCAAACAAATCATTTGAGTTAGACCACTAACTCAAATCCCTTACCAATTATCCCAAATTGGTAAACACTCTCCAAATGTTCTCCCCCAAACATTCTCCCCATTTTTGACTAACATCAAAAAGGTTATCTCTCCAAGGAGGTCAATGTCTCATGTCCCAATGAGATCTTACAATCTCCCCCTTTTTGACCTAAAAATATCTAGGATGTCTACCATCGTCCTAGTGATAAGTCTCATATCACTCAAGAGAGGCAATCCTATAATCTCTCCCAATTTCCAAATTGGGTATCAAAAACCCATCAATTTTCCCAATTGATGATACTCTCCCAATAACTTCTCCTCTCCAAGGAGAAAAACACATCCATCATCCCAAGATGGATAACTCCCCTTAAAGGCTTGCTCCCCCTTGACCATTGCACCAACAATGTCCTTGGGAAGCCCCTAAGCCAATAGGAACTCTAAACCATCAAAATTAAGGTTCTAAGTTCAACATAGAACTTTCACTCACCCTAAATTTGATACTTTGACCTAACACATCTCCTAATCCATATCCAATGGATTTTCACCCATTATAATGCTTTCTAAAGCATATCCTAGGGTTAGGAGTGATTAGGAACCTTTTCCATAGCTGAATACGGGCTAAACAAACCTTGTTAACCCGAAATCAGACCTGGCAATGACTCGACAAGAATCACGATCACACACACCGATCGCCACATTGTAGGCCGATCGATAATCAAAATCTCGATTTTCAGCTATCAGAAATAAATTTTGGAAATTCATAAATAATTATACGTAATTCGAAAAATCGTGAAAATTCATACGTATAATACTTATGACACACACAATGGGTGAAAAATATTTGAAAATTATTTTACACATAAAATAGTGAGTTTGATACAAAACTCAAAACCATTGAAATTTTCAATGTTTTGACCCTATTTTGTATCAACTTCATCAATGGTGATTGCTATCAAAAGATAGACTTCACCAAGGTTTTTCAAAATGATTTTAAAATGTTTTCAAAACCTTATTTTGGATCATATTCCTTGGGCTTTATGTACATGACTTGTACACATGCTCTCCCAATGATCCACAAATCATATAAGATGAGTTTTAGTTCATCTAGATGCAAACATTATGCACCTTGAACTTAACTCATATCCTAGCATCTCACATGTATCTAGGGTGTATAAATACACATACATGTCAATTGGATGTGAGATGTGGGTTTTGGTTCATTTAATCTAGGGTTTCATGCATTCTCTAAGGCAACCCTACTTGATTCCCTTATAAATGAGACTTCAAGTCATGCCATAGTCCTTAATTCAATTTCAACCAAATTGTCTTAAATGCATGAATGATTATGACATTAGAAATGTTATAGATAAACACATGCTCATAATCATGATGTCATGGCATAAGATGAAATCTAAAAACACATGACATTTGAAACCTTAATCCTAAACATGAACATGACATATAAAATCATAGAACTAGGCATGATGTCATGACATGGCATATGGCAATCAAGGCATGGAATATAAAATATATAGGTATAGTAATACCTAAATTTTAATATTAATTACCATTTGATATGGTTAGATATATTTTGCCATATTATCATTAATCTCCCTAGTGTGCCAACAACCCAAAATGGCACACTAACACTCTAAACCCTAATTGTGCCAATTCGACCATTTTATCAAGCTTCTCAAATAATATTGGCACACCCTAAACTATTTTAGGATGATAATTCAAATCTATTTCCAAGGTATCCATAACCTTGAAAATAACCTAAAGTGCTACCTTTGCCATGGTTGAGTTAACTACCCATCCATTTAAGGTTGGCACACCCTAAACTCTTTTAGTGTGAATCAATCACGCTCTTAGGAACCCAAAACCGATTTGAGCTCCTAGGGTTAATTAGGTATTCCTTAGGGATAACCTCCCTAGATACCTTCCTAATGACCCTCCTAGGCTTGTTAGCCTTGGTTATTTGGGTCTTACCTAGGTTGACTCTAGGGGTAACTCCCCTTGCAACCTTCTTAGTGGCCACCCTAGGTTTCCTAGAAACCCTAGCCACTAGGCACAACCCTTGGTCAACTCTAAGGATGACTTCCCTATTGACCTTAGTCTTCCTAGACCTAGTTTGTGTTCCATAATCAAATGGAACACTATGGTAAGCCACCTTAGTCTTAGGTTTGTGACCCAAACCTTGCTTGCCCTTGGTTGACTTTTGACTCTTAGGTCCTAGGTGTTGACTTTGACTTTTGGACCTAGAAGTTTGACTAATTGACCCTTGCATTTGATTTTGCATAACCTTAAGGGTCTTTTCAAGTTTTTCAAGCCTTGACCTCAAGGCTTGGTTCTCTAATTCTAATTGCCCAATTTTAGAATTTTGATTTAGACCATGGGCATGGTTCTTCCTAGGGATATGCCTAGTCCATTTAGGGTTAAGGCCTAGATATTCTCCTATTTTCTTAATGTTTTCCTTAGGTAATATATTTTTAGGGACATTAGTCCCAAATTTCTTCTTATTTCCTAAGTGAACACTCTTAGCTCCTAGGCAAATATATCTATTATTTCTAGCATGCTTTTCATGCACAATAGCAAGACTATTAAAATTATTCCTAGCATGCTTCTTATCCCTAGAAATTGAAGGTGCATTAATAAATTTTACCTTAGGGTTTGCCTTGGAGGCTCCCCCTACTTGTGTTGCTCCTTCTTGCCCTTTCTTCTTTCCCCTTAGACATTGACTCCGATAATGTCCCTTTGAGTTGCACTTGAAGCATATAATATGCTTCTTGCTCTTTTGACTTGAGGGACCGGCATCCTTGGCCTTTGGTGCTGGTGGAGCTTTCCTAACCTTCTTTGGGTACTTGCTCTTATAGTGCCCAAATTCCCTACACTCAAAACACATAATATGATTTTTATTGGAAGATAAAGTGTTTGAGTTACCTAGGGTGGTGGTAGGTGCCGGAGTTGAATTTTGAGCTTCCTCATCTTGATCGGATGTTGAAGGCTCTTCTTGATTCTCCGGTGTTGAGGAAACTCTAATCTCCTCCTCAATCCTAGAAGTGGATGCTTCTTCCACTTCCTCCACCTCTTCCGATCCAGATGTTGATTCTCTATCAACCTCCGAATCCTCAAGCACTTTGGATGAAGATGTATTTGCTTCCTTTTGAGCTTGAGAGGATGAGCACTCTTCTTCTTCTTCTTCTTCTTGGACCAATGATGAGTTTTCATGGAGGTTTGCCACTTGGCTCCACAACTCCTTAGCGTCCATATAGTCCCCTACCATAAACACAATCTCATTAGGGACCAAATCAAGAATAAATTTTACTACCTTCATGTTTTTCTCGAAGGCTTGGAGTTGATCTTCACTCCACTTCTTCTTCTTGAGGAATCCTCCCTTTGGTCCTATTGGATAGCTAAAACCCTCCATCAAGATAGACCATTCTTCGAAGTCCCTCATCATTAGGAAGTCTTCAATTCTTGAATTCCATTGCTTAAACCCTTCTTGTCCATAGAAGGAGTAAGGGATTGGTGTGTTAATGTTCCATCCCAATTGTTCTTCCATCTTCACCCTCTAGCTTCTTTGTCCTAGCTCCCGGCGGTTAGTCCGTAGAAGAGCCCCGGGCTCTGATACCACTTGTTGGAGATTTGACACCGCTAGAGGGAGGGGGTGAATAGCGATGTGCCCGTAGGAAGATGGAAATCGTTCGCGTTGCTTGTCTACAATCTTGTTAGTACGCAGCGGAATAAACAATAACAAATACAAACACAAGATACAATCACAACACGCACGATATAACATGGTTCGGAACCAAACAGTTCCTACTCCACGGATCGAGCTCTAAAGAGCCCTAGTGATGCACACGCACTCACTAATCACAAATACTCCTTCTCGAGACTAGTCGGAGGTGGAGAAACCTTATACAATAAGACTACAACAATAATCTAAATACAACAAGCAAATATAAGAAGAAATACAACAAGAGAAGTAAAGAACACTTTACAAAAACTCTTTAGAAGCTTGCTTGTTGATTGCCTTGGACTAGCACTTGAAAGCCCTGATTTGCAGCAGCAAATCGCTTCAAAATGTCCAAGAAAATCGGGTACAAAAACCCTCCCGTTGAGCTCCTTTTATCCTTGCGCGCGACCTGGATTTTTGCCCATCAGTCGACTGCCATAAGTCACCAGTCGACTGATGCCACTGTTGTCGTGAGACAACGGCTCAATCCACGCTGGAAAAACTCCAACGGATCTCTTGCCAGTCGACTGCCAACATTGGCGCTGATCGCAACCGCAGTAGTCGATCGCTTCACGGCCACGGAGCATTCTCGTGCTCGCTATCAACTAGCAATGATCGTCGACTTGGCGCGATCGGCCGAGACATCGCCTCGATCGCTTCCAATGAGCAGCCGATCGCCAGAGCGCCTCAGCTCTTAAACGGCAATAACTCGTCGACTCACACGGTCGAATGAACCGGCCATAATGTCAGTCGACTGCCAACCTCAAAGATGAGGTTTTAACCCAAGTATGGTGCCCCCATACTTGCTAGACCACCCTTAGCCTAGACCTAAGCCTTCTAGCCACCTCCATCAGCCTCACGCCTCTCGGATCCCTCCAAGTCATCCATGACTTGTTCATCCATCGCGCTAGCCTCCAGGTGCTTCCCTCGGCTATGTCATGCTAACGGTGTCTACACCGCCAAGGCACATTGGACTTACGCCGCCAAGACTCCGCTTGGACTTTACGCCGCCAACCATTGGTCTTATGCTGCCAAGACTCTCGCTTGGACTTTACGCTGCCAATATCAAACCCTTGGACTTCTCAAATGCCAAGACTCAAGCTTGGACTTTCCCTTGCCAACCCATGTTGGACTTTCCATGCCAAGACCATGCTTGGACTTTCCTTGCCAACCCATGTTGGACTTTTCATGCCAAGACCATGCTTGGACTTTCCTTGCCAACCCATGTTGGACTTTTCATGCCAAGACCATGCTTGGACTTTCCTTGCCAACCCATGTTGGACTTTACATTGCCAAGACCCATGCTTGGACTTTTACATTGCCAAGACCCATGCTTGGACTTTTCATGTGCCAAGTGTCCCACTTGGACTTTTCATGCCAAGTACTCAAGACTTGGACTTTACCAAATGCCAAGTGTTCCACTTTGACTTTCCCATGACAATTACATTGTCATATGTTTTTGTCGAAACATCAAAACATCACTCGAGTCAAACTCGAGTCCTGGTCAATCATGACCTGGGCCGATTGCACTAACAGTAACTTGGGTGGCAATGATGTGTTGCTAGATACCGCTCATTGCTTATGTTCCTAAATCGGTTTAGGGACATTGCCAACATTACAAGAACTTATAGGGTCACACACATAAGAGCAATTAGATGGAGATTAGGTTCATATGATGAACCATGAGGATTAGGTTCATGGGATGAACCAAATTGGATTAAGAGTAATCCAAATTAGACTAATTGAGTTAGACTCAAGTTGATTTAAGTGTTGAATGAGTCTAATTTAGATTTAATTCATCAAATCAATTTAAATTAATGAATATAGATTCATTAAATTAAATCGACTTGAGTCAAGTGGTTAGATTTGATCAACCATGAGAGATTAGAGGACAAGTTTGACTTGACATGAGAGGGAAGATGAAAGGTCAAGTTTGACTTGACCAAATGCCATGTCATGATGATGACTTAGCATGGCCGACCAATGATGATGCTCCACATCATCATTGACTTTGTCAATTGGTGCCGCATCATGAAGGAGACCAAGGGTCATGAGAGTTACATGCATGCATGTAACCCCCTCTCCATAGTGTGGTCGGCCACTTTAGGGGTTATGATGGTGAAATTCATTTGGTGAGTTACACACATAACTTCATCTTCTTCCTTGGGATTTTTTTCTTCAATCTCTCCTTCTTCTTTCTTGTCTTGCCGAGACCTTCTAGGAGTTCTAGCACACTCAAGATTGTCTTTTTCTCCACTTATTGCTTTTGTGGATACCAATAGAAGAGTGTGCACTTGACACTCTCGAGTTTCGGCGAACATTTTGGACGAGCGGGATTTGCGTAGGGCATCGCATCGAGGGTAATGATCTCACCTCTTAGATCTAATGTAGATCTAGAGTTTTTTAGTAAGCACATACATGTTTTGTTTTAATATATCTTCGCACGGATCCGTGGCCGGGGCTTCCGAGGTTTCCGCAACGCAAAAAATGGTTTTTGCAGCTCGGAAAAACCCAACAGTGGTATCAGAGCCACGTGCGAAGCATGTATGTGTTTCGTTTTTGTAATTTTTGTATTAGATATAAAAATTACATATTTATATGTTTCTGTAAATTTCCTATTTTTATAGAATTTTTGGGTATTTTTCTTGAAGAATCGAAGCAACGAGTGTTGGAACACTTGTAGTCTTCAACCGTCGAGAAAAACTCTCCAAAACGGTGAGTTCTCGCTTTAGGTTTATGGGACAGTGACTTAAGTTAAGATTATTGTAGGGACACTCACAAAGTTTATTTTGTGAGTAGGGGCGCTGCCCCTATCCCCGAAAGGGGCCTTGTCCCACGATCGCGCCCGAAAACCGCTTAGCGGGACCGTTACGAAGTGATGACTCATAAAATTGAAAAAAAAAATAGGAAAAATTATAAAAATTTTCTGTAAAAATACATAATTTAGAATTATGTATAATTCTGTGATTTTCATGGCCCAATAACCCAATATGATTGGATGTGATGTGTTGTAATTCATAATACGGCCTGCGTGCCATTTTGTGGTTGTGCGTGTTGTATAGTGTATGCGACCTGCGCGTCGTACCTCTTCTTTTGATATTCTAGTTGCAAATAGTTTTAGACTCGAATGTAACTCGAGTTTCATATTTGTAATGTACAAAATGGAGCGGTGGAAAGTCCACTTGAAGACGAGATTACGAGAAGGGTGACGACGACACATGGCGGTCAAAGGAAGCGCTTGGAGAAGCCGCTAGCCTTAGGTTGACCGTCCGATCTTCTCATTGGCTTGAGAAGATCGTAGTAGGACCATGACTACATCACATTTAATTATATATATATATGTTGATATATATATATATATATATATATTTATTTATTTGATTTTGCTTGTATGTATGTGATGCATGTTAGTAGAATAATGCTTGTATTTATATGATGCATGCTAGGATAATTTTCTTGTATGTATATGATGCATGCTAGAATAATGATTGTATGTATGTGATGCATGCTAATATAGGATAATAAAGGCCTAAATGCATATAAGATACACATTACGATTAGATTAGATCATAATTGAATCAACTCGAAAATGCCTACCGAGCCTTGATACCCATCACTACCTCGATCATTTATTGTTGTTGAATCTGCCAAAGCAGAGCAACGCATATTATCTTGGTAGGGTGCGGAGGGACAATCTTGGTCCCGCCTATCACGCTTGGCTTAGAGTAAACTCAATTAGATTGAACAAAACTAGTTAACTCAATTGGATCGAGTAGAACTATAGGCATATTCCAATCGTTGGAAAGATAGGTTAAGATCGCATTTACACTAAATCTTGGGCGATTTAGCCAAAGCTAACTCAAGGTCTTTTGTAAATGTGGGTCTTGATCCTATAAACAAGAGTTGCATAGAGATGTAATCGGTAATGTGTTACCCACCGATCGTACTAAGTCTTGGGCAATTTAGCCAAAGCTAACTCAAGGCTTAGTATGATGTGGATCTTGTCCCGCAAGAATTATAGCTAGTTTGTATGAATCTAGTAATGTGGTTTGACCACATCCATAATTCGATTCTGTAAAATTCCTATAATTCAGTGGGAGCATTATTTGATTAAAGGCCTAATTAAATGATAAAAGGAATATGATATTAATTCTCTGCACTGTATGTTGTAGATAACTATGTCAACAAACACGAACACTCTCTCTCTGCATTCTGTCCTTGAGAAGGACAAGCTCAATTGAGCGAATTTCCTTGACTGGTACAGGAACCTGAGAATTGTTCTCACCCAAGAAAGGAAGTTGTACGTCCTGGAGCAGCCCATTCCGGAGGCACCTCCTGCCACTGCCTCGCAAGCTGACAAAGATGCTTACAAGAAGCATCAAGATGATGCATTAGATGTGTCATGTCTAATGCTCGCGACCATGAACTCTGAGCTTCAGAAGCAACATGAGTTCATTAATGCTTATGATATGGTTGGACATCTTCGTCAACTATATCAAGGACAAGCAAGGCATGAGAGATATGAAGTCTCTAAGGCATTGTTTGGGTCTAAAATGCAAGAAGGGACTCCTGTAGGTCAATATGTACTCAAGATGATTGGGTACATAGAAAACCTATAAAGGCTGGGATTCCCACTTGGCCAAGAGCTGGCCACTGACCTGATCTTGCAATCTTTGCCACAAGCCTTCAATCAATTTGTCATGAATTATAACATGAATGAAATTGATAAGCCATTGCCTGAAATGCTCAGCATGTTGAGAACTGCTGAGCTTAACCTTAAGAAGGGAAAATCTGACACCATTTTGATGGTGCAAAGGAAGAAAGGCAAGGGCAAGCCTAAAGGTAAGGGAAAGTCAAAAGCCAAGGGCAAAGTCAAAGAACTTAAACCCAAAGGAGGGGTAGCCAAGGAAGGGGCTTGCTTCTACTGCAAGGAAGCAGGACACTGGAAGCGTAACTGCAAGGCATACCTGGAAGATCTTAAGAAGAAGAGAAGTGAGACTTCTACTTCAGGTATAAATGTTATAGAAGTCAATCTATCTATTTCTTCATCATGGGTATTAGATACCGGATGTGCATCTCACATTTGTACCAATGTGCAGGCGCTGAGAAATAGCAGGGCATTGACAAAGAGCGAGGTGGACCTACGAGTAGGCAATGGAGCAAGGGTTGCTGATGTTGCTGTAGGAACTTATGATCTATCTCTGCCCTCTGGGCTTGTACTAGAATTAGATGAATGTTGTTATGTGCCTGCCTTAACTAAGAACATCATTTCAGTTTCTTGTTTGGACAAGAAAGGTTTTTCATTAATAATAAAGAACAAATGTTGTTCAGTTTATTTAAATGATATGTTCTATTGTAGTGCACCTCTAATGAAAGGACTCTATTTTCTAGACTTAGAGAGCCCTATCTATAACATAAGTACCAAAAGGTTGAAGTCAAATGAATTAAACCAAACCTATCTCTGGCACTATCGCTTAGGTCACATAAATGAGAGTCGCTTATCTCAGCTCCATAAGGATGGGCTGCAAGACTCATTTGATTTTGAATCATATGAGACATGCGAGTCTTGCCTTTTAGGCAAGATGACCAAAACTCCCTTTAGTGGATACAACGAAAGAGCAACAGATTTGTTAGGACTTATACATAGTGATGTATGTGGCCCTTTCAATGTTGCTGCTAGAGGTGGTTACAGGTACTTCATTACATTTACTGATGACTTCAGTAGATATGGTTATGTGTATATTATGACACATAAATCAGAATCCTTTGAAAAGGTCAAAGAATTCAAGAATGAAGTACAAAACCAGCTTGGCAAGAGTATTAAGATACTTCGATCAGATCGAGGTGGTGAATACCTTAGCCATGAGTTTCGTGACTATCTAGCGGAGTGTGGGATTCTATCCCAACTCACTCCTCTTGGAACGCCATAGTGGAATGGTGTATCCGAAAGGAGGAATCATACCCTATTAGATATGGTACGATCTATGATGAGTCACACAGATCTTCCTATATCCTTTTGGGGATATGCTCTAGACACAGCAACTTTTACCCTTAACCGTGTACCATCCAAGGCTGTCATAAAGACACCATATACGATATGGACAGGGAGAAATCCCAAGATGTCTTTTATGAGGATTTGGGGTTGTGAGGCTTACGTTCGACGTCAAGTCTCAGACAAATTGGGGCCCAAATCCGATAGGTGCTATTTTGTTGGATATCCCAAGGATACAAAAGGATATTACTTCTACATTCCCAGTCAACACAAAGTGTTTGTGGCAAAGACTGATGTTTTTCTAGAAAGAGATTTTGTTTCTAGAAAAACTAGTGGGAGTACCTTCGATCTTGAAGAAATTCAAGATAAGGACCATAGCACTGAGGCCTTGATGGAGGATAAACAAGAACCACAAAGTGTTGTGGGTGATGAGGTTGTTGCACAAAGAGTTGTGGAACAACCACCTGTTCAGGTAGACCTACCTCTTCGCAGGTCTGATAGGGTACGTTGTCAGCCTGAGAGATACTCATTTCTCTTGTCTGACCATGATGACGTTATGCTCATTGAGAATGAGCCAACCTCCTATCAGGAAGCTGTGATGAGCCCAGATTTTAAGAAATGGCTAGAGGCCATGAGATCCGAGATGGAATCCATGTACACCAACCGAGTGTGGACTTTGGTTGATCCACCTGAAGGGGTCAAACCCATTGGGTGTAAGTGAGTCTTTAGGAGAAAGACTAACATGGATGGACTTACGCATACCTATAAGGGTCGATTGGTGGCTAAAGGTTTCAAGCAAATTCATGGTATTGACTATGATGAAACCTTTTCTCCAGTGGCGATGTTTAAGTCCATTCGGATCTTGCTTGCTATTGCAGCATACCACGATTATGAGATCTGGCAGATGGATGTCAAAACCGCGTTTCTGAATAGAAACATACTCGAGGATGTGTACATGACACAACCTGAGGGTTTTGAAGATCCACAACATACTGGGAAGGTATGCAAGCTGCAAAGTTCCATTTATGGGCTAAAGCAAGCTTCTCGGAGCTGGAATCTTCGATTCAATGATGCGATCAAACAGTTTGGTTTCATCAAGAATGAAGATGAACCCTGTGTCTACAAGAGGGTTAATGAGAACACAGTTGTCTTCCTTGTATTGTATGTGGATGACATATTGCTCATTGGGAATGACATCCCTTCGCTACAGTCTGTGAAGACTTGGCTCGGGACGTGCTTCTCAATGAAGGACTTAGGTGAAGCAGCCTGTATTCTAGGCATCAAGATCTATAGAGATAGATCTAAGAGATTTCTTGGCCTAAGTCAGAGTACATACATTGACACGGTATTACTTCGGTTTGCCATGCAGAATTCCAAGAAAGGACTTCTGCCGATGTCACATGGTGTGAGTCTTTCGAAGACTCAAAGTCCCTCTTCTAGAGAGGAGAGAGACCGCATGGATAAGATCCCTTACACATCTGCTATAGGATCTATCATGTACGCCATGCTGTGTACTCGTCCTGATGTCTCGTATGCTTTGAGCATGACGAGTAGATACCAGTCATATCCAGGTGAGTGTCACTGGATAGCAGTCAAGAATATTCTTAAGTACTTGAGAAGGACTAAAGAATATTTCTTGATATTTGGAGGCGATGAGGAGCTAAGCTGTAAAGGGTTACAGCGATGCCAGCTTCCAAACTGACCAGGATGATTATAGATCGCAGTCAAGGTTCATGTTTTGCTTGAATGGTGGCGTTGTGAGCTGGAAGAGTTCGAAGCAGAACACAGTTGCTGATTCTACAACAGAAGCCGAGTATATCGCTGTATCTGAGGTAGCAAAGGAGGCAGTTTGGATTCTCAAGTTCATTGCTGAACTTGGGGTGGTTCCTAGCATTTCAGATCCTATAGAGCTCTATTGTGACAACAATGGAGCGATTGTACAGGCTAAGGAACCTCGCTCACACCAGCAGACCAAACACATACTACGGCGCTTCCATCTCATTCGAGAGATTATCGATAGAGGAGATGTGAAGATTTGCAGAGTACCCACAGAGGCTAATATCGCATATCCCTTGACCAAGGCTTTGGCACAGAAAAAGCATGATGGTCACACTAGGTCATTGGGTATTAGATACTACGGTGATTGGCACTAGTACTAGTGGGAGATTGTTAGTGAAAGCCCTAGAGCCAATCATGTGATGATTGTTGTATGGACTTTATTGTATCATATTCCTATTTATAAAGGCATGGTTATTATATTTACTTGTATTGGTGCCAAATAACTAAATATAATAATGTCCTTGAGTAGTAGGTTCTTATCTCTATCAATCGATTGGTTGAATCGATAATGAGATGATATAGAGAACACTACTCTTAATCATTCCTAGTCGAGTATTAACATTCAGGGACAATGTTAATGCGTAGAGACTAGCATGTAGGTCAACATGATGACTTGATCTCACAAGTCATGGATATGAGATATCAAGTTGACACATGGGTATGCATTGGAGAATGTATTTTGAATGACCAGCCATGAGATAGTATCATGGATCGTTATATGAGTGTCATATACTTTCTCATGTGGCTATTAGTATGACTATTTGTCCTTAGACCTGAAGTCACCATGGTTCCCTACATAAGGAGTTGCATACTTTGGCTTCGTCAAACGTCACCCGTAAATGGGTGGACTATAAAGGCGATTACTGGGTATGTAACAAATTATGCGGAGGGATGTGAGTGATGTAGATGGGATCTATCCCTCCTATATGACGGGGGTGACATCGATATTCTTGATAGAGTGAGACCACGAAGTGCATGGCCATGCCCAAATGAGTCAATATGAGATATTGAGCTCATTTGATTAGAGTGAGTCTACTTGGAGTTCAAGATTTAGATTGTACTGAGGATGACATGGTCTATGCCTTGATTGGTCAATCTAGATGTCAAGGATAGAGGGACATTATCACATATTGTGAGAGTCACGATTAGTAGTCACAAAGGTGATGTTGGAGCTCAACATTCTTGTAACTTGGGTAGCAATGATGTGTTGCTAGATACCGCTCATTGCTTATGTTCCTAAATCGGTTTAGGGACATTGCCAACGTTACAAGAACCTATAGGGTCACACACATAAGAGCAATTAGATGGAGATTAGGTTCATATGATGAACCATGAAGATTAGGTTCATGGGATGAACCAAATTGGATTAAGAGTAATCCAAATTAGACTAATTGAGTTAGACTCAAGTTGATTCAAGTGTTGAATGAATCTAATTTAGATTTAATTCATCAAATCAATTTAAATTAATGAATAGAAATTCATTAAATTAAATTGACTTGAGTCAAGTGGTTAGATTTGATCAACCATGAGAGATTAGAGGTCAAGTTTGACTTGACTTAAGAGGGAAGATGAAAGGTCAAGTTTGACTTGACCAAATGCCATGTCATGATGATGACTTGGCATGGCCGTCCAATGATGATGCTCCACATCATCATTGACTTTGTCAATTGGTGCCACATCATGAAGGAGACCAAGGTTCATGGGAGTTAATGCATGCATGTAACCCCCTCTCCATAATTTGGTATGTAACCCCCTCTCCATAATGTGGTCAGCCATTTTAGGGGTTATGATGGTGAAATTCATTTGGTGAGTTACTCACATAACTTCATCTTCTTCCTTGGGAATTTTTTCTTCAAGCTCTCCTTCTTCTTCCTCATCTTGCCGAGACC
Organism: Wurfbainia villosa; assembly: GCA_025175895.1. Lineage (NCBI taxonomy): Eukaryota > Viridiplantae > Streptophyta > Magnoliopsida > Zingiberales > Zingiberaceae > Wurfbainia > Wurfbainia villosa. The sequence continues at coordinate 6,613,952 of CM046009.1, forward strand.
TTCTAGGAGTGCTAACACACTCAAGATTGTCTTTTTCTCCACCTATTGCTTGTGTGGATACCAATAGAGGAGTGTGCACTTGACACTCTCGAGTTCCGACGAACATTTTGGACGAGCAGGATTTGCGAAGGGCATCGCATCGAGGGTAATGATCTCACCTCTTAGATATAATGTAGATCTAGGGTTTTTTAGTAAGCACATACATGTTTTGTTTTAATACATCTTCGCACTGATCCGTGGCCGTGGCTTCCGAGGTTTCCGCAATGCAAAAAGCGGTTTTTGCGGCTCGGAAAAACCCAACACCAACAATATAGTCAACATATGGTCAAACAATATAGTCAACATATGTTCAAACTATATTCAACCGTATTGACAAATATCAAAACACTACTTGAGTCTCACTCAAGTTTGGTCGACATTGACCCGGGGGACTATTGTACAAACACATTGCATCAACAATATCCTTGGAGAGTTAGTAAGTCAATAGGAAATCTAAACAAATGAAAATATGGGTAAAAGTTCAAACTTTAACTTTAACCTTCCTTAAAATTTGATACTCCACCCTAACTAACTCTTTTAATAATTATCAATGATAATTTTACCCTTTCAATGCTTCTCTAAGCATGTCATAGGATTAGAAAAAGTTAGGATACCTTTGTAGGACCGTTGGCATCACTAGAAGGGGGGAAGAATAGTGTTAATCATCATCACTCGAAGTTTCATAGAGAAAAGAGCTTATTCGACGATAAGCAATAGAAATAAAAGAAAAGAAAACATCACACACAAAAACACTCAGTTTTTTACTTGGTTCATAGTTCCCCCATGAACTGCTACATCCAAGGCCTACCTCTGCTCTTTCTCCTTCTCGAAAAAACTCTGAAGGTGGAGAAACCTCTTAATATAAACTTTTGAGAGTTACAGCAGGACTTACAGTAAAAACTATTTGAGAAGAGCAATATTACAATGTGCAGTTAATATCTAGGGCTTCTTCTATTCACTCCCTCGATTGCTTTTGAAGATGATTAGAGTTTGGAGGATGAAGGCAAAATGCAAGAGAATCACTTTAGAGAGTTTCGTGAACAATATTGTTGGTAAGTCACGAAGTGAGCCAGAGAAACCCCTTATAACAAACACGATTAGGGCTTTTTCTGCCAGCACAGTCGAGTGCCTCGACTGGAATTTGATTATCGTTGCTAATGGTAAGTTTCCCCCCACAATTTTTACTTATTGGCCATTATAACATAGGTCCAGTCGAGATGATGGTTCATCTCCTCGACTGGTAACCTCAGTCAAGCTCACAGTCAAGCTCACCTCGCTTCTGTTCAACTGAACAAAACATCAATCGAGGTGCCGCCTCTACTGTGATGGGTTTCTGCTCAAATTATGCCATCTCAATTGGGTGGAAGTCGACTTCGCCTTGCTTCTGTTCAATTGAACAAAGTAATAGTTGAGGTTCCCCCTCAAATTACGTTGCTTCCTCAGCACCCGCGAGGCCAATCGAGCTACATTCCGAAATCCACTAACTGCATCTAGTCGAGGTGCTGCCACGACTGGGAAAAACTTTGATGAGTCCTGAGCACTGAGCTCAATGACTCACCCAGGGTACCTTTATTAGTCGAGATGTCACCTCAACATTGCCTTGAACCTTGTTTGTTTCAACCCATCTAAAGTTGAAATATGCCTACGAAGGGGCCTATCCTGTACCCATTACTCGATGCCTGTGAATCCCTGTTCATAGGTCTTCAGTGCCAAGAATTGCTTTCAGGACTTTGTTTTCCAAGACTCCTCGTCCGGGACTTCATTTGCCAAGATTCCTCGTTCAAGACTTAATTTGCCAAGACTCCTCCTCCGAGACTTTATTTCCTTGTATCTGGTCCTCGACCTAGAAGAAATTTCCTGAAAATATATCTCAACCAACCACGTGAGATAACACATAATTATCATCTTGACTTAACCCCTTATCAAACACCAAAATATCATTTGGGCCTGATTACACCAACAATCTCCCCCTTTTTTATATTTGACAACACAATTTAAGTTTAGGTGATACTATTGTAGCACAAAATAATATTCTCAGAATTTGTACAAAAAATTGCAATAGAAGATAATGCATAAAAAATTTCAAGATTTTTAGAACTTCATCGAATCAATATTTTCAACAAGATTTGCATGTTAAGTCATATTCAAGCAAGATCAGCATCAGTTATCAACTAAGGGATTTAACGATCTAAACGGAGCATCTTTAGTCATATTCAAAGATTATTTATCACTTTATCTTCAAAACTTAAACCCCACTTAGCTCTCCCCCTTTGGAAAACAAACAAAAGGATCATTGAGAGATGAATACATTGATCTGAAACCCCTAAAAATATCAAAATACATTATTGTATCTAGAATTAGGTGAAGCAATTAATAGGGTCCTCCCCCTTAATCCTTACACCTCTTTATCCAATGCACCAACAATGTATTTGGATCCTAAAAATAGATTTCGATCTTGATTTTAGAATGATACATATGAAAAAGCATGGAAGATGCCACCAAGTAAAAAAAAATTGACAGAGACTCCCCTTAAATTAGTTGTGAAAGATCTGCTAACAACATAAAAGCACATAGAGAAAACAGAAACATTCCAAACTCATATTCATATTCTAGAGAAGGCTATAAACAATCAGCATTCACAATATCATTACACAAAATGTACTACAATCTATTTAAGTTGTCCATTTCATAGAATTCCTAAACTTGCTACATGTTTTCAGAATTCTAAAATTCAAATACACACAACAGATTTTGCTATATGGCAAGTGAAGAAGGATCCGAAGCGTCAATTGCCAAGGAGCATAGGAGACTGAGAATTTTCATTTGTTGGTGCAAAATTTTTATATGTCTGGTAGATACTTCCAATAGATGTGTATCCATAGTCTTCAGAAGTCCCTCAAATCTAGTATCAATAGTCATATGGAGCTCCTTAAATCGAGTATCGACAGTCTCCGTGAACTCCACATAATCTTGGCGTATGCTATCTATGTCACGCCCCGAGAGTATGTTGAGCCCGAAAAAACGGACAACATCTCCCCTATACGTGATACAATTCCCTATTTACACAAAGCCTTCTGGCCAGAACCACACAATATATAAAAGAATATAACCAAAGTCACAGCAGAATACACTAACAAATAATAAAACACGACTCAAATAGTTGTGTACCGGTACGACTTGACACAACAAGGAAATATAATTGGAATCAAATACATAATAACATAACTGATTAGCAAACAAAGAAAACAATATAGAATAAAAATCCAAAACATACAACACCAATATGGATTACAATCCAAATACTCGAGGTGAGATGGGATCAGTTGGCAGTGCTCTGAGCATCCAAGGAATCTTTTACTTGTTACCTGGGTAACCAGAAAAACCCAGGGTCTATGGTGGTGAGTATAAAACTTAGTGGTAATATGCAAGATAGTGCATGATCAACAACTAAGATATAAAAGGTCAACAGATATACAAATGGAGATGAACAGATATATATAGATGGAGATCAATGGTATATAGTCGTAGAGGTGATAACAAACAACTATCAGTGTAAATCTAAACAGTGCATAAACCACCAACTGATCAACAGTACATAATGTAATATATTGACATACTTGAATGGTCTGCAATGACAAAACCTAAACAATCTGAACAAATATACAGCAATATAGCATGTACGATGGGATAGAGTAAAACTACCAATGTATTTAATACATGATCTTGCGAACATACTACAACAAATACAACAACATACCTAATCCAACCTACTCAACATCAATATACTGGTCAAATACATACAACTGTCCGGTTCAAGTCATACACTGGTATTCCATACACAACAGTATAGATCATGCAAATAACATGCAAGATTATGTACAATCAAATGCAGCAAACATAGCATAAAAAAATACAACAATAAAACAAGCATATATATATATATATATAGACCGTATCTATATATACTGCTCACACACACTCTCTCTCTCTCACACACACACACACACACACACACACACACACACACACACACACACACACACACACATATATATATATATATACATGAATATATGTATATGTATATATATACAAATGCCCTCACACATGTCAATGCAAATGCATGGTCATACCTGCTCACCCTACTCACTACCGCGACCTTAGTGTGGCCTAGGTGGCACGACATGACAACTGTCCAAACTCAACAATAACCACCACTCTCGAGTGGTTGAGTGGGAAGTATGAACAAGTAGCATATAAGAGTAAAGAGCTAGCTACACAACAGGGATCCCTGCTGCTTGCCACTCCGACTGTCACTACTCATGAGTGGTCGAGTGCCACACACCCAGGACATCTGCACGCTACCCCAACAACCACTATCAATAGTGGGGCGAGTGCGGCACAACAAATACTCTTCCCTCACACCAGTTACTCCTCCATAAGTAACCTGGGAGGAAGGATGACTGACGGGCCTCTCAACCACAAGGGAGACCAAGTCGCCAATATGCATGTAAATGAAATGAATGCACGACAGTACATACATATGTCCACAACACACAAACTATTCTATAGAGGCATATACAACTGATAACAACCAAGCTAGGACCTCCAGTCCGTAGAAACACTCTATCGACAAACCACACGTCTATACATGACTACATGATCCATAGTAGGTATATATAAAACAAAAACGAAGATGAAACGACCATCAACTCTACCTTAAGGACATCACCCTGTCAGGGAAATCAACCCATGAATGATGTGTTTTGATGTGTGTGACAAAGGTTTAAGTTAGGTTGTTTTGTGGATTTGATATGTGTGATGAAGTCGTGCAGGACTTAGTAATTCACACATGGTTAGCTTGACAAAGCATTGGCAAGATCACCATCTCATGACTCGGTCCTTGAGTCGGTAAAGGACAACATTGCGAAGTCGTGCGCTTGGTGCATACAAGGGACCACCGGACGAGGAGCATTGTTGTAAAGCCAAGGAAGTGGACTTCAGGGCAAGACGCGAAGGATGGCATTATGAAGCCATGCGCTTGGTGCATCCGAGAGACGTGGTCAGACGAAGAGAGCTTCAAGGCGAAGGACTCCAAGGGAGATGATAGTGAGCAATTGTAACCCGGGACGGGGTAGCTTATAGGTGAACTTGGCTGAATGGCAAAGTCAAGTGTCGGATGCTCAACCAAAGGTTGGTTTGAGGTTTTACCCAACACCAGTCGACTACTATAGGTAGCAGTCGACTGCTCTAGGTTGATTGGACTCGACTAGTGTTGGAATGAGTCATTTCTAGCCCAACAGTCGATGGCTAGGGTTTGGCAATCGATTGATCAACCATCAGTGGACTGCCAAGGGATGACAGTCGACTAATCAAGGCAAGTTCGGGCACAAAAGGTCAATCAGTCGAGTTATCGCTTCAGTCACTCGACTGATGGCTCTATCAGTCGACTGATGGGGATGAACAGTCGACTAATGTGGGAGTCGTTGGCTGGAAGACAACGTGGATAAGGTCGTTGTGAGTCAATGGCTACAATAGTAGTCGACTGATGGTTGTATCTGTCGACTGCTACGTGTCCAACGGGAAGAATGACCTCTTCCCTATAAGAAGAGGCCTTGGGTCACTTGGGATGGTTAATTCTTCATCTCTAAACATACACCCAAGTGCCTAAACAAATTCTACTCCTATTTCTTGCTATTATTTCAATCATATTGTAAAGAGGGAGATTCTTGAAAGAAAGGTTACCTCCTCCTAGCTTTATGAAAAGGAGAGACTAGTGGATTTGAAGGGAGTGATTCGCCATACGAATCGGGTCGTGGATTAGTGGCAAGGGCGTGAACCACGTTACATCTGCGTGTTTCTGTTTGATTCTTTCTCTTTGCATTTGTCTTAATTGTCTTTTTTAATTTTATTATCCCGTTGCGCTAACTCTAATCATAGACGATTAAGACACGATCGAACTCCACCATCTACGCAAAAGGGTTATTTACCCTCCTCTAGCCGGCCATCGATCATCCAACAAGTTGTATCAGAGCAAGGAGACTGTCACCGGACTCACTGTCGCAACAATCAATGACAATGGATGACTCCAACATTCATCCGCCTAAGTTCAAGGGAGAATTCGCTTGGTGGAAAAAGTGAATGGAGGTATTTTTCAAAACAGATTTTGATATTATGGTTATTATGGAAACCTATTTCGATATGCCTAGGGATGAAGAGGGAAAGCCAATAGAAAAATCAAGGTTGACTAAGAAGCAAAGAGAGGAGCACTTGGTGAATTCGAAAGCCAAACATCATCTATACAACATTCTCCCCCAACAAGAGATCAACTGGATTGGAGAGTGCATAAGCACCAAGGAGATGTGGGAAAAGCTTGTAGAACTTCATGAGGGCACCTCCGAGGCAAATCTTGCAAGAAGAGATCTTCTCCGCTCTCAATTGAATAACATCAAACTCGATAAAGGGGAGAAGATAATATCTCTTCATTCTCGTTTTAAAGTGATTATTAACAGCTTGACAAGTGTAGGAGAGAAGCTCTTCAACCAGGACATGATTATGAAGGCTATTGATGCATTCCCCCGGTCATCAAATTGGAGCTCCATGGTGGACTCCTTCTATATCTCAAAGAATCTATAGGTAAGTACTCTAGATGAATTTTTCTCTACTATGGAGCTTCATAAAACTAGACTTGAAGGGATAGTAGAAGAACCAAACATAAAGCCAAGGGGAGTAGCACTAGTACCCAACAAAGGAAAGAAGAAGAAGAGCACACCCTCTTCATCTGATGAATCATCTTCCTCATCCATGGATAGCAATGAGGAGGCCTATATGGTAAGAAAGGTGAGACGTGCATTGAAAAGTTTTAGATTTAACAAGTTTCATGATAGGGGAAGAAGACCTAGAAGAAAAATTATTTGTAATAATTGCTAAGGAGAGGGACACATAAGGGATGACTGTCCCCTCTTGAACAAAAGCAAGGAGGAAAGGAGAAAGAAAGAAGAGAAGAAGAAGGGGAGCAAGAAAAAGGAAGAAGAAAGAAAAACAAAAGAAAAAGGAAGACCAAGGCGACATGGGATGATCCATCTTTATCGGAGGAAGATCAAGCCTTCACAAGCTTTGCCCTAATGGCAATAGAAGACTTGGACTCCACCTCCTTCGAAAAAGAAGAAACAAGCTCAAGTGAGGAGAGCTCAAGTAAAGGGGAAGCTTCATCTTCATCCTCATCGGACTCACAAGAAGGAGATTGGGTAAGTGAGGTAACGAATCTCCCTCCCAAAATGATTATGTCTATGATTTCTAGTTTAACTAAGGAACTATTTAGCGCTAAAAAGAAAAACAAATGCATGCAAAATGAAATTAAGGCCCTAGAAGAAAAACTAGCAAATGCATGCTCACATGATGATACTTCTCCTAATGTTAATAATGCATGTATTCATGAAAATAAGGCTTTAAGGGAAAAGGTAGAATTCCTAACTAAGGCCCTAGAAAAATTTCACAATATGCTCCAATACTTTGAACATGATAATTGGGAGCCAAAGGGTTAGCTTTAACAAGAAGGGGTTAGGATATAAGGTATCCAAAAATGAAAAAGAATATCATTGTTTAATTGTAAGGCGTCAAACTAAAACAACAATGGTAGCTAAGAAATGGATCCCAAAGAAGTACTTGGTGAACCCCATTGGAAAGAATTTGTATTGGGTTCCCAAGTCAATCCTCAAGGGTTAGGAAAACCCTAGGAAAGTCAACCATAAGTGGACTTTACTTATATCATGATAAATGGTTGACTTAGGATGATGAGGATGTTAATTTTAGACTTGTGCTTTTTGATTTATGAGCATGGTGGATGATTTGATAATAATGCTTGAATCATGATCTTTGTTACTTCATTTCATACTTGACAAATGACCATGATTCATGATTTGGATGTTATTGTTGGGTGATGATAATGTGTGATCATAATATGGAATCATGAATATTGTTTGACTAGTGTTTTATGATCATGATGTGCAATAATTGATATATATGATCATGATTAATAATACATGTTTTTATGATCATATTGAGTGTTTTTGGATGATAGATACTTAACCTTGGTAGAATTGCATGAAAATTTTTGGTTAAGTATAAATACCTTTAGGCACATCTCACATCCCACTATAGGCTAACTTGATTGAAAACATAGCATGGGTGAGATGTTAGGTTGATACAAATGGTCCACTTATGCTTATGATATTTTGATGAGTCATTACAAGTATCATGATAGAAATCATAAACCAACTATGGGGAAAGCATATGTTTAATTCATAGGCATATTGCCCAAAGATCATGGTTGGATATTTCAAATGTTTTAAAAACCATTTTATGTTTTATAATATGTGAGTTCATGTTTTTGAAAAGTTTCTAAGGCAAAACTAGTTTTCAAGTTGATACAAAATTGAGACTTTTTGAAACTTTTGAGTTTTTGCCTAAATTTCAAAAATAGAATGAATTTTCATGAAAAATCATTTTTCACTGATAAAATAACTTACATGAAATATGTTCTCAAAATTTCATGATTTTTTGAATTTTTGGGAATTTTAAATACATTTCTGATGTTGGACTTCGAAAATCAGAATTTCTGAAATATAGGTGTCAGTCGACTGATGCCCTAATTCAGTGGACTGATGTATTGTGGATGAGCACAGTAACCTATTTTATCAGGTTTTAGAGCTGATTTTGGTGATTTTCTTCCTTAGACTTGATGCCATGCTTATATAACTTATGTTAGATGTTTTTGATGGTGTCAAAGGGGGAGAAATGGTTGGGTTTAAGTTAATCATGCTAGGGAGAGATTAGCATGTATTAAGGGAGTTGCATGCATTAAGGGGGAGTTGATATTCTTGTTTGATATCCATGTTTTACATGCTTTCCTTCCTTATGTATTTTGATTAATGTTTCACCTAACTTAAACATGGTTGCCACACATCAAAAAGGAGGAGATTGTTAAGGCAATCAACTCATAAATAATGTGTTTTGATGTGTGTGGCAAAGGTTTAAGTTAGGTTGTTTTGTGGATTTGATATGTGTGTTGAAGTCGTGCAGGACTTGGTAATTCACACGATTAGCTTGACAAACCATTGGCAAGATCACCATCTCATGACTCAGTCCTTGAGTCGGTGAAGGATGACATTGCGAAGTCGTGCGCTTGGTGCATCTGAGGGACCGCCGGATGAGGAGCATTGGAGTGAAGCCAAGGAAACAGACTTCAGGGCGAGACACGAAGGATGACATTGTGAAGGCGTGCGCTTGGTGGATCTAAGGGATATGGTCAGAAAAAGAGAGCCTCAAGGCGAAGGACTCCAAGGGAGATGAGAGTGAGAGATTGTAACCCGGGACGGGGTAGCTCATAGGTGAACATGGCCGAATGGCTATGTCAAGTGTCGGATGCTCAAATAAAGGTTGGTTTGAGGTTTTACCCGACACCAGTCGACTGCTCTAGGTCGATTAAACTCGACCGATGTTTGACTGAGCCATTTCTGGTCCAACAATCGACTACTCGACCATCGGTCGACTGCCAAGGGACGGCAGTCCACTGATCGACGCAAGTTCAGGCACAGAAGATTGATCTGTCGGGTGATCGATATGGTCACTTGACTGATGGCTCCATCAGTCGACTAATGGGGATGGTCAGTCGATTGATGTGGGAGTCGTTGGCTAGAAGCCAACGTGGATAAGGTCGTTGCGAGGCAACGACTACAACAATAATCGACTGATGGCTGCATCAGTCGATTACTCGGTGCCAAACGGGAAGAATGGCCTCTTCCCTATAAGAAGGGGCCTTGGGTCACTTGGGATGGTTAATGCTTCATCTCTAAACATACTCCCAAGTGCCCAAACGAATTCTACTCCTCTTTCTTGCTATTATTTCAATCATATTGTAAAGAGGGAGATTCTTGTAAGAAAGGTTACCTCCACCTAGCTTTGTGCAAAGGAGAGACTAGTGGATTTGAAGGGAGTGATTCGCTATACGAATCGGGTTGTGGATTAGCGGCAAGGGTCGTGAACCACGTTACATCGGTGTGTTTGCGTTTGATTCTTTCTCTTTGCATTTATCTTAATTATCTTATTTAATTTTATTATTCCATTGCACTAACCCTAATCGTAGACAATTAAGATGCGATCGAACTCCATTATCTACGCAAAAGGGCTATTCACCCCCTCTAGTCGGCCACCGATCATCCAACACATCACCCAACCCCGAATGATTAATCCTGATGACACAAGTCAAGACTACAACCATACTCGGCTACATACCTATGGTTAAACATCTAAAGATCCACCTACCATACCATTGGTAATTTATAACAACGATGAATGATCGATAACAACAACAACAGTATATCTCAAAGTGCACACACTTAAATATCAAGCGCAGAATAACATGAGTGGAGTCAAGGTACAATATCAACCATATGGAAACTCATGTACTAAGAATAATCAACTACCTAACTTGGGTAGAATATTACCCACCTGATATGAAGACTTATCTTGAAAATATCATTTGTCTTCACGCCCGTGGACCTATCTCGTATCCACGTCGTATAAATATCATCAACTACGATTAAAGTCAAGCCCATGACAACATACTAATTTACCACTATACCATTCCTATATTCACATCCCTCTTATCGAATACAAATTAGCAACCCTCAATAATCCATGGCCGATCATAACAACCAACTCACATCATTGAACTCTTTGCTTGTGTTGGGTTTCCCACACTGCGGCGTGTGTGTGTTCGAACATGTTTCGTAAACATGAGCACAGCGGAAGAATTAAAAAGTAATAAATCTAATTTATTACAATACACGCCACACGTATGCATAGTACAACAAGTGTAGACATAATCGCAATTTAAAATTTTGCAATAAAAGAAAATTATGCTAGTTATACTTGACGTATCACGTGCAGCGGGAAAAGCATCAACCGGAGCAACTCTCGCTAGAATTGTCTCTATCCATATCCACACCGAGTATCATCGGGATAGCTTCACCAAGCTAAAAGCCTCATCTTTGTAGGAGACTCTAGCCTCATGTCGAAGACGATGTGATCGAGAGAAGATCACAATCTGAATCAAAATTCGGATTCAAAAATGAGTCCCCAAAACTCGCTTCTCTGGAGAGGTATTTGTCAACCGATTGATGAATCCTTGGTCCTCCACCAATAAGGATTACCGGAGATCAAATCTCCGGCAAGGTAGCCAGTGTCGAAGCTCCAAACGTCGTCCAAATGATGCTCCGACAGGAATGGAACAAAGAAGGAAGGTCGGCTGCACCTTGGTCACTGGAGCCAAGGGATGTCGCCGAAGGGTCGCTGGCAGTAGCATGTGGCTGGCAGCAGCTGGTGGCGTCAGAGGCAGCAGCTGCAAGAGGCGACAGCATGGAGCCTATGGGAGGCGGCAAGGAGAAAAGAGGGAGAGGAGAGGAGTAGTTTATTTCCCAAAATAAAACTTAGGGCTCTCCAAACCTAACTACGTTTTTATAGAGCCCGTGTTTCTTAACCATTAAGAAAACTTCTCCTTTGAGTTATTGGTTCATAATCATAACCCGTTAACCCACTCCAATAACTTAAGTTAAAATAAACCGAATCGAGTTGGTCTATTTTAAGTTAAAATGAACCAAACCAACTTTGGTTCATTCGTTTAAAACAAACCAAACCCCTTTGGTTTATTCTTTACCATTAGATTAGAACCAAACGAATTTGGTTTATCCATCATGTCTTCAATAGACACGACCCATCCATGCTTCCATTGCGACTGAAACGATTTCATGCTCGCTCCTTGTTTGGTCCAACCAAACCTAGTTTCTCTCGATCTGAGAATCTCATTCTCAAGCTCATTTTAAATCCTTCGGATTACACTTGTTGTGTGTGTGACCAAATAGGTTCTCGATTTATGTTAGCCATCTATAATTAACTATTAATTATAGAATGATCATGAGTGGCACCTAGTAGTACATCATGATCCCCAATTAACTGAAAGATCAATGGTTGATCCAGAACTAGTTATGAAACCTTTCAGTAGCTACAATGAATCGTTCCCCGTTCCCTTCATGCATCTTATACTGACATGGTTCAGGACATGGTCTATAGTATCAGTCCCCACTAGGTTGACTACGTCAAACCTAGCCCGAGTATCATTTCCTCATCCTACGGATTCTAGTTACTGCACATGTATCCAAGAGTACCTTACTCTAAACATGTAATGCTTTGGCCAAAGACTTTAGTAACAATCCGACAAGAGGTCATGGGTATACATCTCTTCGCAAGGAGTGGTGAATCCTTTGTAGGATATTCAAACACCTTCGGTCACTTTGACTTATACCCAATCATCTCGGGTCCACATCTCCTCAGAGATGCTTGCTTAAGATGTCAAAGCATAAGTCTCCATGACGAAGATGACTTGAATACCTCAAGTCAAAGGAACATCGCACTTAAGCTGCAGTAAGAACTTCATTGACATATCCATATATGCAGAGAACTATATGAAGTCTTACAGCTGGTCACTCCAATGAACTAGTTACCATAACTAGCATCCATGATTAACTCCGGACAACATAATGTCTCCAACCAGTGAGAATCAACTGCTTGGAGACACCAAGGAGTATACCTCATGGTAGTCTCGATAGAATTGATGGTGTCCAAATCATCAATTAATCGACTAGGGATAATACCAATACATCACAATTACACATGTAGAGATACTAGTTGTAATCCAATCACAAATTCTCTCATGTTGTGAATCGTATCATGGGTATTCAGTAAATGAGTTTAAGATCTAATCAAATACATGAAAACATGTATACTCAAATAGTGAATCTTCATTTATCATATAAATGGTTCAAAAATAAGGTGATTGTCTCAGGACACCTCTCATATATATTACTAACAAACTCCCACTTGACCTAATGCCAATAGCTACGGTATCTAATACCACAAGCTCTAACATGACTCTCAAACTTACTTTGAGGTAATGTCTTAGTTAAAGGATCCGCTAAGTTCCTTTCAGTGGGAATTTACTCGATTTGTATTTCCTTCTTACTAATGATCTCTCTGATCATATGATAGAGATGAAGCACATGTTTAGATCATTGATGAGACCACATCAAGTTCAGAGATGAACTTCTTGATCCAAACTGCTTCTTTGTTGCTTCCGAAGCTGCAATGTATTCTGCCTCTGTGGTAGAATCCTCTACAGTGTCTTGTTTGGAACTTTTACAACTCACTGCACCTCTATTCAAGGTAAATACATACCCAGACTGAGACCTAGAATCATCCTTGTCTGTCTAGAAGCTGGCATCTGTATACCCGCGTATCACCATGTCTCCTTCTCCATATATTACGAACACATCCTTAGTTCTTCTTAAGTACTTAAGGATCATCTTAACAGCTGCCCAATGATCCATTCCTGGATCAGACTGGTATCTGCTCATGAACTCAGAGCATACGATACATCAGGCCTCGTAAATAACATAGCATACATGATAGATCCTATTGCGGATGCATAGGAAATCTTACTCATGCAAATCCTCTCATCTTCTGTGTGCAGACACATAGACTTCGAAAGGTGTATCTCATGCCTGATGGGAAGGAAACCTTTCTTGGATTCTGACATGCTAAACCTCTTTAGCACTCGGTCTATATATGTAGACTGCGAAAGACCAAGCAACCGATTCGATCTATCCCTATAGATCTTAATCCCGAGGATGTAGGTTGCTTCTCCCAAGTCTTTTATGGAGAATGTCTTGGACAACCAAATTTTAACTGACTGTAAGATAGAAACATCATTTCCTATAAGTAATATGTCATCGACATACAATACTAGGCTCACGACTACACTCCCACTAACCTTCTTGTACACACAAGGTTCGTCCAGATTTTGTGAGAAATCAAACTTTTTGATTGTCTCATCAAAACAGATATTCCAGCTCCTGGATGCTTGCTTCAGTCCATATATGGACCGTCGCAGTTTGCATACATTGATTTTATCAACCGATGTGAAACCCTCAGGTTGTATCATATACACATCCTCGAGTAGGTTTCCATTAAGGAAAGCTATTTTCACATCCATCTGTTATATCTCATAATCATAATGAGCCTCTATGGCCAGGAGCATCCGAATAGATTTAAGCATAGAAACAGGTGAATAGGTCTTGTCATAATCAACACCTTGCTTTTGACGATATCCTTTCGCCACCAATCTAGCCTTATAGGTAATCACATTACCATCCATGTTGGTTTTCTTCTTGAAAACCCACTTGTACCCTATAGGCTTTATGCCTTCAGGTGGGTCAACCAAGTTCCAAACTTGATTTTCATACATGGAATCCATTTCCGACTTCATGGCGTTAAGCCACTTATCCCTTTTTGAACTTTTCAAAACTTCTTCATAACTGGTAGGCTCCTCATGATCAACAAGTATCACGTCATTCGATTCACTTACGAGAAATCCATATCTCTAAGGAATATTGCATGCTCTACCAGATCTACGAAGATGTAATGTCTCAATAGGTCCAGCCGATAGCTCATCAATATGAGTTATCGGTTGTGGTGCTTCACCAGGTATCTCATCAATGTCTATTTGAGTCTCTCGAGCCTCCTCAATCTCAACGACACTCCCACTATTTTCTTGCAAGAGAAACTCTTTCTCTATAAACACAACATGCCTTGAAACAAACACCATTTGTTCCATAGGATGATAGAATTGATAACCCCTTGTTTCCTTAGGGTATCCAATAAATAGATATTTATCAGACTTAGCATCCAATTTGTCTAATACAGTCTGCTTCACATAAGCAGGACAACCCCATATCTTCAAGTAAGATACATGAGGTTTCTTATTATTCCATATCTCATATGGAGTAGTGGAGACTACCTTTATTGACATTCTGTTTAGCAAGTAAACAGTTGTTTGAAGTGCATAGCCCCAAAAGGACTTGGGAAGATTCGCATGATTCATCATTGACCTGACCATGTCCAACAAGGTCCGGTTACGCCTCTCAGATATACCATTATGCTGCGGTGTATATGGCAGAGTATATTGAGACAATATACCATTATCCCTTAGATAATCTAGAAACTCTTGACTCAAGTATTGACCACCTCAATCCGATCAAAGTATTTTAATACTCTTGTCATGTTGTTTCTCTACTTTTTTTTCTGAATTCTTTGAACCTTTCAAAGGTTTTAGACTTGTGTTTCATCAAGAACACATACCCAAACCATGAGTGGTCATCGGTGAAGGTAATGAAGTAGTTATAGCATCCTAGAGCTTGAGTTGACATAGATCCGCACACATCAGTATGTATTAGACCAAGCAACTCTCCCACTAGTTCACCTTTTCTAGTAAAAGGTAACTTGGTCATCTTGCCTTTTAAGCATGATTCGCATGTATCGTATGAATCTAATTCAAACGATTCCAGAATTCCACATCGGTGTAATTTGGACATGTGTTTCTTGCTTGCATGGCCAAGATGACAATGCGACATGTAGGAGTCTAATTGATTATCCTTTCAAGTATGCTTGTTACTCGCTTCGATATTGAAAACGTCACTTGATATGTCCAACGTATAAATACCATTGCTTAAAGTTTCAGTCTCATAAAGAACTCCATTCAAAGTTATGTAACAATAATTGTTTCTAAAAGTCAAATGGTACCCATTTCTATTTAAACAAGAAATAGAAATGATGTTATTTATCAATAAAGGAACATAAAAGAAATTGTCCAGTTCTAAGACAAATCCTATAGGGAGTCTCAATAAATACATTCTGATAGCGAGTGCTGCAACATTTGCTCCATTCCCAACACGTAAATTTGACTCTCCCTTGATGAGTCTTCTTCTATTCCTTAGCCCATGTATGCCATTACATATATGTGAGCCACACCCAATATCCAATACCCAAGTGTTTGAGGAAATAGAATGACAATCAATAACGAAGATATCTAAAGAAGATGGGGCATCTGATGCCTTATTCTTCTTCACAGACTCAAGATAAATCTTGCAGTTTCTTCGCTAATGGCCCTCCTTGCCACAATGATGGCAAGTGCCCTTTTGAGCTGGTTTTGCCTTTTAGCCATTTTCTTCTTCCCCTCCTGTTGTTCCTTTGACTTCCTCTTAGAACCTTTCTTCGAGGAATCAACTAACAACACTGTCCCCTGCTCATGCTTCATAGAAGGCTCCATAGTCTTCAGCATATTGAGTAGTACCACAGATGAACCTTCTTACATCTCAGAGGTGAAGAGGAACTTGGAGACTTCAAACCTTTTGGATCTCACTTGCTCATCAAATAACTCATAAAGATGAAAGACTATGGTATGAGCATCCATATGCTCATGCTGCTTTTGTAGCTTGGGTACCATCACGGCTAGCATGATGCAACTCACTTGCTCAAAATCACTCACATGTTTCTGATGGGCCAACAATTGGTCTGGAGTTATGTCATCACTATGACGGGCGGGAAGAGGTGCTTCGAGGACATACGCAAGCTTTTTCACCTTGAGAGCAATTCTCAAGTTTCTAAGCCAGTCCAAGAAGTTTGTCCCAGTCAGTTTATTCGAATTCAAAATAGAGCGCAAATTCAAAGACATCATGATCAATCGATTAACTTAGAAATACAAATCAAGCATATATGAGAAAGATGATTTAAAATGCTTCACCATACATTTATAAATCCCATTCATTTTTTGAATTTTAAAACCCCAAAATCATTTCGGGTGATTGTAGGTCCATCTCCGAATGGGATGATATCCAACATAGATATGAACAACCTTGGAGAGAGTCCAACAAACCATTTTTAGCTATGAGAGTAGGTATCAAGTATACTGATTACATATCACATATATGTAACTATCACAATGTGCTATTAACTAATTGAATGTTCACACACACATTGGGTTGTTAACACATTAACAAGTGTGCATCGTATGCATAACACCCAACTTCACCTCTCTCCACATCGACCTTGGAGTGAGTCCAACAAATCGATGCTCCAAGTTAGAGCCGACCCATTAATCACGAAATATTTTTAATATAGTTAAAGCGGATTCAACCAATTAGTCAGGCTTGGAGTGAGTCCAACAACCCAAACTAACGATTGACCACTGACTCTTACCATATTAGTGTTAAACTATTCCAATGATTTGAACATGTTCAGGTTCGAGTCGGGCATGGAGTGAGTCCAACAACCCAAACAAGAAACAAAACTCCGATTCTAACCATATTAATGAAAGGTGTAGGCTTTAATATTGTGTAAGAGTTTTAATGTCTCATCCTCTTTACATGAAAATAACTATTATCTACATGACATGACACACATGACATACATCTATATGTCATGACACGCATGGCATAATGATATGCATCTAATGCAATTACATGACATACAATTATGGCATGTACAAATATTTCCTTATATGTCATAACTATTTATGGAAATAAATTATGTTTGAGATTTGATTCCCCAAATCAAATCATGATTAAATTAGGAAACAAATTTCCAAATCTAATGACATATTTTATTTATGGAAAGTGTTAATTAAGGAAAGTCAATTTTAATTTAGGAAATATATTTCCTAAATTGTCAAAACTATTTATGGAAATAAAATATATTTTAGATTTGATTCCTCAAATCAAATCATTATTAAATTAGGAAATAAATTTCCAAATCTAATCATATATTTTATTTATGGAAAGTGTTAATTTCCATAGATACTTCTAAACTTTCCAAAAGTAGAAGATTTCCATAAATACTACTAAACTTCCCAAAATTAGAAAATTTCTATAAATACTTCTAAACTTTTAAAAAGTAGAAAATTTCCATAAATACAATTATGACTATCACAAAACAATTTTACGATTATGTCGATACACAACCTGGGCTCTGATACCACTGTTGGGCTTCCGCCACCACAACGAGTGTGTGTTCGAACATGTTTCGTAAACATGTGCACAGCGGAAGAATTAAAAAGCAATAAACCTAATTTATTACAACACACACCACATGCATGTATAGTACAAAATGTGTAGACATAATCGCAATTTCAAATTTTACAATAAAAAAAAATTACACTAGTTATACCTGACGTATCATGTGCAGCGGGAAAGGCATCAACCGCAGCAACTCTCGCTAGACTTGCCTCTATCCGTATCCACGTCGAGTATCTGTTGGATCGAGAAGCATCGCAGAGGGGGGGGGGGTGAATAGCGATCGTAAATCTTTTCGACGTTTCGTTCGAGTAGATAATTAAATGAGTAAGAGCAGCGGAAAATAAAGAGACACATTTATTTTTACTTGGTTCACAACCCAGCGGTTGCTACTCCAAGGCCCTATCGGTCCTAGACCGCGTACGGAGGGCAAAGCACTATAACGTCTCCTCCTCATTGGGGGTAGGAGACAACGATCACAAAACCGCAAGTACGAGGATGAGGCAACAAGCCTACCTCACCTCGTTACGATTAAAACAAAGAATACAATAAAAACAATTACTTGCTACTGCTACCGATGAAGGAGATTTGAACTTGTCTTCGCGTCGGCGTTATGACGGCATTGGAGCATTGGCGTTGTAGGAGCACTTGAGAATAAACTTGATTTCGTTTGGAGTTGGGATTCTCCCCTCCTTTTATAGATTTTGGCCTCTGAATATGTCTCCTCTTTTTTTGGAACAGATCACGAAGTTGTATAATTTTTATCGAGAAGTGGCCGCGTCAAACCTTATCCATTTTGACGTAGCGCAAAGGCTGATTCGTCGCCATCAGTCGACTGATGACTCCCATCAGTTGACTGCCCAATGGCCAGCAGTCGACTGTCAGCCTGGCCATTTCCCTTCAGTAAGAGGTTAGCTAAGAAAATGATAAATGCGACGGTTTCTAACCGTCCAATCTCAACCTACACCTTCCACAGAAAGTCTTAGTCGGATTGCTGCCTATGGTCATCCTCGTAAAGAGGACATGACCTTACAATCTCTCACTCACATGAGCTTTCCTCAATACTTACCTTGTAGCTCTCGCTTCCGGCCTTCCACTCGATTCCTTCGGCTCCCTTCGAAGTCACTCGAGTGTCGCCCGACCACCACGCTTCCTCCCGGTGTCGCTAGCCTACAGCTCCAGCTTTAGTACTTTTCTGCACACTCGATTTAGCTCGTGAGATAACGATGTAAACTTAACTTTGTGTCTTTGCCATAATCAAAATACATGTTCGATTATCTAGTGCCCCTGCACCAATAATCTCCCCCTTTTTGATCTATAGCAAACCAACACAAAGTTAAGGGAAATTAAAGCATAAAACAAGTATAGTAAATGATGAATGTCATTTTCAAAAACTCCCCCTTAACCAAAACTCCCCCTTAACCCTAGGTGAGTTTTGAAAGAGATACTTTAGTTTTTAAAATTAAATAAAATTTGTGTTACTCCCACTTAACTCCCCCTTAACTTTCGCTCTTCTCCCCCTTTTGCCATAAATCAAAACAAATGTTGGGGTTTGTTATGTAAAAATGAAGTTTGTTATATAAAATAGGGGTTTAAAAACAATATGGTATATGCATGCATCAAGATAAATCAACTATGAGTCCAAGCATGCGTCTAGCAGTAATTAGATAGATTGGTTCGAGGTGTGTCCCTCTGCACCAATAATCTAAAGGTTTGTAATATAACCCTTAGGGTTAGTTTGCTTTCCCCCTTAGTCAAATATATGAAGTATAAGAGATGTAGGGGGCACTAAACTTTGGCCTAAGATTTGTTAAGTACAATAGTTGGGAAAAAAAGTAGTCTTTTGAAGAGGTTATATTTCAATTATCCTTAACATCCCACCCATTCTATGTGTCTTAGAATTTGTTCACCTTATATGTTTTGTGAGATGATTTTAAATTGATTAAAGATAGTCAACCTTGGGTTAGATTCGGATTTAACCTTTAGATCATTAAGTAACTTTTCGATAAATTGGCTTCCAGGTCGTGGCGAGGCACAGGGGCCTTCTTTGATCGGAACAACGACCACTTCCTTAGACAAAGCCAAATTCAAGAAAATATCACTTAAGTCACTTAGGGTTACTTCCTGGTCTAACTAGTTTAGGATACGGCGAGGTAGCTTCAGCTAGTTCCACTCGGTCAAGTGCACCAAGCTAGATACGCCTTATCTAGCTCGAATACACGAGACTTTGTTTCCCTAACGTACTAACATCTCACTGCGCCCTGATACTATGTTGTCAAGAGTTGACTATCTATTTTCCCTATCTAGCTGTTCTATAAATTAAAGTAAAATATTCAATGGTTTTGCTAAGAAAGCGGGTATACTATTATAGTGTTAGCTTCCCCTAGACCATTGAACCAATATGGTCTATTCAAATAATGAATTTGATCCTGGGGAATCCAAAACTTATTAGTCCTTATATGTGAATTCAATAAAACCTTTGGGACCCATTCTTGGACTCATTGATGACTACGATTTATGATAGACATATATGACCTATTCGTAGTCGTTGACCTAAATCTGAGTCCAGCTTTGTTGTACACGACTCTTTGGGTTCCAAGTAGTCGGTTAAGATTCTTAGATCCCAACGTGAACCTTTCCAACGTAGCCTCAACCTCTTGAACTCGGTCTTTCAAGAGAGAATTCTCCTCCTCAAGTTTTTCAATTTGGGTTGAGTTTCCCTCTTGAACTTGACTAGTTAAAGAGGTTAGAGTAGCCTCTTGCTTGAGGGTTTCAACCTCCTCAAGTAACGACTCAACCCTAGACTCGGACTTAGTTAATTTCCTATTAAGCATTTTAATTGTATTGTAAAGCGTATGAATTAGTGAGCGACTAACCTTAATTTTCTCTTTTGGTCCGGCTTTGAGTTGCTTCTCGAAGTAGTCCTTGAGTTCAGAGTCGGTGTTGTAATTGGATTCAGATTCGGACTCGGACTCGGACTCTTAGAGTCTTGCCATGCATGCTATGCCGCCACCTTCTTCGTTGTCCCATGTTGCATGAAAATCCTTCTTTTGATTTGATTTGAATTGTGCCCTCTTTTGATTCTTTAGTAGCCTCCTTTCCCTCTGAACGATCTTCCACACTACGTTCACTATTGTTTCCACCTTTTCGGATTCGGACTCTAATTCGTCGTCGGGTTCGAGTCCATCTTCTTTCCTGGTAGGTAGCTTGCTTCTTTGTCCTGCAAGTAGAGCAATACCTCTCTTAGCTCGGATCACGTTAGTTTGCTCGTGAAGTTCAAACTTGGAAATAATTCGTCTAACCTAAGCTTCGAAAGGTCCTTAGAGACCTTGTAGGCATCGACCATGGATGCCCACAAGGTAGTCCTAGGAAATAAATTAAGAACGTACCTTAGTAGGTCGCGGTTTTCGACCTTGTGTCCGATGGTGTGCAGGTCATTGACAATGTCCTAGACGCGGGCGTGTAGTTGCGTCGCTGTCTCGTGTTCCTGCATCTTAAGGTTATATAACTTATTGAAAAGAAGGTCATGTTTACATACCTTAGCATCGGACATTCCTTCGTGTAGCTCGATTAATTTGTTCCATAGGTCCTTGGCGTTAATGAATGGTCCGATGCAGTTGAGTTCCTCCTTGGACAAGCCGCATTGCAATATTTGGGTTGCTCTTACATCGGCTTCGATTTGCCTCTTGGTTGCATCTGTCCACTTGTTGAAATCCAAGGGCTCTCCTTGATCATTGGTCGGTAGAGGAAAGCTGGTTTGGATTATAATCCAAGTCTCGACTTGTGTTTTAAAGAAACACTCCATCCGACCTTTCCAATAACGGAAATCATCTCCGTTAAAGAACAGAGGTCGGGTGGTGCTATACCCCTCAATGTGAGCCATTAAGTATCTTACAAAACACGAATAAAAACCAAAGGGAATTCCAAGACTTAGTCTTGGATTAGTAATGCGGGAAATAAATAGGAAATAAACAGAATTAAATGAGAAAAATAAGAAACTAACAACTTACGACCTTCGATGTCCCCGAAAGGGCACTAGACGTTGGATTTTGGGTCTGTAAATAGCTTGTTACGAGGATAAACCCTCACAAGAAATGTATATCTCTCAGAGAGCTTTGATTTGGTAGGTAGATCGTTATGTGAATCCACTTGTGCGAAAAGTTATGGCCATTTTACCGTCGGCTACTCCAAGAGAGAATATTTGCAAGCACACAACCAAAAGAAACATACCAAGACTTCGTCTTGGATTAGTAGTGCGGGAGGGAAAAAACCTAAATAAAATACGAATCAAAAAATATGAACAAAAAACCAAAACATGCTAGATCAGTGGTTTCACCAAATCTTAGCGCCCCCGCTCTGATACTAATTGTTGGATCGAGAAGCGTCGCTAGAGGGGGGTGAATAGCGATCGTAAATCTTTTCGACGTTTCGTTCGAGTAGATAATTAAATGAGTAAGAGCAGCAGAAAATAAAGAGACACGTTTATTTTTACTTGGTTCACAACCCAGCGGTTGCTACTCCAAGGCCCTATCGGTCCTAGACAGCGTACGGAGGGCAAAGCACTATAACGTCTCCTCCTCGTTGGAGGTAAGAGACAACGATCACAAAACCGCATGTATGAGGATGAGGCAACAAGACTACCTCACCTCGTTATGATTAAAACAAAGAATACAATAAAAATAATTACTTGCTATTGCTGCCGACGAAGGAGATTTGAACTTGTCGTCGCGTCGGCGTTATGACGGCGTTGGAGCGTTAGCGTTGTAGGAGCACTTGAGAATAAACTTGATTTCATTTGGAGTTGGAATTCTCCCCTCCTTTTATAGATTTTGGCCTCTGAATATGTCTCCTCTTTTTTGGAACAGATCACAAATTTGTATAATTTTTATCGCGAAGTGGCCGCGTCAAACCTTATCTGTTTTGACCTAGCGCAAAGGCTGATTCATCGCCATCAATCGACTGATGACTTCATCACCGATCGATGAGCATCACGATCGACCTAATGGCGTGATCGCCACCGGCCATTTCCCTACAGTAAGAGGTTAGCTCAGAAAATGATAAATGCGATGGTTTCTAACAGTCCGATCTCGACCTACACCTTCCACAGGAAGTCTTAGTTGGATCGCTGCCTACGGTCATCCCCGTAAAAAGGACACGACCTTACAATCTCTCACTCACACGAGCTTTCCTCAATACTTACCTTGTAGCTCTCGCTTCCGGCCTTCCACTCGATTCCTTCGGCTCCCTTTGAAGTGGTTGCGTCAAACCTTATCCATTTTGACCTAGCACAAAGGCTGATTCGTCGCCATCAGTCGACTGATGACTCCCATCAGTTGACTGCCCAATGGCCAGCAGTCGACTGTCAGCCTGGCCATTTCCCTGCAGCAAGAGGTTAGCTAAGAAAATGATAAATGCGACAGTTTCTAATCGTTCGATCTCAACCTACACCTTCCACAGAAAGTCATAGTCGGATTGCTGCCTACGGTCATCCCCGTAAAGAGGACATGACCTTACAATCTCTCACTCACATGAGCTTTCCCCAATACTTACCTTGTAGCTCTCGCTTCCGGCCTTCCACTCGATTGTTTCGGCTCCCTTTGAAGTCACTCGAGTGTCGCCCGACCACCACTGCTTCCTCCGGGTGTCGCTAGCCTACAGCTCCAGCTTTAGTATTTTTTTTGCACACTCGATTTAGCTCGTGAGATAACGATGTAAACTTAACTTTGTGTCTTTGCCATAATCAAAACACAGGTTCGATTATCTAGTGCCCCTGCACCAACAGTATCATCGGGATAGCTTCTCCAAGCTACAAGCCTCATCTTCGTAGGAGTCACTAGCCTTGTGTCGAAGAAAATGTGATCGAGAGAAGAT
This sequence comes from Wurfbainia villosa, assembly GCA_025175895.1. NCBI lineage: Eukaryota > Viridiplantae > Streptophyta > Magnoliopsida > Zingiberales > Zingiberaceae > Wurfbainia > Wurfbainia villosa. Next base: position 6,637,822 of record CM046009.1, read on the forward strand.
CCCAATCTGAATCAAAATTCGGATTCAAAAATGACTCCCCAAAACTCGCTTCTCCGGAAAGGTATTCGTCAATCGATTGACGAATCCATGCTCCTCCACCTATGAGGATTACTGGAGATCAAATCCCCGGCAAGGTAGCCACTGTCGGAGCTCCAAACGTCACCCAAATGATGCTCTGACAGGAAAGGAAACAAGCTGTCCAGAAAACTGGACAACTTGGTGGAGGAATAGCGCCGGCCCAAAGGAGGAAAGTCGGCTGCACCTTTGTCACCGGAGCCAAGGGATGCCACCAGAGGGTTGCCGGCAGTAGCAAGTGGCCGGCGGCAGCTGGTGGCATCGACGACAGTAGCCGCAAGAGGTGGCGGCGTGGAGCCTATGCGCGGTGGCAAGGAGAAGAGAGAGGGAGAGGAGAGGAGAAGTTTATTTCCCAAAATAAAACATAGGGCTCTCCAAAAACCTAACTGCGTTTTTATAGAGTCCGTGTTTCTTAACCATTAAGAAAACTTCTCCTTACAGTTATTGGTTCATAACCAAAACCCGTTAACCCGCTCTAATAACTTAAGTTAAAATAAATCGAACCGAGTTGGTCTCTTTTAAGTTAAAACGAACCGAACCAACTTTGGTTCATTCGTTTAAAACAAACCAAACCCCTTTGGTTTATTCTTCACCATTGGATTAGAACCAAACCAATTTGGTTCATCCATCATGTCTTCATAAGAAATGGCCCTTCCATTCTTCCATTGCGACTGAAACGATTTCATGCTCGCTCCTTGTTTGGTCCAACCAAATCTAGTTTCTCTCAATTTGAGAATCTCATTCTCAAGATCGTTTTAAATCCTTCGGATTACGCTCGTTGTGCGTGTGACCAAATAGGTTCTTGATTTATGTTAGCCGTCTATAATTAACCATTAATTATAGAATGATCATGAGTGGCACCTAGTAGTACATCATGATCCCCAATTAACCGAAAGATCAACGGTGGATCCAGAACTATTTCTGAAACCCTTTAGTAGCTACAATGAATCGTGCCCCATTCCCTTCACGCATCTTATACCCACTTGGTTCAGGACATGGTCTATAGTGTCAGTCCCCACTAGGTTGACTATGTTACACCTAGCCCGAGTATCATTTCCTTGTCCTACGGATTCTAGTTACTGCACATGTATCCAAGAGTACCTTACTCTAAACATGTAATGCTTTGGCCAAAGACTTTAGTAACAATCCGACGAGAGGCCATGGGTATACATCTCCTCGCAAGGAGTGGTGAATCCTTTATAGGCTATTCAAACACCTTCGGTGACTTCGACTTATACCCCAATCATCCCGGGTCCACATCTCTTCAGAGATGATTGCTTAAGATGTCAAAGCATAAGTCTCCATGACCAAGATGAATTGAATACTGCAAGTCAAAGGAACATCACACTAAGCTGCAGTAAGAACTTCATTCACTTATCCATATATGCAGAGAACCATATAAAGTCTTATAGCTGGTCACTCCAATGAACTAGTTACCATAACTAGCATCCACGATTAACTCCGGACATCACAATGTCTCCAGCCAGTGAGAATCAGCTGCTTGGATACACCAAGGAGTATACCTCATGCTAGTCTCGACAGAATTGATGGTGTACAAATCCATCAATTCATCGACTAGGGATAATTCCAATACATCACAATTACACATGTAGAGATACTCACTATTTGTGATCCAATCATAAATTCTCTCATGCTGTGAATCGTATCGTAGATATTCTGTAAATGAGTTTAAGATCTAATTAAATACATGAAAACATGTATACTCAAATTGTGAATCTTTATTTATCATATAAATGGGTCAAACATAAGGCGATTGCCTTAGGACACCTCTCATATATATTACTAAGAGCTTTTACATTTAGCACATTCACATAATGAAACCCAAATAGTCAACTTAACCACTTAATTCATCACTCATAGCTCCATCACCAATAGAATCTTCGATCACTCATTACCAACAATTCACAACAAGGAATTTAGAAACTGACCAACCCTAGATGAACACACAACTCATCCACAACCCAAATCCACCGTGCTGCCACTGCCCTTGTCTCACAAATCAGCATCAATGCTCCATTCAACACATCGATCCAAATAAAACACCCTGGACAACCCCCCATAATCACACAACAGTAATCGATCCAATAAAATGCACTGGATAGTAGAGAAAGTGGGGAAAAATGAGAGATATACAGGAAACTTCAACCTCACTAGCAACACTCCTCCCAACAACTCTATTTTCTGGAGAAGAATCTGTCGTTGCCCTAACTCCAAGGTTTTTGAGCTGTAAGAGAACGTGGAAAGCACTCAGAGGCGCATCTCATCCAAGATTGGGGGAAAAAGAACCATACCTCACCTCCGGCAAAGATCACAGCCTCCAATCAGATCACATTGCAGACGCCGCTAACCCAACCCCACTACTCTAGCTTGTCCATGGGCATCGACGAGTGATGGTCGGCTGGAGCAGCGACAGCGATAGCCGGCTTAAGGTGCGCATGCAGATGGGAAGTCGATTGGTGCGTCGCACGAAGATAGAGCATGGAGAAGAAGGCGATGGGTTGGGCTCGCTTGGGCGACAACGGTGAAGGGAAGGAGAAGGAAGATGGAGGCGTGAGAAAATAGGAGGGAGAAAAAGGCTATGCGTACTTGGAATCTAGAGAAAAGGGGAGAGCGGCGGTGGTGAAGAATGAAGGATTGGGTAAGAATGATAGATTAATGGAAACCTAGGTTTTGATATCTCATTTAGGTTAATTAAACCCATTAACTCCTCATATGGTAGTTTAAACAGGCTTTACCAAAGCCTATTTAATTTTGTTGGAGGATCGGTGGCCGGCTAGAGGGGGGTGAATAGACCTTGATGTGTACGATGGAAATTGCTTGCTCTTAATTGTCTATGATAAAGATTAGCACAGCGGAATATATGCTAATTAAGACAATTAAAACAAATACAAGAAGTTAAGAGAATGCAAACGCTAACGCAATTGTATAACGTGATTCATGGCCCTTGCCGCCAGTCCACGAACGATTCGTAAGGCGAATCACTCCCTCAATAATCCACTAGTCTCTCCTTCAAGGTGGAGGTAAACCTTTCTTACAACAATTACTCCCTCTTACAATAAGATTTAAATAAACACAAGGAAGAGGAGTTGAAAATGTGTTGGGCACTTGGGAGAAGTTTAGGAGTTAAGCATTACCCTCCCAAGAGCACCCAAGGCCTCTTCTTATAGGGAAGAGGCCATTCTTTCCATTGGGCAGCAAGGAGTCAACTGATTCAGCCATCAGTCGACTGTTGCTATAGTCGTTGCCTCACAATGACTTCATCCACGTTGCCTTCAAGCCAATGACTCCCACATCAGTAGACTGATGATCTCTATCAGTCGACTGATGGAGCCATCAATCGAGTGACCAAAGTGATCAGTCGACTCCAAAATCTTCTATGCCCGAATTCACCTCGATTAGTCAATTGTCATTCCTTAGTAGTCGATTGATGGTCGAGCAATCGACTATCAAACCCTAACAGTCAACTGTTGGGCCAGAAGAGCTTCAGTCGAACATCGATCGTGCATCAGTTGAGTGCCATCGACCCAGAGCAGTCGACTGATATCTATATCAGTCGACTGGTGTCGGGTCAAACCTCAAACAAACATTTGTTTGAGCATCCGATGGTCAGGTAAAAGCTTAACCCACTCGGTTGAGCATCTGACACTTCCATTCGTCAGGTAAAACCTCAAACTTATGTTTGAACATCCGACATATCCAAACGTCGGGTAAAACCTCAAACATAAGTTTGAGCATCCGACTTGTCGGGTAATACCTCAAACCTTAAGTTTGATCATCCGACGCTTCACTTAGCCATTCATCCAAGTTCACCTATGAGCTACCCCGTCCCGGGTTATAATCGCTCACTCTCATCTCCCTTGAAGTCCCTCACCGAAGCTCTCTTCGTTCGGCCACGTCCCTCGGATGCACCAAGCGCACGGCTTCACAATGACATCCTTCGCGTCTTGCTCTGAAGTCTGCTTCCTTGCCTTCTCCAATGCTCCTCATCCAGTGGTCCCTCGGATGCACCAAGCGCACGACTTCCGCAATGTCATCCTTCACTGACTTAAAGACCTGAGCCATGAGATGATAAACTCACCAATGCTTTCATCAAGCCAACACATTTGTTAATTACTAAGTCCTGTATGACTTCAACACACATATCAAATCAACATAACAACCTAACTTAAACCCTTTTCCACACACATCAAAACCAAACCATACATGGGTTGATTACCCTAACAATCTCCCCCTTTTTGTTGTGTGGCAATCCGTTTAAGTTAGGTAAAACATTAACAAATACATAAGGTAGGAAAGCATGTAAAATAACATGATTGCCAAACACTCCCCCTAAATACATGCAACTCCCCCTTAACACATGCTAATTCTCTCCCCCTAGCATGATTAACTTAAAATCTACATTTCTCCCCCTTTGACACCATCAAAAACATTTAACATATGTTATACAAGCATGACATCAAGTCTAAGGAGAGAAAAATACCAAAAACTTCTAAAAACTACACAAAGTAGGATACTGTGCTCGTGCAAAGTCCATCAGTCGACTAGTTCAGACTACCAGTCGACTAGCACTTGATTTCCAGTTTTTTTTTATTTTTGGACCGAAATTCATAAATGCATTAAAAATCTATAAAATTCAAAAAAATCATGAAATTTGGGGAACATATTTCTGATAAGTTCCTTTATCAATGAAAATTGATTTTTCTTGAAAATGTAATCAAATTTCGAAAGTTTGGCAAAAACTCAATGATGTTTAAAATCACTAAAGTTTTTATCAATTTGAAATCCTAGTTTTGCCTTGAAATGACATAAAACATGAACTCACAGTTTATAAAACATGAAATGGTTTTAAAATATTTAAAATATTCAACTATGATCTATGGGGCAATATGTCCATTGATTAAACATTTGCTTTCCCCATAGTTGGTCTATGATTACTCTATCATGATACCTATAATGACTCATCAAAAATGTCATAAGCATAAGTGAGTCATTGTATCATCCTAACATGTCACCCATTCCTATGTTCTCAATCAAGTTAGCCTTATTGTGAGTGTGAGATGTACCTAAGGTATTATACTTAATCATCAATTTTCATGCAATTTCTATCAAAGTATTACTCAATAATGATCATAAAGCAAGCATTATCATGAGTCACACATTATGATCATAATACAAGTATAACATTCAATTCATAAATCATGATCATTCATCAAGTATAAAATCAAGTACAAATCATGATTTAAGCATTATTACCCAAAACATTCACCATGCTCATAAATCAAATACCATCATACTAACACCCTCATCATCCTAAGTCAACCATTTAGCATGATATAAATAAAGTTCACTTATGGTTGACTATCCTAGATTTTTCTAACTCTTAAGGATGAACTTGGGAACCCAATACAAATTCTTTCTAATAGGGTTCACTAAGTATTCCTTTGTGATCCATTTCCTAGCTATCATTGTAGTTTTAGCTTGACCCCTAGCAATTAGGCAATTGTAGGCCTTTTCATTCTTGGTTCCCTTATAACATAGGCCTTTCTTGTTAAAGCCTGCCCTTTGGCTCCCAATAATCATGTTTAGGGTATTTGAGCCAATTGTAAATTTTTCTAGGGACTTAGTGAGGAATTCTACCTTTTCCCTTAAAGTTCTATTTTCATCTACTAAGCATGCATCATTAACACTAGAAGAAATATCATTAACATGTGAACATGCATTTTTCAATTTTTCTTCTAGTTTTTGGATTTGATCAAGCATGCTTTTGTTATTCCTTTTAGCCCTAAATAAATCACTAGTTAGGCTAGTTATCATTGAAATAACATCTTGGGAGGGTAGTTTATTTACCTCACTTACCTAATCCCCTTCCGATGATGATGATGATGAGGCTTCCCCTTCACTTGAGCTCTCCTCACTTGAGCTTGTTTCTTCTTTTTCCGAGGAGGTGGAGTCCAAGTCATTTATCGCCATTAGTGCAAGGCTTGTGAAGGCTCCTTCTTCTTTCGATGATGATGATGGATCATCCCACGTCACCGCTTTAAGGTTGTGGACTTTTGTCTTCTCTTTTTCTTTTGACTTCTTTTCCTCCTTTTTCTTGCCTTCATTCTTCTTATCATGTTTCTTCTTTTCATCCTTGCTCTTGTTGAATAAGGGGCACTCATCTCTCATTTGTCCCTCTCCTTGGCAATTATAGCATATCACCTTCCTTCTTAGCCTTTTCCTATCATGAGACTTGTTAAATTTAAAATTCTTTAATGCACGTCTCACCTTCCTCACCATATAAGCTTCTTCATTGCTATTCATGGAGGAGGAGGAGGATTCTTCATCAGATGAGGAAGATGGAGTCTTCTTCTTCTTCTTCCCTTTGTCGGCTATGAGTGCTAATCCCCTTGATGGCTTGATTGGTTCTTCAATTATGCCTTCAAGCCTAGTCTCATGCAATTCCATGGTGGAGAAAAATTCTTCTAGAGTACTTACCTCTAGATTCTTTGAACTATAGAAAGAGTCCACCATGGAGCTCGATTTGGATGACCGAGGGAAGGCATCTATGGCTTTCATTATCATGTCCCAGTTGGAGAGTTTTTCACCTATACTTGATAAACCATTAATAATTTCTTTAAAACACGAATGTAAAGATAACACCTTCTCCCCTTTATCGAGTTTGATGTTGTTCATAAAGCTCCACTAGCTTCTCCCACATCTCCTTGACACTAGCACACTCCCCAATTCAATTGATTTCTTGTTGAGGGAGCATGTTGTATATATGATGTTTGGCCTTTGAGTTCGCAAGGTGCTCCTCTTGTTTCTCCTTTGTCCATCTCGATTTTTCTATTGGTTCAGCCTCTTCATCCCTAGGCATCTCAAAACTGGCATCCATAATAAGCATTATATCAAAGTCGGTTTCGAAAAATACCTCTATTCTCTTCTTTCACCAAGAGAAATCGCACTCGAACTTGGGTGGATGAATGTTGGAGTTGCCCATCTTGTCGTGCTTGTGTTGGCGATTAGTCTACGTCAAGCTCTTCACTCTGATACCATTTGTTGGAGGATCGGTGGCTGGCTAGAGGGGGTGAATAGCCCTTGATGTGTACGATGGAAATTGCTCGCTCTTAATTGTCTACAATAAATATTAGCGCAGCAGAATATATGCTAATTAAGACAATTAAAACAAATACAAGAAGTTAAGAGAATTGAAATTGATTAAAGATAGTCAACCTTGGGTTAGATTCGGATTTAACCTTTAGATCGTTAAGTAACTTTTCAAGAAACTGGCTTATAGGTCGTGGCGAGGCATAGAGGTCTTCTTTGATTGGAACAACGACCACTTCCTTAGACAAAGTCAAATTCAAGAAAATATCACTTAAGTCACTTAGGGTTACTTCCTGGTCTAACTAGTTTAGGATACGACGAGGTAGCTTCAGCTAGTTCCACTCGATCAAGTGCACCAAGCTAGATACGCCTTATCTTGCTCGAATACACGAGACTTTGTTTCCCTAACGTACTATCATCTCGCCGCGTCCTCATACTATGTTGTCAAGAATTGACTAACTATTTTCCCTATCTAGCCATTCTAAAAATAAAATAAAATAACTAATCATGCAATGGTTTTGCTAAGTAAGCGGGTATACTATTTTAGTGTTAGCTCCCCCTGGACCATTGAACCAATATGGTCTATCCACAAAGTGGCCTTGATCCTGGGGAATCCAATACTTATTATCCCTTATATGTGAGTTCAATAAAACCTTTGGGACCCATTCTTGGACTCTTTGATGACTACGATTCACAATAGATATGTAAGATCTATTCGTAGTCGTTGACGTAAATCCAAGTCCAGCTTTGTTGTACACGGCTCTTTGGGTTCCAAGTAGCCGATTAAGATTCTTAGATCCCAACGTGAACCTTTCCAACCTAGCCTCGACCTCTTGAACTTGTCCTTTCAAGAGAGAATTCTCCTTCTCAAGTTTTTTCAACATTAGTTGAGTTTTCCTCTTGAACTTGACTAGTTGAAGAGGTTAGAGTAGCCTCTTGCTTGAGGGTTTCAACCTCCTCAAGTAACGACTCAACCCTAGACTCGAGCTTAGTCAATTTCCTATTTAGCAACTTAATTGCATGATATAAATTTGCAATTAATGAACGACTTACCTTAATCTTTTCTTTTGATCTGGCTTTGAGTCTTGTCTCGAATTCATCCTCAGAGTCAGAGTTGGATTCATATTTGGCTTCAGACTCAGACTCAGACTCTACCAGCTTTGCCATGAATGCTAAGTCATCGTCTTGATCTTTATTTGCCCAAGTTGCATGAAAAGCCTTCTTTGCTACCTTTTGCTTTGGTTTGAATTGCCCCTTCCTTTTGTTCTTCGATTGCCCCCTTTCTTTCCAAATTATTCTCCGCACCATATTCACTATCGCAACCTCCTCTTCCGATTCAGACTCGGTTTCATCCTCGGGTTCGGATCCTTCTTCTTGCTCAGGAGGTGGCTTGCTATTCTCTTTTCTTCTTTAACCTACAAGCAATGCAATACCTCTTTCAACCTGAATCACGTTAGTTTGTTCATGATGTTCGAATTTGGAAAAGAGCTCATCTAATCTAATCTTAGAAAGGTCCTTAGAAACCTTGTAGGCATCAACCATGGATGCCCACAAGGTGGTCCTAGGAAAAGCATTAAGAGCATACCTTATTATATCCCGATTGTCTACCTTTTGTCCGATGGCATATAGACCGTTCAAGATGTCTTGGATCCACGCATGGAGTTGTGAAGTGGTCTCGTGATCCTGCATCTTTAGATTATACAATTTATTTAAAAGTAAATCTCTTTTACATACATTAGCATCGGACGTTCCTTCGTGTAGATCAATTAATTTGTTCTAGAGGTCTTTGGCGCTAATGAATGGTCCAATTTAGTTGAGCTCCTCCTTGGACAAACTGCATTGCAACATTTGGGTTACTTTTGTATCGGCTTCGATTTGTCTCTTGGTTGCATTGGTCCACTTGTCGAAATTCGAGGGCACCCCTTGATCATTAGTGGGTAGAGCAAAGCCGGTTTGGATTATTATCTAAGTCTCAACTTGTGTTTTCAAGAAACACTCCATCTGACCTTTCTGATAATGAAAATCAATTCAGTTAAAGAACGGAGGTCAGGTGGTGCTATACCCCTCAATGTGAGTCATTAAATATCTTGAAAAACACGAATAAAATCCAAAAGGAATTTCAGGACTTGGTCTTGGATTAGTAATGTGGGAAATAATAATAAATAAATAAAACAAATAAAAAATTATGAAACTAAACAAAAACTAGAAACTTACAACCTTCGATGTCCCCGAAAGGGTACTAAATGTTGGGTTTTGGGGATGAAGATAGCTTGTTACAAGGGTAAACCCTCATAAGAACGTAGATCTCTCAGAGAGCTTCGATTTGGTAGGTAGCATGTTTCGTGGGTCCACTTGTACGAAAAGTTATGGCCGTTTTACCGTCGGCTACTCCAAAAGCGAATACTTTCAAACATACAACCAAAAGAAGAGTACCAAGACTTCGCCTTTGATTAGTAGTATGGGAAAAAAACCCTAAAAAAACACGAATCGAAAAATACAAAAAGAAAGCCAAAAAGTTTTGATTTTGGTTTCACCAAATCTTAGAGCCCCCGCTCTGATACCAATTGTTGGATCGAAAGCGTCGCTAGAGAGGGGTGAATAGCGAGCGTAAAACTTTTTATTCGTTCGTTCGATAAGAGCAAGCACAGCGAAAAAATAATAGAACAAAAAATAAATAGACACTTTATTTTTACTTGGTTCACAACCTAGCGGTTGTTACTCCAAGGCTCTGTAATCCTTGACCGCGAACGAAAGGGCAATCCACTATAAAGTCTCCTCCTCGTTGGAGTTAAAAGACAACGATCACAAAAACAAAAGCACGAGGATGAGGCAACAAGCCTACCTCACCTCGTTATGATTAAAATAATGAATACAATAAACACAAATAATACTTGCTGCCGATGAAGAAATTATGAACTTGGTGTTGCGTCGGCGTTACGACGTTTAGAGCTTTGGCATTACAGGAGCACTTTGAGAGCAAGATTATTTTTGTTTGGGTTGGAGTCCTCCCCTCCTTTTATATATTTTTGCATTAGAATAAGTCCTGATAGAAATCCTCAACTTATGGAGTTGATCACGAGTGGCTCCTTATCTTATCGCGAAGTGACCTCATCAAACATTATCCGTTTTAACCTAGCGCAAAAAGTTGATTCGTCACCATCAGTCGACTGATGCCTTCCATCAGTCGACTGATCTTCATCAGTCGACTGCCCAATGACCAGCAGTCAACTGACAGCCTGGCCACTTCCCTGCAGCAAGAGGTTAGCACGAAAAATGGTAAATATGATGGTTCATTACCGTCCAATCTCGACCTAGACCTTCCACTGGAAGTCTTAGTCGGATCGCCACCTACGGTCATCCCCGTACAGAGGACATGACCTTACCATCTCTCTTCACACTCGTTCTTACCTCTGCTCTTTTATGACCTATCGCTTTGCTTTCGGTCTTCCACCTAGGTTCTTCGACTCCCACGAAGTTCCCTCGGTGTCGCCCGACCACCACGGTTTTCCGACTCAGGATTCTCTGGGTATCGCTGACCTTCAGCTTAGCTTAACCATTTCTTGCACACTTAATTCAGCTCATAAGATAACAATATGACCTTAACTTTGGATCTTTGCCATAATCAAAACCGAGGTTCGATTATCTAGTGCCCCTACACCAACACTTTTGTGTGCAGGATAGCATTTCATGGGGAAAATGGGCGCTTTTGGAGCAAAAAGGAGACATTTGGCAGCTGGACACAAAGTGGGACACGGCCTGGGTGTGTGGCTACACACAACCGTGTCCAAGGTTCAAAAATGGCTGTCACAGTCTTACACACTGCCTGGCCGTGTGTTTTCACATGGTCGTGTGGCGGCCAGGCAACTTGACGTGACCAGGGTTTTTTCCTGATTTCACAAAGATCTGTCATGATGTCTATATAAGGAAAGCTACGCCCAAACCCTAGGGGGAGGCAGGATAGGCAGGACGACACTCCAAAGCCCTAAAAAGCTTCGAGAACTCGCATCAGGGAGGAAGAGAGCCGCTCAAGGATCAAGTTCTGCACCACAATGCCATACGGAAGAGCTGCATTTACATTGTAATTCATATTTATTACACATTTATCATTATATTCATGAATTCCATAATGTTTTGTGATTCTCTTCTCGTATTCATGGAGTAGATTCTTCGATTATAGGATTAGGGAGTAGTTTGTGTTGAGTAGAACATTGTTATTTCAAATATGTTTCCATTCTTGAAATCATATTTGCAGTTGAATGATTGTTTAGATCTATAGCTTTGCATTTTGGTTTTCTATCTTATGTACATAGACGATATGAGGGGTGACAATCCTCGTATCTAAGATTTAGGGGATACTAGGAGGAACCTAGAGGTTGGCCTCATCACCTGCAATTGTGGATAGAAGGATGCGATAGAGTCAGTAATGTATCTTATTTTTGGCTCGTCGCAGGGATCGGTTCGGTATCCTTGTACCATAGTGTATGATGTCCTTTCCACAAAACCCTAACTAGAAAATTTGGATACATTTAATTGATAGCATGTTCTACAACAAACAAATGAAACTGAAGTCCTAGAATCCATCCAAATCCTCGTAGCAACCCTTCTCTTCTTCTGTGTGACACCATACTAAGTTTGGACCGCCGATGACCTCTCATTTATCAACCCTAGGATTACCAATCCGAACAACAACACATCCACTGGACAAACCGATACTCAAAATCTCAGTCCCAGTGGGATTGATATTCTTTATTACTTGATGGCATCTGTGCACTTGCGAGCAAGAGCATGAGCGTGCGCTTTGAGTCCTCGACGGTCTCCGTCGCGAGATTTGAAGTCGCGTTCGTGTGCATCATGTTTTTGGCGCCATTACTGGGGACTGATTGATTCGATACTGAATCAAGAAGTGGATAGTTGGATGAGACTTAGGATTAGATTTATTTACTTGCTTTACTTTCTTTTATTTTTACTTTTATTTTATTTACTTCAGTTTTAGATTTTACATATCTAGATTTAATTTTTATTTTAGCAATAGTTCTACATTTTTTTATTTTCTCCTCGATTTAGTAAGCTAGATTAGTATATTTCTTATTTCTAAACCTTAGGTAAATACTCCTAATTTTGTGGCTCGGTTCTTCGTATGCTTAGATGCCTAGGATCGGAAGACCTAATTTCGATCGATCTAGAAATCGAACGAACCTATCATCATCGGAGAGCTGAACAAAAGAGGATGGAGGACCAAGTTGCATCTGAAGTGAATATAGGTAGCCGACCTTTGTGAGATTACGCAACCCCTAACACTAGAGGATTTATGTCGAGTATAGTTGGACCATCCATTTCAGCAAACAACTTTGAGCTGAAACTGGCGCTCATACACATGGTTCAACATAGTCAATTTAGGAGAGCTGCGATTGAAGACTTGAACCAGTACCTGGAGTCATTCTTAGAAATTTGCTCGACGATGAAGATAAATGGAGTCTCTGTAGATGTCATCCGCCTGAGCCTATTCCCATTCTCATTGTGGGATAAGGCTAAGGCATGACTTCACTCCCAGCCTTCGGGAAGCATTACTACATAGGAGCAATGTGAGTAGAAGTTCTTGAACAAATACTTTCCACCACGCAAGACTGCTCACATGCGCCATGTAATCACAAGCTTCCGTCAGAAGGAGGGGGAGTCCCTATTTGAAGCTTGGGATCGCTACAAGGGGCTACTTTCCCAATGCCCCCACCATGGACTGGAAAGGTAGCTGGTGATCCACATCTTCTATAATGGTATCACATATGCCACAAAGATGTCCCTCGATTCTGCCGCAGGAGGAGCACTTATGAACAAGACTATCGAGGAAGTAGAGGAGTTGATAGACGAGGTGGCCTAGAACCACCATCAATGGGCTTCCGAACATAGTCACCCAGCTCCTGTCGCGGGACGATATGTTGTCAACTCAGTGGACAACCTAACAGTGAGGATGGATGAGCTTAGCAGATGGTTTGACTCTTTAAATCCTGCATCTTCATATGCGGCCATTGACTTTGGAGAAGGAGCGGCAACGTATCGAGAGGACTACTATGAAAGGGTAGGGTGGCTTAGAAGAGCAGATTGAGCATGTCGATGCGGTTGGGGACTATAATCAAAGGCTCAATAATCCATACTCCAGTACTTACAACCCCAGATGGAAGAACTACTCAAACTTTTCCTATCAGAATAACTCGGAAAACATCCAACCATCAGGAGGGTATGGGCGGCAGCAGGGCAATGGACAGCAGCAACCACAGAAGTCTAGGTTATAATTGATGATGGAAGACTTCATTGCTACCCAAAAAAAGGCCAATGAAGAGTTTTGTCGCCAACATCAAAAAATAGAGGAGTCACTCAAAGACTTGAAGGCCACTATTGACGGTCTTGCAAGTCACACAAGGATATTAGAGACACAGGTGGCCCAGATATCCCTAACCGTGTCACAACCTATGGAGAGCTCTCCAGAATTACACGAGCCAAGTAAAGTTAAGGAAGAAGGAGTGTGCAGCAAGAGAGTAGCACAAAGTAATAGATTTGCCATGGGGTGTGCAGCCATGATTTCCACCCTACCTGACCAAGCCAAAATTAAGGACAAGATTCCACCCCAGCTTGAGGACCCTAATGAATTTGTTATCCCCTGCTCGATTTATAGGGAAAGCTTCGATGAAGTACTATGCGACTTAGGGTCATCAGTAAGTGTGATGTCCTATGCATACTACTTAAAGATGGGACTGAATGGGCTTCAACTAGTGAATCTTGGTATTCGTATGGGGGATGACTCAGTCAAGGAACCCGTCGGCATGCTAGCACATGTGCTTGTGGTCGTTGAGAACTTCATGATATATATGGATTTTATTATACTCGACACAGGACCAGATCCCCAGAATCCCATCATCTTGGGAAGGCTCTTTCTGGCGATTGCGAGGGCGTTCATAGACGTAAAAGCGCAAAAGATCTCATTGGAGGTAACGAGGAGATCATACTCTTCAATCTGTAAGAGTGTAGAACTCCCTTCCTAGACAGCTTCATTTTCAGCAGGGTAAATCCAAGCCCACTGGATGGAAATCCCGAGACAGATGAATGGAGGTTTATAGAACCTCCGTAGCCAAGTTGATAATGGAGTGGGGTCGAGCTAAAAAACCTTAAACAAAGTGCTTCTTGAGAGGCAACTCAAGTTTAGTATTTTTAGGTTTTCTTTTTATTGTATTGCATTCATTTGGTTAGTTTGAACTTTGATTTCCATTTCGTTTAGCATTAGGACCAAAATGAACTTGCTAGGTAAAAATAAAAATCAATTTTAGCTTACATGGCAAAGCGTGTGAGAGAATTCGGACCCTTGTGCATGATAGGAGAAAAATGCGGGGGCACACCGCCATGTGTTTTCACATGGCCGTGTCTCTTCCACCAGCGACGCACATGGTCTGGTCGTGTGTTTTCACACGGTCATGTCACGCGAGGTTAAGTAGAGCATGCCGTGCATTTTCACACCAAATGCATCGTGTGTTTTGATTTATATTACCCTAGCCATGTGGATCCTTCTTCCCCACCACCTAGAAGCCCTTCCAAACTTCAAGGAAGCTCAAAAGGAGCAAGGATGAAGAGAACCAAGCCAGGGACATCTTGATTTGGTGCTTTGGAGCGAAGGACAAGGAGAATGGACGCCCCTCAAGCTCCGGAGGAAGGTAACACTTTTCCAACCCTTCTCTTTCGCAATAATGAGTATAGGGAAACATTTGATATGCTCTCTACTAGAAAAATCACTGCTACTAGGTACCTTGATGATGATCTCTTAGAATCCCTAGGTTTGCTTTGTGATATTCAAGCCCTATTTGAAAAAAATGGGGTGGGGAAAGATAGTGGGGATAAGACACCTAACCTACCCTAGGATAGTTTTAGAGTTTTTAAGTTCTTTATAAACGGAAGTTTTAACGGGTAGAGAGAGCGAGGAGGGTAGGATTACCAGTAGACTATTTAACATTGAACATGAATGGACACTACACCAATGAAACACATGCTTTGACTTGCCTAGTGGGGAAGAGAGAAGAACCCCTATCGGGTTCAACTCTCGAATCTTTTGTATTGAATTGATAGGAGAGTATGCATACAACCCTTCTAGGGTCAAAGCATCGCACCTCCAAAATCTCATTTTCTGGTACCTACACCGAATCATGGCAAGTATTATTTTTGGTCGTGGGGAGAGTGACGGTCTAGTGTGAGCTAGTGAGCTGCTTTGCTTGTAGGACATGCTACAAGAAAGGAGTAACATTGATGTAAGGTCCCATTTCATTAGACACTTAGTGAAAATGGGCAAAGCAGCGAGAGGAGAGATTAATGTGGGGGGCCTACTTACCCACATTTGCCATAGGATGGGGTACGACTACACCATGCTAGATAGCATCCTTGTGCTTTGTAAGAAAAAACCTAATGGCCCTTAGGCTCCGCGACCCCGATCATACCACTATCACCACACACGCCAACTGGCGCTTAGACCTTATAGTGGAGTCCCCGCCATATGAGGGATCATCCACATCGACACCCATCTCTCCCCCTTTACATCACTCTCCTTCCAGTCCACGCATGTATAGGAGCCCTCCTAGTCCACGTCGACATGAGCCTTCACCTGCACTGCCACCTTTTTCTACTTTTGAGCAGGATGTAGGTACATCTGCCTATGATTTTTTGGAGTTCTGATCGTGTCTTGACGACATATATGTCGAGCAATAGAGACAGAGGCAGCAATGGAAGGAGCAGAGCACCTACACGTAGACAAAGTTTTAGGGCTTCCGAGAGCACTTCCAACGAGCTAAGGAGTTCTATGACAAGACTAGCATCTACTTCCAAGAGGAGGCTACCCATCTCCTTGAGAAAGCCACCTACCGCTAGGAGATGCTGCAACACATATGTGCCCAGCAGGCGCAGTGGACTAGGGAGGAGGAGCACCGAGCAACCACTGTATCCACCAGCTCTAAGATCGACCACATGTACATGTGGCATCAACGGCTCAACAGCAGGTTCTCCTAGGACCCCGAGATGCCTAGGCTGCTAGACTTTCCACCTCGTCCACCATACTAGAGTTATGCTTCACTTAAGTCTGGGGGGGCCAAATTTTGATTTATTTTGTTTCTAGTAGTAGTTTCTTTCCTGTCATTTGCATTTATTTTAGTAGCATTCATTTGTTCATACATAGGGTTTTTAGTTTCGTCAATACTTAATTTTTGCTATCTTTAAGCTACCTCAGTAGTATTTTTAGAGTTTTCTTTTATGAGTTGTTTCCATGGGTAGCTTAACTTTATTTACCTTGTGGTATTTTATTTTATTTCCTCTAATGAATGTTCTAGTCTTACACTGGTTGGATTTTATTTTACACATACACATGACGAACTTTCTGAAAGGGAGAATCTAGTACATACCTAGTTATGATTCATCTCAATAGTCTAGTGCTTTGGAATCCACAGGTAACCCTAGATTTAGCAATTTAGTTACTAGAAATGCTCGGATTGTGTAAGCCCATTCAGAAAAATCAAAATCCTAGTGAGCTAAAAAATAAAAGAAAAGAAAAAAAAAGAGAGAGAAAAAGAAATGAAAAAGAGAAGAAAGAAGAAAAAGAGATTATGAGGGATAAAAAATAGTTGTCGTGGATGGAAATGGTTAGGTGCCCCTTTAAGACCGAGTTAGGTTATTGGGGAAACACCTACCAATTTCTCTCAATACCGAGCACGCCTTTGAGACATTGTGTTAGATCTAGGGAACGACCCTCGCTTTGGGCAGGTAAGTGCCTAAGAGCCGGAGACCTTAGGAAAGTTATAGGATGATGACTTAACTCACCATGGAACGAGTGTCCCCCTAAGAAGATTCGCTTAGCATGAGCACAAGGAGCTAACTTAGTGAATTTCTAGAACATATCTATTTTGTTTTGATTGCAAATACCACTTCATAAATCTAGTTAATATGCTAAGTACGGAACAATACCTTTTTAAAATTTCATGGCACTAAGATTTGCTTGAGGACAAGCAAAGATTTAAGTCTAGGAGAATTGATGTGAGAAAAACATATAAGGTTTTAGGAGTAATTTTTTCTCACATCTCATTTAGTTTTATATTTGTTTCATGCATATTCTACTTTATTTTTCATGCATTTTATATTTTCTGGTTCGGAGATCTGCTCTTTGTGTTGGGATGTATACTGAAAAGTCTATCTTTTGTATGAACATCTTTATTTTTGAAATAAGAATCACATGATCATTTTTTGCATATTTTTATGGTATGAATATTGTCTAATACATTACATTGTAGATAACATGGTGTGTTTTGTCACACGGGAGATCATGTTATCGGCTCCATGTAAAGTATAAGTGTAGGCTCACAACCAAGATGGCTTTGGACAAACCATTGGTATGGTTGTAGTGTGATTTGGTATTGGTTTGTCTTGACCATAAAATCACACTAGTACACTTTGTGTGTATTGGGCAGGACCGACTTAGAGGTGATTTGATTCATTGCTGACTACATAATCGAATCGGACCTCAGATATTATATTGTATATGCTCTTAATCCCGATATAATAACGGGCACATATACTTAGTATTCGTTTCTTTGATTTACTAATGGGCGAGATTTATAGATTAAATCGATAGGCTCGGTAAGTTGGGAAATGATATTATTTATATGGTATGCTGTTGTTTATAGGAGGAAACCGTGTCCTATATATTAGGATGATGATGTCCCCTTGAGGAGCTCATAACGTTCATCATGTAAACCCTGCAGGTGGACTTGGTCCGGCATGATGAAAAGGTTGAGTGGTACTACTCATGGAGTTAGATGTTGATTAATTAATGGTCAGTAAATTAGTTAATCGACGGACATTTGAGATCTTAAATACGGGGAGAAAATGTACATATAATATATGGAGCCCATATTAATTTATGGGGGTTGGTGAGGTAGATCAATGATAATCCTTTAGTGGATTAGATTATCATTAATGGATCGGACTTTATGTGGGCTTGATCCATTGGGTGGCCAAGATCCAACTCCTCATGGTCCCTATTATAGCCTATTAATACCTCATGAAGCATAGATCCAATGGATGGAAACAAAACTCTTGATCCAAAGGTAGAGATTAAATCTCTAGATCCGATGGTTAAGATTAAATCCCTAGAACCAATGGTGGAGATTAAAACAAGGCTTATCCCTAACTCTATAAAAGGAGAGGCTAGGGTTGGCGTGGAGAAGAATTAAGAAGCAAGGGAGGCTTGGAGTTGGCGGCACCAAATAAGGAAACTTATTCCTTATCTTCTTCTTCGTTAAGGTGGTCGGCGTCCATACAGCCCTTTCCAGCCCTTGGCCGGCGTCCAAACCACTTCAATCCCTTCTCTTTGGCCGGTGGAAACATAGCTTAAGGTCTTCCCTTGGATCTTTTGGCCGGTATTAATCTTTCTCACCCTTTTCCTTGTTGGCCGGTGGCAAGCAACTTGCTTGTTGCTTGTTGGTTGACTAAAAGAAGGATAAGAGACTTGTTTCTATTCTTCCTCTTGCTCGGAACGAGCAAGGAAGGAAGATTGGTGATCTAGGAGCTTCAACTTTTGGTAGATCGTCGCCCACACGACGTCTGAAAGGAGGAAGGTCATACAATAGAAGATCGAGAGGTATATCACTTATCTATCTTCATGTGTAACATGTTTATATTTGTTTTTCAATTATAAGAATGTTATATTCTGTTTTGTGGCTAATATAACATGGACCCCGAACATAAACACAAAAGTCAGCGATCTGTACATTGTCTATTCCGCGGTTATTCGTAAAATAGAGGTTGGTCGCTTGAACAATAAGTTTGTTCAAGAGACTACTCTAATCGAATAGCATGACGATGACAAGGTTGCTTGGGCAATCCCTCTTGTCAAGGATAAATTTTTTTTTATCCGGGGATGTAGAAGGGATCGCCATGAACAAGCAACCGAGTTGAAGTGGGATTCGAAGTTTCCTACCTTCACTTTGTACTTTTGTGTGCAGGATAGCATTCCATGGGGGAAATGGGCACTTTTAGAGCAAAAAGGAGTCATTTGGCAGCTGGACACAGAGTGGGACACGGCCTAGGCATGTGGCTACACACGGTCGTGTCCAGGGTTCGAAAATGGCCCCCAGAGGCTTACACATGGCCTGGCCGTGTGTTTTCACATGGCCAGGCAACTTGACGCGACCAGGGTTTTTTCCAGATTTCGCGAGGATCCAGCATGATGTCTATATAAGTAAAGCTATGCCCAAACCCAAGGTGGAGGCAGGACGACCGGGACGACACTCCGAAGCTCTAAAAAGCTTCAGAAACTCGCACCGGAGAGGAAGAGAGCAACTTGCGGATCAAGTTCTGCACCACAACGGCAGAGGGATGAGCTGCATTTACATTGTAGTTCATATTTCTTGCATGTTTATCATTGTATTGATAAATTCTATAATGTTTTGTGATTCACTTCTTGTATTCATGGAGTAGATTCTATGATTCTAGGATTAGGGAGTAGTTTGTGTTAAGTAGAACATTGTTATTTCAAATATGTTTCCGTTCTTGAAATCGTATTTGCAGTTGAATGATTGTTTAGATCTATAGCTTTGCATTTTGGTTTTCTATCTTCTGTGCATAGACGATACGAGGGGTGGCAATCCTCGTATATAAGATTTAGGGGATATTAGGAGGAACCTAGAGGTTGGCCTCATCACCTGCAACTGTGGATAGAAGGATGAGATAAATTCGGTAATGTGTCTCGTTTTTGGCTCGTCACAGGGATCGATTCGGCATCCTCGTACCATAGTGTATGATGTCCTTTCCACAAAACACTAGTTAGAAAATCTGGATACATTCAATTGATAGCATGTTCTACAACACACAAACGAAACTGAAGTCCTAGAATCCATCCAAATCCTCATAGCAACCCTTCTCTTCTTTCGTGTGACACCGTACTGAGTTCGGACCACCGATGACCTCTCATTCGTGAACCCTAGGATTACTAATCCGAACAACAACACATCCACTGGACAAATCGATACTCAAAATCTCAGTCCCTTTGGGATCGATATTCTTTATTACTTGATGACATCCGTGCATTTGCGGCCATTGAGCGCGAGCGTGCACTTCGAGTCCTCGACGGTCTCGGTCGTGAGATTTCAGGTTGTGTTTGCGTGCATCACCGGTCAACATGACCTACTAGGACTTTCCATACTTTGCCTAGTATTCGGTTTGTCTAACATACTAGGACTTCCTGTTAAACCTGCACACTTAACACGTATATCAAACCACAGATAATTCCTAACTTTAACTCTGGTTCATACATCAAAACTAAGGAGTGGTGCTTTCTGCACCAACAATCTTCCCCTTTTTGATGTATGACAACACATCAGTTAAAGTTAGGAGAATCAATTTGTAATATTCAAATTTAACATATATCATGAATGCATTGAGCTAAAATTGTATAAAGTTTCAATTCATGAGATGCTCATATGCATGAAAAACTTTCTTACTTTAAATTTCTCTAACTTTAAACCTTCTCTCTCTCCCCCTTTGGCATACATCAAAAGAATTATTAACCACCAAATGACATAATATAAAGATGAGTTTCAAAGCTTTTCAAACATAAGGAATAAAGGTTATAACACAGGCTTCATGAGTATTTCAAAAATGCCTAAGCTTTATAAATTTAAAAACACTTAATCTTTCAAAAGACTTAGGTTTTTCAAAATCAGCAAAATATAAAAACCATATATAGAAACTTTCTCTTCTTAATTCAGTGTTTTCTGAAAACTCTATTTTCGAAAATTATTTATCAATACTCCCCCTAAATTCATGCAATAATATTTTCCTTAAAAATAAGATCTCCCCCATTATCTATGAGTTTCAGAATGAGTTTTATCAAAATTTTCAAAAGTACTTAACCTTTACAAAAGATTAAAATTTTTAAATCAAACTTTTAACATTTTTAAAATTTAAACAAATTTATGAAAATATTCAAAAGTCAAAATTTTCAAAACTCTAAATATTTCAATCTTCAAAACTCCCTCTCAATAAAAATATTTTAAAATTTTAAAATGAAACCCAAAGTTTTCAAAATTTTTAACATTTGTTCTAAAATTAAGTTAAGATACTACAAATGAGAAAAAAGTCCAAGCATGAATTCCTAAACATTATTTTTATACTTAAAATACACATCTAAAAATTGTCCTTAAAGTAAATTTTCAATTCTTTAGTAGCTCAAGTGATATAGAATTATCATCAAGCTTTGAATTAGAGTTAGTCACTGAAGTGATTGATTTGCTTTTAAAACCCCATGTTAGTTCATGTCGATGCACTGAATCTACATCTGGAACTTGGGGTGCAGTCCTAGAATCTCATGCCCATCTTCGTGACTCAATACACAAATAGGTAATCCTACGTGTTTGTGAGATGCAAAGGCTTATCTAGGTCTATAGGATCATGAAATCTAAAATGACCTAGGCTAGATTAATTTTTAACTTTCCTTTAAGAAAAAAGTATAAAAGAAAATAGTTTAATAGATTTTGAATAATGAATATCAAAGCATCCTAGTATTCTAAGCATAATCCAAGTCATTTTCAAGAATATCCAAGATTTTAAAAATTACCAAATTTATAAGTTCAAATTATAACAACTAGTTTATCTAAGATGGTCCTAATCAGAAGAAGGAGGTGGAAGAGGTGGATGACCCATGCTCCAAGAACAAAAAAGTTCCATCATCTCTCGATGATCCTCTCTCTATGCCTGAAACATCTGCATCATCTCAAGATGATGGGCATGATGCTACTGCTCCTGATGTTGCATTGCATCCTCCAAGCTGGATAATCTCTCGGCCATAGTGGGAGCTACAGGAAGCGCAAGAAAAAGAGATAAACTATCAAATCCTGCTGCTTATTGATGCTCAAGATGAGGATCAAAATGATGCTCTAGATCAGGCTCAGGCCGGTGTTGGAGATGAGGACAATCTTGTTAGTTCCTATAAGATTCACATATCTTCACAATGGTATGATATTGTCCACTTTGGGCCCAAGCCCTCATGGTTTTTTTTGGCTTTACCCAAAAGGCATCATACCAATGGAGATAACTTTTCATCTTATAAGCACATGATCTCTTCCATATCTTACCAATGTGGGACTTTGATTGTATTCTCAATACTCCAACAATCACCCCCCCTCAAACGAAGGACCACATTGACCCCCCTCAAGCCTATTTGTCCACGAAGGACATCCTCGTCTTGATGTCCAATCCTCAACCCACCAGGACTTCCTGCCAACTGTCTAGTCCTCTTGACCTAGCTGAACTTCCTGTTCGTTGTCCAACCCTTCTGGCCCAACTGGACTTCCTGCCAGTTGTTCTGTCCTCCCGACCCAACTGGACTTCCTGCCTGGTGTCTCGTTCTCTTGATCTGAACATGGGAGATCCACTTCCTTGGTTCGAGGTTCGTGGCTTCATATGGACCATGGCTCTGATACCAATTGTTAGTGCCTATAAGATTCACATATCTCCACAATGGTATGATATTGTCCACTTTGGGCTCATGCCCTCATGGTTTTGTTTTTGGGCTTTACCCAAAAGGTCTCATACCAATAGAGATATCTTTTCATCTTATAAGCACATGATCTTTTCCATGTCTTACCAAGGTAAGACTTTGATTGTATTCTCAATACTCCAACACATCTCTCCTCCATGTCAGGATATTATTTTCATCTAAACCTATTTTAGCTAAATCAAACTGTCTAGAGCCTATCATGTCATACTCAGAAAGTGGTTTGATGTTACCTATGGTAACATCAAACCTTAATGTGGCTAGTAAAGATGTGATGACATTGCAATAAAGCAGATGTGCCTTCCTACTAGTAATTATCCTAGAATGATGGATGATAGAGTGAAACATCTGTAAACTAATGTCTAAGTCTAATTTATGACTAACTACATAAAGTAGAAATGAATGATAAGGACGCATCATAGCGATGTCCCTAGTGGTGAGTGGTAAAATGCAGTTCACTATTACTCTGTACAGGGCATAGTTCTGTACTCTGAATCTAGTGGAACTGAACATACTAACAGATGGAGTCCTCTCCTCACCAAATAAATGCATGTGTATCCTATCTAATGTGATGTGCGAGTAGGGATCACCATATGGTAATCCCATAGATGGAAAACATGTAACTGGACATGATAAATGCATGAGTGCTAAATGATCTCTCAATAATGAGGGAGTAAGGATAAAGTCTTTATTTACCCTGTACTCTAGTGGAATATGTAAGATCATCAATTCTAATAAAATTATTGAAAAACTTTGCATATAGATCTATGTTAATAGAATTTTTACAATAACCTAATTTATCTATACTGTAATGTGCTATGACTTTCATGCTAGGTATGCATGATCTACTAATATATCAAGTAGGCATGGGAATATAAAGAGTGCTTTCAAACCTAATCCTATGTCTCTCAGTGGGGAACCTAATGTCCATATATGGAGTAGAAGATGACTCAACCTGGACTGCTCTTCTTTTATCCCTAATTAAATTGCAACAATTTATTATTTATGAAAACAATAATTGGAATTGAGTTTAGAATTGTTACCTCGGCATTATAGATGATGTTTTCAAAGAGATATGATGACCTAGACGCTTTGAAGGATTGAAAAAAAGTTTTTTTTGGCTGATTGGGGTGGTTGTGAGTCGACTCGGCACTGCCCTAGTGCTGGTTTTATAAACGGAATCCAGCCGACTAGAAAGATTTCAATCGATTGAATTCGAGTCGACTGGACTTGGTTCAGTCGACTGTCATAAATTTAACATTTACTGCATCCGTGTAAAACTTATTTACCATTGCATTCAAGTCGATTGAATTAGTTTCATTCGACTGGAGTCACATTTTACCTTTCTGAGGTTTGGAGGCAACTGAATATCATTCAGTCGAATGAATATTGTCCAATCGACTGGAATTGATTAATTTTTATTTTTGATTAATTTTTACCATTAATTAATTAGGTTTAGTCTATTACGTTATCTAAATTTAGTTGATTGATTAATTTTATTAAGTTTGGTTAAATTGTTAAGTTGAATTAAGTTATTTAAATTTGTTAGTTAAGTTGTGTAATGTTATTAAATTTGAGTTAAATTAAGTAAAGTTGTTAATTTTTGAGTTAAAATAAGTAAAGTTGTTAAATTTTGAGTTAAATCAAGTAAAGTTGTTAAATTTGAGTTAAATTAAGTAAAGTTGTTAAATTTAAGTTAAATTAAGTAAAGTTGTTAAATTTTTAGTCAAATTAAACTATTTAAGCTTGGTTAAGTTCTAATTCATCTCACCGAAACTAAGTTTTCAATACACGTTAATCCTATGGATTTTTTGAGATGAGAATTTATTTTATCTTAATTTTAAAGTTAAATTTCAAAGTTTTTAAACTTGTGTTAGATTCAAGTTTAGCTTGAGCTAATCAAATAAGTTTTTCTAGCATTGACTTCTAGGTCGTGGCGAGGCATATGACCTTCTTGGATATCGGATGGACCACTTCCTAGACAAAGTCAATGATGGAATCAAGTACTTGACTCACTTTGGACTAAGCTTTGGTCTAACTAGTTAAATACTTAGTGAGTTAGCTTTGGTTAGTTCCACTCGACTTAGTGCACTAGGTCGTGGCGAGGCTTATGGCCTTCTTGGATATTGGATGGACCACTTCCTAGACATGCACTTTGAAGAGCTTCCCTAACTTACTATCAGTTCACTTCATCTTAGTACTAGGTTGTTCAAGTTTAAACTACTTTATTTTCTATCTATTCCATTCTAAATTAAGCAAGTAAAGTAATCTAAGACATGAAAGAGTTTAACTAAATAAAGAAACAAGCAAGGTATTTGCTCCCCCTAAGTGATAACTTGATTGAGTTTTATTCACTAAGTGAACTTGACTCTTGTGAACCCAAAATTGATTTGGTCCAACTTGGTTGACTAAGCTAGACTTAGGAACCCATACTTGGACTCGATTCTTACCATTTTGGCTAAGTAATGACATGTATGATTTATATGAGGATTTAGCTTTGTGTCTGAGTCCGGACTTATTGTACATAGCTCGTTGAGATCCAAGCATCATGTTTAAATACTTGGAGCCCAAAGTGAACCTTTCCAACATTCCAGAAAGATCTCTTACTTGCCTTTTTAGGACCGAGTTCTCTTCCTCATGTTTTGCAACTAGAGTTGAGTCTCTATCCTTAACTTGGCAAGTTGAAGTTTTCGAGTTTACTTGCTCCTTAAGTACTTGAACTTCCTTAAGGAGTGAGTCTACTCGGTTCTCAGATTTAGCTAATGTCCTTCCTAGGAATGCAATTATGTTGTAAAGTTTATCTTCTAAAGGAGAGGTTACCTCATCTAGTCCTTCGAAAATGGATGCGGATATGTGGCTTCTCTCGGACTCGGATTCGGATTCAGACTCGAAACTTGATTAAGCTCTGGAGCTTGATTCGGCCATGAATGCCACAAAGCTTCTCTTTGTCTCTTCTGCGTCCAACTCTTCCAAAGACGATTCGTCCCAAGTTTCCTTAAGTGCTTTCTTCTTCTTTTCCTTTTTAGGTTTTTCTTCCTTTTTTAGATTTGCACATTCTGACTTGTAGTGTCCTTTTCCATTGCACTCGTAACACATTACTTCCAATCTGGGTCTCAGCTTGTTGTCGACAAACTTTTTGGCATCTTTCTTTGTAAACCTTTTTCTCCGGTTGAACATTTTCTGAACCATGTTTATGATTTCCTCTTCTCCGTTTAGGTTTGACTCCAACTCGTCTTCGGATTCACTTTTTGTTTTTCTTTCCTTTTTAGTCGAACCTACCACTAAAGCTATACTGTTCTCGGTTTGACCTGAGTTAGCTTGTTCGTGTAGTTCGAGTTCATAAATTAGTTCATCTAATCTAATTAAGGAAAGATCCCTGGAGACCTTATAGACATCGACAATGGATGTCCATAAGGCGTTCCTGGGGAATGCCTTAAGTGTATACCTAATTACATCCCTATTTTCTATTTGATGTCCCATTAAATAAAGACCATTTAATATATCTTTTATTCTAGTGTGAAGTTGACTGCCATTTTTATTTTCATTCATTTAACAATTAAAAAGTTTATTAAGTAACATATCTCATTTAGCTATTCTAGTATTATTAGTGCCTTCGTGTAATTCAATTAGCTTATCCCAAAATTCCTTCAAATTTTTGAGGGAATGATGTGTATAAATCATACTATGTTTTCACTACTCCATATACATGCATTTTATCTCATTTCATGTCCTAGGCATGTATTTTATCATGATTTAGTTAAGTTTAGCATATTTTGGACAAAGAGGCTGCTTTTGGGTGTTTTCTGTGTTAATAGGGCAAAGAAGCAGGCGTATCAAAACAACACAGGTGTGTCATCAGTGACACGTCCGTGTCAGGAGTTCCAGCCTTCAACACGCCCTGGTTCAGCAGCCGACACGCCCCAGTCAAAGTGTTGACACGGCCGGCATATCAAAACAACACAGGCGTGTTATCAGTGACACGTCAGTGTAAGGAGTTCCAGCGCTCAACACGCCCTAGTTCAGCCTTCGACACACCCCAATTCAAGCGCAATGCGCCCTGTGGGAAGCCCGCGACACGCCTGTGCCCTCATTTGGCACGGGCGTGTTGGCCTGACTCCGGATTTCCTTTTCTGTGAGAGCCGCGATCTTCGTCTCAATTAAAGGAAAATCTTTTGCCTTAATGAAAGAGGAGGCCAAGGCTATAAAAGAGGAGATATTCTAACCCTAGAGGAGGACGGCGGGTGGTGAAAATGACGACAGAAGAAGGAGGATAAGGAAGGAGTCGACGACAGAGGAACACAGATGGCACTAAGTATCATAATTTCTTTCTCTAGCAATTCTTGCCAGACTATGGAGTAGTGTCCTGTAATCTTAGGATGGGGGAGTAGCCCTTTGACGATTTATGATGGATGATATAATCTATACTACTTGAATTATTGTTTGTTTTGATCTGGTTTTTGAATTCTTATTGATAAACCAAAGGAGGTAAGGGGAAGTACCTAACAGTGAATCCAAGTTCCCGAAACCCAGAACCAACTAGGGATTAACTCCTGTCAAGTAGCGGTAGTGTATCTATGAGGGCTTGCGGGGGTCTCGTGACAGGTCCCCTTAGCTGATTATGGTCCCGTGTGCAAACATACCGTGAAAAGGAAATTAGACTCTAGAGGAACTCTTATGGACTTAATGGATCTATCAAATCCAGTTTTTACCAAGTAACGTAGGTAAGACTAGGGAGGTTTGCGGGGGTCTCGTGACAGGTCCCCTTAGCTGATTATGATCCCCTATGCTCGAACATCGTGACAGGTAAATTGAGTTTGATAGGTACAGTTAGCGTAGACCTCGAAAGGGGCCATTGATTTACCTTAGGATAGGTTCCATCAAAACAACTCTAATAGGGGTAGGAAAGAATTAAATCACCTTATAAATCATCGATGTGGTGAAACCCAGATCCTGAGATTCTCCTCAACTCTTGACTTTTAGCTCGTTCTTCTCTTTCGTTGATCTTGACTGCTCAGTTTCTTTGCTTAAACCATAAATTGATTTACTAGATAACTTGGTATTACGATCATTCGATAATTTTCCCAATCCCTGTGGGATCGATATTTTTATTACTTGACGACAACCGTGCACTTGCAGAAAATAAGACATCAAGTTTTTGGCGCCATTGTCGGGGATTGGCACTCAATATTGAATTGAGCGTGATTTAGTTAATCTAGATTTCTATTTTTGTTCCTATTCTTTGTGTCTATTCTGAATTCTTGTTTTGGGAGCCTCTCTTGTTGTTGAATGCACAGACTTAATAGGGAAATTCTCGATATTGATCCTGAGGTAGAGAGAACGTTCCTCGCTGAAAGACGATTCCAGCAACGTCAGGAAGACAATCTGACCTCCAACATGGCTGATCAGAACGAGAATAAACCTTTAAGGGATTATGCAACACCTAGTACAAGGGGATTGAGATCGAGTATTAGAAGACCCCCTATTGAAGCGAACAATTTTGAATTAAAACCGGCTCTACTATCCATGGTCCAACAGCATCAATTCGGAGGAGCACCCACTGAAGATCCAAATCTGCACTTGGAAGTATTTTTGGAATTTTGCGAAACTTTAAAATTGAATGGAGCCTCAGCTGATGCTATTAGATTGCGCTTGTTTCCTTTCTCATTGCGGGACAAAGCTAGAGCCTGGCTACACTCTCTTCCAGCAGATTGCATAACTACCTGGGATCAGTTGGAGCAAAGATTTTTAGACAAGTATTTTCCACCCAGCAAAACTACAAGTCTTCGTCATCAAATCACCAATTTTGCGCAAAAGGATGGAGAAACACTATTTGAAGCATGGGACAAATTTAAGGGATTACTACAGCAATGCCCTCATCATGGGCTGGAGAAGTGGCTCATTGTTCATACTTTCTACAATGGAATCTCGTATGCTACTAAAGTTTCTCTTGATTCTGCTGCAGGAGGAGCTCTTATGAACAAAACATTGGATGAAGCATTTGAGATCATCGAGAATGTGGCAATGAATTCTCACCAATGGGCTACAGAACGAGGATATCAAACTAAGATGCCAGATAAGTTTGAGGTAAGTACCCTTGATCTACTCAGTGCAAAAGTCGATACGTTAACTTAAAAGCTCGAACATTTTAATGTATCAGCTGTAAACTCATCTAATGTCACTTGCGAGATCTGTGGTGTAACAGGACATGTAGCGATGAACTGTCAAATCCTACACGCACCATCATCGGAAGCTGGTATTGAGCAAGTAGATGCGTTAAATAATTTTAATCAGAAGCCTAATGGTGGCAACCCTTACTCGAACACGTACAATCCTGGTTGGAGGAATCATCCCAACTTTTTGTATAGAGCCAACCAAAATTCTTCTGGACAGAACAGTTTTGGAGCACCTTCGGGATTTCAGCCAGGACCCAAGTCGAGCTTAGAAAAGATGATGGTGAATTTTATTACGTGTCAGGGGAAGATAATCGATGAATTTCGATAGCATATTATAGAATCAAATCGGCAACATCAAAATAATACCGAGGCAATCAAGCAATTGGGAGGCAAGGTTGATAATTTGACAAATCACACAAGAATGTTGGAAAATCAAATTTCAAGATCAAGGACGCCCGGTAGATTTCCTGGAAATTCAGAAGTAAATCCAGCCGAGCATTGTAATTCCATAAGTTTGAGAAATGGAAGGATTTTAGAAGGAGACAGAGCTCAACAAGCGGCCCCTGTGCTAAAGGACACGAGCGTGTTAGAGTTGGAAGAAGACAGCAGCTCGCCTGGGATGAATAGAAAAGGAAGTCGACACACCCTGACCCAGGGTGTGTTGTTCAACACGCCTGAGGGAGAGAATGCCCACGAGCGCATGTCAGCCGACACACCCGTGTCAGGTCACTCCATCAGCCAACACGCCCAGCCTGTGTCGAACGACACAGGCGTGTCGAATAAGGAACCAAGAACATATAAGCCCCCTATCCCGTTCCCTCAGAGGATGATTAAGGAAAATTTGGATGAACAATTTGGTAAGTTCCTTGAGGTAATTAGGAAGCTATATATCAATATACCTTTTACAGAAGCTCTTCAACAAATGCCTACATACTCCAAGTTCTTGAAGGACATCTTAACCAATAAAAGAAAAGTCGAGGAGCATGTAACAGTGGCTCTTACTGAGGAGTGCAGCGCTTTAATTAAGAACATGGTACCTCCCAAACTAAATGATCCAGGTAGCTTTTCTATCCCTTGCATAATTAATGACTCAAATTTTGATAAGGCTTTTTGCGATTTGGGCGCCAGTGTCAATCTGATACCTCTTTCCATATGCAAGAAATTGGATTTGGGAGAAATGAAACTAACTACTATGGCCTTGCAGTTAGCCGATCGCTCCATTAGATATCCTTTGGGAATCTTAGAAGATGTACCAGTGCAGGTGGGAAATTTTATTATTCCTGCAGATTTTGTAGTGCTTGACATGGATGAAGACCCATGCATTCCACTCATTTTGGGGAGACCTTTCTTGGCTACTGCAGGGGCAATGATAGATATCAAGAACCATAAACTCTCACTTGCATTTGGAAATGACAAAATTGAATTTGACCTTTCAAAAGCTGTTAAACAACCTTCTGTTTTTTATGTTTGTTGTAGGATTGACAGTTTCCAGTCAATAGCACTAGACGGAGCACCAGAACAAACTCATCTTAATAAGCTCGGAGGGGATTTTGAGGATAAAGAGCTGGAGATTTCCGACCCCAACCTAACACCATAGGTAGAACTTAAGCCTCTTCCATCAACACTCAGGTATGAATTTCTTTGCCAAAACTCTACTTATCCTGTGATCATTAATGCTAATCTGAGCAATGCAGAGACCGAAAAACTGATTGAGGTATTGAAAACACACAAGAACGTCATTGGATACAAGATTGATGACATTAGGGGAATTAGTCCATTGGTTTGCATGCACAAAATTCTACTAGAAGAAAATTTTAAAACCTCTATAGAGCATCAAAGAAGACTGAACCCAGCCATGAAAGAGATAGTTAAGAAAGAGGTCATGAAATTGCTAGATGCTGGAATTATCTACCCAATATCTGATAGCGAATGGGTAAGTCTGTCCATGTTGTGCCAAAGAAAGGGGATAACGGTAATAAGGAATGCTACAAATGAGTTAATCCCCACGAGGCGATGGGATGGAGAATGTGTATTGATTATAGGAAATTGAATAAGGAAACTAGGAAGGACCATTTTCCCATCCCATTTATTGACCAAATGCTAGACCGGTTGGCAAAACACTCACATTTCTGTTACTTAGATGGATACTCCGGTTTCTATCAAATCCCTATTTATCCTAATGACCAAGAGAAAACAACTTTCACCTGCCCATATGGTACTTTTGCTTTCAGGAGAATGCCTTTTGGACTATGCAATGCACCCGCCACTTTTTAGAGGTGTATGACTTCAATTTTTTCTGATATGATCGAGAATATAATGGAATTTTTCATGGATGATTTTTCTGTATATGGTGCAGATTTTGATATGTGTTTATCTAATTTGGTCAAGGTCTTGCAGAGATTCGAGGAAATGAATTTAATGCTTAATTGGGAGAAGTGCCACTTCATGATGCGAGAAGGCATAGTACTTGGGCACCTAGTTTCACACCGTGGTATTGAGGTGGACATTGCTAAAACTGAAGTGATCAAGAAGTTGCCTCCTCTAACTGATGTCAAGGGAGTGCATAGTTTCCTAGGACATGCAGGGTTCTACCGACGGTTCATCAAGGACTTCTCAAAAATTTCAAATCCATTAACTAATTTGCTTGCTAAAGATGTTGTGTTTCACTTTGATAATCCTTGTCTTGATGCATTTTCCAGGTTAAAGGAAGCATTAACAACCGCCCCAATAATGCAACCTCCAGATTGGAGTCTCCCTTTTGAAATTATGTGTGATGCAAGTGATTTTGCTGTGGGGGCAGTGTTAGGACAAAGGAAGGATCGCAAGGTGTATGCAATCTACTACGACAGTAAAACATTGGATGAAGCACAAATGAATTATGCTACCACATAGAAGGAACTCTTGGCTATAGTATTTGCTTTCGACAAGTTCAGATCTTATATCATAGGGACCAAGGTGATAGATTACACAGATCATGCAGCCATAAGATACTTGCTGAGTAAAAAGGAATCTAAGCCAAGACTTATCCGGTGGATACTTCTTCCACAAGAGTTTGACATGGAAATCCGAGACAAACAAGTAACGGAGAACGTAGTTGCAGACCATCTATCGAGGCTTCATCAAGAATCAAATGCGGGAAGAGTCGATGATCTTGCTATAAATGATTTCTTTTTGGATGAGCAGCTACTAGCGGTCAGAACAATCAAGGCTCCATGGTATGCTGATTTTGCCAACTACCTAGCTTGCGGGATAATACCTTCTCGCATGTGTTATCATCAGAGGAAGAAGTTCCTTTCGGATGTAAAGCATTATGTGTGGGACGAACCATTCCTATTCAAGCAAGGGGCGGATGCTATATATTGAAGATGCATATCCGAAGAAGAGATTGAGGATATATTGTATCACTGTCATTCTTCTGCATATGAAGGTCACACGAGCACAGACAAGACTACGACAAAGGTTTTGCAAGCAGGATTTTATTGGCCTCATATTTTTAGAGACTCTCGGATTTATGTGACAACTTGTGACCGCTGTCAAAGGACCGGGAACGTATCAAGAAGACATGAGATGCCTCAAAATTCGATATTGGAAGTCGATTTGTTCGACATCTGGGAAATTGACTATATTGGACCCTTCCCTACTTCCTATAAAAATACCTATATACTAGTGGCAGTGGACTATGTGTCTAAATGGGTTGAGGCGCTACCATCCCCCTCTTGTGATGCAAAAACAGTCATTAAGCTCTTTAAGAGTATAATTTTTCCAAGATTTGGAATACCGAGAGCAGTAATAAGTGATGGAGGCTCACACTTTATCGAAAGACAATTTGAAAGCCTTCTCAAGAGGTATGGAGTAACCCATAAACTAGCCTCACCATATCATCCACAAACGAGCGGGCAAGTAGAAGTTTCAAATAGGGAAATCAAGACTATCTTGGAGAAAACAGTATCAAGATCAAGGAAGGATTGGTCTTTAAGACTTGACGATGCTCTATGGGCCTATCGAACTGCCTACAAGACACCCATTGGAATGACTCCGTTTCGATTAGTTTATGGAAAACCATGTCATCTTCCAGTTGAAATAGAGCACAGGGCATATTGGGCAATTAAATGGCTTAATTTTGACTTGAAGAAAGCCGGAGAGAAAAGAAAGCTGCAGCTAAATGAACTTGAAGAACTATGCCTTGATGCTTATGAACATGAAAGGTCTTACAAGGAGAAAATGAAGAGGTGGCATGACAAGAATATCATGCGCAGAGAATTCCATCAAGGAGACTTGGTATTACTATTCAACTCAAGATTGAAACTCTTTCCTGGGAAGCTGAAATCCAGATGGTCGGGGCCATATCGAGTTGAAAAGGTTTATCCTCATGGAGCTATTGATATATCTAGTGAGTCTACAGGAATTTTCAAAGTAAATGGTCAAATACTTAAGAGATACTTCGCAACCAATTCTGTTGAGCTGATTGGAGACAAGGAGGGGCAGAGCACACTCCTCGAGCCATATCCCAAAAACTAGGGAGTAACTGAGTCGGATCGCCATATCCCTAAATTTGTTGCACTTAAGTTTCTAAACCATTTTACATGTGTCAATATACTTGATAGGCAATTTCTAACATATTTTTGAAGTTTTTCTTGAGTTTTGTTGTTGTTTAGGATGTCCAACCAATTTGACTTGGTTGGAATTTTCAATCGTGATCTTAGAACCAAATACACATAAATAATGTATCAGTCTTCCCCATAATTGGTCAACTTAATGATTCATTTAGTTTCCAACCTCATTACTCAAGTTGATTCATCATAACAAGCATTTTGAGTAAAATGGTTGTTCCTAACATCTTACCCCTATCTAGCAATACACAAACATGGTTATTCCTAAAGTTTGTGTGAGATGTTCTCCCAAGGTATCCTAATACATTTTTCCATTTCTCTTGTATTTATGGATTAGTCCTTAAGATCATAGGGAGTTTTTACTCAGCAACACACATTCTCAATTCTCTTCTTAAATAGCTAAATTCATTTTCTGGAAGAGGTTTTGTGAAAATATCAGCAAGATTAGTCTTTGACTGAACATAATTGAGTATGATGTCACCTCTTCTCCTACATGATCCCTAATGAAGTGATGTCTTACTTCAATGTGTTTCATCCTGAAATGATGGACTAGTTTTTTAGTCAAATTTATAGTGCTAATGTTATCACAAAGCAATTGCACATTTTTATATGAAAACCCATAATCTTCCAGGGTATGAGTCATCCAAAACAATTGCGATACACTCTCTCCCATCGCTATATACTCAGCCTCAATTGTAGAGAGAGTGACACAATGTTGCTTTCGACTAGACCAACTAACTAATGCTGAACCTAGAGATTGGCAGCCCCCGCTAGTGTTTTTCCTATCTAGTTTGTGTTGGTGCAATCGGCCCAGCAGTACCTTGATGGTATTTTGATGATAGACAAAACTCATGACATGGGATTGTCATGGGAAAGTCCAACATGGTGTTGGCATGGAAAATCCAAGCATGGAGCTTGGTGTGGGAAAGTCCAACATGGGGTTGGCATGGGAAATCCAAAGCATTGCGAAGCCGTGCGCTTGGTGCATATGGGAAGTCTTAAGGACTTGGTAAGTTCACTAGGCTCGGGGTCCTTGAGTCAGTGAAGGATGGCATTGCGAAGCCGTGCACTTGGTGCATCCGAGGGACCGCCGGACGGGGAGCGAATGGAGTGAGCCCAAAGGGAAGCATACTTCTAGGGTATGAGACGCGAAGGATGACATTGCAAAGCCGTGTGCTTGGCGCATCCGAGGGACGTAGGCCGAGGGAAGAGAGCTTCGGTGGGGAACTCCATGAAGGATAAGGTGGGCGTGGCCAAGTGGCTAAGACTGAGTGTCGGAGGCTCAAACATGATGTTTGAGGGTTTACCCGACGGTCGGATGCTCAAACAACTTGGTGTTTGAGGTTTTGCCCGACATCAGTCGACTAGCATGGGTGCCGGTTCGACTGATCCAAGTCGACTAGGGTTCGACTTGTGTAAGGCTAGGGTTTTGTGCTTGGCGATCAGCGCCATGGATGGTAGTCGATCGATGTCGATAGCGATCGCCGAGGATGGCAATGATCGGTGATGGTGTCGCGAGCACAGAATGCTCCGTAGCCGACTGGGCAATCGACTACTAGGTCACAAGTCGACTGATGGGCATCATCAATCGACTTGTAGGGGATCCGTTGGAACTTGTCTGACGTGGATCTG
Source organism: Wurfbainia villosa (assembly GCA_025175895.1). NCBI lineage: Eukaryota > Viridiplantae > Streptophyta > Magnoliopsida > Zingiberales > Zingiberaceae > Wurfbainia > Wurfbainia villosa. Next base: position 6,672,993 of record CM046009.1, read on the forward strand.
GCCATTGTGAGACAACGGCTATAGGGGCAGTCGACTGCTAGGCGCGAAAATAGCTCGATGCAGGTTATAAAAGAAGCTCGAGATGGAGGTTTTTGCAATGGTTTTTGTGGAGCTATTAGAGGGGAATTGCTGCTACATTCCAGTCCTTTAAGAGCCAATCAAAGCAAGCAACAAGTAAAGCGATCAAAGCAATCGGTGAAAGTTTTCTTGTGTATTGTATTTGTGTATTTGCTTGTATTTATTTATTACTTTGTAATTTCTTGTGAGAGGTTTCTCCACCTCCGACGTGTTGTCGAGAAGGAGTGTTATAGTTAGTGTTGTGCGCATAACTAGAGCTCGGTGAGCTCGCCCGTGGAGTAGGAACCATTCGGTTCCGAACCACGTATATCTTGTGTTGTGTGATTGTGTATTGTTAGTTTCATTATTATTATTATTCCGCTGCGCTAATAATAATCGTAGACAACCAACGCAAGAAGAACGAACAAATTACAACATCCATCGATTGAGGGATATTCACCCCCCTCTAGCCGACCATTCGATCCCCTACAAGTGGTATCAGAGCCGAGGTCGCTTTTCAAGGACTAACCGCCGCGAGAGCACTACAAGATGGCCGACTACAACCTTCAACCACCCAAATTCGAAGGAGACTTTCTATGGTGGAGAAGAAAAATGGAGGTATACCTAGAAACCGATTTTGATTTTACGATTATTATAGAAAATGGTTTTGAAATGCCTAGGGACAAGTATAACAAGCCAATTGAGAAGTCAAAATGGACCCAAGACCAAATCAAAGACTTCAAGACAAATCTCAAGGTAATCAAGTTGATTAGTGATTTGTTACCTAACACTATTTGGTCTAGATTGGGTGATTATAGGGATGCAAGGGAATTATGGGAGAAGATAATGAAATTTCAAGAAAACTCCCAACCGGCACAAGTAGAAGAAAATGCTGAGGAAGAAGAACCCACAACATTTGAAGATGTTGATGACTTGGTGGAGACCTCCACCTCTAGCATTGAGGGGGAGGAGAGGCAATCTTCCATCCCGGAGCAAGAACAAGAAGCATCCACATCCGGGAGAAGTGAAGATCAAGAAGAGGCCTCCACCACCTCCCTAGGTAACTCAAGTGTTATTATTTTAAATAAAAATCATATAATATGCTTTGAGTGTAGGGAGAAAGGGCATTACAAGAGCAAATTCCCTAAATTGGCTAAGGAAAAGGCATCAACACCAAAAGTCAATCCAAAGTCAAAGGATGCCGGTGTTCCCAAAATCAAGAGCAAAGAGCACATTGTGTGCTTTAAATGCAACCAAAAGGGACACTATCGAAGCCAATGCCCTAGGGGGAGGAAGAAAGGGCAAGAAGGTGCAACTCATGTAGGGGGAGCTCCTAAAGCTAACCCTAAGGTAAATTTACTTAATGCACCTTTAATTCCTAAAGTCAAAAAGCATGCTAAGAATTATTTTGGCTCTCTTGCTATTGTTAATGAAAAGCATGCTAGCAGAAACAATAAGGTTTATTGTTTAGGTGCCAAGCATGTTCATATAACTAAGGACAAACCTAGGACCCAAAACACTAGACCTATATTACCTAGGGAGTCCATTAGGAGAATCGAAAACCACCTAAGTGTCAACCCCAAGAAATCTAGACATATGCCTAAAAGGAAAAATAATTCCCAAAAACCTAATGAAAATTCAAAAATGGGAAAATTAGAGCTAGAGAACCAAGTCTTGAGGTCAAGACTTGAGAGAATGGAAAAAACCCTTAGAATCATAGAAAATTCAATTCTAGGGTCAAATGCCCAAAAGTCAAAACCTAAGGTTCAAAAACGGTCTAAGGGCAAGGAAGGTTTGGGTCACAAACCTAAGCCCAAGAAGACTTATCATAATGTTCCATTTAATTATGGAACTATTTCTAGGTCTAGGAAAACCAAGGCTAATAGGGAAGTCATCCCTAAGACTAGTCATGGTGTGTGCTTAGTGGCTAAGGACTTAAGGAAAACCAAGAAAGCCACTAAGAAGGTCAATGGAGGAGTCACCTCTAGAGTTGACCCAAGTAAGACCCATTTGACTAAGGCTTCAAAGCCAAAAAGGGTCATTAGAAAGGTATCTAGGAAAGTTATCCCTAGGGAATACCTTGTTAACCCAAGGAGCTCCAATAGGTATTGGGTTCCTAAAAGCGTGATTGATTCACGCTAAATGGGTTAGGGTGTGTCAACCCTAAGTGGATGGGTGGTTAACCTAGCCATTGTGAGTTGACACATTAGGGTGTGCCAATATGGTTTGAGAAGTTAAAAATGATTTAAATTGGCACAATTAGGTCATAGAAGTCATGGTGTGCCATTTTTGGGTTTTTGGCACACTAGGGAGATGAATGGTTTAAGGCAAAATGGATTTAATCCCTAGAAATGGAAAATTGATTTTAACACTTAGGTATTCTATACCTTAGTATATTTTACTTGCCATGCTTTATTTGTCTTGCCATGTCATGACATCATTCTCATTTTTATCTCTAAAAATGTCATGATCATGTTTAGACTTATCCTTATATGTCATGTATGCTTAAACATTATTCACATGGCATGACATCATGATTTTGGCATATGATTTTATCTATACCATATCTATGCCATAATCATATCATGCTTAAATTAAAATGGAGTTAAGGACTATGACACAATTTGAAGGGAATCAAATAGAGTTGCCCTAGAAATATGCATGAGAACATAAAGAACAAAAACCCATATCTCACTAAGATATTTGACTTGTATGTGTTTTACACATCTAGATATTGGTGAGATGTTTAGGAAAAAGAAAATAAAGGTTTTAAAAACATTTTGAAAACTTTTTGAAAAACCTTGGTGAAGCCTATCTTTTGATAGCTATTACCATTGAATGGGATGATACAAAGAGGGCTCTTTATTGAAGCTTTTCTAAAATTTTTGGACTTTATATCAATCTCCTAATTTAATGGGTAAAATAATTTTCCAATATTTTTCACCCATAGTGTTTAGGATGAGTAATATACGTACAAAATTTCATGATTTATATACGTATGTATATTTACTTATGGATTTCGGAAATCCATTTCTGAAATGCTGTCAAAATCAGAATGTAAATCGATATCGATCGATGACATGGACTGCAATGATCGATGGGTGGCCGATTTCTAATCTTGTTGGTTAGGCCCATGTTCAGCTAGGTTAAGGTCCCCTAACCACTCCTAACCCTAGGATATGCTTGGGAGAGCATTAGAGAGGGTGGAAATCCATTGGATATGGATTAGAAGTTGGGTTGAGGGTGAGTATCAATTTTAAGGTGGATGAGAGTTCATTGTTGAACTTTGCCTTAATTTTGTTTGGTTTAATGTTCCTATTGGCTTAGAGACTCTCCAAGGACATTGTTGGTGCAATGGTCAAGGGGGAGCAAGCCTCTAGGGGGAGGTATCCATCATGGGAAGATGGATTTGTATTTCCTCATGGGAGGAAAGTTGGGTGGCCTCTCTTAAGTGATATGGGATCACTAGAAAGATTGTAGGCTTGTGTTTCCTCCAAGGGAGAGATTGTAAGATCTCATTAGGATTTGAGACATTCATACCCTTGGGGAGGACCTTTTTGATGTAATGTCAAAAAGGGGGAGAAGTTACCAAGTTACCAATTAGGGTTCGTTGGAATTCTCATTGGGATATGAGAATTGCCAATATGGGAGAATTGGTAGACTTGAGATGATAGTTTTGTCAATCATCAAAAATGGGGAGATTGTTGGTGCAATCGGCCCAGCAGTACCTTGATGGTATTTTGATGATAGACAAAACTCATTACATGGGATTGTCATGGGAAAGTCCAACATGGTGTTGGCATGGAAAATCCAAGCATGGAGCTTGGTGTGGGAAAGTCCAACATGGGGTTGGCATGGGAAATCCAAATCATTGCGAAGCCGTACGCTTGGTGCTTGGTGAGAAATGCATTGCGAAGTCATGCGCTTGGTGCATATGGGAAGTCTTAAGGACTTGGTAAGTTCACTAGGCTCGGGGTCCTTGAGTCGGTGAAGGATGGCATTGCGAAGCCGTGCGCTTGGTGCATCCGAGGGATCGTCGGACGGGGAGCAAATGGAGTGAGCCCAAAGGAAAGCATACTTCTAGGGTATGAGACGTGAAGGATGGCGTTGCGAAGCCATGCGCTTGGCGCATCCGAGGGACGTAGGCCGAGGGAAGAGAGCTTCGGTGGGGAACTCCATGAGGGATAAGGTGGATGTGGCCAAGTGTCTAAGACTGAGTGTCGGAGGCTCAAACTTGATGTTTGAGGGTTTACCCGATGGTCGGATGCTCAAACAACTTGGTTTTTGAGGTTTTTCCTGACATCAGTCGACTGGCATAGGTGACGGTTCGACTGATCCAAGTCGACTAGGGTTCGACTAGTGTAAGGCTAGGGTTTTGTGCTTGGCAATGATCGATGATCGAATGATCGATAGCCGATAAATGATCGCGAGGGATGGCAGTCGACTGATGGGAGTGTCGCGAGCACAGAACGCTCCGTAGCCGACTGGGCAGTCAACTACTAGGTCACCAGTCGATTGATGGGCATCATCAGTCGACTGGTAGGGGATCCGTTGGAACTTGTCTGACGTGGATCTAGCCGTTGTGAGACAACGGCTACAGGGGCAGTCGACTGGGGCCTTTTGGCAGTCGACTGCTAGGCGCGAAAATAGCTCGATGCAGGTTATAAAAGGAGCTCGAGATGGAGGTTTTTGCAATGGTTTTTGTGGAGCTATTGGAGGGGAATTGCTGCTGCATTCCAGTCCTTCAAGAGCTAATCAAAGCAAGCAACAAGCAAAGCGATCAAAGCAATCGGTGAAAGTTTTCTTGTGTATTGTATTTGTGTATTTGCTTGTATTTCTATATTACATTGTGATTGCTTGTGAGTGGTTTCTCCACCTCCGATGTGTTGTCGAGAAGGAGTATTATAGTTAGTGTCGTGCGCATAACTAGAGCTCGGTGAGCTCGCCCGTGGAGTAGGAACCATTCGGTTCCGAACCACGTATATCTTGTGTTGTGTGATTGTGTATTGTTAGTTTCATTATTATTATTATTCCACTGCACGAACAACAATCGTAGACAACCAACGCAAGAAGAACGAACAAATTACGACATCCATCGATTGAGGGCTATTCACCCCCCTCTAGCCGACCGTTCGATATCCTACAGTTTGCATCTTGCATAATCGAAATCGGTATAGTCTACTAAATCAAAATATTTAGTTTGGGGATACCACAATCCAACTATTATGGTTGCTTTAAAATATCTCTTAATTCTTTTAACTACAACCCAATGAGACTCTTTCGCACACGATTGATATCGTGCACACATACCCACAACAAATACTATATCATGTATGTTGAAGGATCATGGCTCGGCTAGAAGGGCGGCTGAATAGCCTAAATCGTGCTCGATGGAATTTGATCACATTCGTCTCTACAATTCTTGTTAGCGTAGTGAAAAAACAAAATACAATACAAATATTAAGACGAATACACAATCACACAAAATATGCAAGGATATACGTGGTTCGGAACCTTAGGGTTCCTACTCCACGGGGTGCGCTCAACGAGCTCGAGTAATGACCACACCACTACTCAAACTCCTTCTCGACAACACGTCGGAGGTGGAGAATCCTTGTACAAGCAATTACAATAGTAAGATACAAGATACAAGCGAATACAAAGACAATAAAAAATACATGTAAAGAAACACTTTGCTTTGAATTTTTCTTGTTGCTTGCTTTGGTTTGCTCTTGAAGGTCTGGAATGCAGCAACAATTCCCCTCTAAAATCTCTCCAAAAATTGATGTGGAAATCCTCCCCAAACTCCTCCTTTTATGCTTATCTCGGGTTGATTCCACGCCTAGCAGTCGACTGCTCATACCCATCAGTTGACTTCTTTTTTAGTTATTATCTCACAACGACTCAATCCACACTGGACAAGTTCCAATGGATACACCATCAGTCAACTGATCAATCCATCGGTTGATTGCTCCAGGCAATCAGCCGACTCAAAACCCTTCTGTGCCCGCAACCACCTTTAGTAGCTGACTGTCGTCCCTTGGTAGCCGACTAATGGTGCAATAGTCGACTGTCAAACCCTAGCAGTCGACTGTTGGGTCAGAAACACTATAGTCGAACACCATTCGACAATCAGTCAACTCAGAGCAATCGACTGGTACCTATACCAGTTGACTATTGTTAGGTAAAACCTCAAACACATACTTGTTTGAGCATTCGACTGTCGGGTAAACCTCAAACAACATGTTTGAGCATCTGACACTTAACCTCAGTCACTTGGCCAAGTTCACCTCATCCATGAGGTTTACCCCAAGACACCATTAGCCTAGACATAAGCCTTCTAGCCACCACTACAAGTTTTTGCACCTATCGGATCCCTCCAAGTTGTCCATAACTTATTCGTCCATATGCGGATCCCTCCAAGTCATCCATGACTTGTTCATCCATACGCTAGCCTCCAAGTGCTTCCTTCGGCTATTGTCATGCTCTCGGTGTCTACACCGACAAGGTACTTATAGACTTACGCTCCTAAGACTACCGCTTGGCCTTACGCCGCCAAACCACCCCTTAGACTTCCCAAATGCCAATGCCAACTCATGTTGGACATTCACCGCCAAGGCTACACATTTGGACATACGTGGCCAAGGCTACACACTTGGTCTTCCCTTGCCAACTCCATGTTGGACTTCCAATGTCAAGCCCCATGCTTGGACTTTCACCACCAAGGCTACACACTTGGACTTACGTGTTCAAGGCTACTCACTTGGTCTTCCCATGATAATCACATGTCATATATTTTTTCTAACATCAAAATATTGCTCGAGTCAAACTCGAGTTTTGTCAATCGTGACTTGGGTTGATTGCACCAACAATCTCCCCCTTTTTAATGTTTGACAAAACCACAAACATCATTGAGTTAGGTGCCCTAACTCAAGTCTACCAATTTTCCCCAATTGGCAATTCTCACCTTTGAGAATTCCAACTAACCCTAATTGGTACATTCTCCCCCTTTTTGACATACATCAAAAAGGTCCTCCCTAAGGGTTTCAATGTCTCATATCCCAATGAGATCTTACAATCTCTCCCTTGGTCCAAAAACACATCTAGGATGCCTTCATTCTTCCTAGTGATTAGCCCCATATCACTTAAGAGAGGCAATCCCCCAATTCTCCTCCCATTAGGAGAAATACATCCATCATCCCAAGATGGATAACCTCCCCCTAAAGGCTTACTCCCCCTTGACCATTGCACCAACAATGCCTTTGGAGAGTCCCTAAGCCAATAGGAATACTAAACCATCGAAATTAAAGTCAAAGATTCAACATTGATCTTTCACCTCACTTAAAATTCAATGCAAACCCTAAATAATTCTCCTAATCGATATCCAATGGATTTTCTCCCTTCTAATGCTCTCCAAAGCATATCCTAGGGTTAGGAGTAGTTAAGGAGCCTAAAAGTAGCTGATCATGGGCCTAACAAACCTTGTTTACCTGAAATCAGCCTTGGCAGTCGACTCTAACTGCCATCAGTCGACTGTCATCCATGGTAGTCAATTGATTTCTGCATTGTGCAAAAATCAGACTTCATAACTGAATTTTAAAAATTCATAAGTAAAAATATGTAATTTAAAACATCTTGAAAATTCATATGTACATTACTTATAACAAACATTATGGGTGAAAAATATTAGAAAAATAAAATACCCATAAACTAGTGAGATTGACACAAAGTTCAAAACCATTTAAATTTTCAATGTTTGGCCCTACTTTGTATCACCTCATTCAATGGTGATTGGTATCAAAAGATAGACTTCACCAAGATTTTTCAAAATGGTTTTGAAATGATTTTAAACCCTTAATTTCATTCCTAACAATTCACTTGTATGTAAGTGTATGAAACACATACAAGTCAAGTGTTCTAGTGACATGTGGGTTTTTGTTATTTAGGGTCTCATGCATATGCTAGGCAACTCTATTTGATTCCTTTATGAATGAGACTTCAAATCATGTCATAGTCCTTATCTTAATTTTATTTAATGCATGAATAATGATTATGGCATAAATTATAACAAGAATAAAATCTTGTTCCAATAATCATGATGTCATTGTTGGGTTTTTCGAGCTGCAAAAACCGCTTTTTTGGTTGCAGAAACCTCGGAAGCCCCGGCCACGGATCTGTGCGAAGATGTATTAAAAACAAAACATGTATGTGTTTATATAAAACCCTAGATCTACCTTAGATCTACATGATAAGGATGTTACCCTCGTAGTGACGCCCTTCGCAAATCCCGCTCGTCCAAAAGGATCGCCGGAACTCGAGAGTGTCAAGTGCACACCCCTCTATTGGTATCCACACAAGCAATAGGTGGAGAAAACACACCCTTGAGTGTGCTAGAACTCTATGGATGGTTTGACCAAGGAGGTTGGGAGAGGGAGAGAGCTTGAGGGAAGTTGATCCAAGGTTGAAGATGAAGTTGTGTAACTTCCCAAAATGAATTCCCACATCTAATGGGGTTGGCCAGCCACATTATGGCTTGGGAGGTTACATGCATGCATGTAACTCCAATTCCTCTTGGTCTCCCTCATGATGTGGCACCAATTGACAAAGTCAATGATGATGTGGAGCATCATCATTGGCCGACCATGCCAAGTCATCATCATGACATGGCATTTGGTCAAGTCAAACTTGACCTTTCATCTTCCCTCTCAAGTCAAGTCAAACTTGACCTCTTATCTCCCATGGTTGATTAAATCCAACCATTTGATTAGAGTCAATTTTAATTTAATGAATCTCTATTCATTAATTTAAATTGATTTGATGAATCAAATCTAAATTAGACTCATTCAACACTTGAATCAACTTGAGTCTAACTCAATTAGTCTAATTTGGATTACTCTTAATCCAATTTGGTTCATCCCATGAACCTAATCCTCATGGTTCATCATATGAACTTAATCTCCATCTAATTGCCCTTATGTGTGTGACCCTATAGGTTCTTGTAACCTTGGCAATGTCCCTAAACCGATTTAGGAACATAAGCAATGAGCAGTATCTAGCAACACATCATTGCTACCCAAGTTACAAGAATGTTGAGCTCCAACATCACCTTTGTGACTACTAATTGTGACTCTCACAATATGTGACAATGTCCCTCTATCCTTGACATCTAGATTGACCAATCGAGGCATAGACCATGTCATCCTCGGTACAATCTAAATCTTGAACTCCAAGTGTCACGCCCCGAGAGCATACCGAGCCAAAAATCAAACGGACGGCACCTCGCCTGTACGTGGCAACATTTCGGGTTAATACAAGGTCCGTAGGCCCATAATAACAACAATATATATAACAAAACAACTACACAAAAACACAGCGGAAACATACCACAACAATACAACAATCCCATACATGCATACCGGTATGACTAACACATTACAACGATACAAAACTTCGATAAAAATCCGAATATACAAAATGTACATCACGAAAACTACTAATGAATGGTCGAGTACCACGCACCCAGGACAACTGCATGCAACTCCAACTACCACCGTCTATAGTGGTAGAGTGTGGCACAACAGATGCTCTGCCCTCACACCAGTTACTCCTCGGGGAGTGCTCTTGGAGGCAAGATGACTGACGACTCTCTCAATCCCCAAGGTAGACTATGTCGTCAGAATGCATGCAAATGACATGTGTATGTTGTCACACGTACAACCATCTACCACAGACTCTCTGTTCAGCAAAGAGTCATACCCATCTAATCAATACTCTCTGTCCTGTAGAGAGTTGTACTCAACAGATCGACGGGCTCTCTATCCTGTAGAGAGTCATACTCAACTGATTATAACTCTCTCTCCAATAGAGAGTCGTACTCGACTGATCATAACTCTCTCCAATAGAGAGGCGTACTCAACTGATCGACGCACTCTCTATCCGATATAGAGTAATACTCGACTAATCATACTAAGCTGGGACCATCGGTCCGCAGCGACACACTAATCACCCTTCATTTAACCATTACACAACTCATGGTTGGTAACAGTATGCAACATACAGGTATTGGAAGTAAATCCTACACTTAGGGCATTACCTACCCATGGATGACCTTCTTGCCAATTTATAAATTGGATCATCCTCCGTACTAACATTTACACCCTGCTAAACAACTAGGTCAATTTACATCACATCTATAACTCCTAAATCATGATAGGGTATATGTGTGATATCAACAATTGAGCATAAATACATCAAACGATAAGTTCAAGCATATGATAATAAGAGCAAGGTCAAGGTAATATTGACACCTAACATGCTCATATCAATAACTAAATCTGAAATGCAATACATCTACCCGGACCAGGTAGGAAATTACCCACCTTCTAAGAAGCTCATAGTAATATCTTCACGGTCGTGGTCCTATCTCGTATCCACGTCCTGCACATATCAAACATTATGATTAAGTGCAAGCATACATCGAATGATTAAATCAAACCCTACATCGACTTCGTATCTCGATCAACTAGATTGATCTAATTATCTAGTTAACCTAATTAAGCCTTCACATCTATCTTTATATTTCATCACCAGCCAACCATTAGATCGAACGACATGACCACCAATGGTATACATCCATAAACATCCAAATCCATACTTACCAAGCTTAGCTTCCGACACCCAACCTCTTGATCCAAATTTGAATCCACCGCCAAACTGGATTTAGAAGAAACTCAATTCTTCTAATCCTCACAACCTGTCAAACACAGAAATCACTTAGCCCCCTTCAATCACATTTAAGATATCAACTTGTTCCAATCATTTTGAGCAGGGAAACCAACCTTGCTCACCTCGCCTAAAAACCCATTACAAACCTTCATGAAACCTACTGCTGGCATCCATAATTCAAGAACAGAACAAAACATCAAAGCTGTAAATACAGTTTACCTATCTTAGAAGTCTCTCGGCAGTCCCCCCCTTCCTCAATTATTCAGCCTTCAGCGTCCACAGCAGCATCCAAAACATTCTCCCCCTAGCCTTGCCTCCCCATTCACAACTTTACACCTGCACTTGAGGTCAACTTGGAAGACGATGATGAAATGGGGAATAGCGATGTCGATCGAGCACAGTGATGCCCTCGTCGATCTAAACTCACGCGAATAAGGGAGTCGAGGGGCAGCCACATAGTGAGTGGCGACCAACACTGCTGCTTGGGGTGCGTAGTCAGCCGAAGATGCCCTGCTCTTGTTGAGATCGGGAGGTGGCGGTGTTCAGCGAGACGCTCCGAAGGCAATGGGACGGTCGTCTCTTGCAGAAGAGAAAGGGCACAATCGTCGCGGCGACATCAGGCGGCGGTAAAGAAACAGCGGCGACAGGGCAGCGGTAAAGAGGGCGGCGGAGATCCACACCGGCGACAGTAGCTCTCTCACGACGACGACGAGGGGCGCGGCGAGCAGCGAGAGGCAGAGAGATCACGACTGGGAATGGAGACAGTCGGATCGGGAGAAGGAGGAGCTCGCGCGTCGAAGGCGAAGAGGCGATCAGGAGAAATAGGGCGGCTGGTGCTCGAGTGTGGCGGCGCGCGGAGAGAAGAGGCGCGGCGTCGGTGGCAGAGGAGGGCGACGATGAAGAAATCGCGGCTGGAAAGAGATCAGGGAAGAGGGATCGGGCGGTGAAGGAAGGAACGACCGATTGGGGGAGAAGAAAACACTCGGGGAAGTAAAAGTCGACGGCGAGAAACGCAGCAACTTGGCATTACCAAATGAAGCCGGTCGGGTTTTGCAAACGGGTTGAGTTTGCGTGTTGGATTCGGGCTTAAAAATGGGTTAGGTTCGGACTTAAACGGACTCGTATCAATCCATTAAATTTAGGATTTTACAATTAAACTTAAGTCAATTAAACCTTATTAAGCCCCTCATACCCAGATGACTCAAACAGGTTTTCCCGAAGCCTATTAAATCTTTCCCCCCGTAATAGCTATAGAAATTTCCATTTAAGTCCAGGAAAATTTCTAAAATTCTAGGAAAAATCAATATGGTATTTTCCTAATTAACAAGCATTATAAATTTTTTTTTTCCGATATTTTACATTCTCCCCCACTAATAAAAATTTGGTCCCCAAATTTCCTACTTAAGCACAACGAGTAAGCACTATCATGCTAATCAACTCAAGTACTTTGAGAAAAGTAAGGCACCTCAAGTAAACAAGTGGGGGTATTGAACTCGAATATAATTTTCTAGCTCTCATATAGTCACTGACATCACTCACCTATACTCCCAACAGAACTTCTATAGTCTAGATAATACACTATGACTAACCACCTAACTGCAGGTGAACAACTGCACCAGAGTGAAGCTCTATATCAATGACATGTTAGAGACTTTGTTGGAATCATACGGTGAATCCTGAATCACTATCGGAAACGATACCCAAGGAAACTCTAAGAAAATTGAAAATCTCCTTGCAGTATAATTTTATCGAGCGACCAGACAAAATTCATCTTACAGCTTTGTAGAAAATGAGCAGACTGATTAACCGACCATTGATTATTCAAATCGCATCAAGTCCTTTCCGAATTATGGGCAATCCCATAACGAAATCAATAATGATATGCTCCCACTTCCAATCTAGAATCGGAATTTTCTAGAGCAATCCAGCGAGTTTCTGATGTTCCTCCTTCACCTACTGGCATTCTAAACATCGAGCAGCACAATCTGCTATACCCCTCATCATATCGTTCAACTAGTATAAAACCTTTCACTCTTGGTACATCCCAATACCATCAGGATGTATAGCAAATCTCAATTAAAGTGCTTCCTGCAGCAAATCTATAGTAGCTACACATTAGCTAGTCAAAACTCCATGAGCATTTCTGCTCCATATAACTACTACACGAGATTATAACTGCTAAAATCACTTCACGTGTGTAACAACTTATCTCGTAGTTTCTTAACCGTCGTAAGCATAAGATATGTCTCATGCAACTACATCGGGATCACTCTGATCCCTGAAACGACGCATCTGCGTGCATCATCCTTTTTATCCACTCCGGAAGGATTAACTAATACTCGTGTAAAAGTTAACCACCGTCTAGGTCTTGTGAACTGGTTTCACCAACTTCCGACTAAATGATTTCCATCATCACCTTTGTCAAACAAGTCCGTGGTATAGTAATGCTTAAAAGCATCCCATCCACATTCGTAGGAATAACAAAATCAATACAAGGAAACAACAACTACGGTGGTCGACTGCGCAACTCCAACTACCACCATCAATAGTGGCCAAGTTACGCAACTCCAACAATTACAAAAGGATCCAATCGTGTTCAGGATACACGATTCTCAAATCCAGTGACGACTAAATCGTTAATAAGTCTAGCAACTTAATCGAAATTCATACAATTCATACCAAGTATGAAATTGTCGTCTTTACACACCTGCATCCTCTTTACTCTACGCTGATGATATATATTAATCATCACAACGACAATGATAATTGTATGACTCCTTGTCACCACAATATCAACACTCCCGTCGCAAATCAACCTGCAACAAAAAAATATCATTCGATATGTGATCTTATCGAACTATTTCAAGCCTTGGAGTTCATCCGAAATTACATCCACCATACTTCCAACAATTTGACCATCCGTATGTATATCAAAGTTCTCAAGGAGGAATACTGTGATAGATAAATATCCCCTCCAACATCTCCTATGATCGCAACTCACATTATTCCAATTTCCATAATGTTTAACAACACTGATACCAACAAAAAAATATCATTCGATATGTGATCTTCGATATCGAACTATTTTCGCAATCATTTCGATCGTCTACTCCACTTGCCTAAGCACCGGCAAGCCTTGGAGTTCATCCGAAATTACATCCGAATGCTCTCAGATTATATGCACATCTGAAAGACATATCGTACCATACTTCCAACAATTTGACCATCCGTAAGGATATGTCTACAGTAAAAGTATGTATATCAAAGTCTAAGGACACCCCTTAACTTTTTAATTGTTGGTCCACATCTCATATGACAGTAGAGATACCACCGACCTACAAGTCGATGTATAGGAACCCCTTCTTATACAACTGAGAATGTTCTAGATACAGATACCTGTAACTACAAGCATCTCTCAACATATTAACCTAGAGGGTAAACTAAAGTAATATCCTGAACGATAAATTATCTGTCGATCCGATCCAAAGGCTCCTCGTAGGTCTCGGTCTTTCTCCGAAGAGAACCAGATCAGATCCAACAGTTCGCGACAAAGCGGTCGCATTCCTGCGATGAATGATTCGAGGATTTTTCCTAGATCATCTGATCCCATCACTTAATCTTACGAGCTGCAACTGCAGAATACCGAATAGATACGACCTTCATCGTATACTCTCTCTTTTGTACTAAGCAAAACACATCTGGAGGTAACTGTTTGTTGTTGTCTACTGAGTCTTCTACAATGTCTTCTGCTGATGCTGCTTCTATGCTGATCTCTGCTGAAGGGGAGTATCAAGGAACTCCAACCACGCCTGAGGAAGTAGGTTGTTGCTGATGAGATAACTCAATCCTCTGTGCTGATCTCTGCTGTCGAGGCGATACATCATCCTCCCGGAACACCATTGGTAGTCTTCAACTGAGTCTTCAAAATACACCACCTCCTCTGTATTGGTTGCTCACAATAGCATCAGATGAACTGATCCAACGGATATCTGACTTCATGTGTCTTCGTGATCTGCACTGCACGCTACAATCCTTTCGAAGTCTTTGTTCTGATTTTGCTGATATCCACAAGAACCTTCTGATGATCTGCGATTGGTCTTATATAATCGTAACATAGCTCAAGACCTATGACTCTGATCTTGCTCCTTTATCCAACAGTCGACGACTTCTTATTCCAACATCTTACTTGCAATGTCTGCTATCAATCTTCATCTCCTAACACTTGTACGGAGTCATTTCTAAACTCCTGTCTCAATCCAACGTCTTCCAACAAGATCTGATAGAAGATCCCGACATCCTATTCCACTATAAGCCAATAACTCTGGATTGCTTAAATTGTCCATTCATCTTCTTGAGCTATTAGGTGGTCGTAACCTCTGCGAGTCTCACGACTCTGCACAGTACAATATTACTAACCGATCACCCTTTCTTGAAGCTCAAGAATTCCTTACAATGTGTCACTAAAAGTGACACGGGGAAATACTCTCTTTCAACATTACTAAACCATGATCAAGTGATATATTATTTCCCGAAGATTATTTTCTGCATTTATCACCAAATACCGGCTTGACCCCGATAATGGTATGCAAATAACTCTACTTTCTCGGTATAACATGATTTAAGTACTTAAAAGTACTCTCAAAGTTATACAACTCAATACGAACAACTCAGGGATAAAATCCCTATGAAACACCGTAACCTAGCCTTCCGCTATCTGCATCACAAATAGTCTACAAGTCTGTTCATTACCCATAGGTAATGATCCGACTAGCAAAGTTAGTGGAAATCTCTAAGGCTGTAGTCTCTGATTTCCATAATGAATGTGACGATTTGGCCCCTGTTTTCCGACTCGGTATCAGTCGACTCTCAGAGGTAAATCACCTCCTCGACACAGGTTCAAGACTCACAGACTCAACAGGTCGTTCCCGTGGTCAACCCATACCATGGTTACGAATAATAACCAACACACTCTAGGTTATTTCCTGGTATAAGCATCTAAATGCATAGCCAACATAACCGAGAGTATAAACCCTAAAGGTCACTCCGGTTGGTCGCCTCGGTGGACGACCCCAACTACAAGTCTGCACAGGTGTCATAATTATATTGTATACACCTACTAATCAAGTTTAGATAAATATCTACTAAACCATAAGTTTTCAGGAATTCTTACCTCGTGTTGCTTGGAGCTCAAGCCGCTATCCATCTCATCTCAGAAAACCAAAACCGAATAAATTGACTCCCGAGAATCCAAGACTCGACACAAAAACAAATTGTATGGCATCGCAGAACCTTGGGCTATGATACCACTAAAGTTGTCACGTCCTGAGAGCATACCGAGCCGAGAATCAAACAGACGACACCTCCCCTGTACGTGGCAACATTTCGGGTTAATACAAGGCCGTAGGCCCACAATAACAACAATATATATAACAAAACAACTACACAAAAACACAGCGGAAACATACCACAACAATACAACAATCCCATACATGCATACCGGTATGACTAACACATTACAACGATACAAAACATCGATAAAAATCCGAATATACAACATGTACATCACGAAAACTCCAAAACACAATACACAACGAACGGAAAGCCCAAATACACATGGGAGCCTCGGAGGTGAGATGAGACGATGTCACCGGTGCTCCAAGTCCCAAGTCTTCTACTGTTACAGGGAGAGAAAACCCAGTGTCCGCGGGGGGTGGTGAGTAAAACTCAGCAGGTAATATAAAAAATGTATATATATGTAATATCACCTGTATTTCAATGACATACTCTAGAAGTACTTCAGGTATATCAGCATAGTATATACATACAAGCATATACTGCCTAATCAATGATCAATATAAAAATGCAGATATATACAAGTGCCACGCTACTCTAATCCAACCTGAACATATATCCAACATATATATATATATATATATATATAATAGGAAGAGTAGATCAACTCAAAATATACTCTAGCTACAAGTCAAGGTATCTAGTGGTCTGTCCAACACATACCAATATCCGACACAATCGTATAACAAATGCAAGAGACATGCATGAATATGATGTCCACCCAAATGCAGCAAGCATAGTACAAACAAATGAAACATCACAATAATCATATATATATATAGACCGCATCTATATATATATTGATCTCAACCATCCGTATATATATATATATACATACATATATGTCTAGGTGGCACGACATGTCAACTATCCACCACTACTCAAGTGACCGAGTTGGGTAGTATGATCAAGTAGCATATGAGCGTAAAGAGCTCGCTACGCAATGGGGGTCCCTGCTGCTGGCCACTCCGACTAACACTACCAATGAGTGGTCTAGTACCACGCACCCAAGACAACTGAACGCAACTCCAACTACCACATCGCCTATAGTAGTAGAGGCGCACAATGCTCGCCTCACACCGATTACTCCTGAGAGTGCTCGGGAGGCAAGATGAGAGACTCTCTCTCAATTCCTAAGGGAGACTATGTCGCTGAATGCATGCAAATGACATGTGTATGTTGTCACACGACAACCATCTACCACACTCTGCTCAAAGAAAGAGTCATACCCATCTAATCAATACTCTCATCTGTAGAGAGTTGTACTCAATAGATCGCTCTCTATCACAGAGAGTCATACTAATCGATTATAACTCTCTCTCAATAGAGAGTCACTGATCGATCAACTCTCTCTCCAATAGAGAGTCGTACTAATCGATCGACGACTCTCTATCCGATAGAGTCATACTGACTAATCATACTAAGCTGGGACCATCGGTCATAGTGACACACTAATCACCCTTTACTTAACCATTACACAACTCATGGTTGGTAAGATGCAACATATGTTGAAGTAAATCCTACATTTAGGGCATTACCTACCCATGGATGACCTTGCCAATTTATAAATTGGATCATCCTCCGCTAACATTTACACCTCGCTAAACAACTAGGTCAATTTACATCACATCTATAACTCCTAAATCATGATAGGTATATGTGATATCAACAATTGAGCATAAATACATCAAACGATAAGTTCAAGCATAATGATAATAAGAGCAGGTCAAGGTAATATGAACACCTAACATGCTCATATCAATAACTAAATCAAAATGCAATACATCTAACTAGGAAATTACCCACCTTCTAAGAAGCTCATAGTAATATCTTCACGGTCGCAGTCCTGTCTCGTATCCACATCCTGCACATATCAAGCATTATGATTAAGTGCAAGCATACATCGAAAGATTAAATCAAACCCTACATCAACTTCGTATCTCGATCAACTAGATTGATCGAATTATCTAATTAAGCCTTCACATCTATCTTTATATTTCATCACTAGCCAACCATTAGATCGAACGACATGACCACCAATGGTATACATCCATAAACATCCAAATCGATACTTACCAAGCTTAGCTTCCAACACCCAACCTCTTGATCCAAATTTGAATCCACCGCCAAACTGGATTTACAAGAAACTCAATTCTTCTAATCCTCACAACCTGTCAAACACAGAAATCACTTTGCCCCCTTCAATCACGTTTAAGATATCAACTTGTTCTAATCATTTTGAGCAGGGAAACCAACCTTGCTCACCTCGCCTAAAAACCCATTACAAACCTTCATGAAACCTACTACTGGCATCCATAATTCAAGAATAGAACAAAACATCAAAGTTGTAAATACTGCTTACCTATCTTAGAAGTCTCTTGGCAGTCCACCCCTTCCTCAATTATTCAGCCTTCAACGTCCACAGCAGCATCCAAAACATTCTCCCCCTAGCCTTGCCTCCCCATTCACAACTTTACACCTGCACTTGAGGTCAACTTGGAAGACGATGATGATATGGGGAATAGCGATGTCGATTGAGCACAGTGATGCCCTCGTCGATCTAAACTAACGCGAATAAGGGAGTCAAGGGGCAACCACATAGTGAGTGGCGACCAATGCTGCTGCTTGGGGTGCATAGTCAGCCGAAGATGCCCTGCGCTTGTTGAGATCGGGAGGTGGCGGCCTTCAGCGAGACGCTCCGAAGGCAATGGGACGGTCGTCTCTTGTAGAAGAGAAAGGCCGCAATCGTCGCAGCGACATCAAGCGGTCTGGCGTGATGATGTGAGGTAAAGAAACAACGGCGATAGGGCGGTGGTAAAGAGGGCGACAGAGATCCACACCGGCGACAGCAGCTCTCTCAGGGCGACGATTAGGGGCGCGGCGAGCGGCGAGAGGCAGAGAGATCACGATTGGGAATGGCAGCAGCCGGATCGGGAGAAGGAGGAGCTCGTGCGTTGAAGGCGAAGAGGCGATCAGGAGAAATAGGGCGTCTAGTGCTCGAGTGTGGCGGCGCACGGTGAGAAGAGGTGCGGCGTCGGTGGCAGAGGAGGGCGACGATGAAGAAATCGCGGCTGGAAAGAGATCAGGGAAGAGGGATCGGTAGGTGAAACAAGGAACAACCAATTGGGGGAGAAGAAAATGCTCGGGGAAGTAAAAGTCGACGGCGAGAAACGCAGCAACTTGGCGTTACCAAATGAAGCGGGTCGAGTTTCGCAAACGGGTTGAGTTTGCGGGTTGGATTCGGGCTTAAAAACGGGTTAGGTTCGGACTTAAACCGACTCATATCAATCCATTAAATTTAGGATTTTACAATTAAACTTAAGTCAATTAAACCTTATTAAGCCCCTCATACCCAGATTACTCATACAGGTTTTCCCGAAGCCTATTAAATCTTTCCCCCCCGTAATAGCTATAGAAATTTCCATTTAAGTCCAGAAAAATTTCTAAAATTCTAGGAAAAATCCATATGATATTTTCCTAATTAACAAGCATTATAAATTTTTTTTTTCCGGTATTTTACACCAAGTATACTCACTCTAATCAAATGAGCTCAATATCTCATATTGATTCATTTGGGCATGGTCATGCAGTTCGTGGTCTCACTCTATCAAGAATATCGATGTCTCTCCCGTCATATAGGAGGGATAGATCCCATCTACATCACTCACATCCCTCCGCATAATTTGTTACATACCCAGTAATCGCCTTTATAGTCCACCTATTTACGGGTGACGTTTGACGAAGCCAAAGTATGCAACTCCTTATGTAGGGAACCATGGTGACTTCAGGCCTAAGGACAAATAATCATACTAATAGCCACATGAGAAAGTATATGACACTCATATAACGATCCATGATAGTTTCTCATGGCGGGTCATTCAGTATACATTCTCCAATGCATACTCATGTGTCAACTTGATATCTCATATCCATGACTTGTGAGATCAAGTCATCATGTTGACCTACATGCTAGTCTCTACGCATTAACATTGTCCCTGAATGTTAATACTCGACTAGGAATGATTAAGAGTAGTGTTCTCTATATCATCTCATTATCGATTCAACCAATCGATTGATATAGATAAGAACCTACTACTCAAGAACATTATTATATTTAGTTATTTGGCACCAATACAAGTAAATATAATAACCATGCCTTTATAAATAGGAATATGATACAATAAAGTCCATACAACAATCATCACATGATTGACTCTAGGGCTTTCACTAACAATCTCTCACTAGCACTAGTGCCAATCACCATAGTATCTAATACCCAATGACCTAGTGTGACC
Organism: Wurfbainia villosa; assembly: GCA_025175895.1. Taxonomy (NCBI): domain Eukaryota; kingdom Viridiplantae; phylum Streptophyta; class Magnoliopsida; order Zingiberales; family Zingiberaceae; genus Wurfbainia; species Wurfbainia villosa. The sequence continues at coordinate 6,693,422 of CM046009.1, forward strand.
ATCATGCTTTTTCTGTGCCAAAGCCTTGGTCAAGGGATCTGCGATGTTAGCCTCTGTGGGTACTCTTCAAATCTTCACATCTCCTCTATCGATAATCTCTCGAATGAGATGGAAGTGCCGATATACTCGACCTCTTGTTGTAGAATCAGCAATTGTGTCCTGCCTGGAACTCTTCCAGCTCACAGCGCCACCATTCAAGCAAAACACAAACCCTGACTGCGATCTATAATCATCCTAGTCAGTTTTGAAGCTGACATCACTGTAACCCTTTACAGCTAGCACCTCATCGCCTCCAAATATCAAGAAATATTCTTTAGTCCTTCTCAAGTACTTAAGAATATTCTTGACTGCTATCCAGTGATGCTCACCTGGATTTGACTGGTATATACTCGTCATGCTCAAAGCATACGAGACATCAAGATGAGTACACAACATGGCGTACATGATAGATCCTATAGTAGATGCGTAAGGGATCTTATCCATGCGGTCTCTCTCATCTCTAGAAGAGGGACTTTGAGTCTTCGAAAGACTCACACCATGTGACATTGGAAGAAGTCCCTTCTTGGAATTCTGCATGGCAAACCGTAGTAATACCGTGTCAATGTATGTATTCTGACATAGGCCAAGAAATCTCTTAGATCTATCTCTATAGATCTTGATGCCTAGAATATAGGCTGCTTCACCTAAGTCTTTCATTGAGAAGCACATCCCCAGCCAAGTCTTCACACACTGTAGCGAAGGGATGTCATTCCCAATGAGTAGTATGTCATCCACATACAATATAAGGAAGTCAACTATGTTCCCATTAACCTTCTTGTAGACACAGGATTCATCTTCATTCTTGATGAAACCAAATTATTTGATCGCATCATCGAATCGAAGTTCTAGCTCCGAGAGGCTTGCTTTAGCCCATAAATGGACCTTTGCATCTTGCATACTTTCCCAATATGCTGTGGATCTTCAAAACCCTTAGGTTGTGTCATGTACACATCCTTGAGTAAGTTTCCATTCAGAAATGCGATTTTGACATCCATCTACCAGATCTCATAATCGTGGTATGCTGCAATAGCAAGCAAGATCCGAATGGACTTAAACATCGCCACTGGAGAAAAGGTTTCATCATAGTCAATACCATGAATTTGCTTGAAACCTTTAGCCACCAATCGGCCCTTATAGGTATGCGTAAGTCCATCCATGTCAGTCTTTCTCCTAAAGACCCACTTACACCCAATGGTTTTGACCCCTTCAGGTGGATCAACCAAAGTCCATACTTGGTTGGTGTACATGGATTCCATCTCTGATCTCATGGACTCTAGCCATTTCTTAGAATCTGGGCTCATCACAGCTTCCTGATAGGAGGTAGGCTCATTCTCAATGAGCATAACGTCATCATGGTCAGACAAGAGAAATGAGTATCTCTCAGGCTGACAACGTACCCTATCAGATCTGCAAAGAGGTAGGTCTACCTGAACAGGTGGTTATTCCACAACTCTTTGTGCAACAACCTCATCACCCACAACACTTTGTGGTTCCTATTCAACCTCCATCAAGGCCTCAGTGCTATGGTCCATATCTTGAATTTCTTCAAGATCGAAGGTACTCCCACTAGTTTTTCTAGAAACAAAATCCCTTTCTAGAAAAACTCCAGTCTTTGCCACAAACACTTTGTGATGACTGGGAATGTAGAAGTAATATCCCTTTGTATCCTTGGGATATCCAACAAAAAAACACCTATCGGATTTGGGTCCCAGTTTGTCTGAGACTTGACGTCGAACGTAAGCCTCACAACCCCAAATCCTCATGAAAGACATCTTGGGATTTCTCCCTGTCCATATCATATATGGTGTCTTTATGATAGCCTTGGATGGTACACGGTTAAGGGTAAAGGCTGCTGTGTCTAGAGCATATCCCCAAAAGGATATAGGAAGATCTGTGTGACTCATCATAGATCGTACCATATCCAATAGGGTACGATTCCTCCTTTTGGATACACCATTCCACTGTTGTGTTCCAGGAGGAGTGAGTTAGGATAGAATCTTGTTGGAAATTTGATGCTGCTAGAGGGGGGGGTGAATAGCGTGTGACCCGTACGTAGACGGAAAACGTTCGCGTGCTTGTCTACAATTTTTGTTAGCGCAGCGGAAACAAAGATAATAAAGCAATAACGAAAACACAATCACACAAACGCAAGGATATAAAGTGGTTCGGAACCGAACGATTCCTACTCCACGGATCGAGCTCTAAAGAGCCCTAGTGATACACACGCACTCACTAATCACAAATACTCCTTCTCGACAACAAGTCGGAGGCGGAGAAGCCTCGTACAAACATTTACAACAATAAACTAAGTAGATACAAGCAAATACAATGAGATACAATGAAATATAAGTAAAGAAAAAGCTTTACAAATGCCTCTTGATTGCTTTCTTGTTGATCGCTTGAACCGTGGTTGAAGACCCTGATTTGCAACAGCAAATCGCCTCAAAAACGTCCAAGAAATTGCTTTAGAACTGATGCCAAAAACCCTCCCGTCGAGCTCCTTTTATCCTTGCACGCGACCTGGATTTCCGCCCATCAGTCGACTGTCATAAGTCACCAGTCGACTGATGCCACTGTTGTCGTGAGACAACGGCTCGATCCACGCTGGAAAAACTCCAACGGATCATTTGGCAGTCGACTGCCAACATTGGCGCGACGGCGCGTAGCCGATCGGTCGCTCTGACGCGAGCATTTTGTGCTCGACATTGATCGGATCGATCAGCCCCTTGGCGCCGATCGCTGCCGACACCGCCGATCGCTTCCAATGAGCATGATCGCCGAGCATTTCTAGCTCTAAATCGGCAAATAACTCAAGTCGACTCACGACAGTCGAACCGGCCATAATGTCAGTCGACTGGCAACCTAAAAAATGAGGTTTTAACCCAAGTATGGTGCCCCTATACTTGCTAGACCACCCTTAACCTAGACCTAAGCCTTCTAGCCACCTCCATCAGCCTCACGCCCCTCGGATCCCTCCAAGTCATCCATGACTTATTCATCCATTGCGCTAGCCTCTAGGTACTTCCGTCGGCTATGTCATGCTAACGGTGTCTACACCGCCAAGGCACATTGGACTTACGCTGCCAAGACTCCGCTTGGACTTTACGCCGCCAACCATTGGACTTATGCTGCCAAGACTCCCGCTTGGACTTTACGCAGCCAATATCAAACCCCTTGGACTTCTCATGCCAAGACTCAAGCTTGGACTTTCCCTTGCCAACCCATGTTGGACTTTTACATTGCCAAGACCCATGCTTGGATTTTTCCCTTGCCAACCCATGTAGGACTTCTCAAATGCCAAGACCATGGTTGGACTTTCCCTTGCCAACCCATATTGGACTTTTACATTGCCAAGACCCATGCTTGGACTTTTCCCTTGCCAACCCATGTTGGACTTCTCAAATGCCAAGACCATGCTTGGACTTTTCCTTGCCAACCCATGTTGGACTTTTACATTGCCAAGACCCATGCTTGGACTTTTCATGTGCCAAGTGTCCCACTTGGACTTTTCATGCCAAGTACTCAAGACTTGGACTTTACCAAATGCCAAGTGTTCCACTTGGACTTTCCATGCCAAGTACACAAGACTTGGACTTTCCCATTACAATTACATTGTCATATGTTTTTGTCGAAACATCAAAACATCACTCGAGTCAAAACTCGAGTCCTGGTAAATCGTGACCTGGGCTGATTGCACCAACAAATCCCACACTCAGCTAGATAGTCACAAAACTCATGACTAAGGTATTCTCCACCTCGATCTGATCGAAGTATCTTAATACTCTTGCCAAGCTGGTTTTGTACTTCATTCTTGAATTCTTTGAACTTTACAAAGGATTCTGATTTATGTGTCATGAGATACACATAACCATATCTACTGAAGTCATCAGTAAATGTAATGAAGTACCTATAACCACCTCTAACTGCAACATTGAAAGGGCTACATACATCACTATGTATAAGTCCTAACAAATCTGTTGCTCTTTCGCTGTGTCCACTAAAGGGAGTCTTGGTCATCTTGCCTAAAAGGCAAGACTCGCATGTCTCATATGATTCAAAATCAAATGAGTCTAGCAGCCCATCCTTATGGAGCTAAGATAAGCGACTCTCATTTATGTGACCTAAGCGACAGTGCCAGAGATAGGTTTGGTTCAATTCATTTGACTTGAACCTTTTGGTACTTATGTTATAGATAGAGCTCTCTAAGTCTAGAAAATAGAGTCCGTTCATTAGAGGTGCACTACAATAGAACATATCATTTAAATAAACTGAACAACATTTGTTCTTTATTATAAATGAAAATCCTTTCTTGTCCAAACAAGAAACTGAAATGATGTTCTTAGTTAAGGAAGGCACATAACAACATTCATCTAATTCTAGTACAAGCCCAGAGGGCAAAGATAGATGATAAGTTCCTACAGCAACAGCAGCAACTCTTGCTCCATTGCCTACTCGTAGGTCCACCTCGCCCTTTGTCAATGCCCTGCTATTTCTCAGTACCTGCACATTGGTACAAATGTGAGATGCACATCCGGTATCTAATACCCATGATAAAGAAATGATAGATTGACTTCTATAACATTTATACCTGAAGTAGAAGTCTCACTTCTCTTCTTCTTAAGATCTTCAAGGTATGCCTTGCAGTTACGCTTCCAGTGTCCTGCTTCCTTGCAGTAGAAGCAAGCCCCTTCCTTGGCTACCCCTCCTTTGGGTTTAAGTTCTTTGCCTTTGCCCTTGGCTTGGGACTTTCCCTTACCCTTAGGCTTGCCCTTGCCTTTCTTCTTTTGCACCATCAAAATGGTGTCAGATTTGTAGGATATTTGACGCCGCTAGAGGGGGGGTGAATAGCGTTTGACCGTTCGTAGATGGAATTCGATCGCGTGTTTGTTTCTACAATTTCGTTAGTGCGAAGCAGAAATAGATATAATACAATAACGAAATACGGCAACACAACAAGAACACGAGTATGTAACGTGGTTTGGAATCGCACGGTTCCTACTCCACGGATCGAGCTCTACGAGCTCTAGTGATGCACACACAACCACTAATAAACACTCCTTCTCGAAACAATCCGGAGGTGGAGAAACCTCGTACAATAATGATTACAACAATAATCAAATAAATACAAGCAAATACAATGAAATACAAATGCAAGTAAAGGAAAAACACTTTACAAGAGCTTTGGATTGCTTGATCTTTGATTGCCTTGAACTAGCTTTGAAGGACTAGAAAGCACCAACTTCCCCCTTCAATTTCGCTCAAGAAAATCGCTATCTTTTTCTCCATCATGAGCTCCTTTTATAGCATCAACCTGTGCTGGAAAAAGTCGATCAGTCGACTGCTCGGGACCATCAGTCGACTGATCACACTGTTGCTGTGAGACAACGGTGTAATCCACGCTGGAAAAATCCAACGGCTAGGACATCAGTCGACTGATCATGAGCATCAGTCGACTGATGAGCCATCACTTGATTGCTCATCGCAGCGGTCGAGTGAGACTCAATGCGGGTCGGTAATCGAGCACCGATCGATCACACAATCGACCGACCGCCGAGCCATCACCGATTGACCACCTCTGGAAGTCGACTGCTAGACCACTTCCCGCAGTCAAATCCTAGTTGACTCGGTACAGTCGACTGCCACATGACATCAGTCCACTGGCACACCTCAAACATGAGGTTTTAGCCCAAGTATGGTGCCCCCATACTTGCTAGACCACCCTTAGCCTAGACCTAAGCCTTCTAGCCACCTCCATCAGCCTCACGCCTCTCGGATCCCTCCAAGTCATCCATGACTTGTTCATCCATCGTGTTAGCCTTCAGGTGCTTCCATCGGCTATGTTATGCTAACGGTGTCTACACCGCCAAGGCACATTGGACTTACGCCGCCAAGACTCTGCTTGGACTTTACGCCGCCAACCATTGGACTTATACTGCCAAGACTCCCGCTTGGACTTTACGCAGCCAATATCAAACCCCTTGGACTTCTCATGCCAAGACTCAAGCTTGGACTTTCCCTTGCCAACCCATGTTGGACTTTTACATTGCCAAGACCCATGCTTGGACTTTTCATGTGCCAAGTGTCCCACTTGGACTTTTCATGCCAAGTACTCAAGACTTGGACTTTACCAAATGCCAAGTGTTCCACTTGGACTTTCCATGCCAAGTACCCATGACTTGGACTTTACCTTGACAATTACATTGTCATATATTTTTGTCGAACATCAAAACATCACTCGAGTCAAACTCAAGTCCTGTTCAATCGTGACCTGGGCCGATTGTACCAACAATCTCCCCCTTTTTGATGTTTGACAAAAACCAAACAAATCATTTGAGTTAGACCACTAACTCAAGTCTCTTACCAATTTGGAATAATTGGTAATCTTAAATGTTCTCCCCCAAACATTCTCCCCCTTTTTGACTAACATCAAAAAGGTTATCTCTACAAGGAGATCAAAGTCTCACATCCCAATGAGATCTTACAATCTCCACCTTGGTTTAAAAATACCTAGGATGCCTACCATCTTCTTAGTGATAAGTCTCATATCACTCAAGAGAGGCAATCCTATACACTCTCCCAATTTCCAAATTGGGTTTCTAAAAATCCATCAATTTTCCCAATTGATAACATTTTCATCTTCAAGAAGAAAGAAAAACACATCCATCACTCCAAGATGGATACCTCCCCCTAAAGGCTCGCTCCCCCTTGACCATTGCACCAACAATGTCCTTGGGAAGTCCCTAAGCCAATAGGAACTCTAAACCATCAAAATTAAGGTTAGAAATTCAACATTGAACTTCCCAACACCTTAAAATTGATACAAACCCTAAACACCTCCCCTAATCCATATCCAATGAATTTTCACCCTTCATCATGCTTCTCAAAGCATATCCTAGGGTTAGGAGTGGTTAGGAACCTTATCCGTAGCTGAAATCGGGTTAAACAACTTTGGTTACCGAAATCAATCGATCGACTACATCGACTACGATCGGTGATGTGTCCATCGATCGTGGCATGAAGCATGATCGAGTGATCTCGCTGCGATCGAGTCAAACGCGCCCATCGATCATTGCATTGTAGAGGTAGTCGATTGATAACTGAAAACCTGATTTTCAAAAATCAGACTCGACTTTTGGAAATTCATAAGTAATTCTACGTAAATCAAAAAATCATGAAACTTGATACGTATATTACTTATCACACATACAATCAGTGAAAAATTTTGGAAAAATATTTTTACCATTGAAATAGGAGATTGGTACAAAGTTCAAAAACTATTAAAACTTTAAAGTTTTTGATCCACTTTGTATCAACTTTTACAATGATGATGGCTATCAAAATATAGATTTCACCAAGGTTTTCTAAATTGATTTTAAAATGTTTTTGAAAACCTATTTTGAACCATGGTTTATTGGCTAAGTATACATAACTTGTATATTATCTTTCCTTATGATTCTTGGTGATAATTAAAATAATTTTGAGTTCATCTAGATGCACTACCTATGCACATTGAACCTAAACTTATTATCCTAGCATCTCACATGTATCTAGGGTGTATAAATACACATACATGTCAATGTGATGTGAGATGTGGGTTTTGATTCATTTTATCTAGGGTTTCATGCATTTCCTAGGCAACCCTACTTGATTCCCTTATAAATGAGACTTCAAGTCATGCCATTTTCCTTAAATCAATATTCAATCAAATTAATGCATGAAATGATCATGGCATAGTGATAGCAAAATAAAAATATGACCAATGATCATGATGTCATGGCATATGATGAAATTTAAAAACACATGACATTTAAAGTAATCACAACCAATGACATGACATGTTATATAATAAGATGAAATTTCATGTCATGTCATGATGTAGCAATTTTCATAAACAAATACATTAATACAAATACACACTCAAACACACATGATTTTCACAAACAGAAATTTCATTCAATTTAAAAGGATTTCAGTTTTTACATTCAAAATGGAGATTTGATATACTCAATCTCACTACAAAACTGAGAAACAAAAAAAATCTAACATCCTCTAAATCTAGTCGTCTGCAGGAGGTGGCGGTGGAGGAGGTTGCTGGCTCAAAGTTCAAGCCCGCATCATCTCATACATATCGAGCTGACGCTGCTCGATACGACTCTGGGACTCTACAATCTGCATGTATCTCTCCTCCATCCGACCAAGACATGCGCCCATGGATGCTTGCCCTACTAAGAGCTCTGTTAGTCTAGAGTCGACCATCTTCTGAAAGTCCTGGAATCTGGACTCCAGCTGGCCAAGACGATCTGATGGACCCGCCGCTGATGCATCTGCTGGCAGCTGATCCTCCTCAATAGCGACATCTGCAACCTCATAGTCCTCTGCCGCCTCTCTGGGTACCAGAGGAGGCTCTCTGCGTGCCCTGGGTGGTGGTCGAGGTGCCAACTCCATCTATCCAGGCCCCATCCGCAGCTTTGCTAACGAGAAGTTGCGAATCGATATGCAGTCGTACACCTCAGAGAGCGCTCTCAGAGAACCCCTATGAATGTTGATGCCTACTGACTCTAACCATGCTGTGATAATGTGACCATATGGCATATGCACTTTCCCTTGTATAGGGGAAATGAAATGCACTATGCAATGAAACATATTTAGTGCAATGTTAATATCTAATCTATTACGCATGGCATAGAGTAGAAAGAGATGGGGAGGCCGAATCTTGGCCAGACCCCGAGTGACGATCGGAAGAAAACACCCAACAATGACCTTGTAGAGTACATTGTCAGGTGCAGATAACTCAGTAATAGGAAATAAATTCTAGGCTGGTGGACGAGGATGACCAAGAATATGCTCATGCATAGAGTCCAAAGAAATATGGTCAAATGGCTCGGGTAAAGGAGCATCAAAGGTGGGGTAAAAAATGAAGGTGTTATCCGAGGGCTTACACTCGAGAAACTCCTGCAGTATCACAGGAGTGAACTCTAAATCGTATTTTGCAACGCGAGTAGTGTAGGTAGGGCCATCGTCTACCTTCTTTAGGTTCTGATAAAACTCCTTAAGGAGGTCATCGTTAATGGGATGTGTGCATAAGACAATTTTCATGAGATGATAGTATGCAAATAAGTCCATGACATCACTATAATAGCGATGAAAAAAGTCCCTATCGATGTACCTAACCAACATAGGTTGGTACAATCGAGATTCACCCTCGGGTGGATCATTCTTACGGGATCTCCTATTATTAATGCAATGTAATGATATGACATGCAAGGACACCAATACATGATTAGATAAAAATAAATTACAATGGAAAGGAAAATTAGGGTTTTGGGTAAGAAAAATTTTACTTCGGTGCCATTTGGAGGTGTGACGAGGGAATGCTCGGATATTGCTGAGGGGGTCGCCGGAAAGTTCACCGAAGGACTTAAACGCCGGAACCCTAAATCGGAGACAAGGAAACAAACGGAACGAGTGAATCCAAGGCTGGAGATAAGTGAAAAACGAGAAGAGAAGCTTTAGCCATCAAACCTATACCGATACACATGTAAAGAGTTATCGGAGAGGAGGTCACATCGGAGAGGAGAAAGAAACGAGACGTCACAGTGAAGACGCCAACCCTAGCGGTTCAAAGATTATAAAATCGCGACGCCACCGATCATGTGCGATCACCGATCGATTGAGGCTTATTAGCGGGTTTACCGACCGGCAATGATCGCTCCGCTCAAAGAATCGATCACGAGTCTTCTATGACGTGCTACAAGAATATCACGATCGATGTGGCTCATCACGATTGGTGTTGTCACCACTGATCGATGAGCGAGCACTGATCGATGACCCTCACCGGTGAAGCGACCATCACGATCGATGTATCCCATCACGATCGATGTTCAAGCAATGAGTCCGAGCCAAGACTCGATCACCGGATGCATCGTGATCGCTACATAAGATGATTAGTCGATCGATAATCAGATCCGATCGATATCTGATTTCGCTCAAATTCAGAAAATCTCGATTTCTTCATCTAATTTATTCCATTTTATCATCTTTAATCTTGTATATCAAACATATTGATGTTATACTTATATTCATGTATTCGTTAATGTATTTTAATGTTTTATTTTATTTTGGCAAACATTAACATCTAATGATTTCCAAATCCTAACAACTCACCCTTTCTAAGTGTTGAAATACACAATCAAGGTAAAAAGGCTTGTTTTGTGAGATTCAATCAATCCTAGACATTCCTTCCATCCAAACACATGGTGAAACATATGAAGCATGTGTTGGGTTTCCAGCACCGCGGCGTGTGTGTGTTCGATCACGTTTCGTAAACATGAACACAGCGGAAGCAATAAAAATAATAAATCTACATTTATTACAACACACACAACACACGCATGCATATTACAACAAGTGTAGACATAACCGTAAATTTAAATTTGCAATAAAAGAAAATTTATCTACGTTATACCATTCGTATGACGTGTAGCGGGAACGGCATCAACCGGAACGATCCTCGCTAGAATCGTCTCTATCCGTATCCACGCTGAGTTCCTCGGGATGACTTCGCTAAGCCACGAGCTTCGTCTTCGTACGGGTTACCAGCCTCGTGTTGAAGACGACGTGATCGAGAGATGATCACGATCCGAATCCAAATTCGGATCCTAATACGAGTTCTCAAAACTCGCTTCTCCGGAGAGGTATTCGTCAACCAATTGACGAATCCTTCGTCTTCCACCTCAGAGGATTACCGGAGATCGAATCCCCGATAAGTTAGCCGCTGTCGGAGCTCTAACCGCCGTCCAAACAACGCTCCGACGAGAGGAGAAGAAGCTGTCCAGAAAACTGGACAGCTTGGTGGAGGAGTAGGCGCCGGCCAAAACAAGGAAGCCAAGTGCTCACCTTTTCACCGAGGCCTAGGAAGATCACCAGAGGGTCGCCGGAGGATCACCGGCTGAAGCTTGGACGCCGGCAAGGACTTGGACGGCGGCACAAGAAGTTGGGCGGCAATGGAGTTGGCGCCAACTCCTTTAATGGGGTGGGCGACAACTAGGTTTATGGCTCTTCAAGCTAGGGTTTGGATTAGGGCTTAATTATCCATAAAGCCCTCTTTTATAGAGAACTAATTCTCTTAATGGTTATTGGATCATAACCATTAGGCCCGTTAACCCGCTCCATTAAGATAAGTTAAAATAAACCAAACCATGATGGTTTATTTTAAGTTAAAACGAATCGAACCAACTTTTGGTTCATTCATTTAAAATAAACCAAACCCTTTGGTTTATTCTCCTCCATTGGATTAGAACAAAACCATTTTGGTTCATCCATTATGTCTTCATAAGACACAACCCATCCACGCTTCCATTGCGACTGAAACGATTTCATGCTCGCTTTATGTTTGGTCCAACCAAACCTAGTTTCTCTCAGTCTGAGAATCCCATTCTCAAGCTCGTTTTAAATCCTTTGGATTACGCTCGTTGTGCGTGTGACCAAATAGGTTCTCGGTTTATGTTGGTCGTCTATAATTAACCATTAATTATAGAACGATCATGAGTGGCACCTAGTAGTACATCATGATCCCCAATTAACCGAAAAGATCAACGGTTGATCCAGAACTATTTCTGAAACCCTTCAGCAGCTCGAATGATTCATGCCCCATTCCCTTCACTCATCTTATACCCACTTGGTTCAGGACATGGTCTATTGTGTCAGTCCCCACTAGGCTGACTACGTCACACCTAGCCCAAGTATCATTTCTTCGTCCTACGAATTCTAGTTACTGCACATGTATCGAAGAGTACTTTACTCTAAACATGTAATGCTTTGGCCAAAGACTTTAGTAACAATCCGACGAGAGGCCATGGGTATACATCTCCTCGCAAGGAGTGGTGAATCCTTTATAGGCTATTCAAACACCTTCGATCACTTCGACTTATACCTAATCATCCCGGGTCCACATCTCCTCGGAGATGTTTGCTTAAGATGTCAAAGCATAAGTCTCCATGATCAAGATGACTTGAATACCGCAAGTCAAAGGAACATCGCACTTAAGCCACAGAAAGAACTTCATTGACATATCTATATATGCAGAGAACCATATGAAGTCTTACGGCTGGTCACTCCAATGAACTAGTTACCATAACTAGCATCCACGATTAACTCCGGACATCACAATGTCTCCAGCCAGTGAGAATCAGCTGCTTGGATACACCATGGAGTATACCTCGTGCTAGTCTCGACAAAACTGATGGTGTCCAAATCCATCAATTCATCGACTAGGGATAATTCCGATACATCACAATTACACATGTAGAGATACTCACTAGTTGTGATCCAATCACAAATTCTCTCATGCTGTGAATCGTATCGTGGACATTCAGTAAATGAGTTTAAGATCCAATCAAATACATGAAACATGTATACTCAAATAGTGAATCTTCATTTATCATATAAATGGTTCATATATAAGGCGATTGCCTTAGGACATCTCGCATATATTACTAACAGACTCCCACTTGGCCTAATGCCAATCGCCACGGTATCCAATACCATAAGCTCTAACATGACCCTCAAACTTACTTTGAGGTAATGCCTTAGTCAAAGGATCCGCTAAGTTCCTTTCAGTGGGAATTTTCTCGATTTGTATTTCGTTCCTACTGATGATCTCTCTGATAAGATGATAGCGGCGAAGCACATGTTTGGATCGCTAATGAGACCTTGGCTCTTTCGCCTGTGCAATTGCTCCATTGTTGTCGCAGTAGACCGGTATTGCTTCAACAATGGCCGGAATCACACCAAGTTCATGAACAAACTTTTTGATCCAAACCGCTTCCTTTGCTACTTCTGAAGCTGCAATGTATTCTGCCTCAGTGGTAGAATCCGCTACAGTCTCTTGTTTGGAACTTTTCCAACTCACTGCGCCCCCATTCAAGGTGAACACGTATCTGTTGGGATGTGTCGCTTCGGAGGCTCATTGGCTCCCATGTCCCCGGATTAAAATTTTCACTAATGAAAGACTTAATCCGGATGGGATGAGCTTCCTTGGCACAACCTATTCGTCGTCGTGCTAACAACTTGAGTGGTCGCTTGAACAAACTAGTTGTTCAAGCAACACAACTCTTCTAGTTGGTTAGCCGCGGAAAAGACGACGGATGGATCGCCAATTTTTGTGTTTGTCTTCGGGGTCCATGATTATACAATATATATCCATTCATACACATGCATAATCAAAATATTAAAGAACATATTAAGATCTGTAAATAAAGTTAAAAACAACTTTATACCTTACGATCTTCTATCGTATGTCCTATCCTTCTCGTGGACGACGTGTGGACGAAGATCCTCCACGAGTTGAAGCCTTCTTGATCACTTTCTTCTCTACCTTGTCCGCTGCGAACAAAGAGAAGCAATCACAAATACCTTTCCTATCTAGAACCGACCACCAAATTAGGGAATGGATGATGCACGCCACCAAAAATGAATGGAAACCACGGCCACCTTGGAGAGATTGAGGAAGATGATTGCCGCCGCCACCAATGGATGGAGAACCGCCGCCAAGGAGCAAGGAAAAGGGAAGAGTGCCACCCAAAACCAAGGAGGAGAAGGCCGCCTAGCTTTGCTTCCCAAACCCAAGCCGCCCAATGGAAGATGAGCCAAACCCTAACCCTAATTCGAAAACCAATCTCCTTATCTTCTACTTGCCGCCCAACCCTAAGCACCTATTTATAGAATAGGGCTTAAGCCTCCTTTAATCTCATCCGTCGGATCTAGGGATTTAACCTCCACCGTCGGATCTAGGGTTTTATCCCAACCGTCGGATCTAGGGTTTCTTCTCAACCGGCCGGATCTAGGATTTCATCCTAATCGTCGGATCTAGGATTTCATCCCAATCATCGGATCTAGGGTTTTATCCCAACCGTCGGATCTAGGGATTTAATCTCAACCGTCGATTCTAGGGTTTCATCCTAACCATCGGATCTTAGGGATTTAATCCCAACCGTTGGTTCTAGGGTTTCATCCTAACCATCGGATCTTAGGATTTAATCCCAACCGCTGGTTCTAGGTTTTGTTTACATTCTTGGATCTAGACTTCATAAGGATTATATTAGGCTATAGGGACCATAAGGAGGAGTTGGGTCTTGGCCACCGATGGATCGAACCACACAAATTGATCCATCAATGATGTTCCATTCCACTAGAGGATCATCATTGAACTACCTCACCAACCCCATAAATCAATATGGGCTCCATATATTATTTGTACATTAATCTCCTGTTTAAGATATCGAATGTCCGTCAATTAATTGATTTACTGACCATCAATTAATTAACATCTATTTCCTCGAGTAGTACCACTCAACCTTATCATCATGTTGACTAAGTCAACCAGCTGGGTTTACATGATGAACCTTATGAGCACCTCAAGGGGACATCATCAACCTAATATATAGGACACGGTTTCCTCCTATAATCAACGACATACCATGTAAATAATATTATTTCCCAACTTACCGGGCATATTGATTTAATCCATCTAAATCTCACCTACTGGTAAATCAAAGAAATAAATACTAAGTACATGTGCCCGTTATTATATCGGGATTAAGAGCATGTACAACATAATATCCGAGGTCCGATTTAATTATGTAGTCAGTACTAAATTGAATCACCTCTATGTCGGTCCTACTCAATACACCTAAGTGTACTAGTGTAACTCTATGTTCAAGACAAAACAATACCAAGCTACACTACAACCATGCCAATGGTTTGTCCAAAACCATCTTTGTTGTGAGCCTTTACTTATATTTTACAAGGTACTGATAACATGATCTTCTGTGCCACACCAAGCACCATGTTATCTACAATGTAAAATATTAGACAATATGCACACATATATAATGAATATATAAAATGCAAACAATGATCATGTGATTCTTATTTCAAAATAAAATGTTCATACAAAAAGAGCTAGGCTTTCAGTATACATTCCAACAATCTCCCACTTATACTAAAAGACTATGCCGTCATCACTCTGCCATACATCTGATCCCCATGTCCTCCACATGCCTATCAAACGCTTTCACTGGAAGGGCCTTAGTGAATGGTTCCGCCAGGTTATCCTCTGATGCAATCTTGGCGACAGCAACTTCTCCTCGCTTTACGATCTCTCGTATGAGGTGGTACTTGCGCTCTATGTGTTTACTCGCCTTATGGGCTCGTGGTTCCTTCGAGTTTGCAACTGCACCACTATTATCACAATAAATTGTGATAGTTCTGGGCAAACCAGGAATCACATCCAAGTCCATCAAGAAGTTCCTGAGCCATACAGCTTCCTTGGCTGCCTCAGA
Organism: Wurfbainia villosa; assembly: GCA_025175895.1. NCBI lineage: Eukaryota > Viridiplantae > Streptophyta > Magnoliopsida > Zingiberales > Zingiberaceae > Wurfbainia > Wurfbainia villosa. Next base: position 6,708,802 of record CM046009.1, read on the forward strand.
GGCTGCCACATACTCAGCTTCCATGGTAGAGTCTGCCACGCATTTCTGCTTGACACTCCTCCATGCTATGGCTCCACCTCCAAAAGTAAACACAAACCCCGAGGTAGACTTACTCTTGTCCCTATCCGATTGGAAATCCGAATCCGTGTAACCCACAGGGACTAATTGATCTGCCCGGTAAACCAGCATATAATCCCTAGTCCTTCTCAGGTACTTCAATATATGCTTTACCGCAGTCCAATGTCCCTGTCCAGGATTACTCTGATATCTGCTAACCATGCCCACGGAAAAGCAGATATCCGGTCTCGTACATAGCATAGCATACATAAGGCTTCCTACTGCCGAAGCATAAGGAACCACCTTCATGTCCTCTATCTCCTTTGATGTTCTGGGACACATCTCTTTAGATAAAGGAACTCCATGTCTAAAAGGTAGAAAACCTTTCTTGGAGTTCTGCATGCTAAAACGAGCAAGGATAGTGTCAATGTATGAAGCTTGAGACAAGCACAACATCCTTTTCTTGCGATCCCTTATAACTTTGATCCCAAGGATGTGTCCCACTTCTCCCAAGTCCTTCATGTCAAACTATTTGGACAACCATACCCTTACATCTGATAACACTTTGATATTGTTGCCAACTAACAAAATATCATCTACGTATAGTACAAGAAACACCACTACGTTTCCGTGACATCTCTTGTATACACAAGGCTCATCCGGACTTTGAATAAATCCATATGACTGGATTACCTCATCAAAATAGATGTTCCAAGATCTAGAAGCTTGCTTCAATCCATAAATGGACCGATTAAGCTTACATACAAGATGCTCTTTGCCTTTAGCAATGAATCCCTCTGGTTGGCGCATATAGATGTTCTCCTCAAGACTTCCGTTAAGGAAAGCTGTCTTGACATCCATCTGCCAAATCTCATAATCCATATGAGCAGCTATAGATAAGAGAATCCGGATAGACTTAAGCATAGCTACCGGCGAAAAGGTCTCCTCATAATCGATACCCTCTTTCTGAGTATACCCTTTCGCAACAAGCCTAGCTTTGAAGGTTTCAACCTTCCCGTCTACTCCTCTCTTTCTCTTGTAGATCCACTTGCATCCAATGGTTTTTACACCATCGGGTGGCTCTACTAGCTCCCAGACCTGATTAGAATCCATAGATTCTATCTCTGAATTCATCGCTTTTTGCCAAGATACTGCATCTCTATCTTGGATTGCCTCGTCATATGTCCAGGGATCAGGTTCATGTTCACCAGGGACTAAGTCCGAAGACTCTCCCAAAAACATGAATCTGTCGGGTTGTCTAACAACCCTCCCACTACGACGAGGTGCCTCATGTGTATGCTCTGTGACACGCTGCGATGACTTGTGGTGTCTCCTCTTGTACTGCATGCAAGTCGACTTCGCCATCTCTCAAGAACAATCCTACTCGTGGGCTTGTGATTCATCACATAGTCTTCCTCCGTAAATCGGCATTCGTACTCACGATCACCTTCTGATCTCTAGGACTATAGAATAAACCACCCTTCGTTCCCTTAGGATAGCCAACAAACAAGTGCACGCATGCGAGATTCCAACTTACCAAAGATCTCCTTCAAAGATACGTGGCCGGATCCCCCAAATCCGAATATGTCTTAGACTAGGCTTTCACCCAGTCCACAACTCTGTGGGAGTAGAGGGTACTGACTTAGATGGAACCAAGTTCAGAATGTGTGCTGCTGTTTCCAGAGCAAACCCCCAGAACGAATTAGGTAACTCAGAATAACTCATCATCGATCTGACCATCTCCATAAGAGTCCTATTCCTTCGCTCCGCTACACCATTATGCTGGGGTGTGCCAGGTGCAGACAATTGGGATTGAATCCCAGCCTTTGATAAGTAACTCCTAAACTCTCCCAAGAGGTACTCGCCACCACGATCAGATCGTAATGTCTTGATACTTTTACCTTGACGGTTCTCCACATCAGCCTTGAATTCTTTGAACTTGTCAAAGCATTCAGACTTGCGGCGCATCAAGTAAATGTATCCATACCTTGAATAATCATCTATAAATGAGATGAAGTATTCAAAGCCACCTCTTGCCTGGATAGACATAGGACCGCACAAATCAGAATGAACCAATTCTAACACATCTTTGGCTCTATACCCCTTGGCCTTAAAAGTCCTCTTGGTCATTTTACTTTCCAAGCAAGATTCGCAGGTTGGGAGATCCTCCACCACTAATAAACCCAAAGGTCCATCAGCTATCAACCTTTGAATTCTGCTTAGGTTAATATGACCAAGCCTTAGATGCCAAAGATATGTTTGGTTCATTTGCGAAGGTTCTTTTCTCTTATTAGACTTAGAAGATGAGTTATTTACTTCTATTTGCATCGTGGGAGTTTTTGGTTCAATAGAATATAAATTGCCAACCAATGTACCAGAATAGATAATCTCCCTATTCCTTTTTATAACCACCTTGTCATTAAAAGAAACAGAATATCCATCCAAAAATAATTTAGAAATCAAATTAAATTCTTTCTAAAAGTAGGTACATAAAGACAATTTCTTAAAACCAAAAATTTATTCCTATCAAAAGATAAATAAACGCCTCCCTAATCGCAATAGCCGCCACCTTCAAGCATTGCCCATGAAGACTGTAATCTCTCCTCATAGTCGTCGGGTTTCGAACCCCTCGCAAAGTATTGCACATGATCGCTGGCTCTATATCTACACACCGTGCAATCGTAGATAACACCGCTAAACATGTTTCAACAACTAAACAAGAAGATATACCTTTGTTCTTCTACGAGGACAAATTACCTTCCAATGTCCAGCTTGCAAGTGAAGCACTTGCCTTCGGCTTCTTCACTCGCTCGAGGTCCCATCGCCACCTTCTTCGCTCCACCTTGCTTCTTCTTCTTACCTTTCGCTTAGAGGAAGAAACCTTCCGAGCGACCATGGCTTGAGAACTCGACGAAAAAGCCCTTCCGCCACTCGAGTTCTCGCGAAGCTCCGCCAACTAATACAACCTTTTGTTCATGTTGTAGTTGAGGCGAATCGCCAAAACTCCTAGGCAAAGATCGAGAATGATATCGACTGGTTTCCCATCGATCTCAGCTCCTAGGACTTCCATCTCATTAAAATGAGCCATCATCTTGAGAACATGATCCCTAACGGTGTTCCTCGATCATGGAGGTCGCCATCAAGTTTCATTGCCTCTCGCTTAGCCGCCTACTCGATGTCCGAAAAGTTCCTTGAGATTGAACATCATGTCATAAGTCGTGGCTATGGCTCGATGTCGATGTTGCAAAAGACATTTGACATAGATGCCAAAATGTAACACCGCGCCATCTCATCTGCCTTAACCCATTTCTTATAACGTTCCATCTCCTTTTCATCAGAGTCATCTGAGGGCTTAGGAGGACAGACCTCAAAGAGTATAAATTTGTACTCTTTCGCAGTTAAGACAATATCTAGGTTTCTTTTCCAATCAATGTAGTTTGGACCAGTAAGTTTGTTTTCTTTTAAAATCACAGCAAGTGGGTTGAAAGCCATTTGAAAATCCTAAAAATCACAATGATCAAAATATTAGATTTCAAATATTATTGATTCCTCAAAACAATAAAATCCCGAAATCAACCAACACCTCAAAACACCGAGAATATCGCATGCCACGATAGTGTGGACGTATACGAATTCCACATTTGTAAGAGGAGGTTTTACCCATTAATTTTATTATCTTGTCAACCTTACTTTTTGACAAATAAAATTAATAGTTGGTTCCTCTTTAGCCCTACAAATAAAAGCAAAGGACTATGGGGAGGATACTTTATTTGTATCTAAGTGTGCACCATTACACGATACTAAGGGAATTATTTCGGATTATGTGCCTTACCGCTTTGGAAGTACACATGCTCCTAGATAATTTCCTATAACCATTATTTGACCTAGTGATCCGCAAACAAATCCGTCCGCAAGGAGGAAGGCACTCAGAGCCAACACACAAGTTTGTTCGCATCACACGTCAAATTGTAATGGAGGTCATGGAATTAATTAAAATATCCCTCTCTCACTTAGTAAATTGTAAATGAGGAATTTTAAATCACACACAACATGCATATAAAACAAATAAGCAATAAATATGGAAAAAACAGAATTTTTCCAACTATTATGGCATTGTCCTCCAATATGCATCCCGTCGTGTGGCCACCTCATCCGCTCCATCTTTTCCCGTGCGCAAGTCACCAAAGAGTTCCGAGCCGAGATAAAACATTTTAATTTACATCCATCGATCCTATACTCCACGAAGGAGTGTACAAATAATCTAGATCGAAAGTAAACTAAAATGAGCGGCTAAACAATGCCGTATTTAATTACAAAAATTAAATACTAATCTAGCCTCGTCAACCCCGAGGATTCAAATAATAAATTTTTTTACACACATCCATTCACATACACACACATGGCCATAATAGTCGGATCTTATGCCTGCAACCAAAAAGTTAAACTATGCATATCCTACTATTATCCGACACATATAATATATGAAAAATGCATAAAAAATTAACCGAATCCAAAACACACAAAACCGGAAACCGTGGCTCTGATACCAATTGTTGGGATGTGTCGCTTCGGAGGCTCATTGGCTCCCATGTTGATAGCTGCATTTTTTATTGCGCTATTTTTACTTGTTGATTAGATCTTTTAGGCTCTTTGATGGGATAATTATTGTTATTTGGGATGTTTTTACATATTGAGCCTATTTGCAATTAATTACATTAATTCCTATAATTTCAGTATTTTTCATGAATTTCATGTGATTTTGTAGGAACATCTAATGAGGATCTAATTGAAGCAATCGATCCGATCAAATCGAGCATTATGGACCGTCCGAGGAAAGTGATTGATTTTGAGCCATCCATCCGATCTGGAGCGATCCGCCCATACATTAAGATCTACACGCCTTGGCCGCTCATCCGGACCGTTGGATCGTGATTATACCTTCGCACGGATCAGTCCGGCCCATTGCAATTCAGATGGATCACAGCCGTTGGATCACAGCATGCTTAGGAGATTAATTGGATTCATTTAACCTAGCTATATTTGGGCGGCTGAGATCAGATTTGGCACAATCGGATGGCTCAGGAAAATCACTTAATAAACCAACTTCTTCCCAGCTTCGATGAGGCGCGACAGAATAGTGCGGGCGGCGTCTTCTTCCTCATGAGCGGCGATGCGACTCCACGAGCGATCGACGGCGAAAGAATATTCCGGCGAAGTTCCTCCGATACCGGCGACCCCACCAATCCTTGGTGGCGGATCCAGATGTCGTGTCGGCAAATGATCCAAAGCTAGCGAGGCGGATTCCGAGTTCATCCTTCACCGATTTCTCCTTCATTCGTACCGATAGGCCGCTCCATCTTGCCGAGTCACCCACAGTTGTGCCGATTGGACAATCCCATTTTCACCGCGGAGAAGAATCCCATTCCACCGTCCCGGTGAATCCAGATTCGTGAGCGGACCGCAATCATCCATCCGCCCTTCCTCCCCGCCAGACGATTGGGGCAGCCTTCGCATTCACCGGAGTGGTTGTTCGGTTTTGTTGTGACCACCGTGGTGGTTACCTGGGTCGATTTTATTTGGATTTTGCTAATGAGTGTGTTTGTGTTAAACATTCGGATTTCATGTTAATTACATTCGTGCATTTTATTCCAAAGGCAATTATGCAATTGTTAGTAGTTGATTAGGTTTGTTTTGGTTAATTGTTGATTTATTTACATGCAATGCTATTTCTATCATTTTGTTATGCTTAGTTGTTAATTCTGCTCATCGTGCATTTTTATTAGATTTAATATTGGCATTTGTTATTTAGTCAGAGGTTAGTTTAATTTCTTGTTGCTAATGTACTAACCCCATCCATTAAAATTGTCTAATCAAGGTATCGATAGGACAAGATGGTGTTTTGGTTGGAGTGCTTTCATTATTAGGTTAGATTTCATTTACATTCGACCGATTCTTGTCAGATAGTGACATGCGGCCCGTTGAATCGCTGCTTATTGCATTTCGCTTATTGCAATTTTTAGTGATCGTTGATCAATCAGATAGTGACAAAGATCGGTGCATGGTTGGGTTGTTCACCTTTGTTTGATCAATTACCGTGATAGTGACAAGTATGTGGTCGCTTTCTTTGTTCATTAGAATAGTTGTTTATTACGCATTAGTTGGTAGTTAGAGTTACTCTTGTATATTCAATTCTATGTTCGCTTTTGATTTTGCATTTTAATAAATTGAAAACCCCCAATGTTTACTGCTTAAAAACAAACGCCCACCATTAGGTTCGTTGGGAGATGACTCAGCCATCCTATAATGCATTAGTGTAGTTAGGGGTTTAAATAATTTGGGAACAGTATTACGACATTAAAAATCGCTCGATCAAAATTTTGGCGCCTTCTTGGGAACTTTAATGGGTTCGCTTTGTCTTTAAACTGTAGTTTGTTTGTTTGTTTTCTTTTTCTTTTGTTATTATTGTTTTTCTTATCATTTCTATTTGTTTCTCATTGAATTTGTTTGTGTGGATGACTAGGTCTTCAGGCAATATTTCACTTGAGTTTTATGTAGCAGTTTTTCTCTTCCCTCAGAGGCCCAGCCTAGGAAGAGGGTTGTTGAAGAAAAGGCTAGGGAATTCCAGGAGCTAGTAAAGTTCCAAGTATGCCGAGGATATGGAATGTGTAGGGACTGCCCCAAGGATCACTTCCATCAGATGTTTGTGAGTAATGTAATTTCATGATCGAGCATGGGATCGTCTTAGGTTGTATTATCTCTGTGTATGGTATTGAAGTAGATCCTGCTACAATTCATATTATATCCTCTTTATCTTACCCCGCTTCTGTGCGGGAAGTTGTGCTTTTCTAGGTCATGCAGGTTTCTACAGACATTTTATCAGAAACTTCAGTCAGATTGCCCTACCCTTGACCAAATTGTTGCAGAAGGAGGTGGTATTTCAGTTTGACAGGATTGCAATAGAGATCAAGCCCACCCCCATAGCAGATTCTTTTCGGATGAGCAACTTTTTCACCGTAGGGGTAAGACACCATGGTATGCAGATCTTGCTATTTATTTAGTTGTCGTGTTGTACCTTCACATTTTACTCATGCACAAGTCTAGAAATTGAAAAGTGATGCTAAGTAGTATGGGATGATCTTTATCTTTGAAAATTTTGTATTGATCGGATCCTTAGATGATGTGTACTTGATTATGAGTTTCATTCCGTACTTACTTATTTTTTGCATTCTCGCTTGAGGGGGCATTTTGGACCCCAAAAGAATCGCTAGGAAAGTTTAGAGTCTAGTTTGTATTGGCCCACCTTATTTCATGATGCCTCTAAATTCTACAAGTTTTGTTAGCGATGTCAATGAACAGGGAACATAGGACGAGAAATGAAATGTCTCAATAACTTTGTTATTCGTGAGATTTTCGATATTTGAGGTATTGATTTTATGGGTCCATTTCGATCTTTGGATTTTCATATATATATATTTTTTTGGCATATGATTATATTTCCAAATGGGTGGAGGTCATCCCACCAGTGATGATGATTCTCTAGTTGTTGTGGATGTTGTTGGTCTCACATATTTTGCAGATTTGGAGTTCCTGTATGATCATTAGCGATCAAGGGTCTCACTTTTGCAACAGACTCATGAAGTGTCGAGCAAAGGGATCAAGTCTATTCTAGAGAATACTGGGAGTCGAGACATGATGTTTTTCTCCGACATGAAAAGGAGTGTGTTCTTTTATTTATCAGATTTATTTTCTTCCTTTCATGTTCGGAATAATTTGTATGGGTTGATTGTTTGTTTGCCTGTTTACCTAGGTTTGTTTGTCTGTTGTTGAGTCAAATAATATTCCCTTATGTATGCCTTAGTATCATTTCAGAGATGGTAAAAATTAGTTAAGTTTGATCATCGATTATGGATTTTGTGTAGGATAAGAAACTTCACTTGCATGCAATCACTTGTTATGATGGTGAACTTTTTATTGATAGACCAAGCTTGATTTTTATTCACCTAGTGAGGTAGTAAGCCATTTCAATCATTTACCCACTTTAGTGTGATACGTGATACTTGTTGCTCTAGAACTTGCTTTGAGTCTTTTCAAAACTGCCATAACATTTATTTGCATGAATATGATGAAGGATTTCACTCTTGAATCTTTTCCTTACTTGAATTGCTTGTTTAATCCACTTGATATTTTCATGTTGTCATACTTGTCATTCCTATTCATTTATTTTTCATTGTCTTGTGGATTACCTCTACCATCTTTTGTTCTCACATTGGAAGAATAACTTGATAAGTTGCTTTGTTCGAGATAAAAAAAAAAATCTTAAGTGTGGGGGAGGAGGTAGTGTTTTATCAAGTACTGTGAGTTAGATACAAAATTTGACTTGGAGCTAATTGTAAGGTCAATCACGTTTGTTGTACGTAAGTCTATCAAAGCTTCCGGATATTAAGAAAATTAGGATAATGCAGAGCAATATGGCCATCCGATTCATGGATTAAATTGATGCGCTGCATTGGAGACTTTGGAAGGATGCAGAATTGCTATTTTGAGTAAGAAGTTGGGATCCGTGCAGAGCAGAGTTATGGAAATTGAATTGATTGCTTGGTGAAGAAGCTTACGCAATCTAAATGGTAGATTGGCACAAGTTAAAATTCGCTTATGGAGTCGATCTTAGGAATGGATTGAATGTTGGTTGCCGATTTCCGTGAGTGTCAGACGCAAGATCCGAATTGGGTTGAATCAAATTGTCCACCGCTCAACTGAAAATCCAAGAGTAGGCGTATGAGGATTTTAGGAAAATTGATGCCTACTCAAAACGTTCAATCAAAAAAAAAAAAAAAAAAAAAAAAAAAGTTTTTAGCAGCATTTTTCCAGAAAGAAGCAACATGCAAAAACCAAGGAAGAAAGTGATTGGCAAAAAGTTATTTTAGTTAAGTTAACGAACACATTTAAATTATTTTACCATTTTTACGATACTCATTTTTCTCAGTTGCTGTAGAATGAGATTTAGCGAATTAGTCGCGAATAAATGTTGGTTAGCCGGATACTTGGAGCAATGGGGAGGATTCAATACATTGACCAACAAGTTTTGCTTCATGAATCTGTGTGCCAAATCGTAGATCCCGATAAGAAATAGAATGGTTTCCAATGAAGTTAGAAGCAGCCTTTTGAAGAAGAGCATCGAGATAATCGCAGAGAAATTTGGAAATCCAAATTCATAGAAAATTAAAATTGTTGCAAGTCGAGACCTGGTACACATGGTTATAGTAAGTTTCACTCTAAGCCATGGGAATTGGTTGTTGTAGTACTCATCAAAAAATCGTTGAGTGGGCCGATTCTTTGCAAAGGGATCGCTCATGCGAAAATTGTGATTTCTTTGCCATGTTTCAAGTTAAAGTTTGGCGGAGATTTGGACAATTGATGAAACAAATCCTGCAGACAAGATGTTGACTCAATTTGATTGGAAGAAGAGCATGTTTTGATTACAAGATGTTTCTTTGCGACTTTGTGGAGACTTTTGAGTTATCTTGATTTGAATGGATGTAGGTAATGCTTAGCCACGAAACATACTTGACATGTTCTCGTTATCTGCCATGAGAAGATGCATGTGCAAGCTTAGAGACATCGGAGAAACATCAAGATAATAAGAAATGTGTGGAGTCCTTGCCATCTTCAAGTTAAGGTTGTGCGAGAAAATTATGCACGATTGAAAAAAAGATTAATCTGCTACAAGATGTTGCAGTGCGAATGTTGCGACAATTCAGGGCAATTTGGAATACTCTACATAAATCTACAATCACTTCAATCTAAAGGCCTATAACTTATGCTGAGGCCATCAAACTGGATCAGATCAAGGCTGATTAAGGAAAGTTTCTGAAATTTTATCTGATATAGCAATGCTCGACAGAGTATCAGCAGCAGACCAAGATCTCGAAAGTATCAAGATTAACTGCAGGAAAGCGGAAGTCGATATTGCTAATTCTATGGATGCTATAGCTGGTTGAAGCTGCTGGAAATTGGTTTCAGAAAAATGGTTTTCAGAAAACTGGTTGCTGGGAAATTGCTATTACACAGAACCGGTGCCTTAAGCTGCAGTAGAACTTGTAACACCATAGCAAAGAAATTTTTGGTCTGTATCATAGAAGCAACTGCCACGGAAATTACAGCAAGTACTGGAACTGATTTTATTAGATTTGAGGAGCAGATGTACTGGTAGCAGGTTTTGGTAGTGAAGTTCAAGAACTAATTCAAATTATTTTACCATTTGCTGACACTCCCAGTGAGCAGCCTCTCTTATTGGATTTACGTTCAAGACTTCAAGAATTCCTACAGAGTCCATAAGTCTCTAATCCACAGAAGATAATTGCTTTAGGCAGTTCAAGAACAGGCAAGTGATATCATAAAGATCTGCAATTTTGTGAGGGAGTTTAAAGCATCAAGAGATGGACTTTTCTAGATACCGACAGCTTACTTCCAAATATCTTCTCATTGCTTAAGTTGGTCGATATCTGGAGAGGTAAGCTTGACCTTTGGCTATCTAATTGAGCACCAAAACGCACGAGGGCTAAAAGCATCGATTGGTTTGATTACCATCAATCCATATTGCTTGGTTGATTGGACACTTGCATCACACTTACTTGATGTTTTAGTTAGATTCAAGAAATTATAAGGTTGTGGTTGATAACTTTAAAATGTCTTCAAGTGTGTTTTTTGATCTTGCATTTCATACTTGAATGCCTATGAAATGTTAATATTCTGTCAATATCCTCACAAAGTATCATAGACTAAATGGTCTGAAGGCCCACTTGGTTTTCAAATTCCAAAGATTCGATAATAGATGAGGCAATTAAAGTTGTGATTCTAAATTGTGGAGAGAGGCGGGCCAATCAAATTGAAAACGATGTAGAACTTGTTTTCCTCCACACACCACTTTTATCCAGTTACATGTGCTATTCTTCCAATTCTTCTATTGTTGTTCATTCATTATATCTTGATCTTACGGTATGTTTCTTTTGGTCTACATCTGATCTTGTTTTGATATTCGATAAATCCTTTTTGATTCATGTATAGAATGTATTGATAGCGGTGGAAGTAGATGATAAGCAAGCATATGGTAGGACAAGATTACATGATGTTTTGAGGGTACCCCACTCCTACGATCATTATGTGAGCATGAGTGCATATATCCATTTGGGAGGTTTTATATCAGGCTTGGTTTATTTGATTTGACTGTAAACCATCAAACATGTTGACTGTTGTAGGAGTCGGATCTTTTGAATATCCTAGATCCTGATAAATTTGGTGATCCTAAGTAACTTATTTTTTCTGTCTCTGAATTATTGATCTAGGTATTACTAGGGGAATGAGTTAGGGAGTTAGTGTTTCTTTGTTTTTGTTATTGCACGGGACGCGCAAAAATAAGTGTGGGGGAATTTGATAACTGCATTTTTTATCGCGCTATTTTTACTTGTTGATTAGATCTTTTAGGCTCTTTGATGGGATAATTATTGTTATTTGGGATGTTTTTACATATTGAGCCTATTTGCAATTAATTACATTAATTCCTATAATTTCAGTATTTTTCATGAATTTCATGTGATTTTGTAGGAACATCTAATGAGGATCTAATTGGAGCAATCACAGTCGTCGATCCAGATCAAATCTGAGCATTATGGACCGTCCGAGGAAAGTGATTGATTTTGAGCCATCCATCTGGATCTGGAGCGATCCGGCCCGTACATTAAGATCTACACGTCTTGGCCGTTCATCTGGACCGTTGGATCGTTATTATACCTTCAGACGGATCAGATCCGTCCATTGCAATTCAGATGGATCACAGCTGTTGGATCACAGCATGCTTAGGAGATTAATTGGATTCATTTAACCTAGCTATATTTTGGGTGAGATCAGATTTGCTGCAATCGGACGGCTCGGAAAATCACTTAATAAACCAACTTCTTCCGGCTTGACAGCGCGGCGAGCGAGGCGGCGTCTTCTTTCCTCATGGAGCGGCGGCCGGCGACTCCACGGCGATCGATGGTGGCGATATTCGGCGAGTTCCCTCCGCTACGGTGGCGGATCGGAATCCTTGGTGGCGGATCCGATCTTTGTGTTGGGCGGTGATCCAAAGCGAGGCGGCGGGATTCGAGTTCATCCTTCACCGGCATTTCTCCTTCATTGTAGGATAGGGCCGTTCCATCTTGAGTCACCCACAGTTGTGCCGATTGGACAATCCCAATTTCACGCCGGAGAAGAATCCCATTCCAGTCCGGTGAATCCAGTCGTCGGAGCGATGGCCGCAATCATCCATCCTGTCCTTCCTCCTCCTGATGCGATTGGGGCGGCTTCATTCATCACGGAGTGGTTGTTCGGTTTGTTGTGAGCCACGTGTGGTTCTGGTCGTATTTTATTTGGATTTTGCTCACAAAGTGTGTTTGTGTTAAACATTCGGGATTTCATGTTAATTACATTCTGCATTTTATTCCAGTGCAATTATGCAATTGTTAGTAGTTGATTAGGTTTGTTTTGGTTAATTGTTGATTTATTTACATGCAATGCTATTTCTATCATTTTGTTATGCTTAGTTGTTAATTCTGTTCATCGTGCATTTTTATTAGATTTAATATTGGCATTTGTTATTTAGTTGTAGGTTAGTTTAATTTCTTGTTGCTAATGTACTAACCCCATCCATTAAAATTGTCTAATCAAGGTATCGTATAGGACAGTATGGTGTTTTGGTTGGAGTGCTTTCATTATTAGGTTAGATTTCATTTACATTCGACCAGTTGCCGTATAGTGACAGTGCGGTGCCTGGTTGAATCGCTTTCGTTTATTGCATTTCGTTTATTGCAATTTTAGTGATGATGCTTGATCATCTGTCGTATAGTGACAAGTCACGGTGCATGGTTGGGTTGTTCACCTTTGTTTGATCAGTGTACCGTATAGTGACAGTGCGGTGCTTGGTCGCTTTCTTTTGTTCATTAGAATAGTTGTTTGTTACGCATTAGTTGGTAGTTAGAGTTACTCTTTGTATATTCAATTCCCATGTTCGCTTTTGATTTTGCATTTTAATAAATTCAGAAAACCCCCAATGTTTACTTCTGTTTAAAAACAAACGTCCAGCCATTAGGTTCGTTGGGAGATGACCCGAGTCAGTCCTATACTGCATTAGTGTAGTTAGGGGGTTCGGTAAATAATTTGGGAACGGTATTGCGACATTAAAAATCGTTCGATCACATGTCCCCGGATTAAAATTTTCACTAATGAAAGACTTAATCCGGATGGGATGAGCTTCCTTGGCACAACCTATTCGTCGTCGTGCTAACAACTTGAGTGGTCGCTTGAACAAACTAGTTGTTCAAGCAACACAACTCTTCTAGTTTGTTAGCCACGGAAAAGACGACGGATGGATCGCCGATTTTTGTTTTTGTCTTCGGGGTCCATGATTATACAATATATATCCATTCATACACATGCATAATCAAAATATTAAAGAACATATTAAGATCTGTAAATAAAGTTAAAAACAACTTTATACCTTACGATCTTCTATCGTATGTCCTATCCTTCTCGTGGACGACGTGTGGACGAAGATCCTCCACGAGTTGAAGCCTTCTTGATCACTTTCTTCTCTACCTTGTCCGCTAAGTAACAAAGAGAAGCAATCACAAATACCTTTCCTATCTAGAACCGACCACCAAATTAGGAATTTGGTGCAACCACGGCCAAGGAGCAGTGGATGATCTTGACCACCAAATGAATGGAAACCACGCCACCTTGGAGAGATTGGAGGAAGATGATTGCCGGCCACCAATGGATGGAGAACCGGCCAAGGAGCAAGGAAAAGGGAAGAGTGCCGCCCAAAACCAAGGAGGAGAAGAGAGGATCACCGCCAAACCCTAGCTTGCCCAAGCTTCCAATGGAAGATAAGCCAAACCCTAACCCTAATTCGAAAACCAATCTCCTTATCTTCTACTTGCCGCCCAACCCTAAGCACCTATTTATAGAATAGGGCTTAAGCCTCCTTTAATCTAATCCGTCGGATCTAGGGATTTAATCTCCACCGTCGGATCTAGGGTTTTATCCCAACCGTCGGATCTAGGGTTTCATCTCAACCGCTTCGGATCTAGATTTCATCCTAATCGTCGGATCTAGGATTTCATCCCAACCGTCGATCTAGGGTTTTATCCCAACCGGGATCTAGGATTTAATCTCAACCGTCGATTCTAGGGTTTCATCCTAACCATCGGATCTTAGGGATTTAATCCCACTTCGTTCGGTTACGTATTGCTGGCCTGATCCTTAAGATGTGACAGTCTCACATGAGAGGACGTCACAATTTTGTTTTACATTCTTGGATCTAGACTTCATAAGGATTATATTAGGCTACGATAGGGACCATAAGGAGGAGTTGGGTCTTGGCCACCCGATGGATCGGAACCACACATACTTGATCATCATTGAACTTACCTCACCAATCCCCTATAAATCAATATGGGCTCCATATATTATTTGTACATTAATCTCCTGTGTTTAAGATATCGAATGTCCACAATTAATTGATTTAATCGACCATCAATTAATTAACATCTATTTCTCGAGTAGTACCACTCAACCTTATCATCATGTTGACTAAGTCAACCAGCTGGGTTTACATGATGAACCTTATGAGCTCCTCAAGGGGACATCATCAACCTAATATATAGGACACGGTTTCCTCCTATAATCAACGGCATACCATGTAAATAATATTATTTCCCAACTTACCGGGCATATTGATTTAATCCATCTAAATCTCACCCACTGGTAAATCATAGAAATAAATACTAAGTACATGTGCCCGTTATTATATCGGGATTAAGAGCATGTACAACATAATATCCGAGGTCCGATTCAATTATGTAGTCAGTACTAAATTGAATCACCTCTATGTCGGTCCTACTCAATACACCTAAGTGTACTAGTGTAACTCTATGTTCAAGACAAAACAATACCAAGCTACACTACAACCATGCCAATGGTTTGTCCAAAACCATCTTGGTTGTGAGCCTTTACTTATATTTTACAAGGTACTGATAACATGATCTTCTGTGCCACACCAAGCACCATGTTATCTACAATATAAAATATTAGACAATATGCACACATATATAATGAATATATAAAATGCAAAAATGATCATGTGATTCTTATTTCAAAATAAAATGTTCATACAAAAAGAGCTAGGCTTTCAGTATACATTCCAACAGTATCCAGACTAAGACCTGGAATCATCCTTGTCTGTCTGGAAGCTGGCATCCGTATACCCGCGTATCACCATGTCCCCTTCTCCATATATTAGGAACACATCCTTAGTTCTTCTCAAGTACTTAAGGATCATCTTAACAGCCGCCCAATGATCCATTCCTGGATCGGACTGGTATCTGCTCGTGACACTCAGAGCATACGATACATCGGGCCTCGTACATAACATAGCATACATGATAGATCCTATTGCGGATGCATAGGGAATCTTACTCATGCAAATCCTCTCATCTTCTGTGCGCGAACACAGACTTCGAAAGGTGTACCCCATGCCTGATGGGTAGGAAACCTTTCTTGGATTCTGACATGCTAAACCTCTTTAGCACTCCGTCTATATATGTAGACTGCGAAAGACCAAGCAACTGTTTTGATCTATCTCTATAGATCTTAATCCCGAGGATGTAGGTTGCTTCTCCCAGGTCTTTCATGGAGAATGTCTTGGATAACCAAACCTTCACTGATTGTAAGATTGAAACATCGTTTCCTATAAGTAGTATGTCTTCGACATACAATACTAGGAATAAGACTGCACTCCAACTAACCTTCTTGTACACACAAGGTTCGTCTGGATTTTGTGAGAAATCAAACCTTTTGATTGTCTCATCAAAATGGATATTCCAGCTCCTGGATGCTTGCTTCAATCCATAAATAGACCGTCGCAATTTGCATACCTTGGTTTTATCAACCGATGTGAAACCCTCAGGCTGTATCATATACACGTCCTCGAGCAGGTTTCCATTAAGGAAAGCTGTTTTCACATCCATCTGCCATATCTCATAATCATAATGAGCCGCTATGGCCAGGAGCATCCGAATGGATTTAAGCAAAGCTATAGGCGAATAGGTTTCGTCATAATCAACACCTTATTTTTGACGATATCCTTTCGCCACCAATCTAGCCTTATAGGTAATCACATTACCATCCATGTCGGTTTTCTTCTTGAAAACCCACTTGCACCCTATAGGCTTTATGCCTTCAGGTGGGTCAACCAAGTTCCAAACTTGGTTTTCATACATGGAATCCATTTCCGACTTCATGGCACCAAGCCACTTATCCCTTTTTGAACTTGTCAGCACTTCTTCATAACTGGTAGGTTCCTCATCATCAATGAGTAACACGTCGTTCGATTCACTTACGAGAAATCCATATCTCTCAGGAATATTGCGTGTTCTACCAGATCTACGAAGATGTGGTGTTACAATAGGTCCAGTCGTTTGCTCATCACTATGAGTTGTCGGCTGTTGTGCTTCACCAGGTATCTCATCAATGTCTATTTGAGTCTCTCGAGCCTCCTCAAGCTCGATGACACTCCCACTGTTTTCTTGCAAGAGAAACTCTTTCTCTAGAAACACAGCATGCCTTGAAACAAACACCTTTTGTTCCACAGGATGATAGAATTGGTAACCCCTTGTTTCCTTAGGGTATCCAATAAATAGACATTTATCAGACTTAGCATCCAGTTTGTCTGATACAGTCCGCTTCACATAAGCAGGACAGCCCCATATCTTCAAGTAAGATACATGAGGTTTCTTACCATTCCATATCTCATATGGAGTAGTTGAGACTACCTTGGTAGGCATTCTGTTTAACAAGTAAACAGCTGTCTGAAGTGCATATCCCCAAAAGGACTTGGGAAGAGTTGCATGATTCATCATTGACCTGACCATGTCCAACAAGGTCCGGTTATGCCTCTCAGATACACCATTATGCTATGGTGTATAGGGCGGAGTCCATTGAGACAATATGCCATTGTCTCTTAGATAATCAAGAAACTCTTGACTTAAGTATTCACCACCTCGATCCGATCGAAGTATTTTAATACTCTTGTCATGTTGTTTCTCTACTTCATTTCTGAATTCTTTGAACCTTTCAAAGGCTTCAGACTTGTGTTTCATCAGGAACACATACCCAAACCGTGAGTGATCATCGGTGAAGGTAATGAAGTAGCTATAGCCTCCTAAAGCTTGAGTTGACATAGGTCCACATACATCAATATGTATTAGACCTAGTAACTCTCCCACTCGTTCACCTTTTCCAGTAAAAGGTAACTTAGTCATCTTGCCTTTTAAGCATGATTCGCATGTATCGTATGAATCCAATTCAAATGATTCCAGAATTCCACATCGGTGTAATTCGGACATACGTTTCTTGCTTATATGGCCAAGACGACAATGCCACATATAGGAGTCTATTTGATTATCCTTTCGAGCACGCGTGTTGCTCGCTTCGATATTGAAAATGTCACTGGATACGTCCAACGTATAAATGCCTTTACTCAAGGTTCCAGTTCCATAAAGTACGCCATTTAAAGTTATATAACAACAATTGTTACTAAACGTCAAATGGAAACCATTTCTATTTAAACAGGAAATAGAAACAATGTTCTTTATTAGAGAAGGAACATAATAGCAATTGTCCAATTCTAAGACTAGTCCACTAGGGAGCTTCAGCAAATAAGTTCCGATGGCGACCGCAGCAACCTTTGCTCCATTGCCAACTCGCAAATTTGACTCCCCTCTGACAAGTCTTCTTCTATTCCTTAGCCCCTGTATGTCATTACATATATGTGAGCTACACCCAGTATCCAATACCCAAGTGTCCAAGGAAATAGAATGACAATCAATAACGAAGATACCTGAAGAGGATGGGGCATCAGATGCCTTCTTCTTCTTCATGGACTCAAGATAAATCTTGCAGTTTCTTCGCCAGTGGCCTTCCTTGCCACAGTGATGGCAAGTGCCCTTTTGTGCTGGTTCCGCCTTCTTTGCCTTTTTCTTCTTTCCTTTCTTCTGTTCTTTTGCCTTCCTCTTAGAACCTTTCTTTGAGGAATCAACTAACAGAACCGCCTTCTCCTCATGCTTCACAGAAGGCTCCACAATCTTCAGCATATTGAGGAGCTCGGGAATGGTGGATTCTAATTTGTTCATCCGATAGTTCATCACAAATTGTGAGAAACTCTTGGGAAAACAATGCAGAATTAAGTCAATACTTAACTCATGATCCATCACAAAACCGAGGGTGGCTAGCCGCTCGATGTACCCGTTCATCTTTAGCACAAACTGCACTACAGATAAACCTTCTTGCATCTTCGTGGTGAAGAGGAGCCTAGAGACCTCGAACCTTTCGGATCTCGCTTTCTCATCGAACAACTCATGAAGATGGAAGACCATAGTATTAGCATCCATATGCTCATGCTGCTTTTGCAGCTCAGGTACCATCACCACTAGCATGATGCAACTCGCCAGCTCAGAATCTGCCACATGCTTCTGATAGACCAACATTTGGTCTGGAGTTGCATCGTCCTTAGGACGGTCAGGAAGAGGCTCTTCAAGGACATATACAAGCTTTTCCGCCTTGAGAACTATTCTCAGGTTTCTAACCCAGTCCAGGAAGTTAGGCCCAGTCAGTTTGTTCGAATCCAAAATAGTGTGCAAATTCAAAGACGTCATGATCAATTTATTGACCTAGAAATACAAAACGAGCATATATGAGAAAATGATTTTAAAATGCATCAATATACATTTATAAATCCCATTCATTTTTCAAATTTCAAAAACCCCAAAATCACTTCGGGAGATCGTAGGTCCATCTCCGAATGGGCTGATATCCATCATAGTTATGAACAACCTTGGAGAGAGTCCAACAAGTCATTCATAACTACGACGGTAGGTATCAACTATACCGATTGCATATCACGTATATGCAACTATCACAATGTGCTATCAACTAATTGAATGTTCACACATACATCGGGTTGTTAACACATTAACAAGTATGCATCATATGCATAGCACCCAACTTCACCTCCCTTTACATCGACCTTGGAGAGAGTCCAACAAGACGATGCTCCAGGTTAAAGCCAACCCATTAATCGGGAAATAGTTTTAATATGGTTAGAGCGCATTCAACCAATTAGCCCAGCTTGGAGAGAGTCCAACAACCAAAGCTAACGATTGACCTCTGACTCTTACCATATTAGTATTAAACTATTCCATGGTTTGAACATGTTCGGGTTCGAGTGGGCTTGAGAGAGTCCAACAACCCAAACAAGAAACGGAACTCTGGTTCTAACCATATTAATGGAAGGTGTAGGCTTTAATATTGTTTAAGGGTTTTTATGTCTCATCCTCTTTGCATGCAAATAACTATTATCTACATGGCATGGCATACATGGCATACATCTACATGTCACGACACGCATGGCATAATGTTATGCATCTAATGCAATTACATGGCATACAATTATGTCATGTATATATTTCCTTATATGTCATAACTATTTATGGAAATAAAATATGTTTATGATTTGATTCTCCAAATCAAATCATAATTAAATTAGGAAACAAATTTCCAAATCTAATCACATATTTTATTCATGGAATTATTTGATTAAGAAAAATCTATTTAGGAAACCAATTTCCTAAATCATTAAAACTACTTATGGAAATAAAATATTTTAAGATTTGATTTCCCAAATAAAATCATGATTAAATTAGGAAACAAATTTCCAGAATCTAATCAAATAATTTATTTATGGAAAATATCAATTTCCATAAATACTTCCAATTTTCCAAAAGTGGAAGATTTCCATAAATACTTCTAGACTTTCCAAAATTGAAAAATTTCCATAAATACTTCTAAATTTCTAAAATTAGAAAATTTCCAGAAATACATTATGACTATCGCAAAACCATTTTTACGATTATGTCGAAAACCAACCTGGGCTCTGATACCACTGTTGGGTTTCCAGCACCGCGGCGTGTGTGTGTTCGATCACGTTTCGTAAACATGAACACAGCGGAAGCAATAAAAATAATAAATCTACATTTATTACAACACACACAACACACGCATGCATATTACAACAAGTGTAGACATAACCGTAAATTTAAATTTGCAATAAAAGGAAATTTATCTACGTTATACCTTTCGTATGACGTGTAGCGGGAACGACATCAACCGGAACGATCCTTGCTAGAATCGTCTCTATCCGTATCCACGCCGAGTTCCTCGGGATGACTTCGCTAAGCCACGAGTTTCGTCTTCGTACGGGTTACCAGCCTCGTGTTGAAGACGACGTGATCGAGAGATGATCACGATCCGAATCCAAATTCGGATCCTAATACGAGTTCTCAAAACTCGCTTCTCCGGAGAGGTATTCGTCAACCAATTGATGAATCCTTCATCCTCCACCTCAGAGGATTACCGGAGATCGAATCCCAGGTAAGTTAGCCGCTGTCGGAGCTCTAACCGCCGTCCAAACGACGCTCCGACGAGAGGAGAAGAAGCTGTCCAGAAAACTGGACAGCTTGGTGGAGGAGTAGGCGCCGGCCAAAAACGGAAGCCAAGTGCTCACCTTTTCACCGAGGCCTAGGAAGATCACCGGAGGGTCGCCGGAGGATCACCGGCTGAAGCTTGGACGCCGGCAAGGACTTGGACGGCGGCACAAGAAGTTGGGCGGCAATGGAGTTGGCGCCAACTCCTTCAATGGGGTGGGCGGCAACTAGGTTTAGGGCTCTTCAAGCTAGGGTTTGGATTAGGGCTTTCGCAAGTGGCTCTGATACCATTGTAGGGATTTTTTATGCAAAATAGCATATGCGCAACGGAAAATAGGATCCCTTCCAAGTGATCCTTGCGAAAGAAAACCTCGTACAAAAAAATAAATTTCTCAAAACCTATCTTATAGGAGAATATTACCTTTGTTTCGTGCCCTTTTTAATCCCGCTTCTCCTTGGGTTTGTTGGATCTTTTAGCACGTTCAAATGTTCGTGCCTCTATATGTATCCACACGAGCAAGCTCTTGTCTCACAAAAGAAACTAGAAGAGCTCTCCTTTACTTCTTGCTAGAGAAGTCCCTAAAGGAGAGGAAGGTAGGAAAAAAGAGAAAGGAAGAAGAAGACCACTCTTCTTGCTAGCCTACACTCACAAAAGCCACACAACCAAAGCCTCTCACCACCAAGCTCTCTCCAAGCCTCAAGCTTCCACCAAGTTGGCCGGCCACCCCATGGAGTGTTTTATAGGATTGAAAAAACCTTTCACCTCCTATCACATTAAATGCAATCAATTGCATTGAAAAATAATCAAACAAGGAGTTACACTCCTTGTTTGGTCGGCAACATGTGGAGAAATTCCAAAGGTCAAAACCCTTTGACTCCTTCCACCTCATCAAGCTTAGGTGGCATGCTTAGGTGGCATGCTTATGTGGCATTCATGCATGTTGAATTAATCTTATTAATTCAATAAGCTTATGTTATCATATTGAATTAATCTCATTAAATCAATAAGGTAACATATTGAATTAATCTTATTAAATCAATTAAGCTTAGGCTATCATGATAACATATTTATGTAATCTTATTAAATTAATAAGCTTAGCATATTGAATTAATCTCATTAAATCAATAAGCTAAAATTCTCATTAAGCTTAAAGTCCAAAAACCATTTTGTACTTAAGCTTATTCCCAAATTATTCTAGTCAAACTAGAATGCATTAATTCTTCTAATCATAATGCTCTTTGTGTGTGACCCTATAGGCTCTCATAACATTGGCAGTGGATCTAAACTCTTTTAGATACACAAGCAATGAGCGGCATCTAGCAATACATCATTGCTACCCAAGTTACGAAATAAGTCAAGATCCGACTAACCTTTCCGTGACTACTATAATGTATGATCGTGTCCTTCTATCCTTGATATCAGATTGACCAATGAGGCATAGACCGTGTCATCCTCGATCAATCTATGTGTTTGTTGATCCCTGAGTAAACTAACTCAAACAAATGAGCTCAATATCTCATATTGACTCATTCGAGCATGTCCATGCGTTTTAGTAGTTCTACTCAATCAAGGGGCCCACAGATATCACTTCCGTCATATGGGAGGGATAGATCCCGTCTACATCACTCACATCCCTCCGCATAATTTGTTATATACCCAGTAATATCCTTTATGGTCCACCCTGTTACGGGTGACGTTTGACGATACCAAAGTACATAACTCCTTATGTAGGGAACCGTAGTGACTTCAGGTTTGAGGACTATTCATACCAATAGTCACATGAGAAAGTTTATGACACTCATATGACGATCCATGAAACTTTCTCATGGTGGGTCAGTTCAGTATATATTCTCTAATATATACCCATGTGTCAACTTGATATCATATATCCATGACTTGTGAGATCAAGTCATCAATTGACCTACATGCTAGTCTTTATGTGTTAATATTGCCCTTGCATATTAATACTTGACTAGGAACATTTAGGAAAGTGTTCTCTACAGCCTCTCATAATCAATTCTGCCAATTGATGTGTTGTAGATAAGAACCTAATTTTCTAAGGCATTATTATATTTAATTTAGCTGGCACAAGCAAGACGTAAATATAATAACCAATCCTTTGCCTTTATAGAATATGATACAAAATGTTCCCTATTCAACCATCACATGATTTGTTCTAGGGCTATAACTAACACTCTTCACGTCTTTCTTGGTGAGTCTCCTTGACTTCCCACCGAACTTCTTGACGTAATGTGCCACCTCACTTGCCGATAACTCATCTTCACTACTTGATGAGTCTTCCTCGGATTCAGATGAGGAGGACACTTCCTTCTTCTCCTTCTTCTTCTTCTCCTTCTTTCCTACAAAAAGAGCTATACCCTTCTCTTTGGATGAAGTGTTAGCTTGTTCATGTAATTGAAATTCACAAAAAAGTTCATCTAACTTGTCTAATGAAAGATCCCTAGAGACCTTATAGGCATCTACCATTGAGGCCAATAAGGTGGTCCTAGGGAAAGCTTGTAATACATACCTTACAAGGTCTCGGTTGTCGACCTTTTCACCTATAATGTGTAGTCCGTTGACTACTTCCTTGAAAGGCCCGTGCATTTGGCTCACGGTCTCGTTTGTCTTCATAGTGAAGCTTTGGAGTTGGCCAATCAAAAGATCCCTCTTGGCCCTTCTTGTCTCTTTGGATCCTTCGTTGAGTTCGATGAGCTTCTCCCAAAGCTCTTTTGTGGAGTTGAAGGGCACGACCTTAGAGAGTTTCTCCTTGGATAGACCACATTGAAGTGTGGTCACTGCTTTTGCATTTGCTTGTGCCTTCTTGTCCATCTCTCTTGTCTAATCTTTTGTCGGTAGTGGTGCTCCGAATTCGTCGACCGGCTTCTCAAAACCATCTACAACACTAAACCAATTCTCAATATCATTCATTAAATAATACTCCATCCTACCTTTCCAATATCCGAAGTCGTTGCCGTCGAAGAACGGAGGCCTCGCCGTGCTATACCCCTCTTGAAATGCCATCTTTGCTCCCGTTGATTGCTAGATCTTCCGATGCGATCCGGGCTCTGATACCACTTGTTGGGGATCGTTTGAAGCTAGAGGGGGGGGTGAATAGTGTTTGGCCGTTCGTAGATGGAATTCGATCGCGTGTTTGTCTCTACAATTTCGTTAGTGCGCAGCGGAAATAGATATAATACAATAACGAAATATGCCAACACAACAAGAACACGAGTATGTAACGTGGTTCGGAACTGCACGGTTCCTACTCCACGGATCGAGCTCTACGAGCTCTAGTGATGCACACACAACCACTAATAAACACTCCTTCTCGGAACAATCCGGAGGCGGAGAAACCTTATACAATAATGATTACAACAATAATCAAATAAATATAAGCAAATACAATGAAATACAAATGCAAGTAAAGAAAAAACACTTTACAAGAGCTTTGGATTGCTTGATCTTTGATTGCCTTGAACTAGCTTTGAAAGACTGGAAAGCACCAACTTCCCCCTTCAATTTGGCTCAAGAAAATCGCTATCTTTTTCTCCATCACGAGCTCCTTTTATAGCTTCAACTGGCCGAGTCGATCCGACCGCCAGACCATCCCGATCGATCACCGCTTTGTGAGACAACGGTGTAATCCACGCTGGAAAAATCCAACGGCTAGGACATCAGTCGACTGATCATGAGCATCAGTCGACTGA
Organism: Wurfbainia villosa; assembly: GCA_025175895.1. Taxonomy (NCBI): domain Eukaryota; kingdom Viridiplantae; phylum Streptophyta; class Magnoliopsida; order Zingiberales; family Zingiberaceae; genus Wurfbainia; species Wurfbainia villosa. Next base: position 6,733,143 of record CM046009.1, read on the forward strand.
TGAGCCATCACTCGACTGCTCATCGCAGCGGTCGAGTGAGACTCCATTCTGTGGCCGAAAATCCGAGCACCAGTCGACTGATCACACGATCAGTCGACTGCTCGAGCCATCAGTCGACTGCCCACCTCTGGCAGTCGACTGCTAGACCACTTCCCGTAGTCAAACCCTAGTTGACTCGGTCCAGTCGACTGCCACATGGCACCAGTCGACTGGCACACCTCAAACATGAGGTTTTAGCCCAAGTATGGTGCCCCCATACTTGCTAGACCACCCTTAGCCTAGACCTAAGCCTTCTAGCCACCTCCATCAGCCTCACGCCTCTCGGATCCCTCCAAGTCATCCATGACTTGTTCATCCATCGCGCTAGCCTTCAGGTGCTTCCATCGGCTATGTCATGCTAACGGTGTCTACACCGCCAAGGTACATTGGACTTACGCCGCCAAGACTCTGCTTGGACTTTACGCCGCCAACCATTGGACTTATACTTCCAAGACTCCTGCTTGGACTTTACGCAGCCAATATCAAACCCCTTGGACTTCTCATGCCAAGACTCAAGCTTGGACTTTCCCTTGCCAACCCATGTTGGACTTTTACATTACTAAGACCCATGCTTGGACTTTTCATGTGCCAAGTGTCCCACTTGAACTTTTCATGCCAAGTACTCAAGACTTGGACTTTACCAAATGCCAAGTGTTCCACTTGGACTTTCTATGCCAAGTACCCATGACTTGGACTTTACCTTGACAATTACATTGTCATATATTTTTGTCGAACATCAAAACATCACTCGAGTCAAACTCAAGTCCTGGTCAATCATGACCTGGGCCGATTGCACCAACAAGATTTTCCTTTCTTAAGGTTTAGCTCAGCAGTTCTCAACATGCTTAGCATTTAAGGCAATGGCTTATCAATTTCATTCATGTTATAATTCATGACAAATTGATTGAAGGCTTGTGGCAAAGATTGCAAGATCAGGTCAGTGGTCAGCTCTTGGCCAAGTGGGAATCCCAGCCTTTGTAGGTTTTCTACGTACCCAATCATCTTGAGTACATATTGACCTACGGGACTCCCTTCTTACATTTTAGACCCAAACAATGCCTTAGAGACTTCATATCTATCATGCCTTGCTTGTCCTTGATATAGTTTATGAAGATGTCCAACCATATCATAAGCATTCATGAACTCATGTTGCTTCTAAAGCTCAGAGTTCATGGTCGCGAGCATTAGACATGATACATCTAATGCATCATCTTGATGCTTCTTGTAAGCATCTTTGTCAGCTCTCGAGGCAGTGGCAGGAGGTGCCTCCGGAATGGGTTGCTCCAGGATGTACAACTTCCTTTCTTGGGTGAGAACAATTCTCAGGTTCCTGTACCAGTCCAGGAAATTTGCTCCATTGAGCTTGTCCTTCTCAAGGACAGAACGCAGAGAGAGAGTGTTCGTTTTTGTCGACATAGTTATCTACAACATACAATGCAGAGAATTAATATCATATTCCTTTTATCATTTAATTAGGCCTTTAATCAAATGATGCTCCCACTGAATTATAGGAATTTTGTAGAATCGAGTTATGGATGTGGTCAAACCACATTACTAGATTCATACAAACTAGCTATAATTCTTGCGGGACAGGATCCACATCATACTAAGCCTTGAGTTAGCTTTGGCTAAATCGCCAAAGACTTAGTACGATCGGTGGGTAACACATTACCGATTACATCTCTATGAAACTCTTGTTTATAGGATCAAGACCCACATTTACAAAAGACCTTGAGTTAGCTTTGGCTAAATCACCCAAGATTTAGTGTAAATGCGATCTTAACCTATCTTTCCAACGATTGGAATATGCCTATAGTTCTACTCGATCCAATTGAGTTAACTAGTTTTTCTCAATCTAATTGAGATTACTCTAACCCAAGCGTGATAGGTGGGACCAAGATTGTCCCTCCGCACCCTACCAAGATAATATGCATTTCTCTGCTTTGGCAGATTCAACAACAACAAATGATCGAGGTAGTGATGGGTATCAAGGCTCGGTAGACATTTTCGAGTTGATTCGATTATGATCTAATCTAATCGTAATGTGTATCTTATACGCATTTAGGCCTTTATTATCCTATATTAGCATGCATCACATACATACAATCATTATTCTAGCATGCATCATATACATACAAGAAAATTATCCTAGCATGCATCAAATACATACAAGCATTATTCTACTAGCATGCATCACATACATACAAGCAAAATCAAATAAGTAAATATATATATATATCAACATATATATATATATATATATAATTAAATGTGATGTAGTCATGGCCCTACTACGATCTTCTCAAGCCAATGAGAAGATCGGACGGTGAATCTAAGGCTAGCGGCTTCTCCAAGCGCTTCCTTTGACCGCCATGTGTCGTCGTCACCCTTCTCGTAATCTCGTCTTCCAGTGGAATTTCCACCGCTCCATTTTGTACATTACAAATATAAAACTCGAGTTACATTCGAGTCTAAAACTATTTACAACTAGAATATCAAAAGAAGAGGTACGACGCGCAGGTCGCATACACTATACAACACGCACAACCACAAAACGGCACGCATGCCATATTATGAATTACAACACACATATTCCAATCAAATTGGGGTTATTGGGCCATGACAATCACAGAATTATACATAATTCTAAATTGTGTATTTTTACAGAAAATTTCTATAATTTTTCCTAATTTTTCTTTTCAAATTTATGAGTCATCTCTCCGTAACGGTCCCGCTAAGCGGTTTCCGGGCGCGATCGCGGGACAAGGCCCCTTTCGGGGATAGGGGCAGCGCCCATACTCACAAAATTAACTTCGTGAGTGTCCCTATTACGATCCTACAGTGACTTAAGTCGCTGTCCCAAAAACCTAAAGCGATAACTCGCCGTTTCGGAGAGTTTTTCTTGACGGTTGAAGCCTACAAGTGTCCCAACACTCGTTGCTTCGACTCTTCAAGAAAAATACTCAAAAATTCTATAAAATTAGGAAATTTAAAGAAACATAAAAATATGTAATTTTTATATCTAATATTAAAACTACAAAAATGAAACACATACATGCTTCGCACGTGGCTCTGATACAACTGTTGGGTTTTCCGAGCCGCAAAAACCGTTTTTTGCGTTGCGGAAACCTCGGAAGTCCCGGCCACGGATCCGTGCGAAGATGTATTAAAAACAAAACATGTATGTGTTTATATAAAACCCTAGATCTACATGATAAGGATGTTACCCTCGTAGCGACGCCCTTCGCAAATCCCGCTCGTCCAAAAGGTTCGCCGGAACTCGAGAGTGTCAAGTGCACACCCCTCTATTGGTATCCACACAAGAAATAGGTGGAGAAAACACACCCTTGAGTGTGCTAGCACTCTATGTATGGTTCGTCCAAGGAGGTTGGGAGAGGGAGAGAGCTTGAGGGAAGTTGATCCAAGGTTGAAGATGAAGTTGTGTAACTTCCCAAAATGAATTCCCACATCTAATGGGGTTGGCCGGCCACATTGTGGCTTGGGAGGTTACATGCATGCATGCAACTCCAATGCCTCTTGGTCTCCCTCATGATGTGGCACCAATTGACAAAGTCAATGATGATGTGGAGTATCATCATTGGCCGGCCATGCCATGCCATCATCATGACATGACATTTGGTCAAGTCAAACTTGACCTTTCATCTTCCCTCTCAAGTCAAGTCAAACTTGACCTCTTATCTGTAACGCTTGAAAAATCTTAGGAGTTTTATAGATAATGAGGCATGATAATAAAGGGGCCCTTATGTGGGTTAAAGAAAATAAAGATAATTATGCATGATGATAATAGGCTTATGTGGGATTTAAAGGAAATAAAAGAAAAGATAAAAGAAAAGAAAACCGGACAAGAAGGGGTGAGTCACCAAAATTCCAATAAAAATTTTATATGATTAGGGAGAAGTCACGAATTTAATTGAAGAAGGAATTAATTCTGTTAAAGAGAGAAATTTAAGGAAAATTTATAAGGGAATAAAAATTTTATATGATTAGGGAGAAGTCACGAATTTAATTGAAGAAGGAATTAATTCTGTTAAAGAGAGAAATTTTAGGAAATTTATAAGGGAATAAAAATTTTATATGATTAGGGAGAAGTCACGAATTTAATTGAAGAAGGAATTAATTCTATTAAAGAGAGAAATTTTAGGAAATTTATAAGGGAATAGGTTAAGCCTTGATGGTTATAAATTTAACCTCCCTAATACCCTAGAGGACACCTCTCTACTCTCTCTTGGTCCCTCCACCACCGAACCACACATCAAGGAGAATTTTCTCCTAGGGTTGTCTTCTCCGCCGAATCCAAGGAAAGGTGGGATTCAAGAGACCTTGGAGGGCAGCTGCTAGGGCGGGATAGAAGGTTGCATCTCATTAGGTTTTACAAATATAAGTTAAAGCAATCGAAGGTAAGTAATCCCCTCACCTACAGTACATGTTGCTTCGATCGTTTTATATAGCTTATTTTCTTATGTTTTGATAGATTATATGTTTGGATCAAATAATATATGTGTGTGTGTTCAGATTTATAGTTAAGGTATATATGTTTTTAAGCAAGATCTAAGATCACAAAGATGCTATCTCTCACCAATAGCATAAGTAACTCTTTGATATGCCCATTTAACTTCTATCACCATGTTTTATTCGAATTTATATATTCTGTCCAGATTATGTTTGTTTAGATTTTTAGGTATTTTAAGAATCTTTCATGTTGAAGCAAGACATAAGATTGCAAAGATGCTTCCCCTATAAGTTTTGGGGGACAAAGAGCATGATTGCATGTCTTGAAAGGTTGCCTATATGAGTTTTGGGAGTATGATCATGTTAAATGTTTGATAAATGATAAAGAATATGTTTTGACCAGATTATATAGTTGTATTTAGATTTATAGGTAAGAATTCCCTCACCTGCAGTACATGGGTTTCTCTCGAATGACTTTCATGTTTCCAATGTTTTGCTATGCAATAAAGAGTTTTTCATGTTCTTCTTTTCCCTGTATTGCATATGATTAACCTTAGACGAGGTTCCATGTTTGATATTGCTTAAGACCCTAGGATGAGGTTCGTATAAATTTTGTTAAGCAGAACACGTACAGAGGCCAAACAGCTCGGGCACAAAGCGTGCCGCCCGGGCGCAAAGCATGTCGCTCGGGCGCCAGGCGTGTCGCTCGACCGCTGGAGGTGCTACTCGGCTAGCAGGCATACTTCTCTAGCAGCGTGTTCTCTCGCCATGACACGGTGTGTCGTCCCAACGCAGTCGACTATCTTTGGGCTCGGGAAGTTTAAAAAGGACAAGAAAATAAATTTAAAAAAAATTCCGAACATGATTCCGAATGATTTTCCATGTTATGCTAGGTATATATATATATGGTATTTATATGATGCTAGTTAGACGATATATTTGCATGATTCCATACCTTATGTCCATGTTAACGGCTGATGTAGGACCTTGTATCATAATGTATATGTTAAGTTTTGCTCATTTTATCATGATGTACCTGTTTATGTTCATGAACGATAGGCACCCCTATGCCATGGTTACGTAAGGCTTATGAATATGAATTGGTTAAGAAATGTTTCCCTAAGAGTGGGGACAAGAACACTCTTTATGTTATGTAAAAGAACATGTATGCTATTTTACTTTACGCATGGCTTGTATCCAAAGTTGCCCCTAGGTCGAAGTACGGGCCTAGTGGTAATGACACAGTCGACGTGCCGACGTGCCGACGTGCCGACGGTCGATGGTCGATGACCACAAGGGGTCGCCAAATAGGCCACCGAATGGACCGCCAAATGGGCTGGGCCGAGTCATGGATACAATGTCGGGCCCTAATGTTGAGATTATGTTTAAGTACTTATGAAAGTATATGTTTTCAAAGAGCATTCTGCATATAACTATTCCATGTCTATGTTATTACGAGATATTATATTATTGTGATAAAAATGCCATGGGGATACATGTCCTAGATGATCATGTCACGGATTGCTTTACTCATGAATTTTGAATGCTAAGTCTATATGCCTCTTGATGATCATGTTAATAGTTACATCCATGCTATGACTATATGTTAGTTAAATGAACATGTCACTATCTTATGTGTAATTTATGTCGTATGGATTTTGTGAGTAGGAAAGGATCTTACGATAGTGTCATTTTTTCCTTGTATTGCAGAGCAAGGCAAGGAATGGAATAATTGAAGGGAGCAGCAGGAGGCAAAGATGTGTGTGGCAGTGGCATGCTGGATAAGATTTAGTTTATGGCTTGGGGAGATTATGCATGTTTTACCGTTCAGTGTTAAGACTTAGATGATGTCTATGTTTGGTTGTCACTCCTATTTATTATATAAATCTTGAATTTCTTTAGTACATGTTTAGTTAAGAAAATTGCTCAGACCGTTACATCATAATTAATCTGTTAGGTGGATTAGGTTAATATGGTTAGCTTAAGAAGGGATTTTATTGTTTTAAATGCTTCCGCTGTATGCATATGCATGTATGTATGATCGCGTAGCGCCGCCCTTCGCTCCCCTCTGAGGTACGGGAAGGGCGGGCGTTACATTATCTCCCATGGTTGATCAAATCCAACCATTTGATTCAAGTCAATTTTAATTTAATGAATCTCTATTCATTAATTTAAATTGATTTGATGAATCAAATCTAAATTAGACTCATTCAAAAATTGAATCAACTTGATTCTAACTCAATTAGTCTAATTTGGATTACTCTTAATCCAATTTGGTTCATCCCATGAACCTAATCCTTATAGTTCATCATATGAACCTAATCTCCTTCTAATTGCCCTTATGTGTGTGACCCTATAGGTTCTTGTAACGTTGGCAATGTCCCTAAACCGATTTAGGAACATAAGCAATGAGCGGTATCTAGCAACACATCATTGCTACCCAAGTTACAAGAATGTTGAGCTCCAACATCACCTTTGTGACTACTAATTGTGACTCTCACAATATGTGACAATGTCCCTCTATCCTTGACATCTAGATTGACCAATCGAGGCATAGACTGTATCATCCTCGGTACAATCTAAATCTTGAACTCCAAGTAGACTCACTGTAATCAAATGAGCTCAATATCTCATATTGATTCATTTGGGCATGGCCATGCACTTCGTGGTCTCACTCTATCAAGAATATCGATGTCTCTCCCGTCATATAGGAGGGATAGATTCCATCTACATCACTCACATCCCTCCGCATAATTTGTTACATACCCAGTAATCACCTTTATAGTCCACCCATTTACGGGTGACGTTTGACGAAGCCAAAGTATGCAACGCCTTATGTAGGGAACCATGGTGACTTCAGGTCTAAGGACTAATAGGCATACTAATAGCCATATGAGAAAGTATATGACACTCATATAATGATCAATGATACTTTCTCATGGCGGGTCATTCAGTATACATTCTCCAATGCATACCCATGTGTCAACTTGATATCTCATATCCATGACTTGTGAGATCAAGTCATCATGTTGACCTACATGCTAGTCTCTACGCATTAACATTGTCCCTGAATGTTAATACTCGACTAGGAATGATTAAGAGTTGTGTTCTCTGTTGGTGCAGTAGGCACCTAAGTCGAACCTGAGTTTTGATTATAGCAAACGATACAAAGTTAAGCTCATGTCATTATCTCACAAGCTGAATTGAGTGTGCAGTAAATTGCTATAGCTGGAGCTGAAGGCTAGCGACACCTGGAGAAAGCCGCAGTGGTCGGGCGACACTCGAGTGACTTCGGAGGGAGCCGAAGGAAGCGAGTGGAAGGCCGGAAGCAAAAGCAACATGTAAGTATCGAGGTAAGCTCGTGTGTGCGAGCGTAAGTGAGGTCGTATCCTCGTTACGGGGATGATCTTAAGCGTAGATCCGACCAAAGACATCCTATAGATGGTCTAGGTCGAGATCGGACGGTCGACGACCGTCGAAATTATGTTTTTGTTGAGCTAACTTTGACTTGCAGCAAGCATTAGTCGACTGCCAGCTTGGAGGACTCGACTGCCGTCAATCAGTCGACTGCCGGAGGTCAGCACTCGACTGATGCTGCCATCAGTCGACTGATGATGGCCATCAGTCGACTGATGGTCAAAGGATCAGCCTCGAGGAGTCAAGGTTTATCACCAAATTTCAAGGGGAGTGGTGCTCAATTGTGATTGGCTAGGGTTCCTCTCGAAAAGGGGCTCAAAGGCTATAAAAGGAGGGCCAAACCTAGGGTTTCATCATCAATTCTAAGTGCTCAAAAGCCTCCGCAACGCTGCGACTCTCCGACAACTCTACGACAACGAAGTGCTGCCAACAACCCTAGTTTAAGTCCTATCTTCGAGTTGTTGGTATAATCTTGTCTTGTCATTTCTTTTAATCTTGCAATTAGTTTGTTAATCGAGGCTTTCTTTCGTTGCATTTTCATTTTAATAGAAGAGAGGGTGTGTCTCTCTATCTTGTGCTTCGAAAGTTTTTTTTTTTAATCGTAAACTCCTACCTCCAACGAGGAGTGTTTTAGTGAATTGCCCTCCGTACACGGTCTAGGACCATTAGGGCCTTGGAGTAGTAGCCGAAGGCTAAGAACCAAGTAAAAAACTATTTGTCTCTTTTAGTTTTTATTTACATTTTCGCTGCGTATATTTGTCTTGAAACGAATTCGAAAGAAAAAGTTTTTTTCGCTATTCACCCCCCCCCCCTCTAGCAAACTGCATCGATCCAACAATTGGTATCAGAGCCGGGGGTTGCTAAGATTTGGTGAAACCACCAATCTGGCCATTTTTACAGATTTATTTCTCTTTTAATTCTGTTTTTTTTATTATTTATTTCGCTTTGTTAGGTTTTTCTCCCGCACTACTAATCCAAGACGCGAGCCTTGGTATTTGTTTTTGTGTTTTTGTCGTTGCTAGTTTCTTCGTCTTCGTCTCTTTGTGTCTTTCGTGTTAATGGCCCATCTCGAGGGTTTTAGCACCGTCCGACCACCGTTTTACAACGGTGATGATTTTTGTTACTGGAAAGGTCGGATGGAGTGCTTCCTAAAAACCCAAATAGAGATGTGGATTGTGATCCAAATCGGGTTCACCCTTCCTACTAATGAAGAAGGTGAATCCTTGGATTACAATCAGTTGTCCATTGCCACTAAACGACAAGTCGAGGCAGATGCAAAGGCGACTCAAATCCTATAGTGCGGGCTATCCAAGGAGGAGCTGAACCGAGTCGGACCCTTCATCAACGCAAGAGATCTCTGGACGAGGCTGATCGAGTTACACGAAGGATCGGATCAAGCTAAGGTTTGCAAAAATGATTTGTTGTTCAATAAATTGTACACACTAAAAATGCAGGAACACGAGACCACAATACAATTGCACGCCCGCATCCAGGACATCTTCAACAACCTACACGCAATCGAGCAAAAGGTCGAAAACTGCGACCTTATAAGGTATGTTCTAAACTCTTTTCCGAGGACTACCTTGTGGGAACCCATGGTCGACGCCTACAAGGTCTCCAAGGACCTTTCTAAAGTTAGAATAGACGAATTATTCTCAGATTTCGAATTACATGAGCAGTCCAACTCGGAACCCGAGAGGGGTATAGCCTTGTTTGCAGGTTCAAAGAAGAAGAAAATCGCAAGCAAGCCACCACCAACCGAGGAGGAAGACGAGTCCGAAGAAGAAGTTGACTCGGAGTTGACTGCCGAACTAATGAACCTAGCTCGAAGGATAGCCAAGGGACGAAAGCGAACCACGACTCGACCCAACCAAGGTAAGCCTAAAAGTCTTAATATTAGGTGTTATGAGTGTAACAGGTTTGGACATATCAAGTCCGAGTGCCCCAAGCTCAACCACCAAGCACCTAAGCACAAGAAGGCCCTCAACGCGACATGGGAAGAAGCGTCATCCGAAGAAGACGAAGACCACGTCTTCATGGCGAAATCGATTGAGTCGGACACGGAGACCGAACCTGAACTTGAGTCAGAACCTGAGGATGACTCGGACTACGAAGCTACCTTCAAGTCAAGCCACGGATACGCATCCGGTTCAAAAGATACCCTTAAAGTGAGTCGAACATTATTTAATACTTTACATAATACGGTTAGGTTTTTGTCTAGGAAATTAGCTAAGTCCGAGTCCAAGGTCGAGACCCTTGTTGAGGAGGTTAAACTCCTCAAACACGAGGTCTCCCTAACCTCTTCGACTAGTCGAGTTCAAGAGAAGGACTCAACTCGAGTTGAAAAGCTCGAAGTTGAGAACTCTCTCTTGAAAAGTCAAGTTGAAGATCTTAGGAACACGTTGGAAAGGTTCACTTCGGGATCCAAAGGACTTGACCTCCTACTTGGATCTCAAAGGGCCGTGTACAACAAGGCTGGACTAGGGTTTAACTCAAACACGACTAATAGGTCGTATATGTCGACTGTAAATCGACATAGGAAACATGTCCAAGCATGGGTCCCTAAGAACTTTTTGATTTCAACTCTAGGATTCAACCCGTACTGGGTTCCCAAGGACCAAATCCACTATGTGGATAGACCGAACCGATTCAACGGCTAGGGGGAGCCAGTACAAAACATGTTTGTGCTTTAACTTAGAAATTGCATGCTTAGAATTTTTTTGTTTTGTTTTTTTTAACTTGTGAACTCACTTAGAACATATACATAACCAACTAAAATCCTTCGAAAAGATTGAGCCTCGGGGAGCCTCTTTTAAAAAATAACCAGTTAGACCAGGAAATAGTCTTAGGTGAGTCAAGTCATCATTTTCTTGAAAATGGCTTTGTCTAAGGAAGTGGTCGATGATCCGATAAAAGAAGACCCCTGTGCCTCGCCACGACCTGGAAGCCATGATCTTGAAAATGTAAACTTGACAAGCCTAGGGTCAAATCCAAATATAACATAAAATTACTTGAACCTAAATGCACTTAATCAACTTAATTGGAAGTCATCTCACAAAAAACACATAAGTATAACATGCTTGATCATATATGGTAGCCTTTGGGAGATGACGTAGGTTAAAAACTTACAACCAATTTTTTAAAAAAAAATAATATAAAAAATCTAACATCCAATCCAACCACCTTGTGTGTAGGATCAATGGATGTTGGACAGCGGTTGCTCCCGACACATGACCGGGGATCAACTCAAATTCACGAAGCTTCGATTCAAACGACAAGGATCGGTAGCCTTTGGGAATAACGGCAAGCTCAAAATCATCTGATCAGGTGATATCGAGCTTAACTCGAATTTTGTTATTAAAAATGTATTACTTGTAGAGAATTTTGAATATAACCTGCTTAGCGTAAGCCAATTATGTGACAATAACTATAAGGTCGTATTTTTAGATAATGAATGTGTAATTAAAACAAATAAAACAGCTAAAACAATACTCAAAGGAACTTGGACAAATAACATTTATACAATTAACTTAATCAAATCCTCAGCCAAATGTCTTATGACACAGGAAGAGGAATCATGGTTGTGGCACCGACGACTCGATCACTCGCACCCAAGACTCGTCCACAAGATGAGTCAGAGTGGCTTAGTCAGAGGCTTACCCAACCTCAACAATTTGGTTAATAAAATCTGTAATGCTTGTCAACAAGGAAAACAACCTAGGACACAACACAAATTAACTAACCAAGAACGAACCTCAAGTGTACTTGAGCTCCTGCATATGGATCTATTCGATTCACATGGAGCCAAGTCACTCAATAGAAGTCAATATTGCTTAGTCATAATTGACGACTACTCCAGGTTTACTGACGACTATTCGATTCACATGGTGGTGAATTCGAAAATCAAAGGTTCACTGACTTCTGTAACCTAAACAGATACCACCATGAATTCTCTTGCCCTAGGACCCCTTAACAAAATGGCCTAGTGGAGCGGAAAAACCGAAATCTACAAGAAGCCGCTAGGACCATGTTGAACGAATACGACCTACCCGATAGGTTTTGGGCAGAAGCCGTTAGCACGGCTTGCTATCTCCAGAATAGGATCCTTATGGTAAAGATGTTAGTAATATATGAGAGATGTCCTAAGGCAATCACCTTATGTATGAACCATTTATATGATAAATGAAGATTCACTATTTCAGTATACATGTTTTATGTATTTGATTGGATCTTAAACTCATTTACTGAATGTCCACGATACGATTCACAGCATGAGAGAATTTGTGATTGGATCACAACTAGTGAGTATCTCTACATGTGTAATTGTGATGTATCGGAATTATCCCTAGTCGATGAATTGATGGATTTGGACACCATCAATTCTGTCGAGACTAGCACGAGGTATACTCCTTGGTGTATCCAAGCAGCTGATTCTCACTGGCTGGAGACATAGTGATGTCCAGAATTAATCGTGGATGCAAGTTATGGTAACTAGTTCATTGGAGTGACCAGCCGTAAGACTTCATATGGTTCTCTGCATATATAGATATGTCAATGAAGTTCTTACTGTGGCTTAAGTGCGATGTTCCTTTGACTTGCGATATTCAAGTCATCTTGATCATAGAGACTTATGCTTTGACATCTTAAGCAAACATCTCTAAGGAGATGTGGACCCGGGATGATTGGGTATAAGTCGAAGTGATCGAAGGTGTTTGAATAGCCTATAAAGGATTCACCACTCCTTGCGAGGAGATGTATACCCATGGCCTCTCGTCGGATTGTTAGTAAAGTCTTTGGCCAAAGCATTACATGTTTAGAGTAAGGTACTCTTCGATACATGTGGAGTAACTAGAATCCGTAGGACAAGGAAATGATACTTGGGCTAGGCGTGATGTAGTCACCCTAGTAGGGACTGACACTATAGACCATGTCCTGAACCAAGTGGGTATAAGATGAGTGAAGGGAATGGGGCACGATTCATTCGAGCTGCTGAAGGGTTTTAGAAATAGTTCTGGATCAACCGTTGATCTTTTCGGTTAATTGGGGATCATGATGTACTACTAGGTGCCACTCATGATCGTTCTATAATTAATGGTTAATTATAGATGGCCAACATAAATCGAGAACCTATTTGGTCACACGCACAACTAGCATAATCCAGAGGATTTAAAACGAGCTTGAGAATGGGATTTTCAGACCGAGAGAAACTAGGTTTGGTTGGACCAAACATGAAGCGAGCATGAAATCGTTTCAGTCGCAATGGAAGCGTGGATGGGCCGTGTCTTATGAAGACATAATGGATGAACCAAAATGGTTTGGTTCTAATCCAATGGAGGAGAATAAACCAAAGGGTTTGGTTTATTTTAAACGAATGAACCAAAAGTTGGTTCGGTTCATTTTAACTTAAAATAAACAATCATGGTTTGTTTTATTTTAACTAATCTTAATGGAGCGGGTTAACGGGCCTAATGGTTATGATCCAATAACCATTAAGAGAATTAGTTCTCTATAAAAGAGGGCTTAAGGGATAATTAAGCCCTAATCCAAAAACCCCTAGCCCTAAGGTTGCTGCCCACCTCCTCCTTGGAGATCTCGGCGCCAACCTATTGCCGCCGCCCAAAGCTCCTCCAACCGGCATCCAGAAGGCTGCTTCCTTCCTCCTCGCCGGCGTCGAGCTGCTGCCGGTTAGTGCTCCGGTGATCTCCTTCAAGTTTGGCATCACCCTTGGTTGGCCGGCGCCTATCACCTCCACCAAAGCTGTCCAGTTTTCTGGACAGCTTGTTCTCCTCTCGTCGGAGCGTCGTTTGGACGACGGTTAGAGCTTCGACAGTGGCTAACTTACCGGGGATTCGATCTCCGGTAATCCTCTGAGGTGGAGGACGAAGGATTCATCAATTGGTTGACGAATACCTCTCCGGAGAAGCGAGTTTTGAGAACTCGTATTATGAGCCGAACTTGGATTCGGATCGTGATCATCTCTCGATCACGTCGTCTTCAACACGAGGCTAGTAACCCGTACGAAGACGAAGCTCGTGGCTTAGCGAAGTTATCCCGAGGAACTCAGCATGGATACGGATAGAGACGATTCTAGCGAGGATCGTTCCGGTTGATGTCGTTCCCGCTACACGTCATACGAAAGGTATAACGTAGATAAATTTCCTTTTATTGCAAATTTAAATTTACGGTTATATCTACACTTGTTGTAATATGCATGCGTGTGTTGTAATAAATGTAGATTTATTATTTTTATTGCTTCCGCTGTGTTCATGTTTACGAAACGTGATCGAACACACACACGCCGTGGTGCCGGAAACCCACAGTGGTATCAGAGCTCAGGTTGTGTTTCGACATAATCGTAAAATGGTTTTGCGATAGTCATAATGTTATTTCTGGAAATTTTCTAATTTTGGAAATTTAGAAGTATTTATGGAAATTTTTCAATTTTGGAAAGTCTAGAAGTATTTATGGAAATCTTCCACTTTTGGAAAGTTGGAAGTATTTTATGGAAATTGATATTTTCCATAAATAAAATATTTGATTAGATTCTAGAAATTTGTTTCCTAATTTAATCATGATTTGATTTGGGAAATCAAATCTTAAAATATTTTATTTCCATAAGTAGTTTTGATGATTTAGGAAATTGGTTTCCTAAATTGATTTTCCTTAATCAACTATTTTCATAAATAAAATATGTGATTAGATTTGGAAATTTGTTTCCTAATTTAATCATGATTTGATTTGGAGAATCAAATCTTAAACATATTTTATTTCCATAAATAATTATGACAAATAAGGAAATTATGTACATGACATAATTGTATGCCATGAAATTGCATTAGATGCATATCATTATGCCATGCGTGTCGTGACAAGTAGATGTATGCCATGTATGCCATGCCATGTAGATAATAGTTATTTGCATGCAAAGAGGATGAGACATAAAAACCCTTAAACAATATTAAAGCCTACACCTTCCATTAATATGGTTAGAACCAGAGTTCCATTTCTTGTTTGGGTTGTTGGACTCTCTCCAAGCCCGGCTCGAACCCGAACATGTTCAAACCATGGAATAGTTTAATACTAATATGGTAAGAGTCAGAGGTCAATCGTTAGCTTTGGTTGTTGGACTCTCTCCAAGCTGGGCTAATTGGTTGAATGCGCTCTAACCATATTAAAACTATTCTCGATTAATGGGTTGGCTTTAACCTGGAGCATCGACATGTTGGACTCTCTCCAAGGTCGATGTAAAGGGAGGTGAAGTTGGGTGCTATGCATATGATGCATACTTGTTAATGTGTTAACAACCCGATGTATGTGTGAACATTCAATTAGTTGATAGCACATTGTGATAGTTGCATATACGTGATATGCAATCGGTATAGTTGATACCTACCATCGTAGTTATGAATGGCTTGTTGGACTCTCTCCAAGGTTGTTCATATCTATGATGGATATCAGCCCATTCGGAGATGGACCTACGATCTCCTGAAGTGATTTTGGGGTTTTTGAAATTCAAAAAATGAATGGGATTTATGAATGTATAATGATGCATTTTAAAATCATCTTTCTCATATATGCTCGTTTTGTATTTCTAAGATTGATCATGATGTCTTTGAATTATCGTTCCATTTTAGATTCGAATAAATTGACTGGGCCGAACTTCTTGGACTGGCTTAGAAACTTGAGAATTGTTCTCAAGGTAAAAAGCTTGCGTATGTCCTCAAAGCGCCTCTTCCCACCCATCCTAGTGACGATGCAACTCCGGACCAATTGTTGGTCTATCAGAAACATGTGACTGATTCTAAACTACGATGGAACCCAAGCTACGAAAGCAGCATGAGCATATGGATGCTCATATCGTAGTCCTTCATCTTTATGAGTTGTTTGATAAACAAGTGAGATTCGAAAGGTTCGAAGTCTCCAAGCTCCTCTTCACCTCTGAGATGCAAGAAGGTTCATCTGTGGTACTGCTCAACATGCTGAAGACTGTGGAGCCTTCTGAGAAGCATGAGCAGGGGACGGTGTTGTTAGTTGATTCTTTGAAGAAAGGTTCTAAGAGGGAGTCAAAGGAACAACAGAAGGGGAAGAAGAAAAAGGCTAAAAAGGCAAAACCAGCTCAAAAGGGCACTTGCCATCATTATGGCAAGTAGAGCCATTGACGAAGGAATTGCAAGATTTATCTTGAGTCCGTGAAGAAGAACAAGGCATAAGATGCTCCATCTTTTTCATATATCTTCGTTATTGATTGTCATTCTATTTCCTCAGACACTTGGGTATTGGATACTGGGTGTGGCTCACATATATGTAATGACATACATGAGCTAAGGAATAGAAGAAGACTCGTCAAGGGAGAGTCAAATTTACGTGTTTGGAATGGAGCAAAGGTTGCTGCACTCGCAATCGGAACGTATTTGTTGAAACTCCCTGCAGGACTTGTCTTAGAACTGGACAATTGCTATTATGTTCCTTCTCTAATAAAGAACATTGTTTCTATTTCCTGCTTAAATAGAAATGGTTTCCATTTGACGTTTAGTAATAATTGTTGTTATATAACTTTGAATGGCGTACTTTATGGAACTGGAACTTTGAGTAATGGCATTTATACGTTGGACATATCCAGTGACATTTTTAATATCGAAGCGAGCAACACACGTACTCGAAAGGATAATCAAATAGACTCCTATATGTGGCATTGTCGTCTTGGCCATATAAGCAAGAAACGCATGTCCGAATTACACCGATGTGAAATTCTGGAATCGTTTGAATTGGATTCATACAATACATGCGAATCATGCTTAAAAGGCAAGATGACTAAGTTACCTTTTATTGGAAAAGATGAACGAGTGGGAGAGTTACTAGGTCTAATACATACTGATGTATGTGAACCTATGTCAACTCAAGCATTAGGAGGCTATAGCTACTTCATTACCTTCACCGATGATCACTCACGGTTTGGGTATGTGTTCTTGATGAAACATAAGTCTGAAGCCTTTGAAAGGTTCAAAGAGTTCAGAAATGAAGTAGAGAAACAACATGACAAGTGTATTAAAATACTTCGATCGGATCGAGGTGGTGAATACTTGAGTCAGGAGTTTCTTGATTACCTAAGAGACAATGGTATATTATCTCAATGGACTCCGCCCTATACACCACAGCATAATGGTGTATCTGAGAGGCGTAACAGGACCTTGTTGGACATGGTCAGGTCAATGATGAATCATGCGACTCTTCCCAAATTCTTTTTGGGTTATGCACTTCAGACAGTTGTTTACTTGTTAAACAGAATGCCTACCAAGGTAGTCTCAACTACTCCATATGAGATATGGAATAGTAAGAAACCTCATGTATCTTACTTGAAGATATGGGGTTGTCCTGATTATGTGAAGCGGACTGTATCAGACAAATTGGATGCTAAGTCTGATAAATGTCTATTTATTGGATACCCTAAGGAAACAAGGGGTTACCAATTCTATCATCCACTGGAACAAAAGGTGTTTGTTTCAAGGCATGCTGTGTTTCTAGAGAAAGAGTTTCTCTTGCAAGAAAACAGTGGGAGTGTCGTCGAGCTTGAGGAGGCTCGAGAGACTCAAATAGACATTGATGAGATTCTGGTGAAGCACAATAGCCGGACAACTCATAAACACGAGCAATCTACCGATCTATTGTAACACCACATCTCAGATCCGTAGAACACGCAATATTCCCGAGAGATATGGATTTCTCGTAAGTGAATCGAACGACGTGTTACTCATTGATGATGAGGAGCCTACCAGCTATGAAGAAGTGCCGACAAGTTCGTAAAGGGATAAGTGGCTTGGTGCCATGAAGTCGGAAATGGATTCCATGTATGAAAACCAAGTTTGGAACTTGTTGACCCACCAAGGCATAAAGCCTATAGGGTGCAAGTGGTTTTCAAGAAGAAAACCGACATGGATGGTAATGTGATTACCTATAAGGCTAGATTGGTGGCAAAGGATATCGCCAAAAACAAGGTGTTGATTATGATAAACCTATTCGCTCAGAGCTATGCTTAAATCCATTCGATGCTCCCGCCATAGCGCTCATTATGATTATGAGATATGGCAGATGGATGTGAAAACAATCTTTCCTTAATGGAAACTCCGCCGAGGACGGTATATGATACAACCGAGGGTTTCACATCGCTGATAAAACCAAGGTATGCAAATTGCGACGATCCATTTATGGATCAAGCAAGCATCCAGAGTCGGAATATCCGCTTTGATGAGACGATCAAAAAGTTTGATTTCTCACAAAATCCGCATAACCTTGTGTGTACAAGAAGGTTAGTGGGAGGCAACAGTGTTCCTAGTATTGTATGTCGATGACATATTACTTATAGGAAACGATGTTTCAATCTTACACGCTAAGGTTTGGTTATCCAAGACATTCTCCATGAAAGACGGGAGAAGCAACCTACATCCTCGGGATTAAGATCTATAGAGATAGATCGAAACGGTTGCTTGGTCTTTCGCAGTCTACATATATAGACCGAGTGCTAAAGAGGTTTAGCATGTCGGAATCCAAGAAAGGTTTCTTACCCATCGTGCATGGGGTACACCTTTCAAGTCTATGTGTCCGCGCACGTAAGACGAGAGGATTTGCATGAGTAAGATTCCCTATGCATCCGCAATAGGATCTATCATGTATGCTATGTTATGTACGAGGCCCGATGTATCGTGACGCCTGAGTGTCACGAGCAGATACCACCGATCCAGAATGGATCATTGGCTGGTCATAAGACGATCCTTAAGTACTTGAGAAGAACTAAGGATGTGTTCCTAATATATGGAGAAGGGGACATGGTGATACGCGTATACGGATGCCGCCTTCCGCAGACATAAGGATGATTCCTGTGTCACCGATAATGTGTTCACCTTGAATGGGGGCGCAGTGAGTTGGAAAAGTTCCAAACAAGAGATCAGAGCGATTCTACCACTGAGGCGTAATACATTGCAGCCTAAGCAAAGCAAAGGAAGCGGTTTGGATCAAGAAGTTCGCTCATGAACTTGGTGTGATTCCGCCATTGTTGAAGCAATACCGGCTCATCGCGACAACAATGGAGCAATTGCAGAGCGAAAGAGCCAAGGTCTCATCAACGATCCAAACATGTGCTCACGCTATCATCTTATCGAGAGATCATCGTAGGGAACGAAATACAAATCGAGAAAATTCCCACAAAGGAACTTAGCGGATCCTTTGACTAAGGCATTACCTCAAAATAAGTTTGAGGGTCATGTTCGAGCTTATGGTATTGATACCGTAGCGATTGGCATTAGGCCAAGTGGGAGTCCGTTAGTAATATATGAGAGATGTCCTAAGGCAATCGCTTATGTATGAACCATTTATATGATAAAATGAAGATTCACTATTTGAGTATACATGTTTTATGTATTTGATTGATCTTAAACTCATTTATCGAATGTCCACGATACGATTCACAAGATGAGAGAATTTGTGATTGGATCACAACTAGTGAGTATCTCTACATGTGTAATTGTGATGTATCGAATTATCCCTAGTCGATGAATTGATGGATTTGGACACCATCAATTCGCCGAGACTAGCACGGTATACTACCTTGGTGTATCCAAGCACCGATTCTCACCGGGCCGAGACATAGTGATGTCCGAGTTAATCGTGGATGCTAGTTATGGTAACTAGTTCATCGGAGTGACCAAACCGTAAGACTTCATATGGTTCTCGCATATATAGATATGTCAATGAAGTTCTATCGCGGGCTTAAGTGCGATGTTCCTTTGACTTGCATGTATTCAAGTCATCTTGATCATGGAGACTTATGCTTGACATCTTAAGCATCTCTAAGGAGATGTGGACCCGGATGATTGGGTATAAGTCAAGTGATCAAGGTGTTTGAATAGCCTATAAAGGATTCACCACTCCTTGCGAGGAGATGTATACCATGGCCTCTCGTCTGGATTGTTACTAAAGTCTTTGGCCAAAGCATTACATGTTTAGAGTAAGGTACTCTTCGATACATGTGGAGTAACTAGAACTGTAGAGGACGAGGAAATGATACTTGGGCTAGGTGTGACGACGAGTCACCTAGTGAGGACTGACACATAGACCATGTCCTGAACCAAGTGGGTATAAGACGAGTGAAGGGAATGGGGCACAATTCATTCGAGCCATCAAGGGTTTCGTAAATAGTTCGATCAACCGCTGATCTTTTCTGCTAATGGGGATCATGATGTACTACTAGGTGCCACTCATGATCGCTCTATAATTAATGGTTAATTATAGACCAACATAAACCGAGAACCTATTTGGTCACACGACAACGAGTGTAATCCAAAGGATTTAAAACGAGCTTGAGAATGGGATTAATCGAGAGAAACTAGGTTTGGTTGACCAAACATAAAGCGAGCATGAAATCGCTTTCATGCAATGGAAGTGTGGATGGGCCGTGGTCTTATGAAGACATAATGGATGAACCAAAATGGTTTGGTTCTAATCCAATGGAGGAGAATAAACCAAAGGGTTTGGTTTATTTTAAACGAATGAACCAAAAGTTGGTTCGTTCGCTTTAACTTAAAATAAACCATCATGGTTTGTTTATTTTTAACTTATCTTAATGGAGCGGTTAACGGGCCTAATGGTTATGATCCAATAACCATTAAGAGAATTAGTTCTCTATAAATTAAGCCCTAATCCAAAACCCCGAGATCTCGGCGCCAACCTATTGTCGCCGCCAAAGCTCCTCCAACCGCGCCCGAAGGCCGCCACCCCTTCCTCGCCGCCAAGGCCGAGCTGCTCCTCCGTTAGTGCCTCCGTGATCTCCTTCAAGTTTGCATCAAGGTGAGCCCTATCTCCTTGGTTGGCCGGGCGCTATCACTCTCCACCAAAGCTGTCCAGTTTTCTGACAGCTTCTTCTCCTCGCCGGAGCCGCTTGACGACGGTTAGAGCCCGACAGCGTTAACTTATCGGGATCTGATCTCCGTAATCCTCTGAGGTGGAGGACGGCGATTCGCCAATTGGTTGACGAATACCTCTCCGAGAAGCGAGTTTTGAGAACTCGTATTAGGATCCGAATTTGGATTCGATCGTGATCATCTCTCGATCACGCTGCCTTCAACACGAGGCTAGTAACCCGTACGAAGACGAAGCTCGTGGCTTAGCGAAGTCATCCCGAGGAACTCGGCGTGGATACGGATAGAGACGATTCTAGCGCGGATCGTTCCGGGTGATGTCGTTCCCGCTACACGTCATACGAAAGGTATAACGTAGATAAATTTCCTTTTATTGCAAATTTAAATTTACGGTTATGTCTACACTTGTTGTAATATGCATGCGTGTGTTGTGTGTGTTGTAATAAATGTAGATTTATTATTTTTATTGCTTCCGCTGTGTTCATGTTTACGAAACGTGATCGAACACACACACGCCGCGGTGCCGGAAACCCAACAGTGGTATCAGAGCCTAGGTTGTGTTTCGACATAATCGTAAAATGGTTTTGCGATAGTCATAATGTTATTTCTGGAAATTTTCTAATTTTGAAAATTTAGAAGTATTTATGGAAATTTTTTAAATTTTGGAAAGTCTAGAAGTATTTATGGAAATCTTCCACTTTTGGAAAGTTGGAAGTATTTTATAGAAATTGATATTTTCCATAAATAAAATTTTTGATTAGATTCTAGAAATTTGTTTCCTAATTTAATCATGATTTGATTTGGGAAATCAAATCTTAAAATATTTTATTTCCATAAGTAGTTTTGATGATTTAGGAAATTGGTTTCCTAAATTGATTTTCCTTAATCAACTATTTTCATAAATAAAATATGTGATTAGATTTGGAAATTTGTTTCCTAATTTAATCATGATTTGATTTGGAGAATCAAATCTTAAACATATTTTATTTCCATAAATAATTATGACAAATAAGGAAATTATGTACATGACATAATTGTATGCCATGTAATTGCATTAAATACATATCATTATGCCATGCGTGTCGTGACTGTTGGATCGAAAGTGTCGCTAGAGGGGGGGGTGAATAGCGATACGGTGTCGTTAAAAACTTTTGCAATAAGTAAAAAGCAAGTAGAGAGTGCACAGCGGAAATATAAAGTAGACAAGATATTTTTACGTGGTTCACAATCTTTCGATTGCTAATCCACGGCCCTAGTGATCCTTGATCACGTACGGAGGGCAATTCACTAAAACCACTCCTCCTCGTTGGAGGTAGGAGCAACGATTACAAAAAGAAATCAAGGCAAAGGGACACTTCCCCTTTCCTTGTTACGATTAAAGCACAAAGACAATTTAAAGAAGTAGAACTTAAATAAATATACCGACAACTCTTATAAGTAGAAGATGTAGCTTTTGTCGTGACGCCTTCGTCGTAGCAAATGTGAGTAGTAATAGCGGCGTTCTGACGCTCTTGAATTCTTGTTTGCTTGGCTTGAACATGTCTATTTATGGATATTGATCTATGAATTTAGACATAGGTAGTGTCCAAGGTGAGGTTCTTATCCCAACTCAAGGATGAGGTGTTTCATCCAACCACCTTGTGCCACCTCCAACCTTCTTGTGCGCCAACTCAAGGATGAGGTGTTTCATCCAACCACCTTGTGCCACCTCCAACCTCCTTGGGCGCCAACTTGAGGATGAGGTGTTTCATCCAAACCACCTTGTGCCACCTCCAACCTCCTTGGCGCCAACTTGTTGGAGCCATTCAACTTGTGCCACATCATGGGAGCCAACCATCTTGTGCCAACTCACCTTATTTTGGGCGTCCACAAGGAAGCTTGGTGATGGTTTGGATGTCCACCTTGATGCCACATCACCCTTTGTACCAAAACACGAGTCAAGTCCAAATTCACCCCTTGAAATTCGAGCTCTTCTCGAATTTGGAACTTGACTAGCAAATTGGATCAGAGTCAAAGGGTTTTGGTGCGATACAAGTTAGCTTAAAATATAAAGTACGATGGTTCTAACCATCTGATCTCGACCTAGACCTTCCATTGGAGGTATTGGGTCGGATCTACGCTTAACGACCTTGCTTCGCTTTCACACGAGCTTACCTTGTAGCCTCGCTTCCGGTCTTCACCCGAGTACCTCGGCTTCCTCCGAAGTCCCTCTGGCGTTGCCCGACCACCTCGGTTCCCACCGGGTGTCGCAAACCTTCCGCTCAACTTTAGCATTTCTGCACACTTAATTGAGCTCGTAAGATAACAAATATACCCTTAACTATTGAGCCTTTTTCCATAATCAAAATACCGGTTCGACTTTGGTGCCCACTGCACCAACAATCTCCCCCTTTTTGATTCATGGCAAACCGACACAAAAGTTAAGGAAAAATTAAGCATAACAGTAAGCTAGCATAATGATTAAGCATGAATGAGCTAGCATAAAGATTAAATATGAATGAGCTAGCATAATGATTAAGCATGAATGAGCTAGCATAAAGATTAAATATGAATGAGCTAGCATAAAGATTAAATATGAATGAGCTAGCATAATGATTAAGTATGAATGAGCTAGCATAAAGATTAAGCATGAGTGAGCTAGCATAAAGATTAAGCATGAGTGAGAAATATTATTGTTTCAAGTTCTCCCCTTTGAGGTAACCTCCCCCTTGACCGAAGGTGAGTTCTTGAAAATAATTTTACTCCCCCTTAATAGTTGCTTAAGTAAACGGAATTACTTAATATAAAAGGTAATAATTTTGTTTACTTTCTTCCTTACTTTTGTGACTTTCTCCCCCTTTTGCCTTAACTCAAAAAGTTTGTAAATATATTTTAAGGTTTGTAAGTCCAAGCAAGTTCCCAATATAAATATATATATATATATATATATTTTTTAAAATAATAATAAGCTTGAAAATATGTTCATCTAAAATGTACAACTCCGGTTGGACTTGATTGATATAGAATGATCAATAAGTCTTGAAGGAGTTGATTAATTTTAAATAATTATACTCCATGGTTTATATCGATGCATCAATATACATCTGGAACCAGGAGTAAGGTCCTAACATCTCACGCCCGTCTACGTGGCTAAGTACACAAACACATTAGTCCTATGTGTTGTGAGATGTGTTGGCTCCTTAAATCTATAGGTATATGATTTCTAAGGTAAGACTTAGGCTAATTTCATAAAAAGAAGCAAAAGTAGAGTACATATATAGAAAAATTTAAATCCTACTCTATTACGCACATACCTAACTTTCGTCTTAATAAACTAAATTCGCGGGTAGTGGTTTGGTGAAGATGTCCGCTAGGTTTGATTTGGACTCAACATACTCTAGTTGTATAGTTCCATTAGTTACATGTTCCCTAATGAAGTGGTGTTTAACTTCTATATGTTTTGTCCTAGAATGACATATTGGATTTTTAGTTAAGTTAATTGAACTAATGTTATCTATGTAGGTTTTAATGTTGTTAAAGATTAAGCTAAAAGTCTTGGAGAGTGTGCTTCATCCACAGGAGCTGAGAGACACACTCACCCATCGCAACGATTGTTAAACGGTGGTAGATAAGGCAACGCATAATCTTTGCTTCCCTGCACAACTTACTAGACTCGGCAGGATTTGACAACAACCACTCGTGCTCTTTCTATCGAGTTTACTACCGCATAGTCGGTCGGAGTAGCCGATTAGATTAAACTCGGTAGATCTAGGGTACCAAATACCTACGTTTAGCGTGCCCTTTAGATATCTAAGGATACGCTTGACTAGGGTTAGGTGAGACTCCTTGGCACAGGTTTGTAACCTTGCGCACATACTTACCGCGAATAAAATGTCGGGTCGGCTCGCGGTTAAGTATAGGAGACTTCCTATTGCGCTCCTATAGTATTTTAGGTCAACGGGTTTTCCTTCTACATCTTCGTTTATATTAACATTAGTTGCCATAGGTGTATTGATTATTTTAGCATCTTGCATTCCAAATCGATTTATTAAGTCCTTAGTATATTTTTGTTGATGTAAATATATTCCATCTTTAGTTTGTTTAATTTGTAAACCTAAGAAGAAACTTAACTCTCCCACTAAATTCATTTCAAATTCACTTTCCATAAGTGAGATGAATTCGTTTAGCGGTAGTTCCAAAAATTATATCATCTACATAGATTTGGGCTATAAAGATTTCTTTTCCTACGGTTTTAACGAATAAGGTTGGGTCGACTAAACCTTGGTTGAATCCTTTGGACTTAAGATAGATCGAAAGCCTTTCGTACCAAGCTCTTGGGGCTTGTTTGAGTCCATATAGGGCTTTCTTAAGTCTAAGGACATGGTCAGGTTTATCTAGATTTTCGAATCCGGGAGGTTGGTAGCGTAAACTTCTTCCTTAATGTATCCATTCAAAAATGCTGACTTGACATCCATTTGAAACAATTTAAAACCTCGATGTGCAGATATGCTAACAACATTGGATGGACTCTAGTCCGCTACGGGCGTAGGTCTCATCGTAATCTAAACCTTCGACTTGACTAAACCCTTTGCGACTAACCTAGCTTTATTTCTAACTACTTCACCTTTATCATCAAGTTTATTTGAAATACCCACCTTGTTCCAATAATTGATTTTTCTTTAGGTGGTGGTACTAATTCCCGGACTTCATTTCTAGTGAATTGAGCTAGCTCTTCTTGCATAGCAATAATCGATCGGGATCAAGAAGTGCTTGTTCAATAGTTTTGGGTTCGATTTTGGAAATTAACGAGATTTGACTAAGGTTTCGATATGAAGCTCTAGTTCGAACCCTAAATTTGGGTCACCTATAACTTGATTGATAGGATGATGTGTTTGAGTCTTAGTGTGACTCGGGTTAGGGTCATCTATCACTTGGTCGATAGGATGACTTGGGTGAGTTCTAGTTTGACTTGGGTTAGAGTCATCTATCACTTGGTCGATAGGATGACTTGGGTTAGGGCAGATTCAAGTTCAAGATCAGTCGTCGGGTTCGCTATAAGTTGATTTGCTAGTTGGTTTTGTTAAGGATTGAGCACGGGTTCGTGTCCTTCGTCGAAAACTATATTAATGGTTTCTTCGACTCTAAGAGTGTCGTGATTGTATACCCTATAAGCTCTCTTGGTGGTTGAGTATCCTAGAAAGGTTCGAGAGGTTTTGGATTTGAATTTCCTAGGTAATCCTTAGTGTTTAAGATATGTACCTTGCATCCAAATACCTAAAGTACTTGATGTTCGGTATTTTATCGTGATAAATCTCGTCTGAGGTCTTTGGTGCCTCTTTACCATAAGGATCTTTTGGACATAGCAAGTCGTACTAACGGCCTCCGCCCAAAATCTATCGGGTAGGTTATACTGCTTAACATTGTCCTAGCGGCTTCTTGTAGGGTTCTATTTTTCCGCTCGACTAACCCATTTTGTTGTGGGGTTCTAGGACATGAAAACTCATGGTGGTATCCGCTTAGGTTACGTAAATCAGAACTGTGGTTTTCGAATTCACCACCATGATCGCTTCTAAGTCTTTTAATCTTAAGGTTCTTTTGATTTTCGATTAACCTACAAAGATTGATTAGTTGGTCTAGGTATCATTTTTATGTTTGATAAACCTAACCCAAGTAAATCTAGAATAGTCGCCAATTATGACTAAGCAAAATTGACTACCATTGAGTGACTTAGCTCCATGTGAATCAAATAGATCCATGTGTAGGAGCTCAAGAACACTTTTGGTTCGTTCTGATTAGTTAATTGATGTTGTGTCCTAGATTGTTTACCTTGTTGACAAGCATTACATATTTTATTATCCAAGTTGTTTAGTTTAGGCAAACCTATAACCAAGTTTCACTGACTCATCTTGTGGACGAGTCTTGGAGTGCGAGTGTCCGAGTCTTCGTGCCATATAACCAAGATTCCTCTCTTGTCAGTGTCATAAGACACTTGGTTGAGGAGTTGGGTAAATTTATTGTGTAGATGTTGCTACTCCTAGTTCCTTTAAGTATTATTTTAGATGTTGCATTTATTTTGATTACGATTCATTTTCTAGAAATATGACCTTATAATTGTTATCACACAATTGGCTTACACTAAGTAAATTATATTGAAAGTTTTCTACTAATAAGACATTTTGAATTGTAAAGTTAGAGTTGAGCTCAATATCACCGATCCGATGATTTTGAGCTTGCCGCTATTTCAAGGCTACCGATCCTTGTCGCTTGAATCAGTAACTTCAAAATTTGAGTTGATCCCGGTCATGTGTCGAGTAACCATCGCCCAACATCCATTGATCCTACACATAAGGTAGTTGGATCGGATATTGGAATTACTAAAGGGTTGTTTGTAAGTTTTAAACCTAAATCATCTCACCAATATCTACATGATCAAAACATGTTATTCCTATGTGTTATTGTGAGATGACTTTCAATTTTACTTGATTAATTTTAATGAATTTAAATTAACCAACATTAGGTTAGATTCGATTTAGTCTAAGCTCATCAAGTAATCTTTTCAAGAGATTAGCTTCGTGTCGTGGCGAGGCACACAGAGGCCTTCTTTGATCGGAACAACGACCACTTCCTTAGACAAAGCTAATTTCAAGAAATTGATAACTCGACTTACTTGAGACTACGCCTTGGTCTAACTAGTTATTTTTGAAAAGAGGCTCCCGAGGCTCAATCTTTTCGTAGGATTTTAGTTGGTTTATTTTTGAAAAGAGGCTCTGAGGCTCAATCTTTCGCAGGATTTTAGTTGGTTATGAGTCCTATCTAACCATTCTAAAAATAAAGGAAAAACTAAGCATGCAATTTCTAAGACTTAACAAAATACATTTTGTATTGGCTCCCTAGACCATTGAATCGAGTGGTCTATTCACATAGTGAATTTGGTCCTTGGGAACCCAATACATGTTAGATCCTAAAGTTGAAATCAAAGTGGTCTTAGGGACCCATGCTTGGACATTTTTCTTATGTTGGTTTACTATAGACATATATGACTTATTGGTTGTATTTGAGTTAAACCCGAGTCCGCCTTGTTGTACACGGCCCTTTGTGATCCAAGTAAGAGGTCAAGTCCCTTGATCCCAAAGTGAACCTTTCCAACGAGCCTAAGGTCTTCGACTTGTGTTTTCAAAAGCGAGTTCTCAACTTCAAGCTTTTCAACTTGAGTTGAGTCCTCCTCTTGAATACGAGTAGTCGAAGAGGTTAGGGAGACCTCATGTTTGAGAAGGTTAACCTCCTCAATTAGGGTCTCGACCTTGGACTCGGACTTAGCTAGTTTCTTATTTAAAAATTTAATTGCACCATACAAAGTTTTAAGTAACGACCGACTTACCCTTTAATGATTCTTTTGAACCGGATACGGATCCGTGGCTTGTCTTGAATGGAAGCTCATCATCGGATTCGACTGACTCTTCTTCGGCTTTCGAGTCGTGCTCGGTCGGCTTGGCCATTAGAGCTTGGATATCGCCTTCTTCCTCCGACAACTCCTCCCAAGTAGCGTTTAGCGCTTGGTCTTTGATGCTTATTCTTTAGCTTTGGGCACTCGGACTTGATGTGACCGAACTCGCTTACACTCATAGCATCTAAAATTAGAAGTATTTGAATTAGGTTTAGGCTTACCTTGAGTTGTTGGTCGTTTTTCGCCTCTTGATCATCTTCCGAACTAGATTGACTAGTTCGGATTCTATTTCGAGTCTACTTCCGATTCGGACTCTCTTCTTCCTTCGGGGTGGCTTGCTTGCGGGCTTCTTCTTCTTGGAACTCGCAACTAACACAATACTCTTCTCGGCTGGACCACGTTAGTTTGCTCATGTAATTCAAGTTCAAACAATTCGCCTAACCTAATTTTAGAAAGGTCTTGGAGACCTTGTAGGCATCGACCATGGATGCCCACAAGGTGGTCCTAGGAAACGAGTTAAGAGAATACCGATAAGGTCGCGATTCTCGACCTTTGTCCGATGGCATGGAGTTGGTTGACGATGTCTTGGATACGAGCATGTAGTTGAGCGGTCTCGCTTTTCCTGCATTTTCAAGTTATACAATTTATTTAAAAGTAAATCTCTTTTACATACCTTCGTGTCGCCGGTGCCTTCGTAGTTCCACTAGCTTGGTCCATAAGTCCTTTGCACTAATGAAGGGGCCGACGCGTTGAGCTCTTCCTTGACAACCCACATTGCAAGATTTGAGTTGCCTTGCGGCTTCTACTTGTTTTTTCATGGAATTTGACCATTGATCGTAACCCAAAGATTCACCATCTTCATTAATAGGAAGTGTGAAACCGGTTTGATTACGATCCACATCTCGATTTGGGTTTTAAGAAAGCATTCCATCCGACCCTTCCAATAACGAAAGTCATTACCGCTGTAAAACGGGTCGGGCGGTGCTAAACCCTTCGAGATGGGCCATTTAAAAACAAGAAGAAGAACGATTTAAAAGAATCTTGCAAAACACACACGAAAGAATATTCCAAGACTTTCGCCTTGGATTAGTAGTGCGGGAAGTAAAAAGATATATAAAATGTAACTTGCAAAAAGAAATAAACAATCAAATGCGAATGTCGCTGAAGTTCCGAGGACAACCTTACTCGGATCTAACCCAAGGACAACCTTATCCGATCCTAAAGCCTCTAATGCAATTCTATATGTAGGAGAAGATAAGCAAGTGAAATAATTATACTAAAACAGAAATAAATAAATAAAAATCTGTAAAAAAGAAAAACAAAGCTAGATTGGTGGTTTCACCGAATCTTAGCGCCGCTCGATACCAATTGTTGGATCGAAGTGTCGCTAGAGGGGGTGAATAGCGATATTTGTCGTTAAAAACTTTTGCAATAAGTAAAAAGCAAGTAGAGAGTGCACAGCGGAAATATAAAGTAGACAAGATATTTTTACGTGGTTCACAATCTTTCGATTGCTAATCCACGGCCCTAGTGATCCTTGATCACGTACGGAGGGCAATTCACTAAAACCACTCCTCCTCGTTGGAGGTAGGAGCAACGATTACAAAAAGAAATCAAGGCAAAGGGACACTTCCCCTTTCCTTGTTACGATTAAAGCACAAAGACAATTTAAAGAAGTAGAACTTAAATAAATATACCGACAACTCTTATAAGTAGAAGATGTAGCTTTCGTTGTCGGCGGCACTTCGTCGTAGCAAATGTGAGTAGTAGTAGCGGCGTTACGACGGCGTGTTGAGAGCTCTTGAATTCTTCTTGTCTTGCTTGGCTTGAACATGTCTATTTATGGATATTGATCTATGAATTTAGACATAGGTAGTGTCCAAGGTGAGGTTCTTATCCCAACTCAAGGATGAGGTGTTTCATCCAACCACCTTGTGCCACCTCCAACCTCCTTGGGCGCCAACTCAAGGATGAGGTGTTTCATCCAACCACCTTGTGCCACCTCCAACCTCCTTGGGCGCCAACTTGAGGATGAGGTGTTTCATCCAACCACCTTGTGCCACCTCCAACCTCCTTGGGCGCCAACTTGTTGGAGCCATTCAACTTGTGCCACATCATGGGAGCCAACCATCTTGTGCCAACTCACCTTATCTTGGGCGTCCACCACAAGGAAGCTTGGTGATGGTTTGGATGTCCACCTTGATGCCACATCACCCTTTGTACCAAAACACGAGTCAAGTCGAAATTCACCCCCTTGAAATTCGAGCTCTTCTCGAGGCTGGAACTTGACTAGCAGTTGACTGTAGTCAAAGGGTTTTGGACTGCAGTACAAGTTAGCTTAAAATATAAAGTACGATGGTTCTAACCATTTGATCTCGACCTAGACCTTCCATTGGAGGTATTGGGTCGGATCTACGCTTAACGACCTTGCTTCGCTTTCACACGAGCTTACCTTGTAGCCTCGCTTCCGGTCTTCACCCGAAATTCCTCCAAGTCCTCTCGGCGCGTTCGACCACCACCTCGGTTCCCACCGGGTGTCGCAGACCTTCCGCTCAACTTTAGCATTTCTGCACACTTAATTGAGCTCGTAAGATAACAAATATACCCTTAACTATTGAGCCTTTTGCCATAATCAAAATACCGGTTCGACTTTGGTGCCCACTGCACCAACAGTGACATGTAGATGTATGTCATGCCATGTAGATAATAGTTATTTGCATGCAAAGAGGATGAGACATAAAAACCCTAACTCAATATTAAAGCCTACACCTTTCATTAATATGGTTAGAACCAGAGTTCCGTTTCTTTTTTGGGTTGTTGGACTCTCTCCAAGCCCGGCTCGAACCCGAACAAGTTCAAACCATGGAATAGTTTAATACTAATATGGTAAGAGTCAGAGGTCAATCGTTAGCTTTGGTTGTTGGACTCTCTCCAAGCTGGGCTAATTGGTTCTATGCGCTCTAACCATATTAAAACTATTCTCGATTGATGGGTTGGCTTTAACCTGGAGCATCGGCTTGTTGGACTCTCTCCAAGGTCGATGTAAAGGGAGGTGAAGTTGGGTGCTATGCATATGATGCATACTTGTTAATGTGTTAACAATCCGATGTATGTGTGAACATTCAATTAGTTGATAGCACATTGTGATAGTTGCATATACGTGATATGCAATCGGTATAGTTGATACCTACCATCGTAGTTATGAATGGCTTGTTGGACTCTCTCCAAGGTTGTTCATATCTATGATGGATATCAGCCCATTCGGAGATGGACCTACGATCTCCCAAAGTGATTTTAGGGTTTTTGAAATTCAAAAAATGAATGGGATTTATGAATGTATAATGATGCATTTTAAAATCATCTTTCTCATATATGCTCGTTTTGTATTTCTAAGATTGATCATGATGTCTTTGAATTTGCGTTCCATTTTAGATTTGAATAAATTGACTGGGCCGAACTTCTTGGACTGGCTTAGAAACTTGAGAATTGTTCTCAAGGTTAAAAATCTTGTGTATGTCCTCAAAGCGCCTCTTCCCACCCATCCTAGTGACGATGCAACTCCGGACCAATTGTTGGTCTATTAGAAACATGTGACTGATTCTGAACTGACAAGTTGCATCAAGCTAGCCGCGATGGAACCCAAGCTACGAAAGCAGCATGAGCATATGGATGCTCATATCGTAGTCCTTCATCTTTATGAGTTGTTTGATAAGCAAGTGAGATTCGAAAGGTTCGAAGTCTCCGAGCTCCTCTTCACCTCTGAGATGCAAGAAGGTTCATCTGTGGTACTGCTCAACATGCTGAAGACTGTGGAGCCTTCTGAGAAGCATGAGCAGGGGATGGTGTTGTTAGTTGATTCTTCGAAGAAAGGTTCTAAGAGGGAGTCAAAGGAACAATAGAAGGGGAAGAAGAAAAAGGCTAAAAAGGCAAAACCAGCTCAAAAGGGCACTTGCCATCATTATGGCAAGTAGGGCCATTGGCGAAGGAATTGCAAGATTTATCTTGAGTCCATGAAGAAGAACAAAGCATAAGATGCTCCATCTTTTTCATATATCTTCGTTATTGATTGTCATTCTATTTCCTCAAACACTTGGGTATTGGATACTGGGTGTGGCTCACATATATGTAATGACATACATGAGCTAAGGAATAGAAGAAGACTCATCAAGGGAGAGTCAAATTTACGTGTTGGGAATGAAGCAAAGGTTGCTGCACTCGCCATCGGAACGTATTTGTTGAAACTCCCTGCAGGACTTGTCTTAGAACTGGACAATTGCTATTATGTTCCTTCTCTAATAAAGAACATTGTTTCTATTTCCTGTTTAAATAGAAATGGTTTCCATTTGACGTTTAGTAACAATTGTTGTTATATAACTTTGAATGGCGTACTTTATGGGGAACTTTTTAAGTAATGGCATTTATCGTTGGGCGTATCGGTGACATTTTCAATATCGAGCGAGCAACAAGCGTGCTCGAAAGGATAATCAAATAGACTCCTACATGTGGCATTGTCGTCTTGGCCATATAGCAAGAAAGCATGTCCGAATTACACCGATGTGGAATGCGGAATCGTTGAATTGGATTCATACGATACATGCGAATCATGCTTAAAAGGCAAGATGACTAAGTTACCTTTCTTTGGAAAAGGTGAGCAGTGGGAGAGTTACTAGGTCTAATACATCGATGTATGTGGACCTATGTCAACTCAAGCTTTAGGAGGCTATAGCTACTTCATTACCTTCATCGATGATCACTCACGGTTTCGGTATGTGTTCTTGATGAAACACAAGTCTGAAGCCTTTGAAAGGTTCAAAGAATTCAAAAATAAAGTAGAGAAACAACATGACAAGTGTATTAAAATACTTGATCGGATCGAGGTGGTGAATACTTAAGTCAAGAGTTTCTTGATTATCTAAGAGACAATGGCATATTGTCTCAATGGCCTCCGCCATATACACCACCGCATAATGGTGTATCTGAGAGGCGTAACCGGACCTTGTTGGACATGGTCAGGTCAATGATGAATCATGCGACTCTTCCCAAGTCCTTTTGGGGCTATGCGCCAACATTTGTTTACTTGTTCCAGAATGCCTACAAGGTAGTCTCAACTACTCCATATGAGATATGGAATAGTAAGAAACCTCATGTATCTTACTTGAAGATATGGGGTTGTCACCTTGTATGGAATGTCAGACAAATTGGATGCTAAGTCGATAAATGTCTATTTATTGGATACCCTAAGGAAACAAGGGGTTACCAATTCTATCATCTGTGGAACAAAAGGTGTTTGTTTCAAGGCATCTTTGTGTTTCTAGAGAAAGAGTTTCTCTTGCAAGAAAGCGTGGGAGTGTCGTCGAGCTTGAGGAGGCTCGAGAGACTCAAATAGACATTGATGAGATACGGTGAAGCACTGACGGTAAAACTCATAGTGATGAGCAATCTGGACCTATTGTAACACCACATCTTCGTAGATCTGGTAGAACACACAATATTCCTGAGAGATATGGATTTCTCGTAAGTGAATCCAACGACGTGTTACTCATTGATGATGAGGAGCCTACCAGTTATGAAGAAGTGCTGACAAGTTCAGAAAGAGATAAGTGGCTTGGTGCCATGAAGTCGGAAATGGATTCCTTGTATGAAAACCAAGTTTGGAACTTGGTTGACCCACCTGAAGGGATAAAGCCTATAGGGTGCAAGTGGGTTTTCAAGAAGAAAACCGACATGGATGGTAATGTGATTACCTAGAAGGTTAGATTGGTGGCGAAAGGATATCGTCAAAAACAAGGTGTTGATTATGACGAAACCTATTTGCCTGTAGCTATGCTTAAATCCATTCGGATGCTCCTGGCCATAGCGGCTCATTATGATTATGAGATATGGCAGATGGATGTGAAAACAACTTTCCTTAATGGAAACCTGCTTGAGGACGTGTATATGATACAGCCTGAGAGTTTCACATCGGTTGATAAAACCAAGGTATGCAAATTGCGACGGTCCATATATGGATTGAAGCAAGCATCCAGGAGCTGGAATATCCGTTTTGATGAGACCATCAAAAAGTTTGATTTCTCACAAAATCCAGACAAACCTTGTGTGTACAAGAAGGTTAGTGGGAGTGCAGTCGTGTTCCTAGTATTGTATGTCGATGACATACTACTTATAGGAAACGATGTTTCAATCTTACAGTCAATGAAGGTTTGGTTATCCAAGACATTCTCCATGAAAGACCTGGGAGAAGCAACCTACATCCTCGGGATTAAGATCTATAGAGATAGATCGAAACGGTTGCTTGGTCATTCGCAGTCTACATATATAGACAGAGTGCTAAAGAGGTTTAGCATGTCGGAATCCAAGAAAGGTTTCTTACCCATCAGGCATGGGGTACACCTTTCGAAGTCTATGTATCCGCGCATAGAAGATGAGAGGATTTGCATGAGTAAGATTCCCTATGCATCCGCAATAGGATCTATCATGTATGCTATTTTATGTACAAGGCCCGACGTATCGTATGCTCTGTGTGTCACGAGCAGATACCAGTCCGATCCGGGAATGGATCATTGGGCGGCTGTTAAGACGATCCTTAAGTACTTAAGAAGAACTAAGGATGTGTTCCTAATATATGGAGAAGGGGACATGGTGATCTGGGTATCGGATGCGGCTTCGAAGACAAGGATGATTCAGTCCGATCTGGATACATGTTCACCTTGAATGGCGCGATGAGTTGGAAAAGTTCCAAACAAGAGGCATGTGATTCTACCATTGGCGAGAATACATTGCGACGAGCGACAAGCGGTTTGGATCGAAGTTCGTTCATGAACTTGGTGTGATTAGATTGTTGAAGCAATGTCTCTTCGACAACAATGGAGCAATTGTGGCGAAGAGCCAAGGTCTCATCACGATCCAAACATGTGAGCCGCTATCATCTTATCGGAGAGATCATCGGTAAGCGAAATACAAATCGAAAATTCCCGAAAGGAACTTAGCGGATCCTTGACTAAGGCATTACCTCAAAATAAGTTTGAGGGTCATGTTAGCTTATGGTATTGGATACCGTAGCGATTGGCATTAGGCCAAGTGGAATCTTAGTAATATATGAGAGATGTCCTAAGGCAATCGCCTTATGTATGAACCATTTATATGATAAATGAAGATTCACTATTTGAGTATACATGTTTTATGTATTTGATTGGATCTTAAACTCATTTCTTGAATGTCACGATCGATTCGGCATGAGAGAATTTGTGATTGGATCACAACTAGTGAGTATCTCTACATGTGTAATTGTGATGTATCTTATCACTGTCGATGAATTGATGGATTTGGACACCATCGGTACGAGACGGTATACTCCTTGGTGTATCAAGCGGTGATTCTCAGCTGGAGACATAGTGATGTCGAGTTAATCGTGGATGCTAGTTATGGTAACTAGTTCATTGGAGTGACCAGCGTAAGACATATGGTTCTCTGCATATATAGATATGTCAATGAAGTTCTTCTTTGTGGCTTAAGTGCGATGTTCCTTTGACTTGCGATTTCAAGTCATCTTGATCATAGAGACTTATGCTTTGACATCTTAAGCAAGCATCTCTAAGGAGATGTGGACCGGATGATTGGGTATAAGTCGAAGTGATCGAAGGTGTTTGAATAGCCTATAAAGGATTCACCACTCCTTGCGAGGAGATGTATACCCATGGCCTCTCGTCGGATTGTTACTAAAGTCTTTGGCCCAAGTATTACATGTTTAGAGTAAGGTACTCTTCGATACATGTGGAGTAACTAGACTTCGTAGGACGAGGAAATGATACTTGGGCTAGGTGTGACGTAGTCAGCCTAGTGGGGACTGACACTATAGACCATGTCCTGAACCAAGTGGGTATAAGATGAGTGAAGGGAATGGGGCACGATTCATTCGCTGAAGGGTTTGAAATAGTTACGATCAGCGTTGATCTTTTGGTTAATTGGGGATCATGATGTACTACTAGGTGCCACTCATGATCGTTCTATAATTAATGGTTAATTATAGATGGCCAACATAAACCGAGAACCTATTTGGTCACCGCGTGTGAGCATAATCCAAAGGATTTTAAAGCGAGCTTGAGAATGAGATTCTCCGAGAGAAACTAGGTTTGGTTGGACCAAACATAAGCGAGCATGAAATCGTTTGATTAAATGGAAGCGTGGATGGGCCGTGTCTTATGAAGACATAATGGATGAACCAAAATGGTTTGGTTCTAATCAATGGAGGAGAATAAACCAAAGGGTTTGGTTTATTTTAAACGAATGAACCAAAAGTTGGTTCGGTTCGTTTTAACTTAAAATAAACCATCATGGTTTGGTTTATTTTAACTTATCTTAATGGAGCGGGTTAACGGGCTAATGGTTATGATCCAATAACCATTAAGAGAATTAGTTCTCTATAAAAGAGGGCTTAAGGGGCCTAATCCAAACCTAGCCCTAAGGTTGCGCCCTCCTCCTTGGAGCTCGGCGAACCTATTGCCGCCGCTCCTCCGGCGTTAAGGCTTCTTCCTTCCCCCTCGCCGGCGTTGAGCTGCTGCCGATTAGTGCTCCGGTGATCTCCTTCAAGTTTGTCATCAAAGTGAGCTCTATCTCTCTTGGTTGGCCGGCGCCTATCACCTCCACCAAAGCTGTCCAGTTTTCTGGACAGCTTGTTCTCCTCTCGTCGGAGCGTCGTTTGGACGACGGTTAGAGCTCCGACAGCGGCTAACTTACCGGGGATTCGATCTCCGGTAATCCTCTGAGGTGGAGGACGAAGGATTCGTCAATTGGTTGACGAATACCTCTCCGGAGAAGCGAGTTTTGAGAACTCGTATTAGGATCCGAATTTGGATTCGGATCGTGATCATCTCTCGGTCATGTCGTCTTCAACACGAGGCTAGTAACCCGTACGAAGACGAAGCTCGTGGCTTAGCGAAGTCATCCCGAGGAACTCGGCGTGGATACGGATAGAGAGGATTCTAGCGAGGATCGTTCCGGTTGATGCCGTTCCCGCTACACATCATACGAAAGGTATAACGTAGATAAATTTTCTTTTATTACAAATTTAAATTTACGGTTATGTCTACACTTGTTGTAATATGCATGCGTGTGTTGTGTGTGTTGTAATAAATGTAGATTTATTATTTCTATTGCTTCCGCTGTGTTCATGTTTACGAAACGTGATCGAACACACACACGCTGCGGTGCCGGAAACCCAACAAAAGAGGCACCTTAAGACCTCCTACGAGATTTATCACAATAAAGTGCCCAACATCAAGTACTTTAGGGTATTTGGATGTAAGGTACATATCTTAAACACTAAGAACCACCTTGGGAAATTCAAATCCAAAACCTCCACCGGAATCTTCTTAGGATACTCAACCACGAGTAGGGCCTATAGGGTATATAACCACGATACCTTTAAAGTCGAAGAGACTATTAATATTGTGTTCGATGAAGTACCCGAACCTACAAAACTCTTAATGACCCCAAGTGTTGAGCCCACTGATACCAAACTCGTCTCCGACCCTGAGATCGAGTCTAATCCACATCAACCAACTTCTCTTGTCGACCAAGTGACAAGTGATCCGTGTCAAACTAGTGTTCAACCAAGTCACTCAATTGATCAAGCATTAGGTGACACAAACCCAACCCAATCTAGGATTCAGACTAACCACCCTATCGATCAAGTGATAGGAGATCCTAATCTAGGAGTTCGAACTAGAGCATCCTATCGGAATCTTAGTCAAATTTCCTTAATTTCAAAGATAGAACCCAAATCAATTGAACAAGCTCTTCTTGATCCCGATTGGATTATTGCAATGCAAGAAGAGCTAGCTCAATTCACTAGGAATGAAGTGTGGGAACTAGTACCACCACCTAAAGACAAAACGATAATTGGAACAAGGTGGGTGTTTCGAAATAAGCTTGATGATAAAGGTGAAGTAGTAAGAAACAAGGCTAGGTTAGTTACCAAAGGGTTTAGTCAAGTCGAAGGCTTAGATTACGATGAAACCTATGCCCCGAGCTAGTTCCAGTTACATGTATGCTTTTAGGCCAGCATTAACGAGGATTTAAGTCGCTTCAAATGGATGTTAAGTCGGCATTCCTAAATGGATACATTAAAGAAGAAGTTTATGTTATCCAACCCCCCGGATTCGAAAATCTAGATAAACCCGACCATGTTCTAAAACTTAAGAAAGCTCTCTATGGACTTAAACAAGCTCCTCGAGCTTAGTACGAGAGACTTTCAATCCATCTTAAGTCAAAAGGGTTTAACCAAGGCTTAGTTGACCCAACTCTCTTCGTAAAAACCTTAGGTAAAGAAATATTCATAGCTCAAATTTACGTAGACGATATAATTTTTGGAACCTCTAACTCAGCCATACTAAACAAGTTCGTTTCGCTCATGGAAAGTGAGTTCGAAATGAACTTGGTAGGCGAGTTAAGTTTCTTTTTAGGTCTACAAATTAAACAAACTAAGGATGGTATATACCTATATCAACAAAAATACACTAAGGAGTTAATTAAAAGATTTGGAATGCAAGACGCTAAGGTAATAAACACCCCAATGGCGATTAATGTTAACATAGGAGAAGACCTAGAAAGTAAGTCCATTGACTTAAAGTACTATAGGAGCACGATAGGAAGTCTCCTATACTTAACTGCGAGTCGACCTGACATCCTATTCGCAGTAAGTATGTGCGCCAGGTTTTAAACCTGTGCTAAGGAGTCTCACCTAACCCTAGTTAAGCGTATCCTTAGATATCTAAAGGGTACACTTAATGTCGGTGTTGGGATTTCTATATGCCAAATAGCATATGCGCAACGGAAAAATTAGGATCCCTTCCTAGTGATCCTTGCGAAAAAAAACTCGTACAAAATAAATTTCTCTAAAACCAAACCTATCTTATAGGAGAGGATTACCTTTGTTGCGTGCCCTTGTTAATCCCGCTTTTCCTTTTGGTTTGTTGGATCTTTAGCACGTTCAAATGTCCGTGCCTCTATATGTATCCACACGAGCAAGCTCTTGTCTCACAAAAGAAACTAGAAGAGCTCTCCTTTACTTCTTGCTAGAGAAGTCCCTAAAGGAGAGGAATCTAGGGAAAAAGAGAAAGGAAGAAGAAGACTACTCTTCTTGCTAGCCTACACTCACAAAGCCACACAACCAAAGCTTCCACCAAGCTCTCAAGCTCTCTCACAACCACAATGCTTACTATGGCCGGCCACTTCATGGAGTCTTTTATAGGGTTGGAAAAACCCTTTCACCTCCACACATTCAATGCAATCCATTGCATTGAGACACAATCCAAAAAGGAGTTGGCTTCCTTGTTTGGCCGGCCACTTAAGGAGACAAAAACCACTTTGTCTCCTTCCACCTCATCTAGCTTAGGTAGATGCTTAGGTGGCATGCTTATGTGGCATTCTTATGTGGCATTCATGCATGTTGAATTAATCTTATTAATTCAATTAAGCTTATGTTATCATATTGAATTAATCTCATTAAATCAATAAGGTAACATATTGAATTAATCTCATTAAATCAATTAGCTAAAATTCTCATTAAGCTTAAAGTCCAAAAACCATTTTGTACTTAAGCTTATTCCCAAATTATTCTAGTCAAACTAAAATACTCTAATTCCTCTAATTATCATGCTCTTTGTGTGTGACCCTATAGGCTCTCATAACGTTGGCAGTGGATCTAAACTCTTTTAGATACACAAGCAATGAGCGGCATCTAGCAATACATCATTGCTACCCAAGTTATGAGATAAGTCAAGATCCGACTAACCTTTCCGTGACTACTTTAATGTATGACTGTGTCCTTCTATCCTTGATATCAGATTGACCAATGAGGCATTGTCACGCCCCGAGAGTATGCCGTGTCGAAAAGCAAACGGACGGCATCTCCCCTGTACGTGGCAACATATCGGGTTAATACAAGGCCCGTAGGCCCACAACAATAATATGATATACGCAGATATCAACATATCAAAACACACTAAACACAGCGGAAACATACAACAGATAAAACAATATACAATGACTCAACTGTGCACTCCGGAGTGACTTGACACGACAAGAATCATAATAGAAATCAAATCGAAGACCAAATATATACAACACATCCGTATATCGCAAATACGGAAACAATACAGGCTAAAACCCAAAACAACAATATGGAATACATCAATCCACAAGAATACAACAACGCGTAAATACACCTTCATCCATTCGTCCGGTGCGAGATGGGATCAGCTGGCAGAGCTCCGAACGTCCAAGGAATCTTCTACTTATCCGGCGACAGAAGCCTGTGGTCCAGGGGTGGTGAGTATAAACTCAGGGGTAATATATAGAAAGTGCATGAACAACATATAAGGATAGATCTACAAGTATACATGTGAAGATCTACAGGTATACAACATGAGTCCAATAGACATACAGTCATATCCCAATTTAATAACAAGTAACTACAGTAAAGTCATACTCAAGGTATATACTAAACTGATCAACTGAACATAAAGTAATGTACCAACGTACCTGGCGGACTGTAACGCCATATGCTAGATCATCCTGACAGATATACAATAACATAACTCATATAACATACTAAGTTAATCCCATACCTGACCAATACGCCAACATATGAACAGTATATGATCACCTGTGATAACAACCCGATCCATACCACACTATGACATGACGCTAATCAAATGCATACATCGGTCAGGACAAACACCTATATCATGCTCAACACATAACAGTATATAAAAATGCAAATGGCATGTATCATGATGAACAACCATATGCAGCAATCATAGCTCAATCAAATGCAGCATCTCACAGGCATATGTAAAACATATATCAAATACATGCATACATATATATCAGCAATGCATATGCATGGTCATGTCATGGCCCAACTCGCTACCACGACTCTGGGGTGGCACGACATGACAACTATCCCGACTCACCGCCACCACTCTCGAGGCCGAGTTGGGTAGTATGAACGAGTAGCTAGGCTAGAGCTATATGCTACCTACGGGTCCTCACGCTAGCCGCCGTCCCTACCCATGAGTAGACGAGCACCGCACACAGACAATCGACATCACACCACCACTGCCATAGTGGGTGAGTGCGCTAACTACCACTGCACAGGGCCAAGTGCGCATCTCCACTACCACCATCCCTATAGTGGCCGAGAATGGCAGACATCCAATGCTCGCCTCAACCTCGCTACCACTACCCCGAGTGGCCGAGGAGGCAGGATGACCGACGACTTGTCTCACCATAAGGGAGACTCCAACAAGATGCATGTAGTGTAATGATGCATAGATCCATACATGTATCCTCGCCACACTCCCTATCCACGGGAGTCCCGTCAACAAAAGTCAACTATGCAAGGACTACAATCCACAAGACTCTCTCTATCGCACAAAGAGTCATACTCATCCGACAAATCAACCACTAAGACCTCTAGTCCATAACGATATACAATCGACCATCCATATAACCATACACGTGCACACAATCCATAATGGATATACCATCACGCTAAGACCTCCACCATGGTCACATACCGACAACCATACACTTATCTATACACGCATAACTAGATCCATCATAAATGCACTACCAATAAGTATATGATATAACAATCGACTCCATAATCCAAACCATCACCTAACCCTAGTGATGTAACACAAGAACCCAATGAGGTCACAAAGATAACCCTAACCCTATGTACTTCATCAACATCCATCACCTAATACATAATAGGGTTTATAGTTCCTATCCTAGATAATCAATGAGTACAGAGTATATATCTCAAAGGTCAAGGCAATACAAGCATGTGATTAAATAAGAGTGGATCTAAGGTAAACAAGAATAACATATATCCAATATCATGCAATCGGAATTGATCAAAACTACCGGACCAGGTAGATATTACCCACCTGATACGAAGCTCGTATAATCCTCACGGCCGCGGACCTGCTTCATATCCCAAACCTGCACAATAGTAACAATTATAGCTAAGCACAAGTCTCTAATAATTTCATACGAACAAAATACTAATTGCTCAGAATTCGCATTCTTTCCTCGTCTACGAGTAAGAACCCCAACTCACAATAGATCACTAACATCCACAAAATCACTAAATGAAAATATAAACAACATCTAAATCAATGTTGCAATTTAGCTCACTTCCTCATCCCATCAAAATCACATTAACTGCAAATCAACTTATCCACAATTATCAAACGCAGATAACCTACAACATTCAACCAAATTTAATCCTATTAATCACTCAACTATAATTCAGCCAATCCACAAAACAACTCAACATACCAATCCACCATTTATCCTAAATCACGAGAAAACTATAACCATCCGACTTTAATCATCTACATACACCACACCTACCGATTTCCTTCACACAATAATTGAAGGAAACAAAGATTATAACCTACCTTTAAAATTCATACCCCCAACCACTCGTCGTAACATAGTTCTACTCCATATCACCGATAAATTCTAAATCAACACTATCACAAGCAACTAGAATTCCCGATTAAAACCCATCACAAATGATACCATAAGAGTATGCACCACTTACCAAATCTCCGATCTCTTCCGGCAACACCTTCCTCCTTTAACCCCTCGGCAGAACATACATCTACACCCAATCATCATAAACGGGAGAAACAGAGACCCATCCATAACAACTGCTGTGAACATAAATGCTCCAAGACTTACCTCCCAACACCGACGATCCTAACATCAATCTCCAAAGGAAAATCGAATTAGAAATTGAATCAAAGAGGGTATCGAATCAAATCACTCAGCGGCACCATCCCCTTCATCGTCCCTGCTCACGACTAGATTTCTAAGTTTCGATTAGAAATTGCATCAAGAAGACAACTCCAATCCAACATCAAGGAGAAACACACTCACCTAGCTATCTGCGCAGAGATCACCGATGAAGATGCGATCAAGCTCCGACCACGGCACGCAAGATTCACCGCTCCCGATCGAGATGGCCGCGATAAGATGAACCTCGCGACGATGGAAAGCTGACTCGGAGAAGAGAAAAGCACGACAATCTGAGCTGGGGGAAGAAGAAGATGGCGACGGCGACGATCCGTACAGCGAAGGCGGCCGGATGAGCGACGGGCGGTTGTCTCATGCGAAACACCCTATCGGAGGAGCTCAATAACAGAGATTGGAGGAAGAGGAACCGCGATAGAGCATCAAGGAGAATGAAATCGCCCGGCATGCGTGATTCGGAAAAAGCGATGGTGCGGAGGAGAGAAAGAAATCGTGATCGAAGCCTTTAAAGTGATTCAATGTCGACCGGTTCAAGCCCAACCGAACCAAGTTAAGCCCACTAATTCAAGCCTGCCCAAGTCCAATAGCTTCAAATTTATGGATCCGCCTAATAGCCCAATCCTCAAACCCAATCACTAATTAGACCCAATTAACCCACTAATTAAACCCACTTAATTAAAGGGTTTAATCCATATATAAATTTTTTTTTTTCCCGTATTTTACATTCTCCCCCACTTATAAAAATTTGGTCCCCAAATTTCCGACTCATGTACAAGCGAGATGTCACAATAATCATCTCAAGTATCCGGAGCAAAGTCACACTTCAAGTGACTAAGTGGAGTACTGAGCTCGAATATTATATTTCCAGCTCGTATATACTCTCTCAACATATCGACCATCTATCAAAGATACATAACTGTACCAGAGTGGAGCTCTATACTCGTAACCGGTGGGAGACTTTACCAGAATCGTAAGGTGAATCGTGAATCACTATCAGAAATGATACCCAAGGATACTCCATGGATATAATTCCATCAAGCGATCCAACGGAGTTCATCTTACGGCTCGAAAGAAAATGAGCGAACCTAGCTAATCGATCATCGATTACCCAAATCCTATCAAGTCCTTTCCGAATTCTAGATAATCTCCCAACACACCTAACGTACTAGGCTCCCACTTCATCACGGAGACGTAACCCTACCGTCACTAATATTCCACCTTTGCTTGTTGGCATACCCAACATCAAACTACGTAAATCAACCGTGTCCCTATATCGCTCCACCAACCTAGGACGCCTCAATACTCACTATTTTCGGATACACTCATAATAAATCATCACTCTCTTATGAAGAGTATCATTAAACAACTATTCCTAAATCAAATGCAACTCTAGGAACCACTATCCTTCCCAGACGGAGATTTATTCTCACAAGAGAAATTAATCTAATGTCCAAAATTCACATAGAATCAAAAGTAATCGAAGACTATAATGACTAATCTCGCTAGTTTATCAACTAGCATACACATAATATACGTCCCATTCAACTGCATCGGGATCGCTCCTAATCCCTGAAATGTTGCATCTATGTGCAGTACCCTTACATCCCCAATGGAAGGACTAACTAACACTAATGCAAAAGTCAGTCATCGTCTAGGCCCTGAAACCTAGCTTCACAACTTCCGACCAGGTGATTTCCATCACCTTCTTGGTCCAACAAGTCGTCGATATAGTATCTCTAGTAACATTCTATCCTCATCTATGGTAAATACCAAATCAATCTAGGGAAACCACACCTTCCCTCAAGATTGTGAATATATCCCATAAATATATATCCTCTACAGATATGACGACAATCGATCTCAAACACTCCAAGAGTACTTGATTCCTCAA
Organism: Wurfbainia villosa; assembly: GCA_025175895.1. Lineage (NCBI taxonomy): Eukaryota > Viridiplantae > Streptophyta > Magnoliopsida > Zingiberales > Zingiberaceae > Wurfbainia > Wurfbainia villosa. Next base: position 6,778,120 of record CM046009.1, read on the forward strand.
ATCCATGAACGACAAAATCGTTGATAAGTCTAACAACATTATCAACCAGCTCTATACACCTGCATCCTTTTTACTCTAAGCTACAGATAGCTTAATCATCACACCGACAATGATAATTGTATGACACTAAGTCACTACAATATCAACCCTCCAATCGTAGATCAACCCTAGGATATACACAGGTGTCATTTAGCTGATCTAAACAACTCATCTATCCACTAAAGATACTCATTCTCAACTCATCGTGATTCCAAATCATCGATAATCGATGCATAACCTCAAAGGTCTCTCTCTTTAACAAAGAGTTACAAGTCTTCTCAAGAAGAAACACTAGGAAAGATAAATCTCCCATGGTGTGTTTAGCAACACTAATACCAATAAAATCATCTCCCGATGAGGTCCCCAATATCGGGACTATTCAAATCACCTCAATCGCGTTCCACTTGCCCATGCAAAGGACAAGCCGAGAGTTCATCCGTAACTACACCCGCATACTCTCGGATTGTACATCCGAGAGTCCTAGTATACTAACGCTCCAACAATCCAACTATCCGTAAGGATATGTCTATAGTGGAGATATGTCTAGCAAAGGCTAAGGGTATCCCTTGACTTCTTGGTTGTTGATCAACATCTCACCTGACGGTAGAGAAACTCACCAACCCACAAGTCGATAGGAACCCTTCGAACCCTATTCAAGAATGTTCTAGACAAAGATAAGAAACTACCAAGATCTCTCGATATATCGCAAATAGTATAACCTAAAGTAATACTCAAGGACCTATCCTTCGGTCTTCTATACTTCTTCTCGAGTAATCATGTAAACTTGTCCAACATACATTCCGACGGCCGAGCCATGTAGATGCAAAGACTATCATGGAGGAACTGAAATCAACTGCTGAAACTGAGGTACAATCTGAAACAACTGCATTGGAGATGGTAACCACTGTTGTACTGGCAAAAGATACACATCCATCGTATAATATCAAGAATCAAAACATCATAGCACGCTCCATCTCTGTGAAAGGTATAGCTGCAACTGGAGAATACTGCATGATACGACTATCGTCATAAAATCTCTCTCCTCTGAACAAATCATAATCCCGCCTGGGAAGGTAACTATTGTTGTCGTCTGGGAAGGTAACAATTGTTGTCTGCACATCAAGTCTTCGAGATGTCTTCTACCGACATCCTGAGTAACTCACTTCTTCCGGATGAAAGTATTAAAGAGCTCCAACTAAATCTGATGTAATAGACCGCTGCTGATGTGATAACCCAATCTTCTGTAATGATCTCAGCTTTCGAGGTTGTGGATCGTCCGCTCGAAAGCATCACCCATAGTCTTCAACTGAGTCTTCAAAATACGTACTCTTCTCGTAGATACCGGCCGCTTATAGTAGAAATATACAATGGTCCATCGATAATCCGACTGGTCTCGCCGCAGAACTACCGCACACACATAATCTCCTTTCGGAGTCTTTCCTCTGAGTTCGCTGATAAACATGAGAAGCTACTGACAATCTGCAATCGGTCTTCTATGATCGAAAAAACTCTCCAATAGTCGCTCGTGACTCACGACTTTAATCTTGCTCCTTTTGTCAAACATTCGAGACTTCAAATTCCAATAATTTGACTTGCAATTATATATGCTTATCAAATCTCCAACTCTTAAAACACTTGCGACGGAGTCATTCCTATACACCTGACTCAGTCTAAGGACTTCCGGTAGGATCTAGTAGGAGATCCAAACATCCTGATCAAGATGTCATCCGAGAACCCGTGGGTGGTCAAAACCATCCCAATCACATTCTTGGCTATTAAATAGTCGTGAACCTTTCGCAAGTCTAACGACTCTGCATGGTAACTTCGTAATCAAACGATCACCCTACTCTATGCCCAAGAATTCCCTGACGATAAGTCAAAGAAGATGACGTAGGGAAATACTATCTCACAACATCACTGAACTGTGATTAAGTGATACGTTATTTCCCGTAGGTTATTTCCTATATCTTACACCAAGTAACCGACTAAATCCGGATAATGGTATTCTACTAACACTACTATCTTCTCAGATAACCCGAGTCAAGTACTCCAAAAGTACTCCCAATGTTATACAACCTAGAACAACCAACTCAGTGATCAAAACCCTATGAATATCACCAAAATAATCCTCTACTATCCGTGACCAAAGAATAGTATGTACTTTGTTCATTACCCCATAGGTAATGATCCGACTAACATAATTAGTGAAAATCTTGGACCAAATCCTTAATCTCCACATTAGATGTGACTACCTAACCCTCCTCCGACTCAGATCACGGCTCTCAAAGGTAATTACCTTTTCAAATGTACATATCTAATAACCTCCAACATATCGCTCCTGGGTCAACTCAAACCACTTACGAATACTGATTAACATACTACAAGTCATGCACTGTTATAAGCAACTAAATGCATAGCCAACAGAAGGATATGTAATAACAGTTAACATACCTTAATCCTTGTAGCTCGGAGATGTCCGCAACAGCCAGATCCCAGAACTCACAAAACCAAGACCGAGTAAAGCAAAACTCGATGTCCGAACGAAATAAAATCCAAAATGGACTTCGTAACCTAGGGCTCGATACCAAATAAAATTGTCACGCCGAGAGTATGCCGTGTAAAAGCAAACGGACGGCATCTCCCTGCACGTGGCAACATATCGGGTTAATACAAGGCCCATAGGCCCACAACAATATTATGATATACGCAGATATCAACATATCAAAACATACTAAACACAGCGGAAACATACATCAGATAAAACAATATACAATGAGTAAACTGTGCAATCCGTAGTGACTTGACACGACCAGAATCATAATAGATATCAAATCGAAGACCAAATATATACAACACATCCGTATATCAAATACGGAAACAATACAGCTAAAACCCAAAACAACAATATGGAATACATCAATCCACAAGAATACAACAACGGAAATACACCTTCATCCATTCGTCCGTGTGAGATGGGATCACCGTGAGCTCCAACGCCCAAGGAATCTTCTACCATTATCTGGCGACAGGAAGCCCTGTGGTCCAGGGGTGGTGAGTATAAACTCGGGGTAATATATAGAAAGTGCATGAACAACATATAAGGATAGATCTACAAGTATACATGTGAAGATCTACTGTATACAACATGAGTCCAATAGACATACATATCATATCCAATTTAATAACAAGTAACTACAAGAAAGTCATACTCAAGGTATATACTAAACTCGATCAATCAACATAAAGGCTATATCATCCTCGAATGATATTACAATAACATAACCTCATATAACATACTAAGTCAATCCCATACCGACCAATCGCCAACATATGAACAAAGATATGATCACTGTGATAACAACCCGATCCATACCACACTATGACATGATGCTAATCAAATGCATACATCAGTCAGGACAAACACCTATATCATGCTCAACACATAACAGTATATAAAAATGCAAATGGCATGTATCATGATGAACAACCATATGCAACAATCATAGCTCAATCAAATGCAGCATCTCACAAGCATATGTAAAACATATATCAAATACATGCATACATATATATCAGCAATGCATATGCATGGTCATGTCTGCGTACTACTTCAACCACGACCCAGTGGCCTGGGTGGCACGACATGACAACTATCCCGACTCCAGCCGCCACCACTCTCGAGTGACCGAGTTGGGTAGTATGAAGCAGTAGCTAGCCCGCTATAGAGCTATATGCTACCCACACGGGGGTCCCTACTGCTAGCCACTCCGTCCCTACCCATGAGTAGACGAGCACCGCACCCAGGACAACTACACATCACACGACCACCGTCTATAGTGGGTGAGTGCGCTAACTACCACTCCGCACAGTGGCCAAGTGCGCATCTCCAGCTACCACCATCCATAGTGGCCGAGAACGGCACGCATCAACAATGCTCGCCTCAACCTCAACCACTACCCCGAGTGGCCGGGAGGCGGGATGACGACGACGTCTCACCATAAGGGAGACTCATCAAAGATGCATGTAGTGTAATGATACATAGATCCATACATGTATCCTCGCCCCACTCCCTATCCCACGGGGAGGCCTGGTCAACAAAAAGTCAACTATGCAAGGACTACAATCCACAAGACTCTCTCTATCGTACAAAGAGTCATACTCATCCAAACAACCCTACTAAGACCTCTAGTCCATAACGATATACAATCGACCGTCCATATAACCATACACAGGCACACAATCCATAATGGATATACCATCACGCTAAGACCTCCAGTCCATGGTCACATACTGACAACCATACACTTATCTATACACAGACAACTAGATCCATCATAAATGCACTACCAATACAGATATGATATAACCATTGACTCCATAATCCAAACCATCACCTAACCCTAGTGATGTAATACAGTAACCCAATCTGAAATCACAAAGATAACCCTAACCCTATGTACTTACTGAACATCTATCAGCTAATACATAATAGGGTTTATAGTTCCTATCCGCTAGATAATCAATGAGTAACAGAGTATATCTCAAAGGTCAAGGCAGTACAAGCATGTGATTAAATAAGAGTGGATCTAAGGTAAACAAGAATAACATATATCCAATATCATGCACTGGAATTGATCAAAACTACCGGACCAGGTAGATATTACCCACCTGATACGAAGCTCGTATAATCCTCACGGCCGCGGACCTGCTTCATATCCCAAACCTGCACAATAGTAACAATTATAGCTAAGCACAAGTCTCTAATAATTTTACGAACAAAATACTAATTCGTTCTGTAATTCGCATTCTTTCCTCGTCTACGAGTAAGAACCCCAACTCACAATAGATCACTAACATCCACAAAATCACCCGCAACATAAATGAAAATCTAAACAACATCTAAATCAATGTTGCAATTTAGCTCACTTCCTCATCCCATCAAAATCACATTAACTGCAAATCAACTTATCCACAATTATCAAACGCAGATAACCTACAACATTCAACCAAATTTAATCCTATTAATCACTCAACTATAATTCAGCCAATCCACAAAACAACTCAACATACCAATCCACCATTTATCCCTAAATCACAGTAGAAAACTATAACCATCCAGAATTCTTTAATCATCTACATACACCACAATCTACCGATTTCCTTCACACAATAATTGAAGGAAACAAAGATTATAACCTACCCTTTACTGTTAAATTCATACCCCCAACCACTCGTCGGCAGAACATAGTTCTACTCCAAATCACAGATAAATTCTAAATCAACTCTATCACAAGCAACTAGAATTCCCGATTAAAACCCATCACAAATGATACCATAAGAGTATGCACCACTTACCAAATCTCCGATCTCTTCCGGCAACACCTTCCTCCTTTAACCCCTCGGCAGAACATACATCTACACCCAATCATCATAAACGGGAGAAACAGAGACCCATCCATAACAACTGCTGTGAACATAAATGCTCCAAGACTTACCTCCCAACACCGACGATCCTAACATCAATCTCCAAAGGAAAATCAGCAATTAGAAATTGGCGAAAGAGGGTATCAAGGCTTACCGAATCAAATCACTACCGGCAGCCATCCCCTTCATCGTCCCCTGTTCACCGACTAGATTTCTAAGTTTCGATTAGAAATTGCATCAAGAAGACAACTCCAATCCAACATCAAGGAGAAACAACGACACTCACCTAGCTACTGCAGAGATCAGCTGGAGTACAGTCGCTGCCGATCCAAGCTCCAGCCACACGCGCATTCACCGTTCCAGCTCGCGATCGAGATGGCCGGCGACATAGCGCGACTCAGCGACGATGGAAAGTGACTTCGGAGAAGAGAAAAGCCACGACCGAATGGTGGGAAGAAGAAGATGGCGACGGCGACGATCCGTGTACAGGTCGATTAGGGCGACCGGATGAGCTGGACGGCGGTTGTCTCATGTGCCGAAACACCCGTTGGCTGGAGGAGCTCAATACCGCCGAGATTGGGAGGAAGAGGCACCGGCGATAGAGCATCAAGGAGAATGAAATCGCCGGCGACAGCGGTGATTCGGAAAAAGGCGATGGTGCGGAGGAGAGAAAGAAATCGTGATCGAAGCCTTTAAAAGTGATTCGAAAGTTCAAGCCCAACCGAACCCAAGTTAAGCCCAATTAATTCAAGCCCAAGCCCAAGTCCAATAGCTTCAGCCCAATGGATCTGGCCCAATAGCCCAATCCTCAAACCCAATCACTAATTAGACCCAATTAACCCACTAATTAAACCCACTTAATTAAAGGGTTTAATCCATATATAAATTTTTTTTTTTTCCGTATTTTACATTCTCCCCCACTTATAAAAATTTGGTCCCCAAATTTCCGACTCATGTACAAGCGAGATGTCACAATAATCATCTCAAGTATCCGGAGCAAAGTCACACTTCAAGTGACTAAGTAGATCTTGAGCTCGAATATTATATTTCATTTCGTATATATACTCTCTCAACATATCGACCATCTATCAAAGATACATAACTGTACCAGAGTGGAGCTCTATACTCGTAACCGGTGGGAGACTTTACCAGAATCGTAAGGTGAATCGTGAATCACTATCAGAAATGATACCCAAGGATACTCCATGGATATAATTCCATCAAGCGATCCAACGGAGTTCATCTTACGGCTCGGAAGAAAATGAGCGAACCTAGCTAATCGATCATCGATTACCCAAATCCTATCAAGTCCTTTCCGAATTCTAGATAATCTCCCAACACCTAACGACTAGGCTCCACTTCATCACATGCGTAACCCTACCGGTCACTAATATTCCACCTTTGCTTGTTGGCATACCCAACATCAAAACTACGTAATCAACCGTGTCTCCTATATCGTTCCACCAACCGGAACGTCTCAATACTCACTATTTTCGGATACACTCAGAATAAATCATCACTCTCAAATGAAAAGTCTTCTGAAACAACTCTTCCTAAATCGAATGCAACTCTAGGAACCACTATCCTTCCCAGAGACGGAGATTTATTCTCACAAGAGAAATTAATCTAATGTCCAAAATTCACCCTGTCACATAGAACTGAAAGTAACTGGAAGACTATAATGACTAATCTCGCTAGTTTCTCAACTAGCATACACATAATATACGTCCCATTCAACTACATCGGGATCGCTCCTAATCCCTGAAATATTGCATCTATGTGCAGTACCCTTACATCCCCAACGGAAGGACTAACTAACACTAATGCAAAAGTCAGTCATCATCTAGGCCCTGAAACCTAGCTTCACAACTTCCGACCAGGTGATTTCCATCACCTTCTTGGTCCAACAAGTCGTCGATATAGTATCTCTAGTAACATTCTATCCTCATCTATGGTAAATACCAAATCAATCTAGGGAAACCACAACTTCCCTCAAGATTGTGAATATATCCCCAATCATATATCCTCTACAGATATGACGACAATCGATCTCAAACACTCCAAGAGTACTTGATTCCTCAAATCCATGAACGACAAAATCGTTGATAAGTCTAACAACATTATCAACCAGCTCTATACACCTGCATCCTTTTTACTCTAAGCTACAGATAGCTTAATCATCACACCGACAATGATAATTGTATGACACTAAGTCACTACAATATCAACCCTCCAATCGTAGATCAACCCTAGGATATACACAGGTGTCATTTAGCTGATCTAAACAACTCATCTATCCCTACCGAAAGATACTCATTCTCAACTACTGTGTTCAAATCATCGATAATCGATGCATAACCTCAAAGGTCTGTCTCTCTTTTAACAAGAGTTACGAGTCTTCTCAAGAAGAAACACTAGGAAAGATAAATCTCCCATGGTGTTTAGCAACACTAATACCAATAAAATCATCTCCCGGTATGAGGTCCCCAATATCAGGACTATTCCCGAAATCACCTCAATCGCACGTTCCACCTGCCCATGCAGTGACCAGCCCGAGAGTTCATCCGTAACTACACCCGCATACTCTCGGATTGTACATCCGAGAGTCCTAGTATACTAACGCTCCAACAATCCAACTATCCGTAAGGATATGTCTATAGTGGAGATAAAGGCTAAGGGTATCCCTTGACTTCTTGGTTGTTGATCAACATCTCACCTGACGGTAGAGAAACTCACCAACCCACAAGTCGATAGGAACCCTTCGAACCCTATTCAAGAATGTTCTAGACAAAGATACCTGTAAACTACCAGTATCTCTCGATATATCTGCAAATAGTATAACCTAAAGTAATACCCCGAAGGACCTATCCTTCGGTCTTCTATACTTCTTCTCGAGTAATCATGTAAACTTGTCCAACATCTGTTCTGGACGGCTGCGCTCATGTAGATGCAAAGACTATCATGGAGGAACTGAAATCAACTGCTGAAACTGAGGTACAATCTGAAACAACTGCATTGGAGATGGTAACCACTGTTGTACTGGCAAAAGATACACATCCGGCTGTATAATACTGAAGAACTGTAAACATCATAGCACGCTCCATCTCTGTGAAAGGTATAGCTGCAACTGGAGAATACTGCATGATACGACTATCGTCATAAAATCTCTCTCCTCTGAACAAATCATAATCCCGCCTGGGAAGGTAACTATTGCTGTCGTCTGGGAAGGTAACAATTGTTGTCTGCACGTCCGAGTCTTCTGAGATGTCTTCGGCTGATACTGCTGAGTAACTCACTTCTTCCGGATGAAAGTATTAAAGAGCTCCAACTAAATCTGATGTAATAGACCGCTGCTGATGTGATAACCCAATCTTCTGTAATGATCTCAGCTTTCGAGGTTGTGGATCGTCCGCTCGAAAGCATCACCCATAGTCTTCAACTGAGTCTTCAAAATACGTACTCTTCTCGTAGATACCGGCTGCTTATAGTAGAAATAGATACAATGGTCCATCGAAAAATCTGACTCTGGGTCTCGTCGTAACCCACACTGCACAGACATAATCTCCTTTCGGAGTCTTTCCTCTGAGTTCGCTGATAAACATGAGAAGCTGCTGACAATCTGCAATCGGTCTTCTATGATCGGAAAACTCTCCAATAGTCGCTCGTGACTCACGACTTTAATCTTGCTCCTTTTTGTCAAACATTCGGAGACTTCCAATTCCAATAATTTGACTTGCAATTATATATGCTTATCAAATCTCCAACTCTTAAAACACTTGCTACGGAGTCATTCCTATACACATGACTCAGTCTAAGGACTTCCGGTAGGATCTAGTAGGAGATCCAAACATCCTGATCAAGATGTCATCCGAGAACCCGTGGGTGGTCAAAACCATCCCAATCACATTCTTGGGCTATTAAATAGTCGTAACCTTCGCAAGTCTAACGACTCTGCATGGTAACTTCGTAATCAAACGATCACCCTACTCTATGCCCAAGAATTCCCTGACGATAAGTCAAAGAAGATGACGTAGGGAAATACTATCTCACAACATCACTGAACTGTGATTAAGTGATACGTTATTTCCCGTAGGTTATTTCCTATATCTTACACCAAGTACCGACTAAATCCGGATAGTGGTATTCTACTAACACTACTTTCTTCGTATAACCCGAGTCAAGTACTCCAAAAGTACTCCCAATGTTATACAACCTAGAACAACCAACTCAGGGATCAAAACCCCTATGAATATCACCAAAATAATCCTCTACTATCTGCATCAGCAATAGTGTACTCGCTTGTTCATTACCCCATAGGTAATGATCTGACTAACATAATTAGTGAAAATCTTAAGACCGAAATCCTTAATCCCCACATTAGATGTGACTACCTAACTACTGCTTTCCGACTCGGTATCAGTCGGCTCTCAAAGGTAATTCACCTTTTCGACAGCAGGTACATATCCAATAACCTCCACATGTCGTTCCCGTGGTCAACTCACCATGGTTACTAATACTGATTAACATACTACAAGTCATGCACTGTTATAAGCAACTAAATGCATAGCCAACAGAAGGATATGTAATAACAGTTAACATACCTTAATCCTTGTAGCTCGGAGATGTCCGCAATGTACCAGATCCCAGAACTCACAAAACCAAGACCGAGTAAAGCAAAACTCGATGTCCGAACGAAATCAAATCCGAAAATGGACTTCGCAACCTAGGGCTCTGATACCAATAAAATTGTCACGCCCCGAGAGTATGCCGTGTCGAAAAGCAAACGGACGGCATCTCCCCTGTACGTGGCAACATATCGGGTTAATACAAGGCCCGTAGGCCCACAACAATAATATGATATACGCAGATATCAACATATCAAAACACACTAAACACAGCGGAAACATACAACAGATAAAACAATATACAATGACTCAACTGTGCACTCCGGAGTGACTTGACACGACAAGAATCATAATAGAAATCAAATCGAAGACCAAATATATACAACACATCCGTATATCGCAAATACGGAAACAATACAGGCTAAAACCCAAAACAACAATATGGAATACATCAATCCACAAGAATACAACAACGCGTAAATACACCTTCATCCATTCGTCCGGTGCGAGATGGGATCAGCTGGCAGAGCTCCGAACGTCCAAGGAATCTTCTACCTGTTATCTGGGCGACAGGAAGCCCAGGGTCCAGGGGTGGTGAGTATAAACTCAGGGGTAATATATAGAAAGTGCATGAACAACATATAAGGATAGATCTACAAGTATACATGTGAAGATCTACAGGTATACAACATGAGTCCAATAGACATACAGTCATATCCCAATTTAATAACAAGTAACTACAGTAAAGTCATACTCAAGGTATATACTAAACTGATCAACTGAACATAAAGTAATGTACCAACGCATTCATGATCAGAACGCCATATGCTAGATCATCCTGACAGATATACAATAACATAACTCATATAACATACTAAGTTAATCCCATACCTGACCAATACGCCAACATATGAACAGTATATGATCACCTGTGATAACAACCCGATCCATACCACACTATGACATGACGCTAATCAAATGCATACATCGGTCAGGACAAACACCAATATCATGCTCAACACATAACAGAATAGAAAAATGCAGATGACATGCAACATGATGAACAACCATATGCAGCAATAATAGCTCAATCAAATGCAGCATCTCACAGGCATATGTAAAACATATATCAAATACATGCATACATATATATCAGCAATGCATATGCATGGTCATGTCTGCGTACCCAACTCGCTACCACGACCCCAGTGTGGCCTAGGTGGCACGACATGACAACTATCCCGACTCCAGCCGCCACCACTCTCGAGTGGCCAGGGTTGGGTAGTATGAAACGAGCTAGCCCGCTATAGAGCTATATGCTACCCCACGGGGGTCCTCCGCTAGCCGCTCCGTCCCTACCCATGAGTAGACGAGCACCGCACCCAGGACAACTGCACATCACACGACCACCGTCAATAGTGGGTGAGTGCGCTAACTACCACTCCGCACAGTGGCCAAGTGCGCATCTCCAGCTACCACCATCCCTAGTGGCCGAGAATGGCACGCACAACAATGCTCTGCCCTCAACCCTGCAACCACTACCCCGAGTGGCCGGGGAGGCAGGATGACTGACGACACGTCTCCACCATAAGGGAGACTCAGTCAACAGCATGCATGTAGTGTAATGATGCATAGATCCATACATGTATCCTCGCCACACTCCCTATCCCACGGGGAGGCCTGGTCAACAAAAGTCAACTATGCGAGGACTACAATCCACAAGACTCTCTCTATCGCACAAAGAGTCATACTCATCTGACAGTCAACCCCACTAAGACCTCTAGTCCATAACGATATACAATCGACCGTCCGTATAACCATACACAGGCACACAATCCATAATGGATATACCATCACGCTAAGACCTCCAGTCCATGGTCACATACTGACAACCATACACTTATCTATACACAGACAACTAGATCCATCATAAATGCACTACCAATACAGATATGATATAACCATTGACTCCATAATCCAAACCATCACCTAACCCTAGTGATGTAATACAGTAACCCAATCTGAAATCACAAAGATAACCCTAACCCTATGTACTTACTGAACATCTATCAGCTAATACATAATAGGGTTTATAGTTCCTATCCGTGCTAGATAATCAATGAGTAACAGAGTATATATCTCAAAGGTCAAGGCAGTACAAGCATGTGATTAAATAAGAGTGGATCTAAGGTAAACAAGAATAACATATATCCAATATCATGCACTGGAATTGATCAAAACTACCGGACCAGGTAGATATTACCCACCTGATACGAAGCTCGTATAATCCTCACGGCCGCGGACCTGCTTCATATCCCAAACCTGCACAATAGTAACAATTATAGCTAAGCACAAGTCTCTAATAATTTTACGAACAAAATACTAATTCGTTCTGTAATTCGCATTCTTTCCTCGTCTACGAGTAAGAACCCCAACTCACAATAGATCACTAACATCCACAAAATCACCCGCAACATAAATGAAAATCTAAACAACATCTAAATCAATGTTGCAATTTAGCTCACTTCCTCATCCCATCAAAATCACATTAACTGCAAATCAACTTATCCACAATTATCAAACGCAGATAACCTACAACATTCAACCAAATTTAATCCTATTAATCACTCAACTATAATTCAGCCAATCCACAAAACAACTCAACATACCAATCCACCATTTATCCCTAAATCACAGTAGAAAACTATAACCATCCAGAATTCTTTAATCATCTACATACACCACAATCTACCGATTTCCTTCACACAATAATTGAAGGAAACAAAGATTATAACCTACCCTTCTTTGTAAATTCATACCCCAACCACTCGTGAGAACATAGTTCTACTCCAAATCACAGATAAATTCTAAATCAACTCTATCACAAGCAACTAGAATTCCCGATTAAAACCCATCACAAATGATACCATAAGAGTATGCACCACTTACCAAATCTCCGATCTCTTTCGGCAACACCTTCCTCCTTTAACCCCTCGGCAGAACATACATCTACACCCAATCATCATAAACGGGAGAAACAGAGACCCATCCATAACAACTGCTGTGAACATAAATGCTCCAAGACTTACCTCCCAACACCGACGATCCTAACATCAATCTCCAAAGGAAAATCAGCAATTAGAAATTGAACGAAAGAGGGTATCAAGGCTTACCAATCAAATCACTAGCACCCATCCCTTCATCGCCCCTCGCTCACCGACTAGATTTCTAAGTTTCGATTAGAAATTGCATCAAGAAGACAACTCCAATCCAACATCAAGGAGAAACAAATCCAAGCCACGCGATTCACCGCTCCACCGCGATCGAGATGGTCTCACTCTCCGCGCGACGATGGAAAGCTGACTCGGAGAAGAGAAAAGCACGACAATCTGAGCTGGGGGAAGAAGAAGATGGCGACGGCGACGATCCGTGTACAGGTCGATTAGGGCGACCGGATGAGCGGTTGTCTCATGTCTTGAAACACCGCTATCGGAGGAGCTCAATACCGCCGAGATTGGGAGGAAGAGGCACCGGCGATAGAGCATCAAGGAGAATGAAATCGCCGGCGACAGCGGTGATTCGGAAAAAGGCGATGGTGCGGAGGAGAGAAAGAAATCGTGATCGAAGCCTTTAAAAGTGATTCGGCGGCCGACCGGTTCAAGCCCAACCGAACCCAAGTTAAGCCCAATTAATTCAAGCCCAAGCCCAAGTCCAATAGCTTCAGCCCAATGGATCTGGCCCAATAGCCCAATCCTCAAACCCAATCACTAATTAGACCCAATTAACCCACTAATTAAACCCACTTAATTAAAGGGTTTAATCCATATATAAATTTTTTTTTTTTTCCGTATTTTACAGGCATAGACCGTGTCATCCTCGATCAATCTATGTGTTTCTTGATCCCTGAGTAAACTAACTCAAACAAATGAGCTCAATATCTCATATTGACTCATTCGAGACCCAGATATCACTCTCGTCATATGAGAGGATAGATCCCATCTACATCACTCACATCCCTCCGCATAATTTGTTATATACCCGATGTCGCCTTTATGGTCCACCTATTACGGGTGGCGTTTGTGATACCAAAGTACATAACTCCTTATGTAGGGAACCGTAGTGACTTGTGTCGAGGACTATTCATACCAATAGTCACATGAGAAAGTTTATGACACTCATATAACGATCCATGAAACTTTCTCATGGTGGGTCGAGTTCGATTATATATTCTCTAATATATACCCATGTGTCAACTTGATATCATATATCCATGACTTGTGAGATCAAGTCATCAATTGACCTACATGCTAGTCTTTATGTATTAATATTGCCCTTGCATATTAATACTTGACTAGGAACATTTAGAAAGTGTTCTCTCTGACCTCTCATAATCAATTACGCGATTGATGTCTTTGTAGATAAGAACCTACTTTTCTAGGGCATTACTATATTTAATTTAGGTAGCACAAGCAATAATTAAATATAATAACCAATCATTTGCCTTTATAGAATATGATACAAAATGTTCCCTATTCAACCATCACATGATTTGTTCTTAGGGCTATAACTAACAATCTCCCACTAGCACTAGTACCAATCACTATGATATCTAATACCTAGTGACCTAGTGTGACCATCATGCTTCCTCTGTGCCAAAGCCTTGGTGATGGATCTGCGATGTTAACCTTACGGTACTCTGCATATCCTCACATCTCCTCTATCGATGATCTCTCGAATGAGATGGGCCGCGATATGTGTTTGGTCGCTGATGTGATCGAGGTTCCTTAGCTTTGTGCAATAGCCCCATTGTTGTCACAATAGAGGTCTATTGGATCTGCAATGCTAGGAACTACCCCAAGTTCAGCGATGAACTTGCGGAGCCAAAGACCTCCTTTCTTTGCATCGGATCTTTGACGCAATATACTCCCATTGTAGAATCGGCAAGCGTGTCCTGCTTTGAACTCTTCCACTCACGGCTCCACCATTCGGGCAAAACCACGTACCCGATTGCGGTCTATAGTCATCCTTATGCATTTGGAAGCTTGCATCACTGTAACCCTTCTGATTAGCTCCTCATTGCCTCGAATATCGAAATATTCTTTCGTTCTTCGTAAGTATTTAAGAATATTTTTTTGCTATCCGATGACTTTCACTGGATCCAGGTATCTACTCGTCATGCTCAAAGCATACGAGGCGTCGGGGCAGTACAAAGCATGGCGTGCATGATAGACCCTATGGCGGATGCATAAGGGATCTTATCCATGCGATCTCTCTCCTCCTTAGAAGAGGGACATTGAGTCTTGAAAGACTCACACCATGTGATAAAGCGAAATCCTTTCTTAGAATTTTGCATAGCAAAGCGATCTAGCACTTTATCAATGTATGTACTCGACTTAGGCCAAGTAATCTTTTAGATCTATCTCTATAGATCTTGATGCCTAGAATATAGGCGACTTCACCTAAGTCTTTCATCGAAACAATTCCTAACCACATCTTCTGGGTGAGGGAATATCATTTCCGATGAGAAGTATGTCATCTACATACAAGACAAGAAATACAAGCTGTGCTCCCACTATTTCTCTTGTAGACACAAGGTTCATCTTCATTCTTGATGAAACCAAACTCCTTGATTGCATCATCGAATCGAAGATTCCCGACCGAGAGGCTTGCTTTAGTCCATAAATGGACCTTTGCGGTTTGCATACCTTTCGAGGATGCTTTGGATCTTCAAAACCCTCGGTGTGTCATGTACACATCCTCGAGTAGCTTTCCATTCGAGCGGTTTTGACATCCATCTGCCGGATCTCATAATCGTGGTAGGTGATAGCAAGTATGATCCGAATGGATTTAAGCATCGCAACTGGTGAAAAGGTTTCATCATAGTCAATACCATGAATTTGTTTGAATCCTTTAGCCACCAATCTACCTTTATAGTTATGCTTATTACCATCCATGTCAGTCTTTACTTTAAAGACCCACTTACACCCAATGGGTTTTACCCCTTCAGGTGGATCAACCAAAGTCCATACTTGGTTAGTGTACATGGATTCCATTTCGGATCTCATGGGCTCTCTAGCCATTTCTCGAATCTGGGCTCATCATAGCTTCTTGATAGGATGTAGGCTCGTCGAGATCGACAAGCAATACCTCACCGTTGTCGATCAAGAGAAAAGAATATCTCTCGGGTTGGACAAGCGGATCCTATCATCTGAAGAGGTTGGTCTACTTGAACAGGTGTCTGCTCCACAACTCTTTGGGCAACACTTTCCTCATCCACAACACTTTGTGGTTCCTGTTCATTTTCCATCGAAGCCTTAGTGTTATCGTCATCTTGAACTTCTTCAAGATGAATTTTACTCCCACTAGTTTTTCTAGAAATAAATTCTCTTTCTAGAAAGACGACATTTCAACAAACACCTTGCCAAGTGTGGGATTGTAAAAGTAATATCCCTTAGTTTCCTTGGGATATCCTACAAAATAACACTTATCGATTTGGGTCCTAGTTTTATCCGAGACTTGGCGTCTAACATAAGCTTCACAACCCCAAATCTTTATAAAAGACATTTTGGGACTCTTCCCGATCCATATCGTATATGGTGTCTTTTCTACGGCTTTTGATGGGGCAGCGATTAAGTGTAAGCGGTGTCTCTAGAGCTAGTCCCCAAAAGGAAGTAGGTAGATCGATCTGGCTCATCATTGATCGTACCATATCTAATAAGTACGATTTCTCCTCTCGGATACACCATTCCATTGTGGTGTTCGGTGGAGTGAGTTGGGATATTATCCACACTCGGCCGGTGATCACGAAACTCTTGACTAAGGTATTCACCACCTCGATCGATCGAAGTAGCTTAATCGCTTACCAAGTTGGTTTTGTACTTCATTCTTGAATGCTTTGAACTTTTCAAAGGATTGACTTATGTCTCATCAAATATAAGTAGCCAAATCTACTCATATCATCGGTGAAAGTAATAAAGTACTTATAGCCTCCTGGCCCGACATTGAAAGGCCCACATACATCGGTATGTATGAGTCCTAACAAGTCCGTCGCTCTCTCGCCATGTCCACTAAATGGAGTTTTAGTCATCTTTCCCTAAAGACAAGATTCGCGTACCTCATATGATTCAAAATCAAATGAGTCCAATAATCCATCTTTATGGAGTTGGGATATGCGTTTTTCATTTATGTGACCTAAGCGTGATGCGGAGATATGTTTGGTTCAAATCATTCGATTTGAATCGTTTGGTATTCTACGTTATAAATTGGGTTTTCTAAATCTAGAACATAGAGACCATTCATAAGTGGTGCATTACAATAGAACATTTCATTTAAATAAATGGAACAACATTTGTCCTTTATTATAAAAGAAAAGTTTTTCTTGTCTAAACAAGATCTGAAATTATGTTCTTTGTTAATGCAGGTACATAAAGGCACTCCTCTAGTTCTAAGATAAGCCCAGTAGGCAAAGACAAAGAATATGTTCCTACAGCTACAGCAGCAACTTTTGCGCCATTGCCTACTCGTAGGTCCACTTCGCCTATTGCCATTAGTCTACTATTTCTCGATCCACGCACATTAGTACAAATGTGAGATGCACATCCGGTATCTAATACCCATGTAGAAGAAATAGATAGATTAACTTCTATAACGTGTATACGAGGCGTAAGTCCCACTTCTTTTCTTCTTTACTTCCTCAAGGTAGACTTTGCGATTCCGCTTCGTCGATCTCACGCAATGGAAGCGATCCCCTTCCTTAGGTACTTTACCTTTACCCTTTGAAGTGGATGAATTGGCCTTGCCTTTGGCTTGGGTCTTACCCTTGCCTTTGCGCTTACCTTTGCCCTTCTTGACCATTAGTGCGTTACTAACTTTCTTTTGAGATTGGTTCGTGATTCTTAACATCTTTGAGAATCTCGAACAAATTTATCAATTTCATTCATGTTATAATTCATGACGAATTGATTATATGCTTCGACCGATTGCGAGGATAACATCGGTTGCCAATTCTTGGCTCGATGGAAAACCTAGTCTTTCAAGGTTCTCAGCGTACCCAATCATTTTAAATCGTGAGTTCCTACGGTGTTCCTTCTTGCATCTTGCATGCAAAAAGAGCCTTAGACACTTCAAAATGCTCGTGCCTAGCTTGTCCTTGATATAGTTGTTTCAAATGCTCAACCATATCATAGGCATCCATGTTCTCATGTTGCTATACAGGCTCGAGTTCATGGTGGCAAGCATAAGGCATGACACATCTAATCGTCATCTTGATGCTTCTTATAAGCATCCTTTTTCGCCGAGTGGCAGGCGGTGTATTTCAGGGGTAGGCTGCTCTAGGATATAGTTTGCGTTCTTGCTTGAGGATAATCCTCAAGTTCCTATACCAGTCAAGAAAGTTTGCTCCATTAAGCTTGTCCTTCTCAAGGACAGATCGCAAGTTGATGGGGTGTGTCGTGTTAGATGACATGGTGATCTACAACATTAAAATGCAAAATTTAAGTATCATACCTAAGTCATTTAATTAGGCCTTTAATTAAATGAGGCTCCACTAAATTCTCATAGCTTTGATATGAGCTAATCATTGATGTAGGCAAACACATTTTGCTTACATTATTAGCTTCTATTTAGCTATAAATTTATATGGGATAAAGATCCACATCATAATTAGTCTTGAGTTAGCTTTGGCTAATCGCCCAAGGCGTAGTATAATTAGGTAGGCAATCTTTTGCCAATTACATCTGATGTAACTCTTTAATAGCTTTGGTTAAGTTTAGATTAGTTTAGTGTTTATTCCTAAACCGACTTCGGTGTGGCGAGAGCCTGAGAGGCCTTCTTTGATATCAGACAGCGACCACTTCTAAGACAAAGCTGATGTTCGAAAATCACACAAAACTAATTTTAAAACTTATGTTCAAAGCTAATATATGCCTCTACTTTCTTAACCAATTAAGAAAAACTTAATTAAGTCTTAACCAAGTTTGATAGCGGGACATCACGATTGTCCACTTGCACTCTTCCAAGATAAAATGCATTGCTTTGCTTTGGCAAACCCAATAACAAATGATCGAGGAAGTAGTGAGTACCAAACTTTGGTAGGCATATCGTTTTTGACTTATTAAGATATAAACTTAAACATGCATCATATACATATTATCATACATCACATATAAGCTAAATTAACATGCATCACATACATATTAAACTAAGCGTGTCATGGTTATGGCCCTTATTCTACAATCTTCTCAAGCCAATGAGAAGATTGATTGGTCAACCTAGGGATAGCATCTTCTCCCAAGTGCTTCCTTTTGGTTGTCTTGTGTTGTTGACTTCCTCTTTGAAACATTATCTTCCAATGGACCCTCCATCTTTGTTGTATATTACAAAAGGAGAAATACTCGAGTTACATTCGAGTCTAAAGCTAATTTTACAACAAGAATTTTAGGAGAAAGGCATGACACGCAGGCCGTATTAAGAATTACAACACACAATCACAAACTTTTTGGGACTAGGCCATAACCATGCACCATGTCAATTTTAACTTTTAAAAGACATCGGATATTTTATTATGTTTGAAAATTTGCTAATGCAATTATCAACTCATAATAAAATTCATCCTACTTCTATATCATATATAAAATAGAGAAAAACTATTTTTATACGATCTTTCATGTGGCTCTGATACCCTTTGTTGGGATTTCTATATGCCAAATAGCATATGCATAGCGGAAAAATTAGGATCCCTTCCTAGTGATCCTTGCGAAGAAAACTCATACAAAATAAATTTCTCTAAAACCAAACCTATCTTATAGGAGAGGATTACCTTTGCGTGCCCTTGTTAATCCGCTTTTCCTTTTGGTTTGTTGGATCTTTAGCACGTTCAAATGTCCGTGCCTCTATATGTATCCACACGAGCAAGCTCTTGTCTCACAAAAGAAACTAGAAGAGCTCTCCTTTACTTCTTGCTAGAGAAGTCCCTAAAGGAGAGGAATCTAGGGAATAAGAGAAAGGAAGAAGAAGACTACTCTTCTTGCTAGCCTACACTCACAAAGCCACACAACCAAAGCTTCCACCAAGCTCTCAAGCTCTCTCACAACCACAATGCTTACTATGGCCGGCCACTTCATGGAGTCTTTTATAGGGTTGGAAAAACCCTTTCACCTCCACACATTCAATGCAATCCATTGCATTGAGACACAATCCCAAAAGGAGTTGGCTTCCTTGTTTGGTCGGCCACTTAAGGAGACAAAAACCACTTTGTCTCCTTCCACCTCATCTAGCTTAGGTGGATGCTTAGGTGGCATGCTTATGTGGCATTCTTATGTGGCATTCATGCATGTTGAATTAATCTTATTAATTCAATTAAGCTTATGTTATCATATTGAATTAATCTCATTAAATCAATAAGGTAACATATTGAATTAATCTCATTAAATCAATTAGCTAAAATTCTCATTAAGCTTAAAGTCCAAAAACCATTTTGTACTTAAGCTTATTCCCAAATTATTCTAGTCAAACTAGAATACTCTAAGTCCTCTAATTATCATGCTCTTTGTGTGTGACCCTATAGGCTCTCATAACGTTGGCAGTGGATCTAAACTCTTTTAGATACACAAGCAATGAGCGGCATCTAGCAATACATCATTGCTACCCAAGTTATGAGATAAGTCAAGATCCGACTAACCTTTCCGTGACTACTTTAATGTATGACTGTGTCCTTCTATCCTTGATATCAGATTGGCCAATGAGGCATAGATCGTGTCATCCTCGATCAATCTATGTATTTCTTGATCCCTGAGTAAACTAACTCAAACAAATGAGCTCAATATCTCATATTGACTCATTCGAGCATGGCCATGCATTTTAGTAGTTCTACTCAATCAAGGGGCCCACCGATATCACTCTCGTCATATGAGAGGGATAGATCCCATCTACATCACTCATATCCCTCCGCATAATTTGTTATATACCCAGTAATCGCCTTTATGGTCCACCCTGTTATGGGTGACGTTTGACGATACCAAAGTACATAACTCCTTATGTAGGGAACCGTAGTGACTTCAGGTCTGAGGACTATTCATACCAATAGTCACATGAGAAAGTTTATGACACTCATATAACGATCCATGAAACTTTCTCATGGCGGGTCAGTTCAGTATATATTCTCTAATATATACCCATGTGTCAACTTGATATCATATATCCATGACTTGTGAGATCAAGTCATCAATTGACCTACATGCTAGTCTTTATGTATCAATATTGCCCTTGCATATTAATACTTGACTAGGAACATTTAGAAAGTGTTCTCTACAGCCTCTCATAATCAATTCTGCCAATTGATGTGCTGTAGATAAGAACCTACTTTTCTATAGCATTACTATATTTAATTTAGCTGGCACAAGCAAGACTTAAATATAATAACCAATCCTTTGCCTTTATAGAATATGATACAAAATGTTCCCTATTCAACCATCACATGATTGGTTCTTAGGGCTATAACTAAGAGTCGGTATTTGGTATCCTAGATCTACCGAGTTTGAACTAACCGGCTACTCCGATTCGGACTATGCC